>OY101443.1:88095178-89295178 GCA_956483585.1 Gymnocheta viridis | reverse complement strand
AATTAATTATTTATCGAGAAAGAAAAAGTTAATTAAAATTAACTTGGAGTTTACTTAAAGAAGATTAAAAAAAAAGACATTGTACAATTTAAAGTTTTACATTTCTCGACCTTTTCTAACTTCCGGGAAACAAAATGATTGTTCACCCAAATTTTATGATTTATTTTAATTTTATCATTTTTCGAACTAAATTGGTTGTTAATCCAAATTGATTATTATTAGGCTAAATTTCATAACGCTTTTGTTCGAAAAGAATTATACAAGAGGCAATATTCCAAAGGAACAAGGCAAAAAGGAACATCAATTAATTTCAACTTATACGGCAGAATAAAAACAACGTTGTTTTTCGGTAGGCGCTACACCCCCATTATCACTGCTCATGTGTCGTATTTCCATGCATTCCCCACTTTTTTTAGGTAGATCGGTTGAACATGATTTCAAATCTTATTTATACAAATTTTTAATGAGGCAAAATATGAATGATTCGATAAATAATGATATTTTAACAATCTCTGAATGGAGGACGTGCGAATAGGGTCGAATTTAATGCTCGTAAGACCCAGTGTTGTACGCTTACACACAGATGTACGAACAATCATGCTGCTCCATCTGATATTGAGGAATCAGAGACTATCGATGTTCTTGGCATGAAAATTAAATGTGATATTCGATGGACTGATCATATTTTTCAAGTCTCAAAAGAAGCTTTCAAGTGCCTCGGCTTTCTAAGACGGTGCAAGAGATACTTCACTCCATCTGAGCTCCTTAATATTTACACCACTTATATCCGACCGAAAATGGAATACAACTTTCATGTATGGGCCGGTGCTTCAAAGTCTATTTTGAAGATAGTGATCGGGCACAGGAGAGGGCGAAGAAGCTCATCGGTGACAGTAGGGTTGTCAACTCTATTGAGTCACTGGAGCATCGACGCAATGTAGGATGTGTTTCACTGTTTTATCGTTACTACAATGGAATGTGCTCTAATGAAATCAGGGAACTTGTTCCCGCAAGCCGCTCATTTTTACGAACAACATGTTCTTCGTTAAGAGCGCATCAATTTGTGGTTCGTATGCCAGTGGATCGCACTACGCATTACAGAGAACATTCGTTCTTTAGCCGAACAGTTCGCATGTGGAATAAACTTCCTGCAGAAGTCTTTCCTCTTACTTGCAGTGTAGGAAGGTTCAAATCGAACGTCCACAAACAATACTTCCTTTATTTTTTGCCGAATATGATCTCGTTTTTTTATATTCTTGCATTTTTTCTGAATGAGTTATTTGTTTTTAATTTGTTATGAACTGTTTTAGATTTAATAGAAACTTATATGTATTAAAAATTAATTAACTAATCGAATAGAACCCTGAAGGAAGCATGGGGTTAAGTGTATCCATGTTAATATTGTTGTTAACAATTATGGTGTCTTTTTGGCGACACTGTCAACAAATTGTTTTTTTTTTCTATTGCTTTTTATAGGTAAAAACAATGTTTGACGGTTATAAATATATCTCAAAATTGGCGGGTAGCCGATGGCAATTATTTTAATTGTGCAGTGGGAGAATTTTTATTTTACAAACACAAATGTACATATATTTCCTTTTAAAAACGTATTCTCTTCTTCTGATTAATATGTGTTAAACATAAGCATATGTACCTAAAAGGTTCAGCCTTTTAGAAACGAAGTTCCTTTTGTGTTATTTAACAATAAGAAAATTTTACCTAAAAAAATTCTGTAAAATATTTCGTAACTTATTTTACTTTTAAATATTATTTTAAATAAATATTTGACCCGTTTGAACTAACTTAAAGTAAAATAGTATTGGTGACATCGTCAATAGGTAATATTCGAATACATAATACTTAAAATTTATCCGTTTATTCGAACAAAGAAAAAATATAAACTTTTGTACGAAGAGTTTAAAACTCTAATAATTTGAAAACAACCAATAGAAGATACATATTTACATACTTTAGTATTTACGAGTATACAGAATAATGAATTTTGTACAAATTTTTATAAAAATAAAATGAATGTATTGTATGTGTGTATGTATGTACCAATATCATAATTTAATATGATAAATTACAGAATGGAATGCAATAAAATACCAAATATTTCATTCATTTCACAGATCTACATCTGTATGTACGAGTATGTATGCATGTATATTTAACTAAACCATAGAAAATAGTAATGAAACCCAACCAATAAATGAAAAAAATGGTAAAATAATAAAAAAAAATTAAAAAAGAAACTAATAAATATTTGAAAAATAATCTGAAAACACTTGCAGGAGGTCTTAACCACATACAAGGAGTATGATGGATGGATGGATGTGCGAATCGAATACATACACTCGATTATATTCATTCACACAAACAAGTCACATACATTTATACATATTTAGTGATGGTGTTCACATGCTCGTTTATGAGTCCGACGAAGGAGACTATTTAATTAAAATAATATAAAGTGCCAATTACAAAATCAAGTATAAATATGATATGAATATTGGAATGCAGTTGAAAATGTGTGAATTTCAGATGAAGATGCAGTTGTGGAATAATATTGTATCATACATATCGTACTTTCGATAAATACATTTGTAATATACTAAAATATACTCGTTCAACTTACATTAGGGGCATAACTTTTTTTTAATATTTTTTTATTGTTACTACATATTATGTAATATAAAAAGCCTTTGTGCCCAAACAACATATTACAATTGACGATATGCTTGTTCTAATGTATAAGTAACACAAAATTCACATCATAACTACAATTTTCAATTATTTTATTCAATTCAAAAATTCTGAATCGAAAGAAAGGCTTTGGAATTAAAATTTAAATAGCTTACAAATTCAAACAGTTCTGTTTTCGAATAAACTTGAAGAGAATATTTCGAAAATTGCATTATTTTTATAAAGATAGTTAATAAATTAAGTTATTTGAAATTATATAAGGCTTCAAATCAACTAATTTTCAATTAATTACTTAATTAAACCAAAGTAAAATACTCTAACACTTTTCTCATACCTTAAACTATTATTAGGATTTGAGATTTCCTGAAATTTACTGCCAGTCGCACGATGTCACACGTATTCGTTCTTTCGAACAATTACATTTCATAGTTTGAAATGTATTCGTACACTCACAATATTATTACAGTAACGGACTGTACGTTATTCAAGAAGTAATCCGTTCAGTAATTTTTAAATGAATAAGCATTTAAAATTGTAAGCAATTTTATTTTTAACTCATACTAACATTCATTAAAAAAAACTAAGGACATATTAATACTTTTTTATTCTTTGCTTGCTTTATTTGATTTGTTTGAAATTTCCTCTCCTACACAAACAAAGGAAAAAACTTTTATTTTTACGGGCTTAAGTCAATTAATTTTTTAACATTAAAAATTAAATGAACTTTTGGTTCATTTTAAATGAAAAATGAGTAGACCGGTTTTTAAGTGAACTTTCATTTATTTTAAATTACAATTTCAGTTAATTTTACGTACAGAATATTTTGAGTGCAGTACATTGTGAATATCTCTTTTGTTTTAATCACATACATATGTACGTATGTATGTAAGTATATTGAAAAATAAAATTATTTACACGCGATTCCCTTTTCCCTGGGAATATTCGGGTTCCAATTTTTCAATTTATTTGTTCCTATTTTTTATGTTTGTTCCCTCAAAATTTCGCGATTTAAAAAATGATTTAAAAACGTTATTTTTTCTTTAACTTTGAATTTAAATATGGATTTAATGTCTGACCGTTTGTACACCTCTTATAAATGGGAGTCGTTTTTTCAAGAATTATCAGGTAGATATTTATGCAATTATACAGGCATGTTCTGAAAATCACATTTTTCAGATCACATGTGATTTCAAAAGCAATAATGGCCCTGCAGACGTTTTCAAAATCATATACGATAATTCATAAATGATATTTGATGCTCTGTGCAATAGGAAAATTAAAAAAAAGAGTGAAAAAATATCTGCATGACCATTATTACTTTTAAAATCGCATGTGATTTGAAAAATGTGATTTTCAGAACATGCCTGCTAAATCATATTTCAATGAATACCTACCCACAATTGTGTAGAAGCAGTATGTAAGAACTACATACATATGTATGTATGTATATATGTATGTATGTATGTATTTGGTGATGCCCCTAATAAATGCATAGTGGCTGCATGACTGACACAGAGGCTTAGACTGAGAGGAAAATAGCTGTAATACTTACTCGTATTGTAATGGATCCATGGATCTGTTTGCATAAGTATGCATCAACTGCATACATCAGGAATTGAGTGTACATACATACATACATACATACATGCATACACATGTACATTTACAATTAATATTTAGTGTAAAGAAGTGTTACAAGATACGAAAACAAGTCTGCAACAACAGACACATGAAAATAAAGAAAAATTAAGTAAAAAAGACAATAAATAAGGAACAATCACCACATGCATGTATGCACGTACATAAATACGTGTGTGCATGTGTGTGTATTAAATTTTCATAAACCAACAACAAACAGCAGCTGCTGCAATTTCATTGATGATGGGAAGTTAAATGGTGGTTACATTATAGAAATAACGGATGTTAAAAAGAGACAGAGGGATTGTATTCTTACTTGTTCATCTCTTGAGCGATTTTATATCGTTGGCTGTGTGCGTGCGTGTGTGTACTGTGTTAAATTCTTTTGTTGAAGTGTTAAAATAGTCTCCGCCCTTTTGGCTTAAACAAACTGGCTCTTGTGCTTACCACAATTTTCAACTAACTGAGAAAAAACCGGTTCATCAGTCATACGTTTGAATATTGCAAATGTACGAATGCGAACGTGCCATAAACACACTTGCACTCGCACACTTCATATAAATCAGTTAAAAAGGTTTTTGTGTGCATTTGTGTCTGTGGATTAAAAACAAACTGTGAAAGCGGACATCTTTTGCAAGGGTTGGACTTAAACACACAAAACAAACATTTGCACCTCCATCATCATCGTAGACGTCATGACCATCATCGATATTAGTTCGTTGTCGCACTAGTAAATTTGTAATACGTACTCATTTACACACATGTTGATAAAACATTACCAGATTGGCGATTACAAATATATATTTTGATACTCATATGTGAATTGGCATATTGGTTAAAATCATTTTCCTTCATTAATTACGAGTAAACTACATCACATATCCAACTTTTTTATTCGATTCTTTTGAAGCTACTGCGAAGCAGACACTGTGGTTTGCATGTAAGCGAATTCATGTAATATAATAAATGCGATTACATTCCTTTTACTATTATATGTAGGTATAATATAAAAAATCAATTTGGCTCTACAACGAGCGTTGCCATTTGCCAAGTTTTTCCTTTTTTTGCAGGTTTTTTGAGATGCAAAAAAGTTTTTAATTAACTGGCTGAAGAAACAATTTTTTTTAATATATGCAGTTTTTCAAGTTATTTTTAATTACTTAAAGTTTGGAATATATTTTATGAATATATGCATTAACGATATAATGCACATTATGCAATGAAACGACCTTATATTTTCACTCCCTTTTTATACAACAATGTTGATTTGCTTTTACTCCCACAAAAACAACGACGTTGTTATTATAAATTGAAAGTTTGCAACTTATTCGTTGTGTAGAAAATTGAACTGAAGTTTTTTTAAAGAACATGGATAAATACTTAATGAAAAACGGTAAGATTATTGTACTATTTACAATCATTTGTAAAAAAATATTGATTTTAGGAACCTCGTGCACAGGATGTAAGGAAACCACCAGAGACGATGTAGCAGGCGCAGACGAGATCCCAAATTGTTCAACAAAATCGTTATTTAAAAAAAATTGTTTATTCAATTTTGTATTTGCCTATATCTACAGCAAACGCAGAATGATTTTTTTTAATTAATTTAAACAAAATAATATTATGCGGTATTTTGAGAGCAAAAGACCTTTTGATAAAAAATAACAGTGATTGTACAAACTTTAAGCAATCTAAAGAAATGGTTTTGAAGTTTAATAAAACAATGTGCAAATAATTAAATAAATACATGTATGTGATATTATTACACAATATTAAATGACATTATGGAATAATCTAAAGAGAAATTTTAGTAAATATTTAAAATTTATTCTACACGACAAATTAGATCTCCAAAAATGAATTTAATTTTATGTTTTATTATTATTTTATTTTATTTAATATACATATGTACATATTATGTATGTAGTGTTTTTATGTTATATTTTCTTTTAGTTAGAAAAAATATGTATTTTTTATAAAATATTTTTAATAAAAATGAAATCTAATTTTTTATTGTTGTTTATTATTTTGAATTAGTTAAAGAAAAAAGTTTTTTTTTCTGGAATGGCAAGTTTTTTGAAAAAAAAGTATGGTAACTAAAATTGTTGAGGAGTTCAATTTCTGAAATTCACAGATTTATACTGTTCTAAAAGCGTTCAATAGCTGCACGGATTGATCCTAACACTGTGTTGGGAATACACTCTCTCACTCGTACAACCAGGGATGCATTAACAAGTGTGAGCGCCCTGGGCTAAATAAAATATACATTGTTTTATCTAAATTTAATTTAATTTTTTTTATATAATTTGATAAAATAAGAACTTTTAAAAACTCAGGGGTAAAGTCGTCGCTTTCGATATCGAGCTGATTCGATCGAGTTTTTTTAGTTTGAGATTGTGACATTCGATCTCGAATAATGTGTTTATATTGTTCGATATCGAATGCCATAATCTCAAACTAAGAAAATTCGATCGAATGAGCTTGATATCGAAAGCGACGATTGGGCCCCAGTTTTTCGTTATGAATATATTCTCCAACTAAATAAATATTTCACAGAGTTTCACATAGTGAAATGACCATCGTTTCGGGGATATTCCAGGTCCAGGTTATGATATGATGTTCTGTACTCAAACTTAAAATGTAAAATGCCAAAAATCATTTGCTACCGACCGATTCCGGCAAAAAAAAACGATCAATCAATATTGTATCATTTCACCCTGTGTTGAGAAATATCACGAAAACAAGCCTCTGTGTGAGTGGCTTAGAACAAGCAGCTTCGACTTGACACGTTTCTAAGTTTTCTTTGTTTTTGACTGTAATTCGAAGAAGCAAAATCACTATTACACGAATCTGTGAAGATGCCGAAACGCTAAGAATGGAGCCCACAGCGCGAAACTGCAAATATAAATTATTCTACATGTTTCCAAAAAGTTTCATTGAAGTGAACATTTTAATATGTAAAAGTATTTTGTTTGTATGCCAAACCAATGTGCATAAATTGTTTGTATTTTTTATTTTTTTGTTTCAATAAGGGAGCTAATAAATCCTTCATCCTATTAATTATGTTAAAGTTTGATGGCGGAATAAAATTCAAATTGTACGTTGTTATTTTTATGTTTCATGTTTCAGTTCTCTGTCGTTCGCTTTGGCCGTGACCCCATGTTCGCGCAGAGCAAAATGTAGTGTTTTCGAAATAGTGAAACTATTCTACTCATACTCGTATAGTGGCAAAAGAAGGTTGTTCAGATTGTGTATTGTGGTGGTTGGAAGGGATGTTAGTTACTGTTTAAGTGGCAAACAGGAGCATGTATGTAAATATGTATGTTATCATAAAAAGTTTTATCATAATTAAATGTCCGCCTGTTTGGTTTGTCATAAAATGCTTTCTTTGGCCATTGTGACATAATGTTTCAACAACATGCAATATTTGTGGCCACAAGTCTATACAAAAGCAAAAGAGGCATGAATGTGTGCGTGAGTGTGCATTCCCTTCATATTAATGCAGCTACATACATACAAACATATGTGTATAGGATTTTGTGGATGTGTGTGTAGAGATATGTTTATCTATATACAAAGATTTAAAAAACTTTTGTTTGTTGAGGGTTTTTAGCTAGTCTATATACATGCATTTCATTGGTGCTTAAGCCAAATCATCAGTAGACCTTAAACCTAATTTTTAAATGTTTCAAACCTCTTTACTTATACAAAAACTTTTAAAAACTCAATAAGAGTTATAAAAATTACAATAGTATAAGCATAGTATGCTTTGAAACTTATTCAAAAATCCCAACAAACAAATTATTATATTCGATATGAATCTATTTTATTTTCTTTACAACCTTTTTTACAATTAGACGCCCTTTGGGTGACAATAATAATGGCTTAAGCACCAATGAAATGCATGTATATAGACTAGCTAAAAACCCTCAACAAACAAAAGTTTTTTAAATCTTTGAAAAAAGATATCGAGGCAATCTCGATTAATATAAATTTCATAATTACCTAGTTAACATTTTATTTTCCGTTTTGCCTTATTAAATACTTTTATTGTCACCCAAAGGGCGTCTAATTGTAAAAAAGGTTGTAAAGAAAATAAAATAGATTCATATCGAATATAATAATTTGTTTGTTGGGATTTTTGAATAAGTTTCAAAGCATACTATGCTTATACTATTGTAATTTTTATAACTCTTATTGAGTTTTTAAAAGTTTTTGTATAAGTAAAGAGGTTTGAAACATTTAAAAATTAGGTTTAAGGTCTACTGATGATTTGGCTTAAGCACCAATGAAATGCATGTATATAGACTAGCTAAAAACCCTCAACAAACAAAAGTTTTTTAAATCTTTGAAAAAAGATATCGAGGCAATCTCGATTAATATAAATTTCATAATTACCTAGTTAACATTTTATTTTCCGTTTTGCCTTATTAAATACTTTTATTGTCACCCAAAGGGCGTCTAATTGTAAAAAAGGTTGTAAAGAAAATAAAATAGATTCATATCGAATATAATAATTTGTTTGTTGGGATTTTTGAATAAGTTTCAAAGCATACTATGCTTATACTATTGTAATTTTTATAACTCTTATTGAGTTTTTAAAAGTTTTTGTATAAGTAAAGAGGTTTGAAACATTTAAAAATTAGGTTTAAGGTCTACTGATGATTTGGCTTAAGCACCAATGAAATGCATGTATATAGACTAGCTAAAAACCCTCAACAAACAAAAGTTTTTTAAATCTTTGAAAAAAGATATCGAGGCAATCTCGATTAATATAAATTTCATATTTATCTATATACTAAAATTAAAAGTTAATTTTACATGGCTTTATAGAAATTTAATTCATAACAATAATTCAAAATTTTTACGAATTCAAAAAAAGAGATATTTTAGTACGGCGAAGCTTAATCATTAAGTAAAGGTGCGACGGGCCAACTATTTGACAAAGTAAACGCAACCAATAA
This sequence comes from Gymnocheta viridis, assembly GCA_956483585.1. NCBI lineage: Eukaryota > Metazoa > Arthropoda > Insecta > Diptera > Tachinidae > Gymnocheta > Gymnocheta viridis. The sequence continues at coordinate 89,285,870 of OY101443.1, read as the reverse complement.
ACATCAAGTTAGTCAAACTCATTCTTTAATTGTAGACAAATGGTCCTGGTATTGATTGTAGATAAATTAAATTATGTATGAAAAAAGGCCCAATGAAATAATACGTAATTAGAAAAATTTAATAAGCCCCAAAAAATTAAATAAAAACACATGATTTCAATGAGTTAATCCATAACTTTTGTTTAGTAATTTGCTTGCGGGTAATGTGGACCAGTATTCTACATTACCCGCACATGCTGGTCGACAATACCCGCAAAGTTTTTTATTATGCCATTTCGAGCTTTTTTAAATCTTTTACATTTAAAATTTTGGAGACAAATATATGTTTGGCCGCCATTTTGATAAACATTAGTCTTGACAGTTGATATTTGGCAGTCGCGAAGTAGACACGTGGCAAATTTATTATGGAAAAATATTCGATAAACCAACGTGCTTTAATCGTTAAAACATTTTATCAAAATCAATCATCGATTACTGTGACGATGAGAAAGTTACGTGAAATTTTTGGGAGAAACAACGTGCCAACAAAACGCACCATTTATCGGGTAGTGAATGATTTCGAAGAAAGAGGGTATGTAGGTGATAGGCCCACAACGTACTGCAATATCGGCTGAAAACATTACTGCTGCTCAAGAAAGTGTTCAAAACAATCCATCAATCTCAATTCGACGCCGTGCTCAGGAGCTTGGTCTTCAAAGAACAACTTTGGCCACAAGGATTTGCATTTGTTTCCATTTAAGATTCAGTTAACACAAGAGCTTCTTCCACAAGACCATTTACGCCGCCGCACAAATGCCAATAGGATTTTCATGAGAAAATCATAATGAGGGACGAGGCACATTTTCATTTGAAAGGATACAAATGTGAATAAACAGAATAGTCGGTTCTGGGCAATTGAAAACCCTCAAATTATTCATCAGTCATCTTTGCATCCATTAAAATGGCAGTCTGGTGTGCGATTTGGTCACGATGAATCATTGGACCGTACTTCTTTGAAAATGAAAACGGAGTAAATGTGAATGGGGAGCGATGATTGAAAACTTTTTAACGCCACAACTGCATGCTTTGGGCTTGATTAACATGTGGTATTAACAAGACGGTGCCACATCGCTTACAACCAGGATTACAATGGAATTACTGCGAGACCTCTTTCCACAAAAAGTTATTTCAAGAAATGTTGATGTTGATTGGCCTCCACTGTCGCCTGATTTTACTGCTCCGGACTTCTTTTTGTGGGGATATCTGAAAAGCAAGGTTTATGCAAACAAACCAGAAACGCTCGAGCAACTCAAACAAAATATGCGTGATGAAATTAATGAAATACCGCGTGAAATGTGTGAGAATGTAATGAAAAATGTGCTCAAAAGGGCTCGCATTTGTGAGGCTAACAGAGGCGGATATTTATCTGATATTGTATTCCATACATACATATGTACTCGTAATTGCCGACATTAAATAAAACATTTATCAACATAAGATCCATTCTCTTTCATTTAATGAAAAATTATACACACCTGACACACGTTATATATATATTTTGATTTGAAGTGTATTTAGACAACACATCTACTGTGTTATGGAAAAAAATTCTTTTATTTTCTATCGGTATTGTAGCGACAATATCAAAATAATAAAATGGTAGTCGACATTACCCGAAGTTACTATACTATTCAATGAAAAATATCCTGAGTTTTCGAATAATTATTGATCAGCTAAGCAGTTCAAGCGTCTCAGAATGGTTTCTTTTAAACTTGCGATCTGATTAAAAAGCAATATATGTACATATATACGATAGATCCGTAGCAGAAAATAAAAGCTTTAACAAATTAATTTCTTGACAAACCTGTTGAAATTTCTTGACAAACCTGTTGGAAGACCCGGTGGGCCACAGAGTTGACTTCTTCGGTTACCAAACACTTTTTTTGAACTTATAACTTTTACGAAAATTTTCCAATTTTAATTAAAATTACGCGTATCGAATTAAATGATCGATGCGTTTGAAAATCTTTTAAGAAATAATTATTTCCAGGTACACAAAAATATCATTGTTTTATTCCTGAAGGAGAAAATAAGTTAAGAGTAAAGATTTTTTCAAATGATAGCTAATTTTTAATTGAAAATGTTCGTTATTAATTTATGTTTTACAGTCTGAATAAATGTTTTATTTAACTCAACCTTTTAAAGGTTTAAAAAAATTTCAATAATACAATATAAATAATTCGCATGGGAATAATAAGCTTTAATGTCATATTAAAAATCCAACATAAAAGGTTGTTTGTCTTGTATGAAAACAAAACATACTTAGGATCACGTTCTGGTCTATAACTCTGACACCAATCGAGTGTCCACCTTAAAAGTTTCTGCAAATGTAGAAGAGGGTCTAACACTTGACATGAATTTTTTAAAGAATTTAAAAAAATATACTTTTTTAGATATGGACCTTTGAACTCAAGACCTCAAAAAATGACCTTTGACCTTTTCTTTAAAAAAAACACAATATGCATATAATTTTAAAGGGTGCACTTTCACCTTTAAAATGATGCCAAAAAAATTATCTTGCATAGTTCAAAAGATTTATTGCTTTTTGTAAGAAGACTTTTGTGATTTTGTAACATTTTTCACATCTTTTATGACGTCATATTTCGGAAGCCGAAAGAATCGGGGGTCTGAAAATTTATGTTTTGTTAAAGTCCAATAACATACAACAGTTGTGGTGAATTTCATTGAAATCAGAGTTGTTGTATCCGAACGGCATGATGGTTTTACATGTTTTCACTCATTGCGCGTATCGAATTAAATGATCAATTCGTTTAAAAACCTTTTAAGAGAAAATTATATCCTGATTTCAAGTACTTTCAATTCAATTCGTAAGAATGGAAATTCCCTATATCACCGACGCTGTAAACCGTAGTGATAAATTAAATCCTATTGATTTCAAAAGAGAAGGAGGAGGAGGAGTAATCAGCATCAAATTTCGTTGTACGGATAGCGAAATGTCAAAGGAAAAAGTTGGTTAGAGAGCCGAGTGTCTTCTTAGAGACCCTAAATCAAGGAGCTGATATATGCTGTAAGCATTGCTGCAGAAAATATTATTGGAAAGGAATATCCCACACTCAAAATCCAAAATAATCCATGTGTCTTGTAGTGTCGTAAAAGGCATCACACTAACTTTGCTGCCCGAATATAATAACATCCTTGGTAACGAAATCCCGGATGCGAGTACCCGGCAAGTTCAGAATCAGTGAGTGCGATCGAAATCCTAAATATGTCTTCTTTTATCGAAGTATTGACTTCTATAGACGACACCGCAAGCATGGAGGTGAAAACTTTTTGAGCGAATTTAAGTTAGAAGAGAACCCAGGAGCTACTTTTCATTCGCACCAAAAGTCATTAAACGTTTTTATAGGCATCCAATCTAGGCACCGCTCAATAGGACATATGGGCAACCCATAATATAGGTAACACGTTGAAGATTTCAATAGAGAATAGAGAGGAATCGATGGAGAGCATGGTATGTAGCTGCCCAAGGCTTCGGGAGCACAGACTCCTCCTTTTAGGGTAAACGGGCAATTTGAAGATCTGATGTACCTGGTGTAACGCCAACTGAAAAGATTACGGGTGTGCCTACAAAAGAGGAGCTTCTACGATAGAATTGACTCTTGCAAAATCGATCTAACCGCACGTTCATACATGAAACAAAATTAAACATGACCGCATTTAATCCCCCGCCGCTGTCATTTGTGATTAAAATTGTTCCAATTCTTTATTTGAGTATTTTCAATAACAAAACTATTTTTTGCCAGAAAACTGAATCAATCTAGTTATAATCGTTATAATCGCCCAGACTCCCAGACAAACACACACAGACAGAAAGGTGCGGCAAAGCTTCAACTATCAACTGCACTTTTGCTTTTCCCACAGATCACGATCATCGTCAGCTATTTAACCCCATGTTCGTTCATTTGTGCACTTTAAAGTTTTCCGCTGTTTTTATAGTTTAAAGTTGCAATTTTTCTTTTTAAGATTGTTGACCGATTCGATTCTCTTTTAAAGTTTTTAATTCATTTTTTTTCGTTATTGGTTAAATTTTTGTCGTTGTTAATTTTTAATGGATAAATAAATGAATACAATTAGAAAGGACAGCTTGGAGAGCGTGGACAAATACTAATACAAACATAAGCCAGTTTGTGTCTGGTCTGTGGTCTGTATGGAATTGAATTGAATGTATTATGCCGATGATAGATGCTTTTGTTAAGATTTGTTTCCTTCGAAACTAGGATTTTTAAAGCCAATCAATCCCATTACCACTACACTTCTATGAAAATTTTCCACGGACACACACACACACACATGCATAAGCACACATAAACGTGTATGAGAAAGTCATGATGAATTAGTGTGTTGGCTTTTGGAACAGCGTAAAATATGACCAATCGTATGTCAAAGTTTTTGTTTGAAAGAAACACGTCACTGCCACCGCCACTGGCACTGCCACTGCCGCTATTAGCCACAATAGTGTTGCAGCTGAGCTGGAAAATACGAAAGCAACAGCAGCAACAAACAAACAAAAATACAAAAAACAAACAAATTCTTCTAGACATTGAAATGAATGTCGAGTCCAAGTCTCTACCTGACATCTTAGTGGTCTTTTGCTTTTAAGCCGCCATTCAAAGGAAAAAGTCCTCACCAAAGACCAAGTATGTAGGTTTTGTAACAACCACCAGTGGAAGAAGAAAGGAAAGACGAAGCAGTAGAAGAAGAAGAAAAAAAAACTCAGCGAAATGCCGAACAAGAAATATTTTCAAATTAATTTCAGTTTTTCTTATCGCGGTGGTCATTGGAAAAACGCATTCATTTAAGCCCAGCCAGCACAAACTAAAATGATTTCTTTTTTAAGCGGTTGCTTGGTAAAGACACAATTTTAACGTTCATTTGTGTCGCCGTGGGTCGTCATGTAAGTTTAAGTTGTACAAGAAAATTTCATTTTGAGGGATTTCGTCAGTATCCAATTGGAAATCGGTACTTATATTTGGTAAAGCTTTCAGACTTAGCGGCAGAGCTGGCAAACTATCGATAGTCCACCACACATTCGGTATTTTCTATAGTTCGCTGAAAAGCTATTGATACTATCGATCGTATCGAATGTTTTAGGAATTGTTGAATTTTAATACACATATAAGAATATTTTATATAAAAGAAAAACTTGCAGATATTTTCTTTTTCCATTATTTACAAAACCGTCTTATTGTTTTGGCTGTCACTTGACGTTGCATTCTATTTTATACAGATTAGTCCTCAACAGAACAGAACGAAAAAGGAACAACCAAACCAAACACACAGATTTTCAATTAAACAGCTGATTCATAACAGAACAGAACGTACAAACTAACTGCCTGTTCGCCGATATCGAAAGAAAATTTTCTAAAACAAAAACAACATTTTAAAAGTTGTTTTTGTTTCAAATGTAATAGTTCGAAAGAAAATTTTCTTTCGATATCGACGAACAGGCAGTTTCTGCCTTAAATTATAGAAAGGCAGCCAGCGCTGCCATATTATTTTTTCAAAAATCTTCGAGTCGAACAAAAAAAATTTTTCTTTGGCATTAAAAATCTTTTTTTTAAGGTGATTTTATTGAAATCAAATTCACTGCCTGTTTGTCGATATCGAAAGAAAAATATCTTTCGAATTATTACATTTGAAACAAAAACAACTTTTACAATTTTGTTTTTGTTGCAGTCAGTTCAAATTTATTTTAATTAAAGTAAAACAATAAAGCTTTTTTGTGGATATAAAATTAAATAGCATAAAATATTTATTGCATATATGTACATACATACGAGTATAAGGCATAATATATAGATTTTAAACTTCAAGTTCACCCTTTTCAAATCAAATTCAGGTATTTTAAAACAAATTCAGAATTGTCCAAATTAAAACACATTCAATATTTTTCAAACCAAATTCGGTATTTTAAAGATCAAAATCGGGCTAAAATCGGATCAAATGAATTTTATCTAAAACGAGCTGATTTTGGTTTTTAAAATGCCGAACTTGGTTTGAAAAATACTGGGTTTGATTTGAAAAATACGGGATTTGTGTTGAAAAGTTCAAAACTTCTTTTTTAAAAACCTGGGGGCAGATTACCGCATTTGCTATCGAATGAAATTTCCATACAAATTCAAAAAAATTTGTCTGGGATTTCGTGAACTTCGGTGAACTTCTTTGTAGTATAGTTAACAAGAATCTCAAGTAATAGACTAGAAGTGCAAAATATTATATATTAAAAAATCTTTTTTTTTTGTAGCTAAAAAATCTTTTAATCTTTTTGGCACCTCAAAAAACTTCAAAAATAAGATAAATCTTCACATATGGTAAGGTAACACTGATGTCAGCTAACACATAATTTCAAATTACAGTGGGCATAAAATTACACAATTTTTTTTTCAATTTATTGAACGTTTTCAAGGGAAGTGGGAAACTGTTCAAATTAGCGAGAGAATCAAATTCACGAGTTTCAAACTATCGAGATTAGACTGTAAAAGTATGCAAATAAAAGTACGAATTAATGAAATATTAAACGTTTTGCAAATTGCTTAAGAACTATTTTTGATATTTGTATTCTAAGAACGATTAAATGAATATTTGGAAAAGTTTCCGTTGTGCTGTCAGAAAAGTAACCTTTTATACTTAAGGACTGGAACTTGATTTAATAAACGACCCGTGTCTCTGCCAGAGGTGAGAGTCAAGTGTTCTTTTTTGTTTGCGTTGAGCGGCTAAAAACACTGATGTTGGTTCTTTTTTTATTTTAATTTTCTTTAATTTTTGTAGACCGGATGAACGTGCACAAACGTAAAGATGCATTTAAGATTCTTCCGATTGGTCATTATTGCTTTTGTAAGCTGCAATGTGTTTTTTCCAACTCATTTAATTTTTTTATTTTTTTGGTTTTGGTTTTGTCAATTTATACACACAAACATACATACATGCATTTAGTTTGGAGTTGTTGTTGTTGTTATTATTAATTTTTGCACAACGATTTGTCTTTAAAGAGCAAGTTGATTGTAAGCAGCTTTTTGACTACATTTACGCATTACGGGTCTCTTTTCTGTTCGGCTGGTGCAACGGACCTAAATGCGCTTTTGTGAGGTAATGAAACTTTTGATTGATCTACTCCTGACATCGGCATGGATGGAAAATGACAAACGAACAAACGTTCAAATTATCGGTGAGTGGCTCATAACCTCTTAAATACAAAATAGCAGTCAGTCAGCAGTCAGTAGACAGCGAGCAGCAAACAGAGCAAACAACAATCGAAGAAGACCCAGTTTAAACTGTCAAACTAATAATAGCAACAACAACAACAACAATGACAAACAGCAATGCTGCCATTACATACAAACATACATACATAGTATATAATAGCAACAACAACAACAACAACGGGTTTCTTGTTCTTTTGCGGTTTCTTTCTTAGACCAACAATCTAAATACCTTGTAAACGGTTGAATGAAGATGCCAGCAGATGTTGTTGTTACTCGTATGGTCACTCATATCGAATGTCTTCTTCATACATGCAAACCAGACACACATTTACACCGGCAAGACAAAAATATTCATACAAATGTACTTCATGATTCTGAAAATATGGAGGTTTCCAGGCTACTTCTTCTGTTTCCCGCCTGCGTATCATCAAATCGCACATTAATTTAGTGGTGTTCCTCGGCCTCTTTCAATAAATAATTCACAAAATTCTACTTTTGTTTGTTGGTAAAGAATAAAAAGTGCTCGTTGGACTAGTTTGAGTTGCTTATAAATAGTTGTAGTACGTACATACTTCATTAAAATCCAACAATCAATACGGCGAACTTAAATATTCACAGCAGACATAGACCCCAACACAAGTGTGTTGTGCATTCGAGTCCTGTAAGTTGAATTTACTGAATTTGAATTAAACAGTTTTTTCTTGTATTTTTTATGTTTATTTTAATTTAAAATGTGTGTAGAAGATGTAAATACGAGTATTTTAAAAATACATAGATACGCAGATACGTTGTTGTTGCAAGTATGCATGGAGTTATTGTTGTGGCAAGCACAAGTGCGCGCATTTGTATGTGTGTGTGAGTGAGTGCATATGGATGCAGAACTTCATCATGCACATTAAGATTACACATGTTCAACAATATGCGCATTTTACAAAAAGGTGAAACGTTAATCGAGATGTAAATGTTTTTTTTTCTTTTATCGATAAATATTTATTATTGACTTAATATTGCCGCAGACTGCGAACAGAGCACAAAAGAATGACTTTAACAAAAAGTTAGTAGCTCGCACTCGGCTGCTAAATTACTTTTACTCGAAGTTGGATGAACGCAGATCTCGACAAGATCTCTCAAGATTGCATTTTTCGAAATTTTGTTATTTTTTGGGATTATAAAAAGTGGAATTAGAAGAAAAAGTTTTGTTACTTTTAGAATTACTGCCTGGCCCACGATGTCGAACGATATCGTTCTTTTTTTAAGTTACATTTAAAGCAAAAACAAAATTTTAGAAAATGCTTTTTTGTTTTTAATGTAATTTCACAAAACGATATCGTTCGACATCGTGGCCCAGGCAATTATATTCTTTTTTGGCTCGTAGGGAGTAAGGGGGTAGAAGAAGGGGCAATAATCAAGAAACCGACTTTTGTATCGTTGGCACAAACAATGTAGTGATGCAATATTATTGCTGTTATTGTTATTCTTTTGTATTATATTTTTTTAAGCTATTGCATAGCTTTCATCGCGGGCTTTGAGCGCGGCAACCGAATAAAGAAATTCCGTAACGAAAATAAAACCTAATACTTAGTTTGTTTCTTAAGTCTTTTGTTTTTATGGTATTTGAATCGCCTAGCGTATGTTTACCCCTAAAGTATGCTCTTGATTTCATTAAAATACAGTATTGCCAGAACAAATTTTTACATGTAGGAAAACACAAAATGGCGTACTTACGAGCAATCGTGGTTGACAGAAAAGGATATACACAAACAAACAGACAATTCGTAGGTTTTTAAGCGGTATTTTCCCCAGATATTTAGAGGATATCAAGTCTCAAACTTATGTTTCTTATTTTAGTTACCATAAACCTATAGATTCAATGATAAAAATTCCTGAATAACCGACATGTTTTGTAAGATAATAAAAATATTTTAAACGATATTAACTTCTCATTTATTTAATAAAAGAAAAAAATTTTGTTTTCTTATCGGTCACCACGTTCAAAAAGTGTAACTTGAATTAATATCAAAGAAAAAAAATACTGCATAAATAAAAAATAAATAAATAATTATAATCGCACAAGCTGATAAAAAAATAATGCTATGCAATAGCTTTGCAGCGGCAGTCCCCGAGTGCCACACGTCTTTTTTAATTTCAAATCATAATTTGGAGATGTCAATTTATTTGTTCATTATCAGTGTTACCAGAAAACAAAAATGTACAAGTAGTTGAAGTTAAAAAGGGCCTCAGACACGTTCAAAATGCTTGCTGTCAAGTTCGTGTACGTGTGCTTGCTGGCTTGATGTTACCATGCTTGACGACCCACCAAGCATTCATTTTTACTTTGATTTTGTGCTGTTCGTTTAGCTAAAAAAAATATAACAATATCGCTAAATAATGAAATGTTAATAACAAAAATGTTATTTAATAAGTTCTAAAACTTCTCTTATCTTTTTCTTTTAATTTCAACACTTTTTTGTACGAGTAATTTTTCTAATTTTCTAACTGTTCACAATAAAAATATAATTCGACTGAAAATTTGTTCGTGCTTGATGGGTCAACACCATACATGTACAAACAACTGACAGCAAGCATGCCAAAAATCTAAATTTTTTTATTTTTCATCAAGCGTCGTTGGTGTCACACATACTATCAAATGTTCACTTATACTATAACCATGCTTAGCAAGCATTTTGATCGTGTCTGGAGGCCTTAAAAGTGTATAGAAACTTTGAATGTCGGCCATCAAGATGTCATCCATAAAAACAAAGGGACCCGACCCGTGGAAAAAATTGAAATTTTCAAGAGATCCAAGTTAACGAGTTACACTACACAACAAAATCTAAATTTTTTAATGTTGAATTTTCGCGTCTTTGAAAACTTATAGCAGAATGTGAATATTTTTGTGGGACATTTTAGCCCACCTCTTAATAGCGTGAGTCTTTTTCACCTTTTTTGATAGACAGCGAAAAACACCTGGTAATTGCGGTTAATATTATTAACTCGATATTAGTCGTCGGCATTACGAAGTGACAGCTGATAAATAAAAAACAATATATTTTTGTAAGTTGCCGACACTTAAGCTGTGAATCCTATTTTTAACTATTCTGGCCCATTTAAATTATTTAGCTTTCTTTTAAATATAAAAACTGCATCAGCAAATCATTTCAGCAGCAGTTATTCTGGGTTCCACAAATTTCCAAATGTCCATGAGATTGTGTATCAAATTACATCTTTAAGTTCAATGAAATAAATTATGAAATTATGAAAAATAAAATAAAATGATTTCATTTTGATTTCACTTGTGTACGCAAAATAGTTTTGGGTTCAATGAATTTTACTAACAAACAAAAAATAGTTAATTAATCTTTTTTTTGTGGGAAAAGAAAATACATAAGAATGAAAATAAATGATTGTTCTGCCCTTAAACTGGGATGTAGTGGGTTAAAATGTTATATACAAATATTTTTCATAAAGTTTTACTAGAAGTCTTTGAATATACTAAAATTATTCGACCTTTTTTTAAATATTAGAATTTTTCTTTAAATTAAGCTTGAGGTCACTTTTTTATAAAAATTATCCAAATAAAGATAAAATAAATTTGGATGATTTAAAAAAAAAAACAAAATTTTTCAATTCACAAACAATTTTTAATCCAAAACGGAAAAAGAAATTGTTGACTAATAATTTGTTAATTTTTGTTATTTAAATTGTTTATTAATTTTTTCCTCCTGAAGAAGTTACCCAAAGAAAGGGTACCGAAATATCGAGATAAAATAAATTTGGATGATTTTTATAAAAAAGTCATCCTCAGCTTAATTTAAAGAATAATACTAATATTTTAAAAAATGAATATACTAAAGCTTAAAAATAATTCAAAACTTAAGATGTCTCAAAAGGATTACTTCTTAAACCTCGTACTTGTTCAGACATGTTGCGTTTTGTCTTATTTCCGGCGTTTAACTAGAATCTTGAGTTTTTTTTAAAGAGTTACATATAGTAGAATTTTATGGCCAATATTTTTGTAGGACATTTTAACCCACTACATCGCCATTGAAAGGAAGTTCTTTTGGCACTTTTTTAAAAAGGAAAAAAATCTAATACAGAGAATATTTAGAGGGTTAAAATGTTCCACGTAGTATTTGACGTAAAACTGCTGAACTAATCTTATGCCATAAACGTAAGGATTACCAGATTTCCTATGCCGATAATAATGTGCAAAAGGAGGAGCGGAGACTTTAACCCCCCCAATCCCCTCCTAAAAGTAAGTAAATGTTTCAATGCGGATTAATCTAATAGAAAAAGTTTGGTTTCATTCACAAAAACAAAAACACTTGAAATGCGGATGCAATTCGGAATGGAATTTGACTCTGTGATTTGCCTGAATGTTGCAAATGAAAATACTAAATATATTTATATAAAATTCTATTTTCTTGTATTTCAAAAGCATAAAAATTAATTAGCAGTTGAAAGCGAAAGTGCATCACATTGTTGCAATCTTTTTGGCAGGATTAATAGATTACTGAAGGAAGCTGCTGTGTTACCAAAAACTGGTAGAGAGCCAATGATCTCGTCTCATGTTGTGCTCCTTCCTGACAATATATTTTATAATACATATTATATCTAAAGTTTTTTTTTCCTTTAATGTTTGCGAAACTTGTTTCAAATTATCCAAGAATCTTTAAGTACAAAATAATTTCTCATTTAGAAAGTTTATTATCAAATGTGGTCTTTTGTAATGCGAGCATATAATGGACACCCGTCTAATATAGAAAAAAAAGAAGTAAGAAATCAACCGAATAAATAATAAAAAGAACAACAACACTAACTAAATAACTACCTTAAAAACTTCCAATTGAAAATAGTCAATTTAACTGGAAAACCCCAAGAAGATGTTTAAGCAAAAATAAGAAAAAATGAAGAAGTACAAGAAATAAACCTTTTGCATTTTGCTTGTAAGAATATTAATAAAGTACCCAGGGTGGAGGGAGAGCAACGGAAAATGGTTGTTTAGTGTTTTATTGTTTTCCATTCACTGAATTTTCACATAATTTTCTAAGAAAAATATTTTTTATTAACAAATTCATTACAACAATATTGACACAATGCTGCTGCTGCTGTTGCTGTAAGAGAAGTGAATGCGCCATGGCAACAACAAGAACAAGACGAATAGAAATAGACAGGAGTGGAGTATCGGAAACCAACTTAACCACTTAAAAGCAAAAGCGAAAATTATGACAGAGGCAGCAGGCATCCAAACAGCCACTCATTCAGAAATATAAAAAGAGAAGCAACAATAAATTTAAATAAAAGGATGACTGACTGCCAACGGCAACCACTATTACTCAACAACATCTCTGCTAAATATTTCAAATGGGTTTTCATTCGTTTGGATCTATTTTAAAGGTTCTTTCGACAGTAGATGTGTTAATCGAGACTTAAGAACATATACATTAGAGCGACTCAAGTTGTATGGAAGCGAAATTCGTGCAAGGTGTACCCCCCTCGAAATGAACATTGGTATTTTTTAAGATGACGTTTAAAATACACGGTGCTCTGGAATCTATATAAATGCAATTTTGTGGTAACTCTAATATGATAGCGGATTTAGTTTCTAGATCATGTATGAATGAAAATAGAACTAAAAAAAGAAAAAAAAAATTATCCACGACTTTTTGGCAACTAATTTGCGAAAAAAAAATATGCCGCCAAAAAGTTTTGGATCATTTTTTTTTCTTTCTTTACTCCTATTTTCATCCATACATGATCTAGAAACTAAATCCGCTCTCATATTAGAGCTACCACATAATTGCATTTACATATACATATGTATATTCCAGAGCACCGTGTAAAATGCATCTAATTTGCAAAATTCAAAATTATTGACATACAAAGATGATGTACTTGGCAAAAGAAAAAATTTGATACCCATATTGCCCTATTTAAAACGAAGGGTTACCACCCCATAGCATTTTTGTGAAAACGCGAACTAGCACGAATTAAAAAAAAGCTGATACCCGTATTTAATTAAATCGACTAAAGATAAAAAAATGTTCATTTGGCGTTTTTATTACAAACAACCCCGAACAAAGAATTCAAAAACCGTTTATTTTTTACAGAATATCCTTAAAAAAAAAGAACATGAATGATAGTCCTTGGATAAACTGTATATACAGTTGGATGCGCCTTAAAAAAACCTTTCTTATGATACCCATATTGTATATGGTGGTAAGGAAACAGATTCTGAAATTAACAAAACATGCAAAAATATACCCTTTTTCAAAATGGTCCAGCTCACGAGAGGTCAAAGCTGGAACCGAAATATTTTAAATGCCATCATAAATTAATTGTTGACTAATAATTTGTTAATTTTTGTTATTTAAATTGTTTATTGATTTTTTTCCTCCTGAAGAAGTTACTCACCCAAAGGGTTAGCGAAATATCTAGATAAAATAAATTTGAATGATTTTTATAAAAAGAAGTGACTTCAAGCTTAATTTATATATAAATAATATAAATACAGTGCCAGCTCGCTAATCCGAATTAATGATTGTGGACCCTGATTTGGATTAACGAGATATTCGGATTACTGGATGTGCTGGTATTATGTATTATAATGCACTATATTCGAAAATAAAACACATGGCAGTATTTCAAAACTAATTTATTTTATTCTTATTAATCAAGAAAGAAGAAATTGACGTTTTTTTTATATTATGTTTATTTTTTACCATAGGCATGCACATGCTTCCAAATCCTCGTTCCTCAATTCTTTTAGCATCAATATGTTATCTGTTTGCATACCTCGTTCCTTTGCCCTATCTATTGAAATATTTAAGGCCTGCACAGCTTCACGATTTTTAACGTATTTCATTCATAATTATATGCTCTGATAAAAAATTCGGTTTAACGAGCTTGCAACCAATTCGGACTATAGAGTATGTAATACGTCATAAATTCAATTCGGATTACTGGATAATTCGTATTACATACCTTCGGATTAGCGAGCTAGCACTGTATTTAAAAAATACCAATGTTCATTTTTAGGAGGGTACATCGAGCACTTTTTTTGGTGAGTCACTCTAATGTACATATTAGGTATTCGTGATATTTGAAACCGAACGATCAGATCGATCACCTTGATTGAGTTTAATTGAAAAAAGTTTTGGCCTGGTGGTTCACAACGAAAACAAAAAAAAACTTAGCTTGAGCCGCTTAGCTTTTGGTGTAAAAAGGAAATTTATTAAACTCTGCAACGGGAGATATTTTAAATACGTCTTGCCACTTAAAATGAAACACCCTTTAATGTGTAAAAGTAAAGACAAATTATGATTATTTTACAATAAATCCTCTAATGACAAGAGAATCAATCATCGGACTTCTGGTGCAAGTTTGAGAAATACATATTTCTCTTTCTTTCTAATTTATTTGCAAATAATAAAATAAAATGTTTAAAGAAGCCCGAACTTGAATATTTGTAAGAGAAATCAAATTAAGGCCGTCAAAATAGGCTGACTTACATATGCAAGCAGTACGAGTAAATGTATCAAACAAAGATTTCATCCCAAGTTGTCGGTCTTGGCATATTTAAAGAAACTTTTCAAAGTAAATTCAAGCAACAATATAAAGAAATCTACACTGTTTGTGCCTTCTTGCTGGCTTGCTTGCTTGTATTTACTGATAGTACACATTTAGTTAGCAGCAGCAGCAGCAGCAGTAGTGTATTATCAAAAATAAAATAAAATAATAAAAAACAACAGAGAAAGAAGTGTGTATGTATGTGGTATGTACGTAATGAAAAGATAGATATTAAGAAGAAAAACAAGCCAACCAACGAAGCAACCAGCCGCCAACTTAACAAACGGCGACAAATTGCAATAATGAAAATGATTTCGAAATACGTGGTGGTACTTGAGGAAAAGTATGGATTGGATGAAATAATACTTGGTGTGCTATCAACTGTGCTAAAAGGAAATTACGAGTATTATTTACCTCCACAGCGACAAAGACGTCGCACAAAAGTATGTTAACGATCAAAGAAAGTATTTATTCAATTTTATCAAGAAGGATGGATGGATGACAAAGAGCAGGATGGGGAGGGAGAAGCACATGGAGGAGTTGTTGAAAGAAGTTCCAAATGAATAGAGTCTAATTCAAAAACTTGCAATGAATTCTAAGTACACGAGCACAAAACAAAAAAAGTTATGCAAATTATCAAAATTTTCATTAAATAATTTTACAAGAAATGTTTAAAAACAATAAGACACAAGAATAAAAACATCGAGTTGGAAAAATGTTTCTAAGGAATCTTAAAAACAAGATAAACTTTATATTTTAAAGGAAAAATTGTTGAAAGGCGCGAAACAACTCGCTATTTTTGTAGTTGCTGTTGTTGTTGTAGTTGGTGTTATTTTAAATATTTCAGGTACAAAGTAAAATGTTTTTTAAAAACATCATCTTTTCAAAACTACAACAACACCTCACGGAACGGTGGGTTTGAAGAAGAAAACTATGGAGGAAAAAATATACAACAACACAAATGAATGAATTAAGTCAAAAAGTATTTTTAAAAATATTTTACAAAAGCATTTGTTAGAACAAATAAACGCAGCAGATAGAGAGATCCTCCTTACAATGACTCCATAAAATTTCAGAGATTAATTCAATAATATGCCAACATTTTACTACACGTTGACGTACGATCTTGAAAAACATTATATTACAATTCCGAACTTTCTTCGCAACAGCTAAACAGCTAAATAAGAAAATTAACAATAAAACTAAAATTAATTTCCAATGTTTCCTACACCACTGTGCAGTTAAAAAATAAATACAAAAATTGCACAGAAATAAAAATACTACAAACCGAATATTCAAAAGATACTTTTTGTTGTTTTGTTTATCATCTATCAGATCCGCGATTGAGCTTCATTTACGTCGGCAAACAAAACAAACAACATCCCAATATGTACGTATGCACATCTCATCCCGAAAATACACCAACCAACCAACAAACAAACAAACAGACAGCAACGGAACGGCCAACTGAATCGAATGGAGGAACCAACTAAAATTTGTGCACGTAGATGTTTTAAATCGCTGATAAAAACAGAACAAAGTAAAAAATACAAAAAAAATAAACACAAAAATCTCCCAATACATTTATTTGATACACACGGTGCTACAACATGATAATACTTGCAACAATAGCAAAAACATCAGTAACTTTTTGATCGAGAATCAGCGCAAAAGCTCTCAGCAAACACAACAACAATAAACAGAAACACAAAATGAAACTTCATCATACGAACATTTTAAGAAGACGACGAAATGAAAAGACACTTACAAACAAACAAACATCTTTAAATACTGACCAAAAAATAAAAATAAAAAAAAGAATCCAAAAAAAAAATAAGGACAAGAAAAACTACAAAGTGCAGATCGTTTTGGATCGGTTCGGTATCTTTTGAACATTTTCCAATGGCTGTGGAGTCATGGGAACCAAGTTTTTACATTCCACAAATGCTTCTGTTTTGCTGCAACAAAACAGCAGCAACGACTTTAGAAACAACAACAACAGCAACAACAATAACAACAACAACAACTATTCCGCCAACAACAAAAGCAACGAAATATTTAGTCAAACAGTCAGCAAACCAGCCAACCAACCAACCAACCAACGACTGAAGAAGAACCATCCAGCCATTTAGTCATCCTCGCTGGCAGTTTAAAGGCAGCTGAATACAACAAACATTTAAATTAAACTTTTCATCGAAGTTGCTTTATTTGACTTGTTTTCTTATTTTTTCTATCTTCTTTTTGATACTTTGTGTCGGCGAGCACAGTAGGCTTTTTTCAAGAATATTTATACTGAAAATCTTTCGAAAACAGGATTTTTTACCGCTTTCGATATCGAATGAACTATCGAGCAAAAATAAAACTCGTTACTTATCGAGTTGCCTCATGATGGCATTCGATCGTTATCGAATCGAGTTCTCATACTGATTGTAAAAGATTTTATTGAATTTGTAACAGATTATTGTAATTTGTACATGTTTCCATGTTTCAACCACAAAATGTTTCTGGCAACATATTTTTCAACTGCGAAATAATAATTGTGTTCGAGTACTTTTGCAGTAAATGAGTAAACTGAAAAATTTACTCTAAAAAAAGCTGTTGCCCAAAAAAGTAACCGAACGGAAAAATTGCAAAAATTAGTAAGAGTACGCAAACAGCTGCTTGGAAATCAATGTAGTGCTGAAATATATTTACACTTTGGACTACTTAACTCATTTTCTTGTTGGTACTCGATGCAATATTTTAATTATAACACGAATATTTTAAGAAAATATGAACAAATAATTTTCTCTATAATCGTTTCAATGTGTTTATTTTCATTTTACATATTTGGTTTTGCTAATTTGTGTCTGATTAAATTTATTCAAAAGTATGTGATCATTTGCTTTTGCTATTGACTACCTTAAAAGCAAGTGCAGTACTAAGTAACCATATACTTAACACTTTCACAACTCCAACGAAATAACAAAATAATAAATAAAAAGGCATATACATACTCGTACATGTTGAACGAACGAATAGTTTAAAAATAATTGTTTGCTTATTATTTTATATTAGTTTATTTCAGACTTTCCTTTTTTTAAGTAATTTTTTCACAAATTGTATACTTTTCGGTTTCATACTTTTGTTTGTTTACCTTTGAATCATATGTTTTTTTTTTCGTTTTACTAAATTTTACTACAAGAAATTTCTGCAGTAAAAATTAGAAAATTCTCAGCCAAGAACTGTTACTTTACGCTCTCAATTTGTGTTCTCATTTACTGTAACTTGAGTAAACGAACGCAATTTAGTAAAATGCAGTAAAAATTTGTAAAAACTTTTGGGTACTCGAACACACTAAATTTAAGCACCACTTATTTCATGCAGACTTGCAACCAACAGCTGATCAGATATTTTTATTATTTTTTTACAAGCTCCTAATATTATTTTGTTGCCTATTTGTTTTAATTTTTTTTAAATAAACACATTTATTTTTTGTTTTTATAAGAAAAACAATGTTGCTCATATCAAGTGTTGTGTTTTTCTTCCGACGGGGTTTGATGTAATTTGGAATGAATTTCCGTCATCCCACGTCAAATTAACTCTCTCTCAGTTACTGAGAGAACACTGAAGATGGCACATAGCCGAAACCGGTCTGTTTATCAACCAAATTTGACGTGGGATGACGGAAATTCATTCCAAATTGCTCATATCAAGTCAAAATTTTCAAACGAAATAATCAAAGTTGCTCAACATTTTTCGCAAATTTGAACAGCTTTAGGAAACAAACGCGTAATAAGAGCGACGTTCTATTGTTGCCAACGAAAGTGTAAAAAAAATTGTGTTTTGGATCAAATAAATTCTTGACTGCATATTTTTTTACATTTATTTTATTTATTTATTAGAGAATAAGTTTTTATTGGTTTGTGAAAACAATAACTGTTATTATTAATTTTTAATTAAATATATCCCTGAAGAAGCTTTTCATTGAGAATGCGAAATATCGGATAAAATAAATGATTTATTTTAAAACTTTAATCGCACTATTTCCCATAATTAAAATACTAAAATTTTAGCAATTTTTATAAAAAGCATCAATAAATGATTTATATTTATTTTCTGGACCTAAAGCTTGAAAAAATTATTTAATAAAATTTAATAAAAAAAAGTCGAATAAATCAGAATAATTTTAATAATAATTATGTACTATAATAATTTTCATGTAAAATGGAATTTAAAAATATTTATCAAAAGTTGTGGTTACGTTTATTTCGTCAAATTTGATCTATTTTTTTTTGCAAATTGTTACTATTTTTAAACTTTTTAAAATTTATAAATCAATAAAATATGAGCTTTTTGAACTTTTTAATCCACTGTAAAAGTTTTATTGTCTTTTTTCTGCAATAAGTATTTTAGGTAACATCTTTTGTTTTTGATGATTTTATTGTTTATCTTTTTGTTAAAATTTTATTAACTGAAAAGAGTGAGATAGAGAGAGAGAGAGAGAGGAAGATCTTCAAACTAACTACTTCAAATGTGGCGCTGAGATGTTTTCCACGAAAAGAATTATTCTATTTAATCAATAATTGTGAATGTTTAATTGTGCATATTTGAGTTTTAATTAAATAAATTTATTTTTTTTTTAATTTTCACCTGCTCAAATGCAAGCACACAATACAGATGCAAATGCACACAGATGATGTATGCGTTTGTGTTCGTATTATACTATTCATATCCGTAGCACATGCAACAGAAATTTCCTTAGTTTAAGTTTTAGATATTGAAAAACAATTTTAAATCTACAACCTTGTGCCTGCAATAAAATATAAAAACGTAAGACACATACACACATACGAGTACGCTCACAGGGCAACAGATGACCGATCGACCACCTTGAACGAATCACAAAATGCGTCAATCGACGAACAACTGGACAGGACACAATCAGCGTGTTAATGTCTTATCTTAATTGCTACTGGCCTGTTTTAAATATTCCAAATGCATCTTCAATGTAAAACCAGAAAAGATGTTTGTTTAACAAATGGAGAAAAACAAAAAAACAAACGCAAGCAAGCACGCACACACACAAGCATGCACATTATTCGGGATTAAAGCAAATTTACTAAATAAAATGAAATATTGCAGTAAAACAGATCTTTAGAATGTAGGTAAACATTTTAAAATGTCATCAAACCACTTAAATTCAAATTCAAATATAATTTCAGAATTAACATGAAAAGAATATCGAGACCAGGAACGAATCATCGGAATGAATGAATGACATTTGCAAATTAAAGCAAAAATGAAGGAATGAATGAAAAAATCCTCTTTGGGTGGTAAAATTCATAAAGTCAGCCAACTCAGTTAACTTAGCTAACGGTCTTGATGTGACCAACTGACTGACAGACTGACTGACTGACTGATTGACAAGGAAAGCGTTTTGAAAAAATAAAGTTAAAAATATGTCCAGATCATTAGTTGGCAATAAAACAATGGTATGCAAGCAGACTCATTTACTCACTCGCTCGACTACACACACACACACACACACACACTCAGTCCTTCAAAACCACAAAACTATTCAGCGGCTTATAAGTATTGAAACTGCGATCGCATTGCAGCAGGCAGGGTTGACTACTGTGGTTGACAACAAACAATAGTATGCATGATCATGCTAACTATAAATAGTTGCGCTTGCTCGTATCATACTAACTAACTTCCCGGCTATTTTGACCATATATTGAAAGCAGTTTACCAACTATCACTCCAAATTCTAAGCGTAATTCTATTGAAATAGAGTGTAAATTGCAATTCATCATTATATTCGTGCTTTTCAGAGTATGATGCACACACACACACTTGTGTTAAAGTCTATATTCAGAAAGATCTTGTTCATTCTTCGTCACTTGCAAAAAAAAAATAAAATAAAAAAAAACTTCCACTTCATTTCATGGCATTTTTTTATACCAACACACGAGTACACAAGATGTTCAAACTGCTCCCTGCTCCGTACAATTCCACTCCACGTTTAAGTTTTGCGTGCAGTCGTTGTCGTTTCAAGCAAACCAAACTTTTTTCAAGTTTTTCTTATTTTTTTCTTGCATTTTTTT
This sequence comes from Gymnocheta viridis, assembly GCA_956483585.1. Classification (NCBI taxonomy): domain Eukaryota; kingdom Metazoa; phylum Arthropoda; class Insecta; order Diptera; family Tachinidae; genus Gymnocheta; species Gymnocheta viridis. Next base: position 89,264,950 of record OY101443.1, on the reverse strand, counting down.
ACCACCATAGATGGCTTACGAAAAGCATTTTCTTTGTAATGCCGCTTTGGAAAAATTTTTTTGAAATGGTTTTCCACACTTCATTTTATTATAAAGATTTTTGTTCGTTCTTCTCTTCGGCGAACAGAAATGTGTATTAAATTCATTGTTTTATTTGAGACATTTTCAAAACTTTAGCAGAAGGAAACATATATTTTCTTATATGTATCTAAATATTTATATATGTACGTATGTATCTACGTATGTATGTACATGTATATAAATACATGTTCCTTTCATTCCTCGAGATAGCAAAGGGCCAAACAAGGGGGTTCCAATAGTCTCGATCTCGCAATCTCGAAAGTTCTGTTGTCATTTGTCGCTTCCAGGTATGCGCTGGTCTCCCGTCTCGTCTGCATCCCTGCGGGTTCCAATATACACAGAAAGAAAAACGCCATACTAAATTCAAGTATTATCTACTTACTTTGAGTACGAGTCGTACTTAAAATGTTGAGTAAAAATAACAATAAAATGTACTTTAATCAAGTCTAAAACGGGTTTACATTACATATAATTAATCCCGGAGTTTCTTAAAATGAATACAAGATTCTTTAATTACGTGAAAAATCTTGAATCAACTAAAAAATTCTTAAATTAAATTGAGCATTTGAATCCGTCCGCACTTAAATCAATCTTTCTGTACTTGATTTTAGTAAATCTGGAATTATCGTACTTTTAACACCTCTTGGGATTGATTAAAGTACGGATGGATTGATTTTTCCTGGAAATTGGTGATCTCCATTCCATTGATTGCTCGACGATAATCCTAAGACTATTTACACGATTTTCCGGAGCGAAAGCCAGCTTTCTCATTTCTGCACAAGGAAAAACAAACCCAATGTAAAATCAACATGAAGAAATGTTGATAACAAGCCAATGTTAATATGTGGAAAAAATCCAATTGAATTTACTTTTAACACTGTTTTAAGTTAATTTAGTATTAAAATATGTTGATTTGAAATTAATAACATTGAAATAACATTGTACATTTTAAATTTTACCTTTTACAGAGTTAAAATAACATTAATCAATGTTTAATTTTTAAAATTGCGTTTCTGAAGTAATACTTACAGTTTTTCATGTAAAATTAACATTGCATATAATTGAAACAAGATTAAGTATTGTAAAATCAACATTGTTATAAACATTAAAAATGACATTGGAATATTTTGAAAATTTTTTTGTCAATTTCAAATATTAACAAACGTTGGCTTATGTTAAATCAACATGTTAAAAAAGTTAAATCAAATTTGTGAAATATTAAAAATGACTGGAATAATATTAAAATAAAATTGATGTATGTTAAAAAAACGTGAAACATGTTGGAACAACGTGAAACATGTTGAAATGAAATTAATTCATGATAAAAGAGAAAAACTTCAGAAAAAGTTTCATTCTATCGCAGCTTTACTACATATCATAAGTGCAGTGTTAGACGGCTTTTCCACAGTCAAAGTTTACTTTGCAAAATTTAAATTTTTAGTTCGCCAGTTTGAGTTTAAGTGTCTCGCACTTGTTTTCTCAAATTATACGTACAGAACTTCGTGTTAAGCTATTTGTAGTGCTAATTATAGTAAATATTTTCAAGCAGTCTAACAGAAAATAATTCACAATGAGTTTAAGGTTTTCTACTTGTTACAATTCATGTCTTAACCTAATGTTGTTAGGAAATATAAAAGGATGTACATGGTATCAAAATATTGTTTATAATAAATGCTTTTATTATATAAAAACATAAATGTATCTTTAAGAAGAATATTGTTAAATTATTAAATATAAATTAAATGTATTTTAAACACATATAAATAAATTAAAGAAATCACTTCAATTGAAATTTTAAATTTAAGTGTTGATGATATTATGGACTTGATCCAATAGTAAATACTATTGTGGGTAATGCACCCGCTGGTCTCAAATGCAGATCATTTTCCGTCAAAGATAAATGCAAAGATGTAGAAAAAAGTTTGAAAGTTAAGTAAGTTCGAGTACTCGTACAATAATATTGGATTTGCAAATATGCAGTCGACTTTTTTTTCTTCTTTTCTTCCACAAAATAGACAAAATGTTTTTCCGTTCGTTCGTTCGTTCGTTCGTATCTATTAAATTAAACTCTTATTGTAGTACATTCAAAATGGAAATGGATATTATTTAAACTTATATGGATTCGAAAATTTTAACTATATTATTTGAAAGAAGATTGTGTGTGTGTGTTTGAGTTATTGCAAGGCACACATAAACATGCACACACAAACATGCACACACACGGAGAGGATAATGTCGAAACTTAGATTTTATTGTTTAAGCCATTTTGTATTTAGATCCATACGAATTTAATTATTTTGTAGTTGTTAAATTGAATGCATTTAATTAAATCGGATTAAAATTAGTTTATCAGACTTTAACGAAAATAATATATGTATGTATGTACATATCCACACATACGAGTATATTTCGTCATATGATTACAAAAAAACCTTAAACTGAAAAAATTGTGAATTTTTTTTTGTTAATTTTTCATATCAGAGAGTTCTTTTTTGCTTGTCCTGTAACATTTTTTCAATGAAGGTTGGAGCTTTTATGAACTCATGTGACGCTATATAAAAACTGAAATACGTATCCGCTCACTTTTGTCAGATAATTTTGCAATAAAATTTTCGAAATTGGGCTAAACAATCTGCATAATATTTTTGTAATCACCAAAAATTCTGATCGAATAAAAATACGTAAATTTAAATAAAAATAATAGATGATGAAAGAACAATGCAAAATGAATGATACGAGTATTTTAGCGTTATTCCAATATTTGTTTGTTTTGAAAGTTTAATTGTACAACTTTTTTCGCATAATTAGTTTTTTTTTCTAATAATTTGGAAAACTTGACTTTTAAATTAAAATACACTAAAACAGTAAAACTAAATGCAGCAGAGAGTATTTTATAGCAATTTTTGAATTGTACTGTTTATTTATTGGGCTGATGCGAGGGTTGCTAAGCATTCAAGGTGTAATGCGGATTATATTTTTATAGGAAAGTTCAACATATTTGACTATAATGGCGTTTACTTTTCTCAAAAAAAGTGCAACATTTTTTGCCCTATTTATTGAAAAGTTGCATTATAATGATTTTTTGAAATAGTGAGTTTATTAGAAATTAATGTATCATCACTTACGATATAAAATTTTTGTCTTAAGAAAACTTTGAATACAAATTTTTTCATAAAAAGTAAAAGAAATGTTACTTTTTTCAGAAAAGAAAACAGCATAAATTTCCTAGGTTTTTTTATTTTAATTTTTTATTATATCGCTCATTTGCTTCAACAAAGTCACAACTCTAAGACCGCGATTTTGAAGATGATTATGCAGAATTGATTTTCATATTGTGTAAAAGTTTTATTAAAATATTTTATATTCTCACCTCTGGAGGTGAATTGTTTTTTATTTTACCATTTTACCAATTTGATAGTAAATTGAAAGTTCCTTTTTAAACAAACAATTTTTTCTTGTGATTTTCTTGCAGCAAAACATTTCGCGCCTTTAGTGCAACGTAGTCATTCTTCAAAAACCCTGATTTTTGAGTTAAGAATGCAGAATAATTCGTCGTATCTTTCTTCATCTTTTCTGAAAAATTCATATAAATATCTTCTTTACTCACCTCTTGAGGGGAGAAAATTTTTTAATTTTTTCATTAGAAACTTTAAATTTTTTTCTGAAGAACGCGTTTTTTAGATATGACTATGTTGCAATAAAGGACTGATATGTGTTCGTTGTAATGAAGTAAAGGATGTGTGTCTCCAAGAAATATAAGTTTTTTAGCAATAACTTATTAAAACTTTTCAATAGGGAATTTCTAGGAATGAAGTTTAATCTTTGATTGAGCGTATTTTAGTTCAAAAGAGCTTTTGGACACAAGCGGGGAAGTAAAGTTGGCACTATTCAAAGTACGATGGTGACTCATTTGGTACGATTTGAAAATTTTTCCACATTCTTGTTTTTGATTGGGTAGAATATGTCAACTCATTTTTATTGTCAGATATTCTGAGTTGTTTTTTTGCACTTGTTCAAGATGGATGGATACGTTCGTGTGATTTGACATCGTTATTTAATTTTCTCTGGGGCTTTGTAAAGTTGCCTGTCTATGCTTATAAACTTTAAACAATTGAGCGCTCTTCACACACACACACATACTACATGTGGTATTGACGAAATATACAGCCTGATTTGATGCAAAGAGAGTGTCAAAATTGCACACCAGATTACGACATGCACGCATCAGCTTCGGTGGTCAAATACCCAAAATCATATTTAAATACAGTAAAACCTCCCTAATCCGGACAATCGCTAGTTCGGACTATCCAGTAATCCGAACATTTACATTTTTCGGACAATTTAGAAATTTTTTCTCTATAGTCCGGACAAGTGTTGTTTTTTCTCCGTAAAATTTTTTCGTTATTTTACCGCTAGACAAAATAAGTTGTTGTGTGTTAGCGAGAGAATTAAAGAAAGTGTAAATTATTTTAGTTTGATTAAGTTTGTGTTTTCAAAAGCTATTTTAGAGGCTGAACAAACCAAAGTGACAGATAAGTAGATTTTATTTTTAAAAGAAGTTAAAAATGGAGCCGACAAATTTAATAAAGATATTTGCATTCAAACAAAAATAAATTCTTATTTTTCAAAATGAATATTTTTTGTCTCTTTTCGTATGTTTCTTTATGTTTTCTGTAAATTAATTAAATTGAATTTAATTCTAATGTGTACTGATTTTTTTTGTAATAAAAATATATATTATACGATCCACTAATCCGGACAGTAGCTAAAACTATATCTGTCCGGATTATGGAGGTAGTACTGTACTCATGTTTTTTTGTTTTATTTCATTTTTATTTATTTAATTAATTAATTAATTAATTAATTAATTAATTATTTATTTTTATTTATTTATTTATTTATTTATTTATTTATTTATTTATTCATTTATTTATTTATTTATTTATTTATTTATTTTTAATTTTTATTTATTTATTTAAAAAAACGATCCCCTTTAAATGTGAAACTACTGCAGCTCTTCCTGGAAAGTTTACAAAAAATATGCATCAAAAGAAGAAACTAAAAAAGACTTGTTAGCCCTCAGCAAAATTAAAAGAAAAAAAGGAAAATATTAGAATTCACATATCTTTAACTTATAATCATGTGACAAACGCATTTTACTTATAAAATATTTCAACAATGTATTAGCATTTTATTGAATTTCTCATTAGCTAAACATTCAATTTGAACCCTTCTATTTATCAAGAAAAGGACATTTTAATTAGTAATGACTTTAAAACATTTTCATTAGATAAAAACACACTCAAACAAACGTTAATATCTAGATGTTAGTAATATTACATAACAATAATAATTATTAAACAGAACCTTTTAGTTCCCTAAACATTGTCCTCCATAATAAATCATAAGAATGAATGAATATTTTTTTTTGTTTTATGGCACATAAAAACCAACTTTTGACGATGCACCGAAGATAAAATTTTATTTGAAATATTTACAAGAGTTTTATCAATTTGGATAGATAGACAGACGGGCGAAGAGACAGACAGATACAAATAACAGCGAGTGGCGAAGTCATACAAACTGGACATAGAAAGAGTTTTATCTGATTCCACACCTTGAGACATCTAAACGAAACTTGTCAACACTTGATAGGTAGCAGTAAGCAAACAGCTACCTACACACACTCTCACACTTAATACTTCATGTCCTTTACTGTTATACCCCTTTCAGCAGTAATAAACATACCAGGACATTTTTATCTTGATTATATTTCTACCAAATAAAGTTTTAGCTCGAACTGAACATGTTTTTCCTTCCTATTTTATTTTATTTTTTTTATTTTTTCATTATACCGTTTTAGAAATTAAATATAAAAGACAAAAAAAAATTCATTTGGCCGCATAGTTTCTTTCCTGCCAACAGCAACTCGATATAAAACGGCACGAAACGAAAAACATTTAAACTTCTAAGTCAGCTCTTAATGAAAAGGATATAAAACAACAAGAAATTAAGTTGGTGGACCCATTGGAATGTTTATTACGAAAAAAAACATAAAATTCAATGGTTTATACACTCAGCTGCTTTTAACATTTCTTCCTTTAAAGCCTTTTAATATATAAAAAGGGTTTTCTTTGGACTTTTTAATGTTCAATGTTGTTTTAATGTTTAAAGTTTCATTGGTAAATTAACTTTAATATTCATTTTTGTTTCAGGGCTTAAATTTAAAATTTAAACAGCAGCAGAAGAGAGAAAGTTGTTCACTTTGACCAAAAATAAACAAACAAAAAGTGAAAAATTATTTTTCTTTTCAATTTTGGATTTTCGTAATAAAAATGTAATTAAATAATTTGTCTTCTTTACTTTTGCAATAAATATTATGAATTCTTTGTTTTGTTCCAAAGCAACAGTCCGCCAGCCAGCCAGCATCCCTTAATCGGCTTAAAACACGATATCCAGCACAAAAACACCAAACAAACACATTTTCAAAATAGAAAATGTCTTAAATAGAAACCGAAACCTTATTACAATCAAAGGTGACCAGATTTTAAATAGAAAATTTAATTATCTTCCTGATATCATAACAAAATTTGCGTTACAAGAGATCCCCGGCAATTTTTAGCAATCAAACTTTAGTTGCGTTGCCAGTTGGTTGCAGGAAAAACACTAATTATACTGCAAATAATATTGGACGCCTTGCTTCCTCCATTGTAGCTTAAATGAACTAGTAGACCGCTTTCGCACAAGCAAAGTTTACTTTGCCTCAAACTACTTATTAGCCAGAAATAGCCGTAATGCTGTCACCGTAATGTGCAACATGCTTGTGGGCATGTGTCACCACTTCTGTCTACTATTTTGGTGACTATATGGCGTCATTGTCACTATAAGAAAACTTTAAAATGGCTGAAATGTTTTAGTACCTCATTTTTAGTACCTATATTTTTCAAACAACTGTTATGAATCAGCGTCTTTTAGTCTTTTACTTTTTTTTTATTAAACTCCAAAAGCTAATAAAATTTACATTTTTATTATTGACATCTACTTCAGAAAAGTACCCAAATTATAGACTAGAATTACTAAAACGTACTACTGAATCACTAGTTCCAATATCTGTATATGGTCCCAAAAGAACTACCTAGTCAATAGTACCAATGTCAGTAGTGGATTTTCAATGACACGCACATGTTAAATGTCTGTAGTAAATAGCATTGTCTGGGGTATTATAATTCACTATTACTGCTGACTGTGTCAATAGTAAGTCAGTACAGTTTCACTATTGAAATTTCCTGCAGGGATTGTACTTGTATTCGTATCTCAATGTTGAAGTAAAGAAAAAACAAAAGAAATTAAAAAATTTTCGGGAATTTTTCACACTTGCGGCTACCTGAGCGCTACCTAAACGGTATAAGAATCGTTCCTAGGAACGATGTTCTAGAAAGTTGTTTACTGAAATCTTAGGTACATTTTTGTAGTTGATTGTTTTCTTGAATTTTTAACGGTTTGCTACCTGTGGACCTAAACAGTGAAAAAAGGTAAAAAAATCGATTTTTTTAATTTTTTGCGATTTTCATCTTGAAGATGAAGATTTTTTGATTTTATATGTTCACAATTTTTGTTCTTTATGGTCTACAACTTTGACTCAGAGAGTAAATCAAGATTCCGAACGATTTGCAAGATATGAGCCTGAGAAAATGATCAGTATTTTGCAAAAATGACACCGAGACCCCAAATCTTTGGGGACCCATAAAAAAAAAGTATGTACATGACTTTGGGCAAAACTGGGAGACACAGGTCTTTATTTTTTTTTGCTATTTTATCACGTAGTGGTGTCCGTATATGGTTATTTTTTTTCGTGTTGCACTGTGCCACTTTTAAAGATTTTGTTATAACTTTGTACAAGTTGGAATTAGCAGATCTGTGTTATAGATTTGATTTATAAGTCATTGCTCCGCGAAATTCTTCGAAGTGAGTAAACAATGGAAACCTACCTGGCCACTTTGCACCGGAGATTCAAGTAGTCATCATTATCACTTGTATACTAAATCATTGTAATAAACCACCCTCCGCCGGTGCTAATTCTTTGTTTGTATATTCAAATAAACATATTTTCAAAATCTACATAGAATCAAATGGGTGGTTTTGAATATTTGTATTTTGTGTAATTATTTTTTTTTTGTAGCCCAAGTACAACAATGTGTATGTGTGTGTGTATGAGTGTGTGTGTTGCAGCGACCCTTATGAATTGTAATACAAATTCCTTTATGATGATATGGCAATCATTACAATCGTTTTATTAAATTCTCCGCTCTATTGCTACAGAAAAGCAAAAAAAAACAAAAACTAATAAAAAATCCAAATCTATTCATTCATACGTTGTCCTTGTTGTCTCACACTTTCAATTCTCAGCTGAAAGCCAGCTGAATGATAAATAAGTCAAGGATAGTGAATTTTTGGCATTTGGTGAGAATGCGAGTGAGTGGATGAGTCTACCCTAATTTTTTAATATGTGTTTGTCCTTTTAATAGCATAAAAGCACCATTAATCCTTATTTCATGGTATTGTTGTCAAATTACCACTTGTATTATTATCATCATCAGCATCATCGTCCTCATCGCCTTCATCGTCATCATCACCGTCAGTTTAAGTGTCATATAAAGGGCCGGGACTCAGCATCTCTTTTGTATTTAAGAAAAGAAACAAGTGCGTCTTTGTTTTGTTTAATTTTATTTGTTGGCTCTTTTTTTGTTATTAAATCGAAAAGGAATATTTTTTCTTGCTGTGCATATTAATGGAAGGGTGCCAATGACTTTTGATGTGTAAAGCATATTAGAGCAATAAATGTCAAATAAATAAACGTTTATCAATGATTTCGTGCGCAAGCAGTTAAATAAAAGTCTTGAAAGGAGAAAGTTTAATAACAATAAAATGAAAAATTTATATAATTTATAACAGTTTGCTAAAGTAATAATGAGAAAATTTGGAAAATTGTTAAGGAAAATTGATTTATGTACAAACGTATGTACATATGTATGTATGTACTCGTATGCGTATTTAAATTTCAAACTGAATCTCAAATGAACCGCAAAACGATTTGGTAAAGAAATTTGTATCACTTGGTAGAGTTCGCTTCGCCTTGACAAATATAATTCTTGGATGTCAAAATAAACTTTGCAATAATAATTTAAAATCAGAAAAATGTACCAAAAAAAAGCACATTTTGACGATAAAACACAATGAGTCAGCTACACCTTCGAGTTCACCTGGTATAAATTCGCCATGGTTTTTATAATATTATCAAGGCAGATTCACATCAGTTAGTCGCATCTGAATTGATCTTAAAAAATATGTACAGATATATCAAAAATGGTTCACGAAAATAATAAAAGAATAATAAAAAAATGTCAGGAAAATTTGTAAATAAAAATTGTTAAGGAAAACTGAACATAGAAAGTATTTCGGATGCGACAGCTCGAAGCGTGTTACCAATAAAAACTATTACAAATGATTTCTCGCGTCAGTTCGTTTGACACACAAGTGGCAAAATCAGCAGTTGCAGCCAAAAAGATGTATGAACATGCTTATGTATGCCCATACATGATATGATCATGTTGCATTAAAGAAGGGATATGTAGTAAACAAATTTCTGTAAACTCTCAACAATGAAGAATCGAAATCGAAAGAAAATTCAAAGTCGAGTGAAATAGATGACAGCATTTCGTCTTCGCAATTAGACGACAAAACATTTGTAATAAAATATTTAGATTTTTGGTAAGATTCGTTCGAATTTATTTTGCTACAAACATTCAAAGGCAGTTGAAAATTGCTAAAATATGCATTTTTAAATTTTAAACCGTATTTAATATGTAGTAACGCATCTACTGAATTTAAAGATAACCGGTGTCTAATTTTTGTTTTAAACAAATTCATCAAACTAAATGTTCTTTCAACCTCAGCGGAAAAAATTCATGATTTCTTACAAAGTACTACTTGCGCTTAAAAGAAGTAGCCAATTTTTGAAACTAAAAACATTTCTCAATTGTACAAAAAAGCACTGTGAGAAATTGTGAAAAGCTTTTTTAAAACGGGTATTTAACAAAATTTCGTGCGTATGAAGAGTCAAAAAGCACCAAAAATACCCGAAAAGCACCAAAATACCATCACTGGTTATATTTATCTTTTTAAAAAAAGTTTCCATTGTATTGTCAACAACATAAGCATATCATTTCTATTAGTGGTGAAGGGTAAACAAATTTATTGATACATATTTCAATTAGAAACAGCTTTTATAATTTTCTTCTGCATATACCTACATACATACATATGTATGTATGTATGTACATACAAAAACAAAACCATTTAATTTCTACAACTTAAATGCGGATTGGATTGGCAGCAACAGATCTTTAATAATAACATTTAGTTTCAACACGTGAAATTTATGAATTAGTTTTTTAATAAAATTGCAAAACTTTTGAATGCAGCTGAAGCACGTGCACATATTTATATCTCGCTCAATGGCATCATCATCAGTATCATATACACACATGCATACATACATATGCACTTTTGTATACGCAACCAATACAAACAACCATCAACATTTAAAGCAATATGTATGTATGTAATTTTGGGTTCTCCCCTTGACTATTCTAAGATTTAATTAAAATTTTAGTTTTAAAGGCAAACACACACACACACACAAACAGACAGACAGACAGACAGACATGTATTGCCATTCTAACCCATCCTAGATGTCATGACGATTAGATTTTTATTAAAAAAGCAAACAAAGAAAGTCAAAAAGAAGAGGAGGAGGAGGAGGGAGGGTACAAGGAATACACGGACAATTACATGGCCACACCACTTCAAATGACAAGTGTTTAGATTATTTAGCAAATAGATACGACGGTAAGCACTTGTATCGCTCCCACCACCACTTTGAATCCCAGAGTTTCCATGTCAAACAGTCAAAATTCAATACGTATGCAGAAAAAAAAACCATCAATAAAGAGAATAAACAGAAATTCACTTCGGCCAACAATACATGCACACACACATCTTTACATACACATGCATGTACGAGTATGTACCCAGCAACAAATTGGTAATGACTTCTGTTAAGAACAACATATCGTTTCTTTATTCCAGTGAAGTAAAAACGAGTTTAAAGTTTTTAATTTACTCACTCACACCTCAATAGGAAAATAAAAAATGTTTCTCCCCTGAAGAAGTGAGCAAACACGATATTTAAATAAATTTTATATACAAGATGAAGAACGAAATGGCGAATAATTCTGCAGTCTTAACTCAAAAATCACATTTCTGAGATATGACTACGTTGCAGTAGCGATATGTAATTTTTTACACAAACTACTCGTACATACGGTCTGCATTTCTTTACTTAATAGCAAATAAACAATTTAATTATACACTGATTGGCGCAGTAGAAGAATGTGCGCTTATCATGCAGGTGGCCGAAGGCAATTTATTGTCATTCTTCGTATTGTCATTTTAAAGTCGTTATTTGTAATCTAAGGTGGTAAGTACTTGTCCTCCAATAGCATCGTCGTGTTAAAATAATGAGCTAAAACGCCAAAGTAGAAATAGTAAAAAGTATGTACTTCATTACTTTGCCATCAAAGTTTTTACTGATTATTTTTCGTTCAGTTTGATATTGAATAAATTTCAGTAAATGAAGTATTATTGTATTATTAAGTTTCTATTCTTCTTAAGTTGTAATAATTTTAAGTTTGTTTCCATAAAAGAATTCTAAAAAAAAGTCTCAATAAGTATTGAACTCAAACTGTTTGAGATTAAAAATTGAATTCAACTTAATGTCTTTTTTTAAGAATAAACGTTTGACGAATGACACTCACTTAATTTGATATTAAGAGTTATTTACGAATTATTAACAAACCTTAAAGTGATGCCGATATCAACTTAGAAAATAATCTAAAGTGGGTTGGTTACACACTATCAAACTTGAGTGGCAGTAAAACATCATTTTTTAATGATAGTTTTAACTGTTCAAACTATCGATCTTGTTCGACACTCAAACCGTCCTTTAAGAAAAAAATTGGATACATAAACATGGAAAATACGAAAATTGGATGCGCATTATTCCTGACAAAAATTTTTTATAATGAATTTTTTTTAATTTTTTCTTATTAAGAAACAACTTTTTATATTATTTTGCCTTCACATCTCAAATAAGCTTGCATTTCACAAAAAAAAAATATATATATACAGTTGAACCTCGATTATCCGGCTTGCGCGGGACCAAGATGATAAGCTTGCGGATAATCGAAAAATACGGTTAATAGAGGTGATATAGAAACACAAAAAGTCAATATTATTTTTATTAAAACATGGCATTTTGGTGTACCTTTAATATACAGTAGTTTTAATATTTAACGAACCCAATTGTTGTCAGGCCTGTTCGTTAAAGCGAATTGTTCGTTATATCCAGTACTAAATTAAAAATTAATAGCGTCGTCTATTTCATACATAACTATAAATATTTCTTTAAAAATATGTATATGGAAAGGAAAATCGAGTACAAAATAAAATTTTTATTCGTAATGTAGGGTTCTTACTTAGTAGAAATAAAAATTTTGGTGTCCGTTAAATGTGATGTTCATTAAATCGAATGTTCTTTAAATCGGAAAACTACTGTATGTGTGTATGTATGTGTCTTAAGTATGTATATGCGTATGTACTACATTTGAATGTAATACAAAGATTCATTTACAGTTGAACCTCGGTTTGTTTTATAACCTCTATTATCCGAGCTTTACCTCTATTATCCGTGCAACAATTTTGGTAGAAGCAGCAGAGGCTAGCAATGTTCTTTTAAAGTTCTTAGAAAATTATAGTTCTCCTGGTATTTCAGAGCCAGATAAAATGCAGGGGGCAAATTACGGCATTCGATTCAAAAAAAATTTTGTATGGGACTTCGTTCGATATCTAATGCCGCAATTTGCCCTCAGGTACGAGTATATCGCATACAAACTCATTTTATTAAAGAACAATTCAAAGCAAAAAGGCAAACTACTTAAAATAATATTTCAAATATGTATATAAATTCCTTAAATAAATTGTACGCTTCTCAGCTTTGTAGTTTATGCCACAAAAATATATCTTGACTGATACTTCTTGGTACAGACTATGAGTCAAAAACTAATATGGCCGCTGACTGTCACTCAACCGCAAAAATGTTTGTGGTTGAGTGCTGACTGATGAAATTTGTGTTCGCACTGTCGATCAAGCTAAAATTTCAGCAAAACTGTCAGTCATGTTCGATAGTGTGTACCCCACTTAAAAACCGAAATTAAATTAATTGAAGGTTTCACCAATTAAATGGAATAAAGAATACTAAAGAATACTGAGTTTCTCATATTACATGTAAATCATGTTCAAACGTTTATTATTTGAGATATAAATACTCGTACATATCGCTTCTGAACATATCAAACTGAAAATGGCTGCAGCTTTCCTTTCTATCATTGTGAGAGCAAAATTTTGTGTACAAAAAAAAAGAATGATAAACATAAAAAAATCTTGAATTTCATTACATAAAATTTCAATGTGTAGACATTAATGAAAGTTCAAAAGAGAATTAGAGAAAATTTCTGAACCGGGACTTAAGAATGGAGAATTATTCTTCGTATCCTTATTCAACTTGTGTAAAAAAATGCATAAAAATATCTTGTTTATTCTTGAGGGGAGAATATGCTTTTAAAATTTTCATTGAGGTGCGTGTAACTTAAAAACTTTAAACTCGATTTCTAAAGAACGATTTTTTCGAGATATGACTACAATAATTTGATGTCAATCATTCCGAGATCAAACATTTGTGTTTATTGGGTTTACATATATGAGAAAGTTTTGTTGTTTCGGTTGTCTTTCTACTGTACATACATACACACATCCATGCATCCTCACCAACATAAATACTTTGTTGTATTCGTAGCATTTCTTGTTGTTGCCAAGATTAAGCATGAAATTACGCACAAGCGTATAAAATCAAAGGATACAATTTTTGCCAGAAAGGAGCTTTCAAAATTCTAAAAAAAAAGTAATTTTTCGTTCCAAGGATGTGCGTTTGCATTGGTATAGTGTAATTTTTCATTGTATGTGTAAATAATATTAAAAATTTTAAGTTTAAAGGACACTTTCACATTTTTCTTTTCCTTTGTTGTTTTTTTGCTTTTGCTTGTAAAGGTCAAATAAGGCCAGTTTTAAAAGTCGTCACAGCAGACGTTGTACAGAGGGGGGAAATCCATCAAAAGTGTCGATTAATTCAAAAGATGAACAATAAATTTCGCAACCGTGTTTGGTATTGGATAAAAGTAGATAAAATTCTACGTCACTAATAGCAAAAAAAAATAAAAGTTCTAAGCTGAATACTTCATTTGTAAAGTATATTTAAAGTAGAGATGGGATCGTGACCGTTAAGTGACAGCCAAGAGTGTGTATGTATTGGTTTTTTGTGGTGTGAAATATTACAAATTTTGTTTCAAAAGACAAAGTCAAATTTTTAAAAATTTATATACTTTCTCAAATAAAAGACATTTTGCAAACATTTAAGAGATGCATTCCCATAATTGCATCGTCCACATCCACAAGTTCAGACACAGAACAAGTAACTAAGAAATGTTTTCTACAGAAAAGAACAGCACAGAACGGCAACGAAAAGTTTAAGCTAATGAGGCCTTTATCCATGTACGTCCACGAAAATCGTGAGCGTCAGCGAAATACTCAAAAAAAAAACTATAAAATATTTGAAAAGTCAATGAAATATTCAAATATGGGCATTTCCAGGGTCTAGAACGCGACAGTCGTTCACATTTGAAGTGAGATAAAATAAAGAAAATCTTAATTATTTTTTTTCTCTTGTTTCCATTATTTGATAGCACTTAACTTAACAACACTATGTTTAGTGCAAAATATTGCTTTTGGGAATTTGTTGTTTCTGATATATTTATAAGCAATAAAAATGATATCTCGAATGGGAGAAAATGTACAACTCGTTTTCGACTACATCTAGAAAAATTTCAAAATCTGCGAATTATAACATAATTATAGAAATCAAGTTTTTTTTAACTACAGTGGAATAATGTGGCTTTACATTTACTAGAGTGCGCCTAGTGGTCGAAATTCGACCGCCAGTTTAAACTTATTCCTAATTTAGTTGCATTAATTTAAAGAGAAAAAAAAAACTAATAATTATGGAGGTTGTACTGTATTTGTTATTTTTAATTTTTGAACAAATTTATTTGTAAGATTGGTTCCAAGCAATTTCCGTATTATCAGTTACGTATAAAAACCTGTGATTAAGAACACTAAGGCATTAAGAGCCACTTTTGACTTTCAGATTAAACCTAATTATATTCCCTAATTAGCTAATCTAATTACTAATTAAATTAATCTAGTATCAAATGAATCTAATGTTTTTGTGTAGTGTTTTAATGCCTGTGGTATTACCATATTGAATACCGTAAAATTGCAACATTTTCTTGCAGCTTTCAAATTTGTTATCAAAGCAACGCGGTTTTTTACAGAAGAAGAAAATGCGCGAATTCGATCATATTTACAATTTTAGAGTGTTAAATGAATTAACTATTTTTAAAAGTGATATGAACGTGCATTCAAGAATATCGGTGAATTTCACAACTAGTGAGGTGGAAGAAGGTTTTCATATACTTCGGAATCACAAAAATCTTCCTCTCCACTAGAATAATCCCCTTTTCTTTGGTTTTCTTAAAATTCAGTCTTTTTGATTCTGCTTTTATTGGTTCAACAACTGTTTATGTTAAGCATGTGCTTGTTGACAGTTCTAGTTTAACATTAAACCACCGCGCTTGGCCGCTGAAACTAGTAAGGAAAACCATATAATCGACTACCCAAAAACCACAAATAAAGATTAAGGTTAATTTAATCTCTAATCTCAAAGTCAAAAAGTGGCCCTAAGCAGTCAAGTTATAACAAGTTTCGTTGTTTAAAAAAATGAATCAACTAAAAATATTTTTAATTGGACTCATTGCATTGTGGTGCATTTTGGGTTTAGTCCACGGTATGTTTGATCTTTACAAAATTATATTGTTATATATATATTTTGTCGTGTTATTGTAATTATAATGTTTATTTGTACATATTGTTAGCTAAAATGCAAAAGGCGTAACTGACAAAAAAAATTCAAAATCGAGTTTCTGATTGACTTATTTGATGCTACTAAACTACCTTTCTTGGCAAAATTTCACACTTCGGCAATCAAAAACTACGCTTTTATTAACAAAAAACAAAGGGACGTAACTACAAGTGTGTTTATTTGATAAATGCAAAAACATTTTTTTCTAAATAAATATAAAGAAAGGGGTTTGTTTCTTCGAAATTTGTTTGAAGAATTGCATGGACGACTTATCGATGCATGTGTCTCTGATGTTGCTCAGTACGAGTAGAATATCATTTCCATATTAAGACTTAATATCAAATTGACTAATTAAATTTCTTTGTGTGACATAATATCCCTTTGAGATCCCAGTGAATAGCAGAAAGTGCGCGCATTTTCAACTTAAAAGGAAATAATTTCACAAAAAATAAAAAACTTTTGCATTGTTTATAATTATATTGTAATATTATTGCTATAGACAGCAATTTTTGCTAAGAAAGATTGCAATAATTAATTGCCTTTACATCGATTTCTCAGTAAATTCGAAAGTATTCGACATTCGTAATACGGCACAATATGAAAACTATAGTAGTCCGGGAACCCTGTATGCTTATAGTATTTGATTTTAGTTAATAAAGCCGGAGTTCCCAACGTCAATATGATCCGTACTTTGGTATACGATCCAACTTGAATCATTTACTTCAATACAAATATAACTGGACATAAAGATTCGGAAACAGATTCACACTTGTTGCAAAAATTTAATTTTAAAGAACGCCAACATCTACAGGATCTCAAAAAGTTACAACCCGCAGACTGTCATTATCTTTATGACAATATTCCATTTCAAGAATAATTTTAAAATACATTTATATATTATATAACAAACTAAAATTAAAAAACTTCAATTTCCTTATGTTAAACTTTATTTTAATCAATACACTGAATTTTTTATAATCAATTATTAATTCGTACACCTCTTTTAAGCCGAAAATAGAATTGATATTTATTTGTTGTAGATACGTCTTTTTGTATTTCAGAAAATCAAAAGTCAAAAAGGCGTATCTAACATAACTATTCAAATAATTAAAAAAATATTTTTTTTGGTTTAAAAATAAATTTGTCTGTGATTTTAAAATGAAATTATTTTGAATTTATAGTTTTCATTTTACAAGGTTTTTTGCTTCTCCTGTAAAATTATATTTTTGTTAGTTACGCCTTTTTGTATTTTAACTAACGATATATGTATTATATACTTTTGCTATCCTACAATGTTAGTTGTTATAGGTATTAAATGTACATTTTTGTATATCATTCAATGTGGATTTTTAAAAATTCTATATTTTTTATTTACTATTTATTTTTATGTATAAAACTGATGTACAAATACTATAATAGTGTCAAATATTAACATGGATAATAAATAAACATTTTCTATTAAGGCAGGATTAGTTTGTAGTTTTAAACTTTAAAACTTAAATCACAATTCGTCCCAGTCAAATTTATAGTCCTCTTGCAGCGGAGCATCATCGCAATAGTTAGTGTGTTCAGAACAAATTTTTATATCTAAATTATCATCTAATTTTTCATCTTGAAAGCTTTTCAAAAAGACTTCTTCGTGATCTTCTAAGATTTCGAGACACTAAAGCATACCAACAAAATTAGAACTTTCAAAGATGTTTAAAAAACTATAATACTTACATAATGCCCTAAGCTTTTGTTTAGGTCCCCGTCTTGTATAAAATCAACATTACTTGATTCAGGATTCATTTTGCCATCAACCATTATTTTCATTAACATAAATTTACCCGTTTTTTTGTGTGTTGCTCTTAAATAATCTTCCATTTTATCGCAAATTTTTTCCATTAGTTCAGTTAAATACATCTCAGATTTGCCCATTGGGACACTTTTACTGATGATGTTCCCATCGCCATCTAATCTAAAACCACTGACATCAACTTTCTTAGCCGGATCCACTTTAGAAACAGAATTCTCTATTTCTTGAACAACCGCCTTGCATACTTAAAAATTTATACATAATTATTTAACATCGTTTTATAAATGCTGCAGATTAATGTTTGTAACTCACCATGACATTTTACTTGTTTTGAAGTAAATTTGTTAGCCGAAGATACAGCAACGTATGTAAAAAGTGTTAATAGTAATATTTGCTTTAACATTTTTAATTATTTTCTCTGAATAGTTCTACGACTTTTATGTGTTTTTCGGCTTAAAGATTATTGTTTATTACGTGGCCAAAGATATCCAACCGGGTCATCGAAAACAAACGTAGTCAGCTGTTTAGTAAGCAATTGAATTTTTTGGAGATGCCAGATACAAATAATATTGATATTTCTCTAATAATACGTCATCTTGAAGCGATTTTAATTGAACACAAGTAGAAATGTTGGTAGAAAAATTGCATGCTTTTTGCTTCATATGTGTAGCGTATGTTTGTGTCTAAATATCAATGTATATAGGTTTGTCAATGTGACACACAGAAATAGAGGGATGTGTTTAATATATGTAATAGCAGTGTTGGGAAGTGAAAAAGGAATTGTTTGTTTTTGTGAGAGCAAGGTCAAAATGACAGAGTTCGTTGGCCGGTAAAAGTATGCGATTTTTAGAAATGTCAGGAATGTTAACTGTCAAAAAAAAAAAAAAACGGACATTGAAAGAGTAGAGATATTAGAGTAAGATAAATATACTGTAGCGAAAAGAATTTTTACGGCGAATTCGGAAAAAGTCAGTTAGATAGGGAGATAAAAAGTTGAGTGAAGATTGATGAACAGATAGCCGGAGAGATCAGACGAAAAGTCTGATAGAAAAAAAACACAAATAAATTATATACAAAAATTAAATAAGAACTAAAAATTAAAGAAAGTATTTACAATTAAAGAACATTAATAAGCAAAATTAAATAAACATAAAAAAACAAAAATCTGGGAAAGCGTAGCCAAGAGGAAGCCGGAGATATATAGAGCTGAGGAACGTTCAGAAAGAAGAAAGCCAAGAGACAGCATCAACCCTAAAAGGAATTAGATGGTTTTTGTACAGATTTCTACTGTGTGGGTAATTTCCTGGTTAGCTAAGGCGCCAGCGATTAGTGGTGAGTCCACAAATTTTTTCTTTTATATATCTGATATTGGTATCGGCAGTTGCTTGGACGATTTTTTTTAAGATTTCCGTGTGAATTATATTCCGGCGAGAAAATTATTTCTAAAGAAAGTGTACACAAAATTTTTGTTAAATAAAGCCTACAAAGGAAATTAAAATTTAAAAATATAAAATAAATGAAAGAAATAAAATTAATAAAATTCTTATAAAAAAAATTATATAAGTAAAAAAAAAAAAAAAAATTAAATAGGTGTTAGTATTAGTAAATGTTAATGTTAATATATATTAGTGGTTAGTATAGTGTTAGTAAAATAAAGCTTTTGTTTGTTAGCCCAAAACTACATAACGTTAGTAGATGTTATTATTTAATTTTTGTTGAAAGATTACGGAATTTTTTTTATAAACCATTTTAGAGAGCTCTCTCAAATAGGTAGTTAAATATTAGTAATATTTTTTTGGCGCGCATCCTGTTTGAAGAGTGTCCAGGAGATTTTTATAGGTATTTTTGGGAGTAGTGTTTTTGAGGAATTTTTGTAGTAGTAATTAAGTTTTTTTAATGTTCATGTTTGAGTTTAAGGAAAATATATTAAATTGAATATTTTTTTTATATATTGATATTTTTTATTTTTTTTAATTGCTTTAAGAAAACTATATAATATTAATAAAATAATTTTTTGTTGTTAATAATTTTTCAATTTAAATATTTTGATATGTTTTCATTCGGTTGAAGGAAAAATTATAAGAATGTGCGGCTAAAAGTGTTTTGTGTTAAAGTAAGTATGTAAGTGTGTGACCAAATCGTTATCGTTTGTGGGGTAACATAGGAATTTTTGTGTTATGTTACCAAGGTAGGGTGGGCAGCTAGGGGACAAATTCCACCATATGTCCCAACCTTGTCATCGTTTAGTTAATTGTGTCAAATGTCCGTCCGGAATTGCAATAATAAATAATCAGTCCGTTCCGTCATTTTTGATAGTTATTTTCTGTTAGGTTTTTTTTTGTTCATTTAAAAATAAATGTTTTTGTCCAGCCCTGTTTTGGAAGCCGCGGGTCGTACCTTCCCTGACGTCCCTGAGTTGGCTGGCAACAGATGTTTTTGCGGCTTTTCGAAACTTCAAAACAAGGGTACTGTGACATATGAGATCCCAAGAAGACAGGCGATTAAGCAATTTCGGAGTGGCTCAAGAACAAATATATTCGGCGGTAGCGGCTTATATATTTTGCGCCGATTTTTTTATCTTTTTAAAAACTTACGTCACCATAAAACTTTCCACTTTCAAGCGGTTTATACATAGTTTTGAAAAAAAAACGTTCAAACCATAAAATCTGTTATTTTACTATTAAAGTTTTCGAAGTTTGTGTGAACCTTCTTGCCCACGGTTTTTAAATTGTAGGTGATCATAATACCTATGTTTCTCATTAGAATAATGACGGTGTTTTGGCGGCATTTGGAATATTGAAAGACAGAATAAGGCTTAGCTAAGTTTAAAAGCGATTTAAAAATAACGGGCTGCCATTTCATAATTGTAAAAGGGGACTAAGTAGATTCAATTTGTCAAAAATATTCAACTGATTTAACATAATAACAAACTCCGCAGCCATACGTTCAAGTTTTTCATACATACTCTTACTCAAAATTCATTTAAAATGGCAATTTTATTTTGCAAGATGCCATCGTCAAGAAAACCGTTTCAAATTAAACTTATTATCAATTTAAACTTATTACTTTTCTTCACAAACATATTCTATTATTTGATTTTAATTGCGGCAGAATATTTGTAAGAAAACAAGGTTCGTATGCAATATATACAAAAGCTATTTTGTAAAAGAATCTAATTTGAACGAACTTGGCAGCACTTTTCACAAATTGACGAGGTTATAAAAAGTGATTACTTTTACGAGTTCTATTTAACACCACTAATTTTTATTTCATTCGATATTTGTCTTTGGAATTTCGTCTTTGTGCATTAATTCTGCAATTAATTGTAATTTACATAAAGGTAAGTTTTTAAAAAACTGTAAAAAAATGAAAGCAATTTTGAATACAAAACCTCGAGTAAATAAAAGTTTAAAAAATAATATTTAAATAAATAAAAATTTAAAAACTGCGTGCGTGTGTATGTATCTGAAAGAGAAAACGATGTCATTTTTTCTATACACGGGCTTGGCTTAATAGCGGAAGCAGCCTTGAATTAATCAAAATCAATAAATGCAAATTATTTCAAATTGGTTTTTCATTTTATAATTGTTACAATGAAAATAATATCAATCTAAGGAAATATTTAACGTAAAAATGGGAATATCTCGACATGATGAAAACACTTGATTAATCAAGATGGCGGCTGTAGTTGAAAAAAAAATTAACTATAAAGTGGCTATATACATATGTATGTATGTACATACATTTACGAAACAAATGGGGTTTTCATGTGTTTGTGGTAAATAAAAAGCCCCGCCACTTGGGGGGACTTCAGCTTCAATTTGCTAGTATAAATTTCACTTTGTACATGTAAATAGCAAAATACATATGTATACTTATGTATACACTACTATATTGCTTGCTGCTGAGCTAAAATTGAAAAAAATCTAATATCACTGGATCAATTGCTTATATTTTTAAACAATTTTTGAAAATTTTTGTACCTAAGAGAATTGAGGTCAAAATAATATAAAATCTAGGTTGCCTTAAATGTGTATTTTCTACAGGGGGTGCCAAAAAAATAACCTAAAAATATTAAAACTAATTTTTTATGAAGAAACTTCTACTAGCCCATGATAATTTTGAGCGATTAGGGTGATTTCTTATCAACACCCTTTTTTTAATAATAATAGCACCCCATTATCTTGAAATTTTGTCGATTATGAAAAATGAAACCAATGACCTGTTTAGAAAATGTAGACGTACAACAAAGATATATTCGTTTTAAAATAGTACAATGCTCCTAGTTTCACAATGACAAAAAGGGCTTGTTAGATTCTTTGTCGCAATTGTACACTTGCTTTTCCATCTAATAATGGTCATTATATGCTGTTTCAGTGTTTGTGAATGTACGTTTTTCGTTTTTAAATGCACTTTTGAATGATTAGTTTTTAGTTATTCTGGTATTTTTTTTTTTACCTTGTTTATAAATTTTTGTTTATACTGAAATGCTTTGTTTGTGATGGAAGAACAAAGAAAGTTTCCATATTAACACAGATACTTGAAAGTTTACAAATACATACAAAAACATCGTACATTGGCACTCTCATGAACATTGAATGGATTTAAATGACTCATTAAAATACTTGCAAATTTTGTTAACCTTAAAAAACGTGATTATATTTTGCATGTATGTGAGTTCACAATAATTTTAAGATTTTGCTGTGTTTATATTGAAATTAATGAATAATTTCCTCTGTTTTGCTGCTGGAGAAACTCTTGGGGTAGTGTTCATACACAAGTATTTAAGAAAGTTGTTTTAAACTACGATTGTTTAATGGAAAACAGGTTTCGACATTTTTCTATGAGTAGAGAGATGCATAATAGTTTTTTAGAATTTATTTTTTCTTTCTTTTTTTATTTGTAGTAAAATAAATAAGTTCAACCTTTTTTAATAAATAAAAAAAAAGTTCACAATTTTACAAATTCTTTGTAAAAAAAAAAAACAAGTGTAAAAAGACATTTATTGCTGACGGAATCTTTATGCTCTCATCGGCATTCATGTTCGCGTTTGCCAACATTCTCGGACGGCAGTTCAAATTTGAGTATTTTTGTAAAAAAAAATAATTCTGACAGTCTGCTGGAGTTATGACGAATAAAAAGTGAACATTATCATAAGGAATATATACATATGTATATACTTAAACATATTAGAAAATAAAAAAACAAGGTTTTAGTGCTCAACATGGCCTAATTTAATGTAAACCAATTTATAGTTTAGTCGCTTTTAAGTGTTCTGCTACAATTTTCAAGTGAAGCCATTGCAAGTAATTTAAAATATTTTCGGTAGAAATATAAAGAATTAAAATAATAGCATACGATTTTTTTCCAACAGAAATTTACAAAAAAAATATTAAATTTTGCTTCTATTTGTGTTTGATGAGCCTACAATTTCTGGAGAGCCAACAGGAGTACTTTATTTCAAATGGGGATAGTGAATGATCACAAGGTTTTTTTCACAGCGGACTATAAACCTATTCAAAGCCACAAATTTTTGAGAGGAAATAGCAACATTTGCAAGATAAAAAATAAATAAATACCTATTTCTTTTATTATAAAATTCCTTTCAAATAATTTATTATTTCTAATGTGCAATGTTTTTCTTAAATGAATTTATACATAAAAATATTCAACTTATTTCATTAATTCGCCTTTTTATTACAGTATACTAAGTGGCTGGCCCACGATTTCGAACCATTTCCTTCTTTCATGAAATTTCATTTTAAACAAAAACAAGTTCAAAAAATTTGTTTTTGTTTTAAGTGAAATTGTACAGATGAACGAATACATGTGACATCGTGGGCTTGTCTAAATTCAGAAACTAAAATTGCAAAATGACGTGACTTAAAAATAAATACATAATTACAAAAATATGGGCAAATCGTGCGTGATGAATGCTATATTCGGTCTCGTTTTCACATTAATATATACAAAATTTTTGGTGTTTCAATATAAGTGTACTTTCGAATGGCATAAAAAATGATTTTTTAGCAGGAAATAATTGATCACAAAGTTTTGTGACGCACACTACAAAAAAACAAATTTTAAAGTTAGAATTTAAGAATTTTGCATAATAAAGCTCACAAAATCTAGTTCCTAAAAGAAAGATGAGTTCTAAAATAACTTTTTTAACAGCCAAAAAAATGTGTGGTGTTTTTTAAGCGTCCTGAACCCTTTGCGACGCAAGTTACATTTTTTCTGTTCTGAAATGTTATACCTAATTTCAATGTTTCCAAAATAGTAAACACACAATTTTTTACTGAAATTGAAGTAAATTCAATTTTTAAAACTGAGATTTTCGATCGGGCCATCTTCATTAACATTAAAGTAATGATATGAATACCGAAAAATTTTTAATTTGTAGTATGAAATTAGAAGATCTGAGGTTGGGTAGGATTTGATAATAATTTGTGCATTAATGATCGTCGAAAAACGTTTTTTTATTTATAAAATTATATATGTATATAGTCCTTTCTAGTTCCTTTAAAAAATAAAAAATAAGTTGGATAAATTTCACAAAATACTGGTTGTTGGACTCTTTCTGGGACTTTGTATATATTTTTATTAAAATATTAGTTATTGTCTTTTTAAGATAGTCAAAATGTATTTTGTATCTGAAATATTTTTTATTTTATATGTTATATATCGCTATCTTGATACAGAAAGTTCCTAACTATTATTTTTCCAATATCGATATTTTTACATATTTCTATAAATTTGATTTCATTGAAATATGCAAAAATAAAAATAAAAAGCTTATTGAAGCAGTAATAACATAAAACTTGAGGTTTTTCAAAAACAACTTTTCATCTACATATGCCTAAACATTTGTACCAATAAATATAATAATTTCTTTTATTTATTTTTTCTTTTTGCAGGAATTCAAGACATCTATCTTTAAATATATACACATATAAACAAATTAGGGATATTTTATCCGCTTTAAATTATTAGATCAGTTAAAAATCTTTTTTTTTACAAGGACAAATTAATTTAAATCCATCTTTAAAGTAAAATATATAAAATCTAACTACGTAAAAGAAATCTTTTAAGTTATTTTATTGGTGAAATTTACAATTTTTATTGAAAAAAAATTTAAAGGTTTCGCGTTATATAAAACTTCTGTAAAATTAATCTATAGTGTTTTTCATAATTCAGTGTCTTTTTGTGTTTTGTAAATCAAAAAGTCAAATAAGAAAAAGACGACTAACAATTCTTGATTTAAACAAGTATTAAAAACAAACCATTAAATTGCATTGCTCTGATTTTGTAACTGTGACAGTTAAATAAAAAGACAATTGTAGTAAAAATTGCCAATCAATATCATCGTGTTGTGTGACGGTTAAATAAGAATATTAAATATTTGTTTACTCCAGTGTTCTTTTTAAAGTTTCCACCATTCCTCATTCAACGCTAAGCACTCATTTTTCTCAGTCTCACGACGATCCACGACAGCGTTGGAGTTCAACCAACACTGTAACGCTACCAGCAGCAGCATTTGCTAATAATTTCACGTTGCAGGCCCACAATTATAAAACAAGCACCATTGAGGGAGGCAGTAGTACCGGTGATCCAAGCATCGGAGGCAGCAATTTGAAGCTAGTAATAACGGCTAATCAAAACGATTCTGAGCGTTTTAACGATAATTTTAACAATCGAGGAGGGGGCGGAGGCCAATCCCCGACGACACCTACGGTCGGGAAAACTCTACTCAATACCAGTGCTAATCTTTTGCCCATAACTACAGCATCTGACACCTTCAACAACTTGAAGAATCTCCTAAAGATCGATAAGGGCTCTTCGCCGATTAACGGCTACAGCGGCGGAAAACGAGTAAACGAAGGCAGCAACAGCGGTTATAAGCGCTCCCCCAATTCCGGTGAAGGTCGCGGTACTTTGAACGGTGCTAGTAGATCTGGAGCTTCTGTTGCTTCGGGACATTTTTCGTCTAGTTATAGCAAGAATTCCGCCAAAATTCGTCAACACGATTCTGAAGTAAGCCCACGGCCTCGACGATCTTTCCAGAGTGATTCGTCGTCGTCGCGTTACTATAACAAAAATAGTGACATTTTGGGAGGCTCGCAAGCTGGTGGTATTGGCAACAACTCCAACACTAGCAACGGCAACCCTTACAACAACAACAACACTGGAGGACGCGGCGGTTCACTAAACGCAAACAACGATAACGGTGGACGCGGCGGAAACGAAGGTAGAGGAGGTTACAACAACAATCATAACCACTACAACGAAGGCGGACGACGTAATTATCAGTCGCACAATTCGCAATCTGATGGGAGCTATACACGCAATATAAATTCAAGCTCAGGCAGCAACTACCGCTCATACCAGGGCTCACGTTACGAAAACGGAAATGGAAACGGACAACAACGGCAGTACGGTTCCTCAAATAACGCAGGTTACAACAACTACAATAATAAATCGTATGGATCCCGATCAACCGCCAATGATGGCAATCTAAGCGGCAACAACAACAACAACAATTATCGTTCATCCCAAAGAGAGAGAGGCGGAGAACGCGAGCGCGAAAGAAACGATTACGGAGGCAATAACTATCGGGACTACGAAGATTCTCCTCGTGGAGGAGGCGGTGGCGGGCGCTATAATAATAGCAATCAAAATAATTCACTTCAGAGCGGTTCTTCAAATAGTAATACAAATAGTTTAGAACGTCGGTTACCCCCATCTGCGTCGCGCCAGTCGGGCGGAGAACGCGGTGGCTACGCAGATCATCGCGATCGTTCTTCAAACGACAACAATTCAAACAATAGGTCATTGAATAATCGCTCACCAACCACACGCGGAGGAGATAATGCGTTGGGTGGTCAATCATCTTCAGTACCGTCATCGACCGTAAATTCTTCATCATCTTCACGTGGTATTTCACCTAATTCGCCAGCTTTAGCAACCACAAGTCAGCATCCTACACCGGCTCCAACACCTCCACCTTCGACTGGACGTTGGGTGCCACCATCTTTACGTCCGCAGCATGGACTTTCTCAAGCCGAAAAGAATGATGCAGTTTTCAGAAAGGTGGTGCATAAGTATATATAAATATTTGTAGTATAATTCAGGCATTTGTGTGTTTTCATTGGTTCTAATCATATGAATTTATTTTAGGTTCGCGGTATTCTTAATAAATTGACTCCAGAAAAGTTCCAGGAACTAAGCGACGAATTACTCCAACTTGATTTAAATTCAATTGTCATTTTGAACGGCGTAATTCTACTTATTTTCGACAAGGCATTGGATGAGCCTAAATATTCGTCTATGTATGCACAGCTGTGCAAACGTCTATCAGAAGAAGCTCCGTCATTTGAAAAGGATCCAAACAGTTCGTGTACATTCTTAAGACTACTGATCGCGGTTTGCCGTGATAAATTCAATAATCGACTAAAGCGTGACAGCGCCGAAGGAGATTCTCAATTCAATAAGGTCCATCGCCCACAACAGGCCGCTGCTGACAATGATGCCGACGAAGAGGAACGTCGCCATTTGGCAAAACAGCGCATGCTCGGTAATGTCAAATTTATTGGTGAATTGCACAAGTTGGACATGCTCTCCAAGAACGTGCTACATCAATGTATCATGGAATTGTTGGATAAGAAAACAAAACGTACGGCCTCGAAGGAAGAAATGTGCGAGGACATGGAGTGCCTGGCACAGTTGCTCAAGACGTGCGGCAAGAACTTGGATTCAAAACAGGGCAAAGAGCTGATGAACCAGTACTTTGAGACATTGGAACGTCGATCAAAATCTACTGACTATCCACCCAGGATACGCTTTATGCTAAAAGATGTCATCGAATTGCGTGAAAACAACTGGGTACCTCGTAAAGTTGTCAACACTGAGGGCCCAGTGCCAATCAAGCAAATACGCAGCGACGATGAACCATTAATACGCACCCCGTTCACTAATCGTAACCGTGATATGCGCAATAATCGGGATGATCGAGATAGTGACATGTGGACGAATCGTTGGACAGTTAACTTACAACAAGGAGGTCTGAACGACATGTTTTCAGGATTGAGTATTACGGGATCATCACCCATTATTTCACCGTAAGTAAAATAATAACGAATATTATGTTTGCAGTACTTGGATTATTTATAATTGTTTTAATTTTTTTTGTCATTTATAGTTTCACTACACCTGTAGGAAACAGCCGATCATACAACAATAGAGATCATCGTAATAATCAAAGCGGCAATAGTAATTATAACAACCGATACAACAAAAATAACAACCAAAACAGTTTAGGCAATGTCAATGATCGTAACAATCGCGAAGATCGTCAACATCAAAGAGGCAGTGAACAATCTGGTTCTCAGTATAATAGTGGTGGCAATCAATTAAATGTGAATAAGGAGTTGGCACCTCGTTTTAAGCGCAATCTCATCACGACAAATCAAGACTCGGTTGAGAATTTGCAAATGAGACCAGCTGCCAATTCGTTGCTCTTCAAGGCAGCCTCGCAAAATCAAAAACTTCCATCTATGCTGCCGATGTCGACACCACCAAATGGAAACCACAGCAATGTACCCTCTACCACGGGTGGATTTGGTGGAATATTTGGCCAAAATAAAGACTCGCAGTTGTCAAATGCTCAATATCCTGTATTGGGCACACCAACATCTCACCTGAGCTCATTACATCAGAATGCTCGCCCATCCTCTACACCATCAGCTGAAGCGGAACATAAAAGCTTGCAAAACATAGGCAGCAACGAGAAATCCTTAAAGAATACTTCTTCACATCCAAACTTTTCCAGCAGTTTTTCCACCAATCAAAGAAACGCAACTGGCTTCGAAAATCAGGATGATGGAAACGATAAGAAATCACTTCTTAATGCTCCCCAGGTGCAGTTGGTAACTAAACAGGGATCAACTGAAAAAGCTTCCGGTGCTAATGGACCTGCAAAGCAACAAAAGAAAGAGAAAACCTTCAACAAAGAAGAGGTGCTTAATAAAACTGCTTCCTATATTAAGGAAAAATTCTTCTACACAGGATCAACAGATGAAATTATTCAAAGTTCCGAAAATGTTGATGAAAACAAATCAAATCCTGACGATAAGCAATTGGCAGAATTAGTCGATGGTTTCTTGGAATTGAAAGTTCCAGAGAAGTGTATGAAAGATGTTTTAATCAGCATCATATTAGATGTTTTAGAGAAAGCAGACGATCAATACTTGGATCGGATTCTTAAATTCTTAGAAGCCCTTAAAAAACAGACCAACCTTAAGCCTAACCTTCTTCTTGAGGTCTTTAAGCAAGTGGTTAAAAAAATGAACGAACGCGAAGCACTAAATCCCCGTATAACAACATTCGTTGCCAGTTTATTAGCAAAAGCCACCCTGGGAGAAACGAATCTTTTGAAACTAAATGATATCGGCAACTTCACAGATAATGGTCAGCATTATCCATTATTTTTGCTGGTACTTCAACAGTTGCACAAAGCCATAGGCAAAGAGCAATTAGAGGAAAAATTCCGCGCCAGCGAAGTAGATTTAATGAGTTGTTTGCCTGAAGCTGACCGCAGTAAGACTCGATTAGCAGAAATCCTCGACGATCGTTCGTTGACATTCCTTTATCCGTTACTAAAAGTACAAGCAGAAATGAGTAAACAATTAGCAACAGATCCAGATCCAACTAATTTCAATAAATGGATTAAGAATAATGTCGATGCCAAATACTTTAAAGAAGAAGGTTTTATCAATGCTCTTATGACGGTCATAGTCAAATATGTCACATCCCAAACAAGCTTTCCTGAAGGAACTGATGTGAAAAATTGTCCCGATAAAGCAACCATACAAAAGGAAGAAAGCTTATTGCACAAATACTGCAAAATACTGAAATTCTTTTTGGGTCACAGCATCGAATTGCAATTGATTGCAATTTATGCTTTACAAGTCTTTTGCGTAAATGAGAATTTTCCAAAAGGTACGTACAATAAAAATAAAAACAAAAATTAATTGAACAACAAAATAAATTATACTGTATATTTAAATTTTCAAGGTATGCTTTGTCGTTGGTTTAAATATCTATACGAAGCTGAAGTTATCTATGAAGACACATTTTTACACTGGAAAGAGGAAATATCTGACAAGTATCCTGGCAAGGGTACCGCTTTATTTCAGGTTAATAACTGGTTGACTTGGTTGCAGGAAGCTGAGTCAGAAGATGATGAAGATTAAAAATATAGTTGTCAAAAATACTTCAGAGAAAGACGGCAACCATTATTACAAAGAAAAAAACCTAAATTTAATTTCCCCTACTAATAAAAAAATCTCTAAAAATGTGTACCAGATGGAGATTCCCACTTATAAATGGTGTATTCTCATACATTTTTTACTCCATTTAAAGAATAAAGCCTCCATCCCCGAAAGAGGTAAATCCAATTTTAATACATTTTAAATTATACTGACCCAAGTTCTCAATAGCTCAACGTTTTTTTTTATCAATATTTTCTTTATGTAACAAATATGACAGAATAACAATTTATTATAGAAATTCATGGGAATGTTTGAAAAAAAAATATAAATTTTATTTAGTTTACTCTCCAAAACAAACCAAAAGTAATGAATTTATTCACCCTTATTCCAGTTGGCGACATCGACGTCAAGTTAAAACAATACCAAAAAATTGGAGCTTGTCCACTCGCTCTCGAAAACAATTTTGTGCTACTGGCAGTTTATTTCTGTTCTCTAAGGTCCAGAAAATAATTTGAGCCTGTCAAAGTAGTCAGTTGTTTTCGAAAACGGGTAGACAAGCCCCAATTTTTTTGGTATTGTGTTGCCGTGACGTCGATGTCGCCAACTGGAATAAGGGTGATTAATTAAAGTAAAATAACAAAAAATTCATAATTTAAAATGTATTCAGTATAGAAAAACGTATAAAAATAAATAAAAATTATTGAAATGTTAAGCGAAAGCAACAACCAGCGCACATGTAAATGTTTTATTTATGTAACTATGAAAAGATACTTAAACTCCCATACAGGAAAATGATCAAAAATAGTTTCCTTGTTTAGTGTCAGACTGACCCCGAACTTGGGTAGATTTTTCAGACGGAATGATAACACAATTTTAATTTTTTATTTATTTCAAAATTCAGGAACCAAGCCCTTAGGGCCAAATATGGTTCATAAACCACTCGTTTCTAGGGTAACAATATTTATATTGATCAAAAATTGAAAACTAGTAATTTGTATAAATTAAAAAAAAATATACGTAAATAACATCATTTGAGAAAAAAGTCAAATTAATAATAAACATAAAGTTAACACATGAACCACCTCATACACGTTTCAATTCAATTGTAAATTTATTCTTTCAATTGAATTGATTCTTGACCACACATTTCATAAACTGAATTGAAAGATTTTCATTCAATTGTCAAATTTATATTTTTTACAAGTACAAATTTAAAAATTAAAAACTTGCAATGGCTGAAAAAAGAAAAATATTTGCAATAATGCTTATTGCAGATGCTAAAAAAAAGAAGAGTGGCGAAGAATTAGGTCAAAAGAATGGTTGAAGAACAAGAAAAAAATTCAAATGTTTGCCACCAATATCAAGGCCGAGGCACATAATCCGTCGTACGTTATACGTTGCTTTTTTCAACCGACAACTAAGTTGAAATAAAGGTTTTCTTATAAACCTTGTCACATTCGGTACGTCTCCGTCAACGCAAAGTACTGAAGTTTGGCAACTTTTAACGTACGTTGAGTACTTTGAAAAATATCATTCTTTTGCTTTGTTTTTATTAAGCTTTTTGTGTTGTGTGGTGACAAAATTAAATAAAAATTTAAAAAAACAGAATATTGAAAATGTGTACTTTAATCAAATGAAGCTGATTTAATGTCCGTCAATAAAGTACTGATCGTGTCAACCTCCTCCGCCAATACTTTAATGTCAGTTGCAAAAAGCAACGTATAACGTACGACGGATTCTATGTGCCTCTGCCTTCATTTTTATATTATTTACTTAAAATTCAATGAAATTAAAAAAATATTTAAATTTTTCTGTGCAAAAGAAAACTACAAACATAAATTTTGACAGCTAATCAAGAGACTCGAACACACAGCACAATCGAATAACCAACTTGAAAAAATCAAAATCTTTAAATTTTCTTCAACCACTCTACAATTGCCAAACTAATCAATTGACAGAGTCATACGCGCCTTGATTTGGACAACAACCGACTCAGTTGCCAATTGGATTGAAACGTGTATGGGGTGCTTAAAACCTTTTATTTTAACATTGAACTTTAATATTCTAAAGTTGCAATTTTACGTATCTGATGATATATAAATATGTATACGAAATTCACGGTCACTACTTTTTATAGAGTTTGACAGTGTGACAGACGTTCCAAACAACGACCAAAAAATAATCAGCTGGCTCTTAAGAACACTTGCCATGATTCTTACGCACATATGTATATTTGTACGAAAGTGAAAGCATTCATATTTTCTGATCCTCATTTACGGAATCGAGTTTTTATAATAAATATTAGTCCTCTTACTGTGCATAATTTTTGTGTTACATATCAAGACCTCCAATGAAATATTTGTTAATATTAAAGTTCAAACTTTCTGTCATTCTACATTGAAGTTCATAGCTAAGAGGATTTAGTTCAGGTTCAATTCAAAACTTAAGATCAATTTTCCAAAGCAGCGTTATAAATTTCGTATGTTCTAATATTACGAAATATACTTTACAGATTACTGTACCTTAACCGACTTTTAGTTTTATTTCTTATATATATAGAAAAAATTTGCCGAACTAATACTGCTTTTTTAAAGTGTACTTTTCAAAAAATCTACTGGCAACACTAACTTTAGTTGACTTTTAATTGCCGCCGAAAATTTTTTAGCCGTCGCCAACTATCATTCAACATCGACTTCGTACGTTGCGCTTTTGTACCGTGAAGAAAAACATAAACACAATGGAAACTAAGACCAAAAAGGCATGTGATTATGAATCATTTACATCCAACCAGGGCCAACTCATGGTGGGCGAACAAAAGTACATCATACGCATTTTGAAAATGAACGGTTCAACAATGGTATTTTTGAGCTTAGCAAAACCAGAGTGCTTAGACGAAGTTGCTTTGGCCATGAAAATGCCACAGGACAACCAAGTTGTTGGCACATTTGTATTAGGACCTCAAATTATAACAGACTCCCAGCGTATGGCCGAAAAGTTATGTAAACGTTTTGGACGGCAGTTTATTGTGAGCTATAATGTCAATGTTGATAGAATGACAGCACCGCTGCTAGAAAAGCAACTTGGTGAATATATCAGGGCTCATGAAGATCAGTTTGCTTAGTTTAAAAAGTATCTAATTTTTAATAGTAATAAAATATACATAAGAAACTATTCTCATGAAACATACCAATCGGCAATTATTTTTTTTGTAATTCCTGTATTAAAATTAATCATTCAGACCAAAATGAAACGCTTTGATGGTGGTTATTCCGTAATTCAAAAAAACTTCGAATTTGTATGTTATTTACATTCAATTCGAAAATATTTTCTTTCTATTCAAATTACAAAGTAACTCCACATCTTAAATTTTTGCAATATGTACTTGCATTAATCAAATATTCTTGATATGACAAAAAGTTCATTTGTATATGAAATTCGCCCAAAATTCTACGAACAAAATTTAATTAAAAGGTTAATAATAAACGAGACGTGTTATTATACCCTTCACCAAAAAATTTGGAAAGGGGATATATGTATGTATAGGTTTTTTTTACTTTCAGATACAGCTTGTATCTTGTGACCTGTAGGTTAGGTTAGTTTGACAGGGTTGGTGGTGAGATATGAAAGGAGTAAAAGGTTCCAGCCCACTTGGGTTTAAAATAATTACGGTCCTAAGACCATAAAGTGATATCAGAAGAGTATTAGTGCAAGGGGAGTCGGAGATGAAGTTTAAGAGAGATTACATCCGAAGGAAGAAGGAAATATTCCGTGCAGGGTTGGTCGTATATACTACTACTGGTATACATTCTATATTCCTGAGTTTTCTATCGGACAATTCCGAAAGGCTATTAAAGCAAACTTTGGCTAAAACTATTAAAATACATATGTACAAGAAATGGCAATATTTTTTAAAGTAAGTTTTTAAACTATCACCGGAAATAATTTATAGTCCGGAGGAAAACTACAAAAAACTTAGAATACATCAGAATAGAAATAGGGATGATGGTGACTCTAGGACATCAAATTTGGAGTTGGAATTGGTCAGTTTCCTCAGTGACAAGAGCAAAGACACTATCACTCTTAACACCTATCCAAGTATAAAAAGAGTATTCATAGAATTTAATACCAGTTTGTGCTCATCAGGACCTGTAAAAAGATTATTTTCTTCAGCAGGTTTTATTTATTCTCCAACAAGAAACAGTTTGTCTGATGCTACATTCAAAAATCTGACATTTATGAAAGGAAACAATTGTTTTGTTGATTAGTTTTATCTAATGTATTTTTTGATTTAAATAAAAATGGTGTATTTTGTATTTTAAATAGATATGTACATACATGACGTGGAAGTATTTTGTATTTGAAATACAATAAATGGAAGTATTTTGTATTTTAAATACCGCAAATCATGTATTTTGCCCAACTATGAATGTAATAGACATTGGAAATTCTAATAGTGTATACTGGTTTAATAACAAATACGAAAAAATCACGTAAAAATCAAAAGATGTACAGACAAAATGTATTACTTTTACGATACGTGTTACTTTATATTACTTGCGCACCATAATAGGCACTGGGAATTCTCACAGGGTTTGTATTACCCCTTTAAATATAAATTTAATTCAGCTAAAAATTAAAGTGTCCCTATACAAACAAGCACGTAATACTCGGTACGCCAGTCGGACTCGAACTTGGCTGATTTATTTTTATATTAAGATAAATAAAAGCATCAATCGATTTAAATGCATCAATCAAAGATATAAAATGCATCAATATTTAAATTTAAAATATTTATGTGTACATTCCTTATGTGCCTATGTATATCATACCAATCCACGCAAGAGGAAACTAAGATTTCCAAATTTAACTTCTAAGCGATACCACAATACAAAACAGAATCATATCGTTTTGTTATAAAGTGCTTGTTCATGTCTCTTTTTCCTTATTCTTACACATTTTTACAAATATGGCATTAAAGTAATGCTTGCATGTTACACACAAATTTAGAATATACATACATACATAAATGTAGATGCACACCGTGGAGGGTCATCTACGCATGTTGTATATTATTATTCACTAAACAAAAATGCATGTTTATGTTGTTGTATAATGTGTTTTTTTTCATTTATTCTTTCATATTATAGATTTCGTCTTTCAAAATAGATCACAATAATGATGAAGGTGGGCCCCACGGACTTGAACTCCGCACCACTTCAGGGCACTTGACTTTTGGCTCATAAATGTTAATGAGCTTTATCAGTGGTGATGATCGTTTTGACTCAAGCACATCACGTGCTAACATACATATAACCCGTGAATTACCTGCATTTTATTTGAAATGCACACATAAAATATTTAAGAGAATAAAACCAAAATAATCATACAGATCATTTTCAAAAAAGAAACAAAAACATAATTGTGCAGTGCTTGTGGTATGTTATGATTTACGAATTAATTTACATTAGTAAAATGTAAATTATTTTTTATTTTAATGTGATTACTTTTCGAACAAATTAGTTGTTAGTAGTTTTTAATCCAAAGCGATTATTGTTTTGACGGCTAATGTTCGTAACATTTTTAGTCAGAAAGAATTGGACATGAGACAATATTCCAAAGGAACAAGGGAAAATTTTAACATCAATTAATTTCAACTTACACGGCAGAACAGAAAAAATGTTGTTTTTCGGGAGCCGCTACGCTCCCATCATCAGTGTTCATGTGTGTTTCCATGTATCCGCCACAAATAATGACTCGAAAAAGGCATACGAGAGTTATTTGTATTGTGGAAGGTATTATATTATATACATATATATTATATAGTTATTTCTACAGTAAACACAACTTCCTCACTATCAATATTCAAATTTTACCATCACTAATTAACGTTAAATTAACCCATTGTTACACGTTGGTTTTATCTCATGTACCATTTTCCTTCTAATTTTTGGTTTTACTTTAAACAAACTTTTTTGTTTTGATTAATACTAAATAAAGTACTAATGCTTTTCTTGTCAACTAGTTGAGTGTTTTGGTTCATTTGACCAATTTTAACTAGTTATGTGACAGCAAACATTGCATTTGTAATAAAAAAAATAATGAATAAGTTTGCAAATTGTTATTTAATTGTGATCTAATTATCCAACAATTTTAATTTATGTAAAAATAAATAAAATTTTTAGAAATTATAAAAAATTATGTCTGTCCCTATGCTATTATTCCCGACATTGTATGTGCAAACACACTTACAAATACATATCTTTCATCCATAGTCATTTGGAAATAGATGAATTTGCAAACCAAAATTATTTGCGATATCTGGAAATCGGCCAAAAGTTTTGGGTGCTCTGTACGAAATTCAGACAGTCGAAAGAAATTTTTATGCTTTTCGTGTAAATTTTTTGCTCAATTCGACCGTAACGCTAAGTAGAACATTGGACGACGAAAGTCCCACAATTGACAAAAAAAATTCGTCCATGGAGCCAACATTTGAACAGGAATTATAAAAAGCTTGGAAGAATATGTGGACTTTAGCTGTAGAATTTCAGAACAAGTAGACTGGAGTAAAAATAACTCGAATTCAGGAAAACCCAGATTAACAAATTGGTCATGTGAAACTAAAATTACTAGAGTACGCCTAGTGGTCGAAATTTGACCGCCAGTTTAAACGTATCCCTATTTAAGTTGCATTTATTTAAAGAGAAAAAAAACTACCTAATTTCATTTCAATCCCCATGGAATAAATAATAAACAAAATAAAATTGCATACAAACACGCACATTTATAAGTCATATATGTACATATGAATGTAGGTATTCTTAAACACTCATTGCTTTGCTTATGTTTTTACTTAAACCAATACTTACATAAGTAAATGTATGTACGTGCGTATTTTTAGCATTTGTAGTGGTGTCAGCTTTATGAGACTTTTATTGCTTTAATACTGAACCGATTTAAATAATGTATAGTCGGGTCACTAAAGCTCAACTATGTTTACCATTTGGTAAAAGAATGAAGAAAATCGGTTGGCAAACAATATATAGATAAAAAATTTGGGTTCGATTTAAAGACAAAACAAAAAAACTGGGCCAAGATGTTGGAAACGTCGTTATACCGTACTTCATCCTTTATAAAAAAAATATCTTGAATTAAAATCTCTTGAAAGAACAATATTATTGAATTTTTCCATTAACGTAGTGTATTAACTCGAAATATTTACTTTTTCACTTTTTATGAAAAATTAACTGAAATTAAGAAAATTCTTATTGGTTTGTCTACATTTTGGTAGCCAAATGGAAGATTTAAAAATTATTTTTGATGTACATACATAGTCGTACATAATATGTCTTATATTCAATGCAAATTCAAAAAGTATTTTTCTTCTATTGAAAATTATAAAATATTGAGTTAATACAGTATAGTTAAGCGAAGTGCGATATGTATAATAAGGGGGGTTCAGAGTCTAATGCAAATGATATTACAAAAGTGCAAATGCAAAATATCGTAGCTTCTTTATGAAATTCTATAACAAAATACACGAAACGAAACTGCTACTCGATATTATAAAAAAGCTACGATATTTTGCAAGACCATTTCCATTAAACCCCGAATAGTGCTAATATTCGTTTTCCAGTTTTTTAAGTTAAGACTCTTAAAGCAAATTAACAAACATACATACATATGTACATATTCGATCACCCATAACATCATTTAATATCATAATTTCTCCAGATAAGATTTATTTTATCACTTTATGCCTCTTAACTTTGAATAAAAATACAACGTCTAGACGAGTAATATGTATATTGTCCCAAATTAAATATAATACAATCTTTTTTTATGTGTTTATTTTTATTTTTTTATGTGCATATACCTAACAACAATCAAAATCCTTCTCTATCTCTCTATCTACCCCCACCAATTAGGCAATTAGGATTTTCTACTAATTAAATTAATATAATCGTGAAGATTGTGGAGTAATATTTTTTTTTTAACTAGAATATTTGAGCTTTTTGAATAATGCTCACAAGTTCATTGATAACTAACAACCAGAGTTAACCTAATATCTGGACTTTGAACGTCTGCTTAATACTTCAGACATGGAAGGAAGGTTTTTCTACAACCGCGTTAAATGCGCACGCACACACGCACACGCTACAAAAGCAGAACAAAAATAAAATAACAGTAACAAATACAAATAAGTAGGCAACAAGTACAAAGTCTGGTCATCATTATTAAAATTATATAAAACGTGTATATACCCACTGAGCATTTAGTATACAATTAAACTAGTTGTCCTAAATTTCCTTAGATATTCAGCAGAATATTATCCGAACAATATCGGAAGTAGTGCTGGCAAAGTATTGAGTGGTGGGTACCGAGTATCGAGTATTTCCTTTTTTTGGTTATTTTTTTTTTTATATATATCTTTTATTCAATATAATATTTATACAATAATAAGTTTAACGCCTCAGCGCCATAAAGGCTTTGTAGAGGCTAAAAGGCAACTCTGTCTATATTACATATAGAAGATTTTTAAAATCTATTTTTAAAATTTACATTATATACAATAAATTTAGACTTAGGGAAAGACATAAATTTAATTGACTCCCTAATATCATCCAGCTGATTAAGTTTAGATTTGATTTCAGTTAGCTCACTCACAACACTTGCGCTCTCACTTGGTTGGCAAAAATGACATGTAAATTCTAGAGAAGCATTATTAAGCAATTTTTCAATTTGCTTTTTATCCTTCTTCGTACATATTGAATGCAGCGTTTTATTACAAACATCGCACTGCAACGCATCTTCATTAGTTAACACTTCAGTTTTGCATTGTAAACAAACAATTTTGTTTTTATTATTTAAACTTTTATGTCTGTTTCCAGCCATATTTTTTTCACTCCAATAAAAAGAGCACCTTTCAAACTTTACTTTAAAACCGTTTTTTATTTAATAACAACGATAATATATAAGAAATTAATTTTTTTTATTACATATTCAATACTCAAAAGTAGTTACTCGATATTTTCAGATTTGTATTTTTAAGAAAATACATCACTTTATAAAAAGACAACTATGTGTAAGATTCTTTAATCAAATCAAAACTAAATAATTTTTTTAGAACAATTAAATTATTTCTTAAGATGTTGTTAACGTTAAATTAAAAGTTAGCTTTCCATTTATTTTTTATTTAATAATAAAAGACATAGAAAACCAATAATACTAGTTAAAGATCTATATTTAATTTTTGAAGAAACTACTTCAATTTGCAGATAAAAACTATGTGTTACAAATTCAAAAAATCCGTTAAAAGTATCGAGTAGTATTGAGTACCCAAATGAAAAGTATTGAATATTATTAATTAATGAAAAGTAGTATAATTTGCCAGCACTAATTGGAAGGAAAATTAATTCTCTTTAGATATTAATCAGGAAATTCTTAGCGTTTTCGGAACTACTTCATCAGCCGTTTCTGTTCATTTTCTCCAAAAACATACGACATTTCTTCTGCTTGGCCTTCGGGAGTTTTTCGTCTCGCTCGCACTGGTTGACTGATTTGCCACAGTTAACCGTATAGTCTTGCGGTTCTTTTGTGGAATTTCGTTGACAACCACGTTGCTACTTCCTATGTGAAGGGATAGGTCGGGTATAGTCAGTCAAAAGAACATCTTTAAGAATACTGTTAATAACATCATGGACATATGGTCTGGTCTAGTTACCGGCGCCATTTTTGTGTAACCATATTCTGCAAATTTACATACTTTGTAGAATATGTATGTATGTAGTACTAATAAATAAATAAATTTCTGCTGCTTATCGCATTTATTGGAAGACCAATTTAAAGTATTCTTCAGAGTGCACATTTTCTGAACTGTTTCATAAAATAGTAAAAAATTGTTCAGTGGGTATTTATGCATGCATGTAGTGTATGTACATATGTATGTATGTTTGTATTTACATACAAATGTACCCAGTGAAGATTTTTGCCCACATGTCTGATTGTTGAAAAAAAATCTCAAACTTAGGCCTAAATTTACAACGTTAAGTTAACTAATGATGGCCGCTTAACCAATGATATTTACAGTAGTTTTCCGATTTAATTAACATCGTATTTAACGAACACCCAAATATTTTCTACTGCGTACCTTATATTACGATCAAACATTTTATTTTGTACTCGGTTTAACGAACAAATGTTTTTTTTAAACAAACACAAACCGCGAAGCCATTTTTGCTTGTCTGCAGAAACACCCAGGGTCCAGGCAGGAATCGAACCTGCGACCCCTCGACAATAGTCTAGTACCCTATCTACTAGTCTACGGGGCTCCCATAAATATATCAGCTGATGGTTTGGAAAGATGAATTGAAAATAAAACTTTCATTATGAATGTGATGATAAAAATTTGAAAATGATGAAACAGAAATTCTAGAGACCAAAATAAAGCACGAAGACATGATTAGGCACTAGGGTTGTTGTTCGAATAAAAATTATTCGAATAATTCGAATTTTTTTTTTTCATTTTTGTTCTAACGAACAAACATTTCTCAATTTAGAATAAAGAATTATTCGAATAACTTTTTTCGAATAATCGAACATTCGAATAATTAATGAACGACGTATAAAATCATAAAATACTTTAATATTATTCCTAAATTTTATGAATTTCCCATCCAATATTAGCTTTTTACAATATGCCACAAGAAGCTAAACAAAGAAGTACGAAAATACTTTGTTTTTAAATTGCTATAATTTTAATAAAATATTTAAGAAATACGAACAATTCACTTTAACGAAGAAGCCTGACAGTAATTAGGTTTGTTAAATCGGAAAACTACTTTATATATGAAAAGTCCACCGTCTTTAGTTTACTAAAGACTGAGAATATGGGCCTTAAACATTTTTTTTTATTTATTATTATTATTAGTATTTTAAATACTTTAAAATTTCTACATATATAGGTATATACAACAATTTACAAACAATTAGCATAACTAGTGTTGCCAGCGGTCGACTCAATCGAACGCATTCTAGAAATTAATATTAAACATTTACACAAATACATACGATAAATTACAAAAGCAAAAAACATTCTAAATAAACAACTTAAAACACTGTCTCATTTCTATGCAAAAGCAAATTGGGGACAAACTCACATGAACACTTTGTTTATTTTTTAAGTTGAAGCTGATACATGCATGTGTGCATGTGTTAGTAGCAACTTTAAACGCTTATAGCTCCTTAAATATCGAACCGATTTAAATAAAATTAAGATGTGCGGTTTAAAAACATGTACATCTTTCCGAAATCGGTTTAGTATTACGACCGTAAAAGGGATCTAAATGAACATGTTTGCCTATTAATAATATATAGTCGGAACTTTTCCGATTAATATCAGACACATTTTTGTAAGATGTAACTTTATATAAAATATAATATGCATGTATTAGTAGAAAATAAGGGGTCATTATAGAAAGTTTAGTTGCATGAGATCTTAAATTACGTTAGAGATAAATCATTTTTATATTTAAGTATGATGTAAAGGGAAATCTTTATTTATCATGAAAGGCAGATAGCATAACTTCGCTATGGGTCGAGTTATGTTCCCTAAGCTAGAGCGTATGTCGGTCCTACGTACATTCTGATCTGATTCACAGTACATTTTTCAGATCATTGGTTTGGAACTCAATTCTGAGAATCCGTCGTGAAAGTAGCCCCAAAATTAGAACTTCTGCATCATTAGTTTTGTCTAGTTGGCTGCATTAATAATTTAATGGCTGTGAAATAAACAACCTTTTTGTTCAGAGTGAATTACATTTTAAAACCAGAAGAACATTAAATATTTCAACATGGAAAATAACAAGTGCTCAAAATTGGATGATTTTGGAGGAAAATGGGCATTTTTGCGATATTTAAGGCACTGGATGCACTTTTTTCGGGAAAGTTTGTTCCGCTTTTTTTTATACAACTTTGCTTCAGACGCAAAAGAGATATTCCATACGGTATACCGAGATATAACAGTGTTAAAATATTAAAAAAGTGATAAAAAATCTACCTTGAATAAAAAAATCATGTGTTGTACTGTGTTTGGAATAGAGGTTTTCCATTTATACCGTTTGCGTAGGGATTTGAGATAATCTTCTTTTTATCGAATTGAAAATTGGTGAAGAATAATCCAGCTTTATTCAAAATTTTGTTCTGGGAAAGTTATAAATGGGGCATCTCTTAAAAAGTGACCGGAGGTTAGCGCAGTCAAATCTGCTGTAACTTCTGACAATGCAGAGATTGGGCGAGAGTTGAGGTGAACCATTTTTCCTGGATTTCTTTTAGCAAGTTCTGGTGAT
Organism: Gymnocheta viridis; assembly: GCA_956483585.1. Taxonomy (NCBI): domain Eukaryota; kingdom Metazoa; phylum Arthropoda; class Insecta; order Diptera; family Tachinidae; genus Gymnocheta; species Gymnocheta viridis. Next base: position 89,222,308 of record OY101443.1, on the reverse strand, counting down.
AAGTTATTACCAGAAATAGCTGCACTAAAAATATTTCTGATCTGTACTGAGTTCAGAAAAGTCTATGATCGGTACAACTGACGCGATTGGTTGGAATGTTACAACTGCAAAAGCTTTCGAACCAACAGATCTTCCATCTAGTTTTAGGAACAAATGCCGTAATGAGAGCTCATTGCAATGAAAAAATTAACATGATTTTAACAAAAACTTAAAATTTTAAAATTAAAAATGGAATCCTAAGAATTTGTCCGATTGACATGAAACTTTTCAGAAATACTTTTTAACCCATTTTTCAACTTTTAAGCACTAATCGTTTTCGAAACTAATTTTGTTTTTGTTTCTCTCTACCTGAAACCTCCACCCAATTTAGTACCCCTTCCATGCGAACCAAAATGGTACAGAATTCCTCGAACGTATATTTTTCAGCACCAGCAACTCGTTTCAAATAAAGCTTGAAACTTTTCTTGACGGCTTCCCATAAGCCACCCATGTGAGATGAATGCGGTGCTATGAATTTCCACTCAAACCCATGGGAGAGATATTTTTGAGCTATGTCTTGAGATGTGGCATTCACTCTCCTTCTAGGGTTCCGTTCCGCAGAGGATATGTCTGAGCAGAATTCTAAGATACTGATATATCCTTTTCTTGGGGGTGACGTTTCTATTTTAAATTTTTCGGCAAAGTTCAATATTTATTATTTGAAACGGAAGAGACAAATTACATCTTTCTGCAGGTAAGATAGAAAAAATGGAATACAGACAGGGCCGTTGCATGTTAATAAAGCACGCTTTGCACTGACGAATTACCTTTTTTACTCAGAGTTTGAGCTTGAATATTTAAAATTGGCTGCCTTCCTAAACGCATATTGCCTTGCAGTGCGACAATGTCACGTAAAACAAAGTGGACAAAGTATAGCATTCCTAAAGTCAACTGTTTCGCAGCTGATAACCAAATGAAAGCAACTATCGCATTGTTTAAATTGGCAATGCTTTTTATAAACAATGCATTCGATTTGCAGTGTTATAAAGTATAATTGCTTGATTTTAACACTGCTTTGACGTTCCATACAGAGGTTTAGGAAGGCAGCCATTCAGTGTGTACCATTCGGCACATTTCACTGCATTCTACGTGATATATGTAGTAATTCATGCACATGAGTGAGATATAATTGACAAAAATGTGAATTTCCCGAAAAAAATAAGTGGGTATATAGAAGATAAGATTGCGTTAATCTGGGAAATGGCTTCAGACACATATTCATATTCCTCAGGATGAAATGCTTCTTGGGCCAAATTAATTAGCCTCAGCTTCACTTGTTTCAATCCATTATGGATTAACTCCTATTCAGCATGGATTGAGTGATGGGTCTGTTCTTTTGTATACTTCTGTTGGAGAACCACTGTACGACGAGAATCTGTTAAGAGAACCAGATACTGAAAACTCATTAAAACTTAACAGGAAGCTCAAAAGCATTATGTCAGGTTATCAAAATTATTACCAAATTATTTTGTTATTTTTTAATTTTTATGAACTCGATTTTTTATGCGGTTTTCTTGGGAGCGCACCACTTGCCGATTGAGTGTACATACATACATACATATACACATACATATGCATTTATATTGAACACTTAGTACATATTTCAGCAGATAACACCCACAGAGAATGGAATAAAGTTAACATTTGCATGCACACATAAATATGTATGAATGTATGTATGTAGATCTGTGTGTACATATATGTATGTATATCTGGCCTCCAGGCTTGTTTTCTTTTCAAATAAATGATGCGTTTAATCAGAGTTCGAAAAGAATTGTACTGAAAAAATAAAAATAGCAGAAAAACAAAACAGCGGCAAACGCATTGTGATTGATAGATAACACAGGCCAACATGGAAAAGGTTGTTCGACATTTAATTAGTGATTCGGGTGGCTTTTTTTGCACGCAGATTATAAATGTGTATTTCGGTCTTTTTTCCATCACGTCCAGATTTTGCGAAATCGCATTTTAATATTTTCGTTATTCGAAATATGTCAATAACAAAACTGTTGAAAATTTAAAAAAAAGCCCTGACTCCGACAATATATAACAAATACAAACAGTATGGGTCCTATTTTAAAGTGCTGTGAAATACATTTCTACTAGTATATACAGAGCAATACCTGCTAACGAACAAGTAGCGTGACAGAACTGTTCTCATAGACGGACAGAATCCTACAGTCCCATGCTTATGTTATTTCATATTTGTTTCTACAGATCCTCTACCTTTCTTTCACTGCATATAGTTTTATACACAACCTTCCAAGCTCTCATTTGGTGTATAGTATTTGAAAACTCTCACTTATAAAATAAGGAAATCAAAGGATATTCGAATAACCTCTCTGAAGCTGAAGAACAGCTCTCGCGTCATCGTAATTATTTCTTAAGTGCGGTCAGGCTTGTGTGTGTTGTTTGGCCTTCGAGAGTTTTTCGTCTCGCTCGCACTGGTTGACTGATTTGCTACGGATAACCGAATTGTCTTGCGGTTCTTTTGTGGAATTTCGTTGACAACCACGTTGCTACTTCCTATGTGAAGGGATAGGTCGGGTATAGTCAGTCAAAAGGACATCTTTAAGAATACTGTTAATAACATCGTGGACATATGGTCTAGTTACCGGCGCCATTTTTGTGCAACCATATTCTGCAAATTTACTTTGCAGAATATGTACCAATAAATAAATAAATATTATTCGAACAGTTCTTATCGAACATTCGAATAAAGAATACTTTTTTAAACTACTTTTTATAATTTTTTATTGCTACGAATATATTGTCATATCGTCGGTCACAGGTTGACAACTCTTAACACGTTTTTTGTACTTTTCAGGAGACAAAAAAAAACGTTATTAATCCGTTACAAAACCGTGTTGGAAGTAAATAAAAAAATCAAAATTAGTAGGAGAAGTAGGGAAGGAAATTTTGTAAAAATATAAATAAAACGTACTAACATGCAGAAGGACCAACACAGTCTCCGATTCGATTTTTTTGCGAGTTAAAAGTTGTCAACCTGTGACCGACGATATGAATTCCTAAAAGCCTTTCAAGTTAATGATTTTACAGGAGAAGCAAGAGCTTCTCTAATATGAAAAATTAACCAAAATTTTTTAGTTTAAGCTTATTTCTTATTAAGAAATTGGTAAAATTTTCAAATGTTAATGTTCCAGGAACAAGATATCGCTCCTCTATTGCAACGTAGGTAGTCATATCTCAGAAAAAAAACTAATTTACCAGAAAACGAGTATAAAGTTTTAAATTTAAAAATTAAATGAAATATACTAAAATTAATTTATTTTGCTGTATTATGGCTGCATTAGAAATAACTAATATTCCTTTTATTTATAGAATACGATTTTATTCATGTGGGTGCAGCGACTGGCTGCACAGTTCCACCTTATCCTTTCAGTCCAATTTTCCAAGACTTTGAGACTTTGGTGATGGTTTCTATTTATTAGCATTAAGCGCGTGAATCATTTCATAAAGCATCGTAATTTAACAGAACTCTATTCAAATTTGATGTTCGATAATAAGTTTACAATATTTCAAGCGTAAGCAACTCATTTGGTTCAAATTGACAAATATTCAATATTTTGGAGACAAAAATCTTTGAGTGTTGATAAGAAAGTCTTGGCGAAATAGACTGACAGGGTAAGCTACTGCGAAGTCACCCGGTACAGTCACATGAATGAAATCGTCTTCCATAACTAATGGGAATTAATATGTATTTGTAATCCTACTAATATTGTATAAATGAGAAACTTTGTTTGTTTGTGAGTTTCGATGTTTGATCCACTAGCACATGATAATCGCTCAATAAATTTGGTTGGAATTCGGTAGACGGATAGAGCTGAGTCTAGAAGGACACATGAGCTATATATTTTTCTTAAAAAATAGGACCACAAGTGGGGTATGGGACAATTTCACACCTCTCTGAAACTACCTAACCCATTTCGTTCTGAGTCTGGAAGGAGGAGCACGAATGCCAATTCTGCCACTGAATTTCACATGAACAAAGTCACGGATAAAAGCTAGTTTCTAATAAAACGAAAAATTTTTGGATTTATTTATCTATGTTAAATTTATAAGGGCGAAAATATGCGGTTTCAACAAAATTTCTTAAAGTATACATTAACAAAATTATGTATAGATGAAAACGTTTAATAAAAATCGTGATTTCACCAGACCTAGGCGTGATGAGAAGACAGAGAAAAAGCACAGTTTCAATCTGCGTGGCAAAAAACTATAATATTCACTGATTAAGTTTCGAACAACTTTCAAAAAATTTTAACATCTGGGGGCAAATTACGGTATTCGATATCGAACTAAATTTCCATACAAATTCAAAAAAAATCTTGTATGGGATTTCGTTCGATATCGAATACCGTAATTTGCTCCCTGGGTCTGTGTAAAAGAAGCGGTATTCATTCAATATAGGAACTTAAACACCCTGTGTTAAACTATTAACAATTAAAATTATTAAAATATTAATTTAAAAATGACTGAACAATCCAACCACACATATGGCGGGCATTTAAACGTTATCAGCTCAGACGAATTGTTAGCGTTTAATATTGAGAATATTTTTTACTGTTTCGCTTTATAAGTATGTATGTATGTAGGTGTGTGTGCATAAATGTCCGATTGAGTTGTTTGAATTGTCTATCCGGTTTTCGCCGGATCATGCCCAACTGTAGGTTTAACATTGCGAGAACTTTTTATAGATTATAAGATTTAAAATGTTTTTTTTTAATAGGTATTCATTCACACATCAAAAAATACATATTTGCGAAATTAATTGTTAAAAATAAGTTCATTTTTATTTCTATGGAAGTAAATTATCTGTGTTATCATCGTTTAATTTTAAGTGAGGGCTTAAATTATATTTTAAATTTTTAGAAAGCTGGGATGCTTCTAAAATACTCACTCGTACATGTATTTATGCATGTACATATGTATGTATGCATGCTTGTATATCAAAGATCATTTAATCTGGATTTCAAATAAATCCCAAATCAGTTTCAAATAAAATAACACGTACTTCACACGTACATACATATGTATACAAATATTTCAATATTATCATCATGTAAATAAATCAATAGGTGAAAGATCTTTAAAGATTTCGAAACTGGAAATGTTACAGTTTCTGAATTGAAAAAAAAAATATATATAAAAATAAAAGTAAAATAAAACACAGACATACACACATATCGTTAAATTAATATACATATGCATGTATGTAGAAAAGATGTACATATATACATATGTATGTATCTCGATTTTTTGCGAAACCACGATTTTAAGTTTTTCTGGAGTATTTGGAATTGTATATAATTGTATATTAAGCCAACGATATATTTATAAATATGTATATGTATTGATGTATCTCTATAAAGATGTATATACATATGTATGTAAATATACACTGTATAAACTCGAATCTTGCACATACTCGCTACTCAGTAACCAAACTTTCAAAAATTGTCACCTCAATACATACATACTTGCAACATTGTTTTCACATGTATTACTCAGTATAGATGTTTTCCACAATGCATGTATATACATACATACTTACGTAGTCATATAAAATCAAAAATTCATTCAAATATCTTTTTTACTCGCCTCTTGAGGAGAAAATAAATATGTTTTAATTTTTCCAATAAGGTGCATGTCCATTGAAAACTTTTAACTTTTTCTCTGAAGATCCAAGTTTTTTTTTGAGATATGACTACGTTGCAATAAAGGAGCAATATGTACATAGATATGTACATATGTACATATATATTAATGGCCTTATTCACAAATGATTAATAAGGTTAATGTACGCATTAAAGCCGGTTTTCCCATATAAAAATCCAACATTAAACCTACTATAACTTTATTAATCGTTTGTGAATAAGGCTATTAGAGTTTTGAATTGAGTAAATTTCAGGAGAGTACCGCCTTAATATGAGATGTGACGAATTGTGCGTGATTTGGTTTTAAAATGGCAAATAAACATTTTACATTCCTTAGACGGCTTTTCCACACTCAAAGTTTACTTTGCAAAGTTTTAATTCAGCTGAGAGAAAGACAAAGAGACGAATATTTTCTTATTCTGTCTTCCTTCCAGCTGAATTAAACGTTGCAAAGTAAACTTTGACTGTGGAAAAGCCGTCTTACAATAAAAGAAACAGCATGCGGAGGGCATTCTATCAAAGCAATAGCTAAAGAAAGTATTTGTCTCTCTGTATTTCTCCCAGCTGAATTAAAACTTTGAAAACTAAACTTTGAGTGTGGAAAAGCCGTCTTAGCTTGTTATTATTACAAAGTGCATATAGAAAAACCTATGTCTCATTTCAATGCAAAAGCAAATTGGACAAACACACAAGCATCTTTAAACACTTATAGCTCCCGAAATATTGAACCGATTTAAATAAAATTATAATTGTACACGTCTATGTAAAAAAAAACTTCTAAAGACACATAAATCTTTCACAAATCGGTTCAGTATTACGGGCGCAAAAGGGATCTAAAAAACGCGCTTATCTATTAATTATATACACTCATGCCCCGGTTTGCGTCGTTTCGAAGTTGCGTCTTTTTAAAATTTCCGGGATTTCGATATTACGTCGTTTTTGCTTCAGTTTGTGTCGTTAGTCCTTCGATTTGCGTTGTTAATAAATGTATGTATGTACAATGCAAAAATAGAAAAAGGGGATTTCCCGTCGTCGAAGTCTAATGCAAATTTGTATGTGAAAATTGTTTACAAGTTTGTCTTAGTTGGTAGTTTCAAATTACATTTGGTAAAGTGAAATTTTTTATTTTAATAAAAACTATTATAACACAAATAATAATAAAAAAATTAGTATTTTCTATTGAAAAATTATTTTTTTTACAAAAATTACGAGTCTCGGAACGAATTAAATGAAAATTTATACAAATGTATGGAAAACTGTGATTCGGTTTGCGTCTCGTTTTCCCGTTCCCAATTAGCGACGCTAACCGGGATATGAGTGTATACGCAGATACTATATAATATATATTTAAAAAAAACAACTAAAAATACGCTTTTGTTAGGAACTAGAAATTGTAAAGGTATCAAATTTATTTGAATTAGTTTCGATATAGAATAAATGCAAGTACACAGTATATACGGTCAAAAAGCACCCTAAACCTTTAAGTATATCTGTCATACATCACGTGTTGTTTAAAGCATCTATATTTCAGATATCAGATAATTAATTACTTTGTATGGGGAATAAAAAATTCCCCTCATCTATTCCTCTAGCTTTTCACCTGGCTCCGCAGCTTATTTTCAAATTAACCTATACCAAACTCCCACCAAATTATTGTTTAATTTCGATACGAGCAAATGGTATATAATTTACCTCCACAATTTTATTATATTGTTATTTTGTTACAACTAAAACTGATAAAAGCGTGTTAAAAAGAATATCATGCGAACAAATTCACGAACAATTATTTGTATGTAATAACAACAGCAATGGAAAAACTTACTATTTTATGGCGAGTTTAAATTCAATCTCCGAGGATCGCATGCAAAAGTCGGAGTTTGAAGAAAACGAGGCGAAAAATTTAATCCCAGATACGCCGAAAGTACCACATTAAAAAAACTCCAGCCGCACTTCAGTATAAAGTATTGTATCAAGCAAAAAAACTATTTCTGCCTATATCGTGCAGGTTCTAAAACTCAATTTAATTCGTAGAATCGTCATAAAAAATAATTTGAATATAAAAAACCGGTTGAAAGGTTTTTGAAAAAACAAAATTTTTGCTTCGTCATGTGCAACCATTAAAAATCTTTATTCCTCTACGATTAGACTTCAATGTTATTCTCAAAATAAATAAACAAAACAGCCAAATACCAGTCAGTATTGGTCCTAATCAAGTGTAATAATTGTTCAATTCACAAGCTCGTATTAATGTCGTATGTGTTGTGTAATCGTCTAATTATACAGTATTGTATTTTTGTTATTGGTAATTTTCATACAAAAGTGTGTTATATGTAATTATACGTTTGAATTTTATATGTTTTATAAATGGTTGTATTAAGGACAGGTATGGAAAAATTCAATTTGTAAAGCGAAATTTCGCCAAAAGTTGCAAAATTTAGAAGAAGTCGTAAAATCTTCTAAAACGAGCTACAAAGGAATGTGGAAAACTCGCAAAAAACTACAAAATTTCGCAATAACTTCCAATCACTGGGAAAATTAAAATGCTGAATATCATTTAAAAGTTGATGAAACAATAAAAAATAGAAAGTCACCCCCATTGCAAAAAACGCGGAATTTCGCAAAAAGTTGCAAATTTTTGAAAAAGCCAGAGAAATTTGTAGCCATGCACCCGTGTAGCCTGCTGTCGTTAATGTGTTTATATCTTAATTTATTTCGATTTTGTACTTGGTAAGTTTTGCAATAGGTAGTGATATTTCCTCCGGCGACATCATTTATGTTTATTTTTATTTTTTATTTATATTAATAAATTTTATTGAAAAAATTATATGTACGTATAAGTACATAAGTTGAATAATAATTAAAAATTGTTGTCAAACTCACTAATTTCACAGACTTCATTGAATTGACATTTAAAATACAAAAAAAGAAGTGATACAACAAATTTGTCTGTTCACAAGCCCATAAACAAATATCGTCTATTTAAACGATAAGCCATACGACTGAGCTTGTGAATTGAACAAATACATACATAGTTATATTGCTGTAAAGGTAATGGGCTAAATAAAATATAGAAGTCTTAAATTGGTCTTCTTTTAATTAATATACACACATATGTGCATACATACTTACGTCTCCTACTACTTCAAATTTTACTTCCACTTGCCACCTTATCATTACTATCCTATACCTGATCTGGGCATCAACCATTTTTAACATAAACAACAAATTCTCAATCATTATTTTTCATTTTTTGAATCAATTAAGTTAGCTAATTTTTATTTTAATAAATATACTTTGTTAACGTAAGGTACGAAGTACAGCAAACGAAAATCAATGAAACTCACGTACATATGTACATACTATGTATGTACATACTATGTTGTGTTATCAAATTGCCCCCCAAAGATTGTTCAGCTGGGGTATTTACTAATACATTTTCATATGTATGTATGTATGTCAACATGGCTGTGATTTCGTTCGTGTGTGTTTAACAGCAGTCATGAGTAAATTACTTCAAGTTTGTGATTTTTTTTCATTTGGCCAAATGATAAGGATAGATAAGAGGTACATCTTGGTAGAAGCGCAAACAAAACGCCATGTTTGTCGCATTCGTTAATGCATGCATATCGTTTGTCTCATGTAGAAATGCCCTAACTCAAATAATTATCAAAATGTAACTTTTTTTAATTGCAGGTTACACAAATTTGGTGTTCAGATTATTTTTTTATATGTATATTTGTATACTTGATATTATATCACCGAGATAGGACTGAGCATAAATGTAAGTTAGGGCTTTTTGCATAATGGTTAAAACAAATTATATTAATCCTTTTTCACTTAACTTTACTTACATATGTATGTACTTTTTTTTCAATAATATGTTTAATATTTTAATAACCAAACATTCAATGTGCAAGCTACGAAAATCAAAAGTATGCTGATGTAGAAATGTAAAAAAATGGAAATGCTAAACTTCTTTTCAATTCCCTTTTGAAGTTGCCTTAATGTTCACACAGAGAAATCTGTTTCAACTACTTTTCGTATATATTTCCACAGCGAAGAAAAGAATGAAAAGAAAAGTCAATTAATAACATGCATCAACCTTCGTGTCTATAATTACGAATGGCACAACAAAACACGTTTCACGAGTACAAGCAACTCCGTACCAAATACCACTCTTCTTTCTCCTCTTTCCAACAAACTCAAAAGTGGAGTAGCAAAAGTTGAAGTGTGTGAACGTAGTCTATACAATTGCTTGTAAAACCATTATTTCTGATACTATTACTTTAAATTATGACGAGGTGTATTTGTGTGAAATGTGTTGGAATCACTGAAATACTCAATTTCGAAAAAAGTGCGTGTTAGGGCCTTTCTAAATGAGATCAACGATATATACATACATACATATGTATGCAAATATGCATAAAAAAAATTTATGGAATATAGAGAATGGGCCAAAAAATATATCCCACATTATTTCCAGTTTACCGTTTAATGGTTTCTTCCTTTAAGAACAAGCAGGGGGCAGATTACGACATTCGATATCGAATGAAATCCCATACAAAGTTTTTTGAATTTGTATGGAAATTTCGTTCGATATCGAATGACCCCCGTACTTTTTTGGTACTTTAATTCCGATACAAAATATACAAAAAAATAGTGTTGCAAATTTCTTATGCAAATCCCAAAAATTTACTACAGAGTTGAAGGATTACAGTTTTGTACTTTAACACTAGAAGCTGATATTTAGAACAAAAAACTTATTAAATTAGTATAAAAATATAATTCTTTCCCCAATTGGTTTAAGCAAACATCTTTAGTTATTTCCAGCGATGTTAAACATGCTTATGGTCATAATTTCAATATGCATTCTCATCATTCAAAGAGTGAGTGGAAGCTATCCACTTAACACCATTAAGCCGAGAGCCCTCTGGCCTGTCTATGACATGCTGAAAAAGCCCAAATGATAAGACCTTATCGCACAATTCGCATACAATATTACACTAGTACCGAGACTCAAACAATTCAGTCGTTCTCATAACGAGCTACAGAAAACGTTAAAAATATTATTCTTGAAAATTTTATTAAAAACAATTAATACAATAAAATAATAAAGAGTAGTGATTTAACAAAAAATAAATTCTAAGAAAAACTTCAGCTTTCTAACCCTTATAATGGAGAGCCAAACAATTTTTTTTACCAACAGTCCATACACCACTTCACCCATACCGTCGTTTTATACATCATATCACACTCCTCCATATACATTCAACTGCAGTGCGTGGCCTGAGGCAGCATACCAGCCCTTTAGCATGAACGAAGATGTTTTACAAATGCAACAACAGCTAAGATTCCCTACACCGCCTATAACCCCTCCCAGAAGCTACAACAATACAACAGCGGATTTTGTGTATGTACAACCACTTCAAGAATCAGCCGAAAATCAAAATAAAACTCAACAACAACAAAGAACACAATCCGTTATAATGAAAATTGGACATGATCAAAATCCACAATATGTACCAGCCGATTTACCTTATGAAAAGTTTCCGGGCGATGCTCACAATATTCAACCAGAACTTCATGAACAAGATCATCATCATCATAATCATCATTACGATCAACAACAGTTGCAATCACACAATGACAGTCCTAGCAGCGGAAATTCATCCCCCACATCACAGAATGAGTTTATATGCGATTGGAAAGATTGTGGAAGGTAGGTGATTTTATTAATTGTCACTTCAGCCTTGTTGATTATGTACAATAAACCACTCAAAAGCAATTATCAATTTGGCATTTCCGTTTTGATTATTTACAGATACTTTGAAAGTCTAGAACTATTAGCACATCACGTAACCCTAATTCACGCAGTGTCCTCACTAACCGATGGACTGTACTATTGCCGATGGACGGGATGTCAGCGAACAGAACGAGGCTTTAATGCTCGCTACAAAATGCTGGTGCATGTTCGAACCCATACTAAGGAAAAACCTCACCAGTGTCATTTATGTGACAAACGATTTTCAAGAGCTGAAAATCTTAAGATACACATACGTTCGCATTCAGGCGAAAAGCCCTATATTTGCACATTTGTAGGATGCAATAAGGCCTACTCCAACTCTTCAGACCGGTTTAAACATACGCGTACACACTCTATGGAAAAACCATACATGTGCAAAGTTCCAGGTTGCCAGAAACGCTATACAGATCCTTCTTCCTTGCGTAAACATGTAAAAACATTTAAACATTCAGTACAAATTCTGGATTTTAAGACTACAGCTAATGTACAGCAACCAAAAACCTTTAACAATGCAGAAGGCGAATCTCCTGTTCCATCCATTGAACCAATTGGCGAAAATCGGTTATATCTCATGTTACCAAATGAATCTTCAGCTGCAGCAACTCAGGATTCATTTTGCATGGCAATGGAAGATATGTGCCACATAAAAGCATCTTTTAATTGTTACCCTGAGGTTGCGTTGACACCAGTCGAAAAAGCAACGTCATATTGGTCACAAGAAGCCGAAACTAAAAGCGCCCTCCATCATCTTCATCCGTCACAATACAACGCTATGCAATTAGATATATCTGCAGATATGCCCCTTGATCTAAGAGTAAAACGTTCCTGAAAATCTGCACTCTGTTTTTATTTTGTATAGATAAGGGTTGCATGAGTATTATTATGAGTAAACATACAAACAAATATTAAGCCTTTGTATTTTCTAGTCTGACTTTTGTCGTCCTAATTAGATTTATATCTTCCTTTCTTTTTGTTTTCTAATAACTTTTACATTTAGTTTAACTAAATTAACATTGAATTTTGTTCTTTAAAATATACAGATTTCAAATTACAAAAAAATACTATTTATATTTTTCTTTTTTGCTGCTTTGTTAAAATAACTTTTCAGATTTTTAAACGAGATTTTAAAATGTTTGCTTAGTCGGACTTCACCTTATCTTAAGCCTTAGATAATGTAATTAGATAGTTAGTTGAATAAACAGTTATGTTTATTATAAAAAAACACATACACATAAGTACAAAATCGAATAGAAAATTGTAATAGGAACAAATTCCTTATTGAGAATTAGAATTGACTGAACTTAAATGATAAATATATCTACAGCCGTACACAAACAGTTTCATTTGTAAATGCAGTGATCATGCTAGTGTTCGAAAAGGACTTAGCAGTAAATTTTTTGTCAAAGATTCATATTTTATTTGCTTTTGCAATTGTTTGCTTACACGTTACACAAATTAACTGCATTTACGAATGTAACATTTGTATTTAAACTTTAAATTTATTTAATTTATGGTTTTTGAAACTCAATGCCATCATAATTAAGTTTTATATGCAAGTTATTTAAGTAATGGCGTCCTTTTTCGTGTTTGAGTTTTAACCTATAGTCAATCAACGAATGTGGAAAATATGAACATGGCTTGGATTTTAGCGCCAAATAATTAGCGTCAACGGTATAAGCACAGCAGATATTATGCTCTTCGCACAATGGTTTTAAGCGTTGAATCAATTTTTTATAGTGTGTAGACATACGTTGCAAATGATTATAACATTCGGCCCAGTAAAAGGTGTCCAAGCCATCAATAGCTATCAATGAGACTTGTTTATAGTCCCAGAGCAATGTTTCAAATTCATCAAAAGCAAACTCAAACTGATCCGCTGAATAGCACGGTAAATGTATCATAGATTCACTGTACTTAGTTAATGAGTTTTCAAAAGATGGCTCAGAACATACCGTAGTATTTTGGATCATTATCTTCTGAATGAATTTATCAAAAACCTCATAATCGAACTTATGCGATAAATCTACAAAAATGATTTGACAATACTTGCCTCCTTCAACAGTCGTTAGCAATGCACGCGCCATAAATTCGTACAACAGTATACTCTTTCCAGTTCCTGGTTCACCAGAAATTTCAATAAGAGATTTTGCTACAGGTTCATTTTGTGGAAAAACTTCATCCCATACATTTTGTAAGCTGGGTCTGTGTGCTGCAAAAGTTTTTACCATCAACTGATAACCGGATAGTATCATTTCAGTTAAATCTAAATAAAACTTTTTCTAAATAAAAACTTTTTCACTATCACTTGAAAAATTCACTATTTTAATGTACCGTAAGAGCGCGATTATGAGTTTCCACTTCTTCAATAATTCACATTCACAACGGAATACTAACACCAAGTAAAGTGAGGAATACACTATGCAAAATATGTACAGCAAACCAAATCGATGATTTAATATACTATGGAAAGGGAGTTGGTTTATGGTGTTTTCTTTTCTAGAAAAAAGTGCAACTTTCTTGCCCTTTTTATGGCAAATTTGCAATATAATGATTTTTTGAAATAGTGAGTTTGTTAGAATTTATTGTATCATCACTTACAAGGCAAAATTTTTGTATTAAAAATACTTTGAATTGCTATTTTTTGGATTAAAAGTAAAAGAAATGTTACATTTTGTTCAGAAAAGAAAACGATATTAGTGTGTATGCATTTTAAAACTTTTAGAGTCTAATCATGGTGATATAAATGGTTTATTCAATGGTTTCTGTTAACTTATTTTATTTAATTTTTGCTTACAATAATTTTGACAAGAGCTTAAACTTTACACAAACAAAAATTCCTTTTTTTTGTTGTATTGTTGTAGTTGTAGCCCTAATAATGCCACCTGTTTATTTTATCATGGGTCTAATTGCCTAAAACGCGTCACGAAAATAAAAACAAATTCATAATTTTTAAAATTTTATTGATTTTTGAAAAGCGCATGATTTACAGAACAGGGCTGCTCTGACATGGTTTTCAAAAACAGTTTCAGGTAATTATAGGTTTTATAAACCCACTTTTGTTTTGAAATTAGTTTTAAAAGCATTTATCAATATATTTACTGCCAATTCCACGATGCCGAACGTTATCGATCTTGCAACAGGCCGTTGACATTTTTACTACGAGTAACCCTTTACAAATGTACATTGAAACTGATTGACTGGATAAATTGGGTTATTTTTCATTCTCTGTAAAAAAATCAAAATCACCCTTATTCCAGTTGGCGACATCGACGTCACGTCAACACAATACCAAAAAATTTAAGCTTGTCTACTCGATCTCGAGAACAATTTTATACTAATAATAGTGTACTTCTGTTCTATAAGTACTAGAAAATAACATGAGCCTGTCAATATTAGTCAGTTGTTTTCGACAACGGGTGGACAAGCCTCAATTTTTTGGTATTGTGTTGACGTGACGTCGATGTCGCCAACTGGAATAAGCGTGAATGTTAGTGCGCAGCTAGCTGACGAGTACATCATTGAGCATCTTTACAACTTGGTCTTAAAACATAATTCTTACACCATAAATCGCTAAATATTTCTCAAACCTTTATTAAATATTTAAGGTACGAACGATTTGAGTTTACATTTTAAATTACTTTTTTTTAAATATTTGTAATATTGGAATGAAAATCTCAAATAATTATCACTGTTAATTTCTAATAGTAAGTATTTACTATACCTAAATATATTTTAAGCAAACAAAGTTATTAATTACATATTAAAATTACTTAAAGTAAAAAATCAAACATTGTTATTTGAATATAGATAAATAATTAATTTTTGTCTTGTTTTAAGTGGTCGTACGATTTTCCATTTAATTCAAACATATAGTTATTCCTATTAAAAGTTATTTTCATAAAACAAAAGAATACAAGAAAATTGTCAAATTATCTCCTGAAAGGATATACAACAAATAATTCCCTGTCTTATTTATCCCTTCCAGTTAAGCACGAAAAAAACGAACAATTCTTACAATGTACTGACGACAAATTGGACATTCACTTAAAACTTTACCACAATTAGTACAAGTTGCCATATGACCACATTCTAAAATCACACATTCTATGGGAGCATCCATGCAAATCTTACATAATTCATCTGTTGGTAATTTTTCAACAGCTGAAAAATAAAATTTTTAAAAGTTTTAATTATATATTTTTTTCACATTATATGATGTATCCAAATATTTTTCGACATACCAGGAGTTGATTTTAGATTTTTCCACAAACGCTCAACTCGATCTAAAAGTTCTTGTTTTTCACAGCAACCCTTGTAGTCGACTCTATGGAGCATTAGTATCATCTTGAGCTGTTTAACAGTTAAGCATTCTAATTGTTTGCTAAAATAATATCGACTTGTTTTTAATTTACATAAAGAAATTACATTTTTTTATACATACATTGACACAATTTCATCTAAATTTATAAAACGTGAATCTTTGCCATAAATATGTGAGGATAAGCTTTCCGAGTGGTCTCCATTTGCATTAAATGATGCTGGGCATCTATTTGCTGTTTGCTCTTCTAGCTCCCGTTCTACAGGAACCTCTTCTTCCTCTCCGATTTCATTTGTATGCCTACTTACACTGGCTGTAGAAATGCCAGCTTCCGAATCAGAATATTCAAAAGACTTTGTACGTTGCTCTAAATATGTTAAAAATTCCGACAGTTCTTGTTTTATGTCCGTTTCAGACATTTGTGAACTTTTCAAATGTTGCCGCATTTTTTCCACCTGCTGGCGTATGTTAGCTTTATTTTTTCCACAACGGACACAACATCGTTTTGCAACCGGTTTCCTTGCTGTAGAGTTAGAACTTGTTTGGCTTTCTTCTACTATTGGAGGATTTTGGAGTGTGTGACCAACGTCATCATCATCATCATCGTCAACGCTAGTTTGAGGTCTTCTTCGATTAAGATAACTTTCTGATCGACGTCGAATTACTTTTTTATTTCGGGTAGATGGAAGTACATGAGTAGGTAGTATATAGTTGATTTCTTCTTGAGTCTCTACCTGATGTTCAGGTATAAGATCTTTATTTTCCTGCAAACCATTGCTAAATGTTGCAGTTGATTTGTCAATATTTTGTTGGTGTTGAATCTGCTGTTGTTGCGCAGTCATTGCACCAAGCGCAGTCTCATTTTCATTGATTTTCAAATCCAAAATTTGCCAATGCTCTGTGTTATTGCTAGTGGTATCTGTGGTGGTTTTACTATCATCCGATATGCCCCCTATTGCACCTAATTCTTCAAAAGAAGAATGTGATGAATCTTCATCATTTAAATAAATTTCTAATTTTGAATATTGCGAAAGAGGTTTTGAGGTACTTGTAGAAGTTGAAGGAGCACAGTTGTTGTTGTTGGTGTTTATGTCGCTATTTGCGTAGGTGTCAGTGAAAGAATCGTGTTCATCCATCTTTAATGACAGATTTTGTAAATCTTGTTCGGATTTGGGAGACCGAGTACGACCATTAAATGATGCAATAATTTCTTCATCGTCTGAACAATTGCATTCTTCCTGATTGGGGCTGCTTCTGTTAATTTCTTCATTTTCTTGGGAAGATGGTGGCAGATTTACCACCAGGCTATCAGTGGCAAAGGAAGCATTACCACTTGGTCGTCGTTCTCCAATCGGACTGGTTAAAGGATTTTCAGGCGAATTTTGTTGGCTACTTGCATATGTGGGTATAAACCTACTAATTACTCTGGGCTGCTCAGTAACATTTGTTGGCATTGCCATAGTTGTCGATGGTCGGGTTTTCGAGCACGCTCGATTTTCCAAATTAGCCAAAGAATCGCTAATGTTATCACCTAAATTACTAAAAAAATTTTGGCACGTCTGTTTTATACTGTCAAAGGAATTATTTGCATTAGTAGTGGTATCAGTTGACCTTCTTGGGCCGTCACCAACATTAGTCGCATCCGCACCATTGGGTTGGTGTTGCGGTGTTGTATGATGACTACTATTACCACTGCTGCTGCCACTGCCCCCCGAAAAAATTTCATTGTTCATATCCGTTCTATTGACGTACTGGACTACCAAATCGATCAGTTCCTCCTTTTCCACACAACCAGCAGTCGAAATATGTTTTGATTGCAAGTAAAATATTAGATCCTTAGGTTTTAATTTTATTAAATCCGACCGAACCAAAGGCCTCTTGCTGAAGAGAAGACACCTTTCGCACAAGGCATGCTTTCGATTGCTGCTATTGGTCAAACAGTTGTGGCAGTAGTAACGTTTGCAATCGTAACAACTACGTTTACGTTTAAATACCGTGAATTGCACATGACATCCTTCGCACGGCATTGCTTTTATCCCAACAATAAATACTCGTACGATTCAATACTGTTTATCTACTACTTTTGTCCTCTAATATATGTACATATATCACAAAATTACACATTTGTCCAATTGTTAAACGTCGTTCCCATCAGTTTCATAAATTTATAATCTTTGCTCATATTTTCTTCGCAGTTTCATACAGGTACATATATATGTATGAATATTTTTATGGCTCCCTGGTTATTACTCTTATCATAAAATATTTATTGCTATTAATCTTTTCGTATTCCTTTTCGATTTAATTTTTGTAAAACAAAAAATAATTTTTGCAAGCTGGGAATTTTTTCACTTCACTTTTTCCACAATTTTTGTTATTATTGACATTAGTAAATAATTCTCATCCTCAGGGTAGTGATAACACATGACCGTCAATTATAACAACGAAGTCTAGGAAGGTCAAACAGGTATTCGCATCCCTACAACAACACAAAAGTGTCGGTTTCTTTCAAACTTATTCTGTTGTCAAGCTTTTTCATTCAACAAAGTAAATTTATTCGAGTATATGCATCTCTACAACAACTGCGATAAATTCTGTTTGTCAAATGATTAAAAAATTGTTGTATAGAGCTGTGCCAAATCGTTCATTTCAGTGATCGGTTATTTTCGTTCAATTAACAAAAATTAACCCGTTCGTTCAGTCGTTCAATTTGAATGACAGTACGGCAAAAATTCTTTTTTTAATGCTTTATGTTCTTAAACAAATCGTGTGGAAATTTTTTAATAACGTAATAAAATTTAAGAATTTATTAGAAAAAAAGATTTATTACTTTAAAAATCATAGTTAAGTTCATTTTAGAAACAATTTCTCGTTCTTTTGATTAGAATATTAGACATTTTATTTTAGCTTACTTTTTATGGGTTGATTGATGCTCAATAGAAATGTATATTTATGCAAACTTTTGAAAATAACTGATCAATACATCAAAACTCAAATGAAACAAAAGAATACAACATAAAAAAGATCCATGAACGAAAGTAAATTTGACATAAAAAAATACACCTGAACGAACGAAAACAAGTTTTAAACTCATGAACAAAATCGAGTGGCACATAATTGAACCAAAAGCGTACAGTAAAATGACCGGATCACTTCGTTCAGTTGCGTGATTCGTTCAATTTAACCCGTTCATTCATGAGCTACACAGCTCTATTGTTGTATGTGGAGTTTGATTAACAACAGTCAGACTATTTTTCGTTGATGCCTAAGGTGCTACTAAGACTGTATATCCGTAGAGGACTCGTATGGGTTTGCCCGTTGTTTTGAAATTCAGTGGTATGATAGTAACCAGTATGCTTATAGGTATGTTACCTAAGGACTTTTGGTAAAGGTAATGCCAGGAAAGACCACATATGTACCTATTCGTAGACTAACGTAAGCCTAAACTAACTTCCTTTTGATGCAAGGATGAAGATTAAAAGATATACATATGTATGTATGTAGGTATACAAAATATTCTATAACACAAAGAGCAAGACCAAAGCGCCAAGTTCCAAAACTCACACACACCAAAAAATAGTGCTGTTTCTTATAAATATGGAATTTGATATTTGTGCAATAAAAATGTCTACGTGGTGACGTAGGGTGAGAGAAGATTAAGGTCAGACGTGACAAACATTCAGCCAGTGGTGCACTGGAAAAAGTAGCTCTTGTTGCGCCGGTATTAATTAAATCAAAAATAAATAAATATGGAATTCAATCAAATAATCCCCTTACAACCATATGTAACTATGTATGTACGGTACAAAGGGGAGGGGGTTGAAATTTACAAATATTGTGTTACTAAGTAGATAACTGCACCTTGTTTCGTAGAACAATTATTCACGTCTGACCTTACCTAAAGTATGTAATGGTAAATAAGGGACCTTTCACACTATTTTACCAAGAGAAAGTATGTATGCAGGTACATTAGGATCATATACTTTTTCCAACCTTTCCATCGACTAACCGAAAATCTATTGATTAAATAAAAATTTTTACGAACCGAAAATTAAACTATCAAGTTAAGTAAATACATAGGTTGTATTTACTTAAATCCTGGAGCAGTTTCTTGCTTTTAATTTAAAACATTTCCCCCAATTCCAAAAATAATAAATACCAGATAAACATGTTTTTTAATGTATTTAATGTAAAATGTTTTAAAAAAATTTATGAAATTTTATGAACTTAAATTTCTTGTATGAATTGTAAGTATCTATGTATGTATGTATATATTATTTGTTTGTAAAGTTGAGTATGATAATTTTTATGCCATGACTTACAAAGAGACTTTATAAAGTTTATATACAAAATGTATGTGAAAATTTAAAACAACGATTAATTAAACGAATTTTATTCAACTAGTTTAAAAAAAGAGATCGTTTTCCATAGATGAGGTTGCCAGCACCAAAAATACGTCCCTTTTTATGATAATTTAATATATTATGAGAAATATAATGCATAAGGAAAAGAAAATGAGAGCTGATATTCAGAAAACTGTTAAAAAGCGATTCATTATTAAATTGCATCGTTAAAAGAAAATCATATTAGATGGTTTTTAATATACAATTTTACGCGTAATGCCTTTTTCGAAGTTATATTTTCTCGTTTTGTTGTTATTGCTATGTGTGTATGTATGTTTAAATGCTATTTTTTTTTCTTTTTAGACAAAATGAAAATATTTTCTTAATACTATAATACATTCATTGAGCTTGTATTATCTTGAGTTTGTTTCTGCTGCTGAGGATCATCATTATTGTTGTCATCGTCGTGTGTTAATGCAGTCGTAGCACTCATTTCTAAACGAGATTTTTCGTAATCAACGAAATCATCGAATAGACTTGGCCAAGCTTCGGTATCATCATAATTATTAATATCACACTGTTCGGAAAAATTTAAAAACATATTCCATGTATCTTTTGGAATGCCTCTAATACTAGGATGCTGCTCTAGGAAATGAATCCATTTACTTAGTAAATCTGGTGTGTGCACGGTGAAAACCAATTTCCACAATGAAATCGCCATATCTAATGACAAAATACGTTGGTCTGGCTCCAAACCGAATCTATAAAATAAAATACATTCACATATTCGAAAAATTAGTATTTTTTTTAATTATTTTTAACTGAAATTATATGTCACAAAATATAGTTGCAAGATTTTAACTTTTTAATATTATTTATTTATTAATTTTTCAATAAAATATTAAGTTTATCGAACTTACAGAAACTAGAACCGTTATAAAAAAATCATTTGCAAAACTAGTAGAAGAGGAATAATAAAGTAACACTTGTTCTTTTTATGTTTTTAGAATAGATTAGTTTGAAACATTTGGTAAGGTGACTTTTCTTCCAACAAATTGAAAGATCCCTGCCATAATTCATTTGCCTAATTTACAAGATGGTAACAACAAAACATTTCCGGAGCTCGTGGCTTCTAGTTTTCTGTAAAATCGGGAGAAAATGTCGAACGAAATAGTTTATTTGGTATGGGTTACAAGCTGGTCTTGGACTACATTTCGCTGGTGCTCATCAGCACATGTCCAACAATATTATAAATTGGGAAAATATGTCAAGAAATTTTATGGTGAGAAAAAGAAAATAGTGGCATACCTCTTTTTATTTCAGTATGATGTTTTGAAACATAATTCGATTAGAACAGATCTCAGCAGGTCTTAGGTTTACATTCAGGAAAGTGAAAGAGGAGCCCAAGTTTCAGAGCATTTGAGGAAAAGTGAAAAAAGCCTATAAACCAGCAATAGAACAAATTGGCGGATAATATTCTATACTGTGTTATAGTACATCAGCGTACGTGGCGGATAGTGATTTTTATTGGAAATCAGCCCAATCATGAATAAAAATTCCCTGGGAGATTTCTCCCTTTTCCCAAAAAGGGGCTGTTCATATATACATACATATGTTCACATATTAAGTTCGCTTATTACATGTGAACAGTCCCTTTTTGGTAAAAGGTAGAAATCTCCCGAGGAATTTTTTATTCATAATTGGGCTGAATATGGTCGTAGCAAGTGATCTTCGGGTAGTTAAAAAATGTTCCCGATTTGTTTCTTTAATTAAACTATGACTGCAATTAAGCTTAACTACTTGGAGTCATGCATAAGGATTTTCAATATTTTTCGGAACAATGATGTATTTAATTTATATAAACATATAGTTTTCTTCCTTATTCTCCTTTTCATTTCCTTATTTCACTTTTTTGTGCATAATTGATATGTAAAACACTGTACCACTGCCCCTTTGCATAGTTCCCAAAAATCAAACCCATTTATGATTTATAAATATTCTGAGATCTAGAAACCATCAAGCTTGGTTTTGTCAGCATCAACTTTTTATTCTTCGAGAAAAGTTACTATATTCCATTACCCGCCTACACCACAATACCCAAACTTACTCTAATATAAAATGTTTATTGGTCAATACCTGCTTGATATTAAGTTCATTATGCTTTCAAGTATGGTTTAGAATAACATATCTGCATTATTGAACCATTGTAATTCCCAGTTGCGTCTGCTTCAAAGAAAACGCCTTACTGCGTTGCATGCACTGAGGTACTAAGCTTAAATAAGAATTAAATAACTAGCTAGATATTTTTACGTACCTAAAAGTGAACCTATATAATTGTTTGAACAATTCAGCGTCAGCTCTCAGTGTTTCGATTGTCTGCTCCAGTCTTATACGTATTGTTTCTATTGTATCTGCGCGCATTTTATGTAGACCTTCTATAAACTCCGTTCTAGTAAAGCGACACATCTGTGAAGCGTCTAAGCACCAGGCTAGCACCAAAATAGCGAATTCATCTGGCTGATAATTGAGATCTCGGCATAACCGTTCAATACCCTCTGCTAATATCATGTCCTCGTCGGGTTCTTTATATTCTTCAAATAGTTTATTTAAAGTGTTATCGGACACTTCAGACGTTTCTGTAACTTATTTGATAAAAAATTTTTATAAAAACGAAATTTTAAGAAACACATAACATATTTTTAAAAACATACCTGTTGCTATTATATCACTCATGGCTGCGACATTACCATTAAGCAGTACTAATGATTTCTTAAAGCTACTACGTTTTGTATCACAATGGTTTGCTGGTTTGAGTGGACTCCTAGCAGAGAGCAATTCGTCAGTTTCTTCAATAGTATTAAAAGAAAAATAAATTTGAAGTTTCATTTTGTAACTGATGTTTAAACAAACATATGAATTTTTTTCTTTATTTAGAATTTTTCTCTTTAGTTTTTAAAAGCGTCTTCGTTTAAAGGAAATGACAATTTCGTGTTAAAAGCTTACCATGAGATCTTTCCTTATAGAATGTACCTCCTCTTCCTGTGTGCGCTTGATGATGTTGTGAATTGTAGTGTTGCTGCTGCTGGTAATGGCTTTCATTAGCATTTATATTTAATGAAATGCCCGTATATCTAGTGTCTACTAGATGTGTTGTATGACCGAGCGATTGTACAGAGGAGGAAGTTACAGTAGCGGCACCACTGCCCAACGTAGATGACGTTTGCTCTGTTGTTTGGAAGCATTTCAGGCAGTTTCCCATAGCGGGAAAGCTTCAACAAATTGATCGCTATAAGCTTTAATTAGCAATTTCGTTTACCTTTGTTTGTATAACTACATATATGTATGTGCATATGCATGTATGTAAGTAATTATTGCTCTTTTGAAAATTATGTGCTCAAAATTTATTTATATTTTTTATAATTTGTGATTGAAATTTTAACAAAAATATTAACGATTTTTAGATGGAGAACCTGATCAGAAGTTTGTTTTCTATAAGTATAATGGTTGTCGTTTTTTTATAATTGGCACTACGTTGCTAGAGCTACATTATTCTAAAATAAAAGAAGAAATATGAACGCAGGAACAAAGAATTATTGTGGTTTTTGCAAGTGTTATTTGAAAGTAACAAGATATGTAGTACATACTTTAATAAACATAAGCAACCATATGTTTATTGTTGTTTATTACCTGTGTGTGGGTATGTGAGCCTTGGGGTTGGTGAAGTTTTTCCTCCAGTCAATTGTTCTTCTACACAATTGCTGTTCCTATTAATTTTTCTTGCAATGTGTTCAATTTAATAAAGTTGTTTTTAAAGTTCTTTGAGACATTTCTTCTAGCTTAAGATCTTTTTCTAGTGAGCTGCTTATTATAGATAAACGATTTTTCTTCAATGTTCAAGGATTTTCAGCATTATTTTTTATAAATATTTCACACACACTTGCACCACTATTTTACTAATTACTCTTTTTCAGCCGAAATTGTTTGTTTCTCTTGCGTCTGCATGATTTTAGCACAAAGCATTATTAGTTTGTGATTTTAATTTAATAGGATTTCTAATTATTGTTCGTTTTAAAATTATTTGGCTACCAGCAGAAAATTTATTACTATTTAAGTGTTTTTTTACACCAGTGTTGTGAAAATAAAAAAAAAAAAATGTGTACATATTTATTCTTTTTTACACCAATTTCCAGGCCAGCAAATATATTTATAGCGCCGTTTCTATGCTGCTAAACAATGGCAGCCGTACATAATAATGTTAAATCATATGTGCTGTTAAAAGAAAATAGTTGGGGTTGAGGTGCCAACAATTATACAAAAAATTCAAGAGAGCAAAAACAACAAGCATATTTTTACTACATGCATTTTCCTAAACTAATATTTTGTTGAATAAGTAACATGTTTTTTGTCAAAAATACTCTGTACATACATATATGTATATGTACATACAAGTATTTGTTTTAGCGAAAACAATATTTAGCTGCTGTTGATTTTATGTATACATGTGTATTTTCGTTATTCAAATACCCCAAAAGGAAAAAATTGACAAAGCCATTGAATAGAAAATTAGCTTCTTCGGCTATTTGCCTCAAAAAATTTAAAAATTAATTGGCTACTGGTAATCGGTGGGGTTTAGCTATTGAGCAAGCCCTATTTTCAATTTCCCAAGTTTTTCAACTAATTGAAAAAATTAAAGAAAATCATATAGTTTTTTTTGCCACCCCCAGCCTTTGATTGATAACAAATTAACTAAATTAAAAACTTTCAAGCCATTTTCAGTAAAATCTTTTTTTTTAGTTATGACACTCTTGAAGTAAATGAGTGATATCATATAGAATCATTTGAAGAATTCTTATCAATATGATACATTTATTAGATACAATTTCAATGTTATAAAAGATATCTATAAAGAAAAATATTACTACTGCTGAAAAAGAGAGTTTTAATATTCTCCATTCCACTGTCTCAACTTCCATTACAATGCATCTTCCTTCTCCACTCGCAAAAGCCAACAGCTTCAAGCAAAAGGTATGCTCATACGTAGTTGTACATTTATATTTAGCTTAAACTGGCACAATAAGCCAACTTTTTATTTAGTCAAGTTCTTTAACTCTTCGTCGGTAGAAGTTGCGCGCACCGCTGAGGCCGCTTCAACCGCATTGTACAAAATTAAATTTAATAAAAAGTGTTCAATCAAGTTGTTTTTCACGATCTGCGGCAATACAAGTTTTGCAAGAAGCAATAATGAAATACAAAAAATAAACACAATTTTAATTTCTTTGCATTATAATTACAAGCTGAAAAGAAAGTATGAAAGAGAGTCTTCATTTAAGCATAAATACTTAAGTATGTATGTAGATAGATACGTATGTATATACATACATACATACATATGTACATATGTTTGTAAATTTAACCAAAATATTAAGGCTTAAAATGTCAAAACACAGAAAAAGCAATATAAATTTTATCTGCGTACATACAAACGTACATACATACAAATCTAAAGTAACAGTGTCTGTTAATTTGAGTTTTATTGTAACATGGTTCCATGGTAATACATGCATATGTACATGTATATATAAATTAATGTTTTGATGACGCTTTGAACTTGCCTCAACAAAATAAATGTCAAAAAAAAAAAATACAATAGAGAGGTAGCCACAGCGATGGTTGAGTTAATTCCACGGCGTGGCGTGCAGTTGAAACATACATACGTACTTACACAGTGGAATCGGAATAGAGTGAACTAATTCTTGAAAGCAGCGTTGTTAACTTTTTAAAACGAAAACGCGCTAAATCATGGCGTTAACAGATATTCATAACTAAAACGCGCTATTCCCAAACGCGCTTGTTTAAATTTTGATATAAGTCGATGCATATATTAGAAAGAAATCCAATATTTATTGAAACAAAATAATAACTTTCTATGTATAGTACATATTTGTTTTTAAATTCATTCAGGTACAAAAAGTAGATACATACAACTTATTAACATGTAGGAAGCTTAAAAAACGACAGCAAAATTTAAAATATTCTTTTGATATATCAATAAAACTTTAAGCATCACATAAAATTATACGTGGTAACGTAACAAATATTAAATCAATAGCTCAGTCTTGTTTTATTTAATGTTGAACTTTTAGGGCCGTATTCATTATAAGTTATCATATGTTTACTAAATATTTATAAAACATTTTTATATACAAAATTTGTAATAAAAATAATAAAAAAATACTTTCATTTACACCGTCTGGCCACAAAACCGATTGTGTGTAATACTTCGAATTGTTATAGGATTCATTTGATTTTATTAGCTACTAAAAACGCGTCAAATCAGCGCGTTTTCTATTAAACGCACTAAGCCGAAAAACAGTGCCTTTGGCAAAGTTAAAACGAGCTAAATCTAGCGCGAAACGCGCTAAATTGGCAACGCTGCTTGAAAGGCTCCTTCATTCTATTCAAAAATTTCACTTTAAGGAGAGTCTAAAAAACAATTTTAACTAAGCAAAAAAAATTAAGATTTATAATTAATGTTTATAAGTAATAATAGAAATTAAAAATAAATTAGAATAAATAAATGGGTAAATTCGGGTTTGAACTTGAGCCAAAATTAATCGTTTCAATACATAAATATTAATAAAAGTTCGACTAATTACTTATAAACCAAGTGTTCACTCTATACCGAGTACACTGTATTTGAATCTGTGCCTTATATAAGTACATATGTACATGTGTATGTATGTTTGTATATGGAGTAGCAGAAAAGAAAAAAAGAAGTACCATTTAAGTAATGAAATGCTAAAACAGAAGTTCCCAAATATTTTTATTAAATCAGTTCATTAAATCGAAATGATTGATTTTGATTACTCTTCTCTTCAATTACCTATTTCACATCTTCTATTCTATGTTTGATTAGAACGAAGTTTTGTTTACTCTTAATAAGACTTTTCATGTCAAAAAGTAAAACTTTGTTCTAATTTATATATAAATAATGGAAGGCGCGGACGAGAATATGATTTTATTGAATGTAATTTTTAATTAAAAATCACCAGAATCACAAAATTTGAATGTTTACAATTTGAGTTCTTTTTAAATTTCGCATGAGAGAAAATTAGTAGTAAAATTATGCAAATTTTGTTGACGAAAGTTTATTTAAATTAACTAAAACATATTCGATATTTTTCCATCCTGATCATATGATCTAATTTGGTCTGGCATATTTTGAGTACAGCAGCATGCTTTTCATGTCAAAAAGTAAAACTTTGTTCTAATTTATATATAAATAATGGAAGGCGCGGACGAGAATATGATTTTATTGAATGTAATTTTTAATTAAAAATCACCAGAATCACAAAATTTGAATGTTTACAATTTGAGTTCTTTTTAAATTTCGCATGAGAGAAAATTAGTAGTAAAATTATGCAAATTTTGTTGACGAAAGTTTATTTAAATTAACTAAAACATATTCGATATTTTTCCATCCTGATCATATGATCTAATTTGGTCTGGCATATTTTGAGTACAGCAGCATGCTTCTTTAATATTCCTATTTCTGTATAGCTGATTATTTCACTTCTAGTTTAAATCCATGTCGAATTTTAACTTAAGAATATTATGCTATTAGTACTCACTCTGATATTAAAGAAGTCACTTTTTAAAAGCGTTGTAATTCAAGGATACAAAAACATAATTCTCTTCTAATTTGCAAGATTTCGCGAATAAAAAATTTTTAATATTTTGTTTGATTTTTTATCTTGAAGTTTTTGACAGCTATAAAAAAGTGTATCAAATTATTTATTACACGCAAATTTGTTTTCAAACAAATTATGCTCAAACAAGATATTTTTAGCTAAATGCTGAAATGGCAACACTGTTTTCACTTAATTTAATTTAAAAATTTTACAGGCTTTTCGTTCAATATTGACAGTAGCTGTAGCTAGATTATACACATTATAGTTCACTGTTTGCTCAACCAAATGACACTTGACAAAACTTGACGAAAAGTTTCCTAATGATGATGTAATGTATTCGTACATTGTAGTTGGCTCTTACGAGTCAGTGCTGCTTATATGATATTTCAAATCATCTCGCAGATGACTTTATTCCTATACAAGACTTAAGTCGTATATTACAGTATGGAACTGAGCATATGCAAATGCAATGAATCAGATGTCTATTACTAAGTCAGCACAAGTGGATAAGCATTAAAAAATCAACTTGAACGTAAAGAAAATTATTTATTGAATTACCTATAAGAACTTTTTTAAATTCGGTTCTATCATTTTTTACAAACGTTTAAGAGACACTGTCTTGGCAATAACGCTTTTAAAAAAGCGTCTAAACTATAACTGGTGGATCATATGTACGTACATACACACACATACAAAAAGCAAAACCAAAAACAGCAAACACCAAACAAATTAAATACAACCAACATGTTCGAGTTGCTAGATAGTGCATATGTTGCATGAAAAGAAGCCAGGCAATTCAAACGATTTACGTTTTTCCTCCCTCAAACGATTGTTTTTTGGAGAGAGTGGGCAAAACTAGTCGGGTCAGTGATGCTTTTGTTGTTTTTGTAAAAGTTACAAAAATTACATTGACTTCGATCAAACTTAATTTATTTTAAAAAAATCCAAAGAAAACGTGCGAGTTGTCTTAAACAATTAATCCACAAAATTTTACTGTGACAAACTCTTCAATTTTCCTTTAAACTTTCTTTCACTTCTGCACACGCAAAGTTTACTTTGAAAAATTTTGTGTTCTTTTGTTGGATGAACAATTTTCGTTTCCTTTAACATTTCTTTTATAAAAAAATTCCAATTCAAAGTTTTCTTAAGACAAACATTTTGCCTTCTAAAGTGATGATAAAATAATTTTTAATAAATTTACTATTTCAAAAAATCATTATATTGCAAATTTTCAATAAAAAGGACAAAAAGTGTTGCACTTTTTTCTAGAGACGGAAACGCCATAATAGTGAACCATGGTACAATTATTGGCAGGTAGGTGCAGTACAAAAAAAACATGACAACTACCTAGTAATAATTGTATCATGACAGTGAACTTGTAACTCAGTTAAATTATTGCTTCGATATAAAAAAACTCATTTTTAAACCGTATAATCAGCATTTGTAGCTGATTCATAATGTCCGGCCAAAGTTTTTTTTTTATGCAGCAGCCGATATTCGTTCCAAATTTTAAAATTCGGCCAAGTCGAATCCGATTTCCGTTTATTAAATTTATAAAAACACACACGTTTTTCAAATCATTTAGCTTAATAAATGTGCTAACAAATGTTCATATATAAAGAGTGAATTAAATTACATAATTAATCTTTCTTTAGAGTTGATTTTCATATGATTTGGACAAAAATTTACCTTCGGCCTTTATCAAAAAATAATTTTAATACCGATTATTGGCCGAATCCAGATCCGATTATTCGCTCGGACACTATTGATTCTCCTGACAAAAATAAAATTTTGTTTCTTTAATTTCCTCCGTGTAATTTTTTGCTGCCAATAACAAATCTGGCCACTCTAGGCTGCAGTATTGCATAAACTTTTGAACAAAACGCCGGCGGATACGGAAATAAAAAATAAAAAGATCCAGAAATTAATACAGGCTCAGTCTCAGTGTTTGTAGTCGAAAGATTTATAATTTTGTCAAGAGTCTGGAACTAGCAGAAACCCCGCTCGCTGTCTTGGAAACACTGGCTGACTCATGATCTAATCTTTCCACCGATCGTAACAACCGAAGAAACATAGTTTTATAAAAGTATGTGCTTCTTGTTGTCTCTCCATCTTTACAATATGTGGAGACAATAATTTGTGTTGAAGTTTATTTATACTTGAAGTAAAAAAAACAAGGAAAGTGTTATGGCAAGGTCAGACGTGGCAAATATATGACGAAAAAAAGCGCAATCACTAAATAATGTATTTTGTTTCTAACGAATGTTTATAATAAGCCTAATTAAAATGATATACAATAATGGATGTACATTTTTATACTATTTAAAATCTTTTTATATAAAGTTTCTCTTAATTCGTCAAATATTTAATAAACTCAGATTACCAGCAATAAGCATAGATTAAAGATAAATTGCCACCGCTTTCTTATATTCATTGTGCTCGTTTTTCTTTTTGCAGTTTGTGACATTACGGAAACACATAAGTAAATATACACACCTATTTTCCTGAGAATGTCTTCCGATCGTTTTCACAAGTAAGTATCTCATTTATCTTCAATGCGTAGCAACGAATGTATTAAAGATTCTTTATGTGTGTACGAAGCCAGAAAATATTCTTTTAATGGTTTCATTTAACTCTTTTGGCTTTCAAAAGGTTTAAATTTGGGAGACATTCAATACCATTACCGAAATATTGGCGATATTGTTATCGCCGAGTTAAGAAGTTTCGTGCTTGTTTTCAAGTAAAATAAAAACAAACTTCTTTAAATCAATAACTTCTTTATTTATTACTTTTATATTTTATGTGACAACTTACAAAGCTAAATCGTAACTGCCTTTTATACTTTTCAGTCAAACCAATTTACTTAGGAACAATTAATAGTAATGATCATGATTGTGCATGTCTTTATATAGTGTAATAAAGAGAACTGGGCATGCAGAATCATGATTTCTGCTTAGCAAAACAAACACATACAGTCAACATCAAAACAGGTTTACGCATGCAAAATCGTGACCACTTTTCTTATAATATATATTATCGCCCATGTTCTGAAAAACGCATAACGCTTAAAATTGGCGTTTTAGATTTGAAAACGCTAAGCAGGTGTTCTGAGAAACGAAAACGCTAGTGTTTTCAAACCGCTAGTGTATACTGAAGCGATCTGGGTTATTTTATTGAAACCGCACTTTAAACACAAAATGAAATGATGCACAATTTAAATTTAATAGGTTTTCTTTTTATTTAAGCTAAAGCTTGCAATATTTTTCCACGACAAACTAGTTTGCGAAAGTTTTTCTAATCTTTGTTTTCAACAGATATTAAAGTTTTGCCTTCCGTTTCGAATTTGTTAATTTTTCTTTATTTATAATAATTTAGCGGTTTAGGCAAAACAAAAAAACCTGAAACTTAGGAAAAAAGCCTTCAATTTTAAAAATTTCTTCACGCAGAAATCAGTCTTTTATAATTAACATCAGATCTCAATTTATTAAATTATATTTTCCTTTATTCCGCTGTCGTACCAATCATTGAAATCGTACAACCGACTCTCGATAATTGGAAACTCAATTTATTACCGTTCGTCATGTTTTTTCAGTTGTAACGTTATTCAATTAAATGATCGATATGTTCAAAAAAAACCTTAGAGGAGCCGTTTCTCCAAATGCGAAAGAACATCTCATTCGAAACAAGAATAAGAAACTCAAATTGGTTTTTGTTTTCAATATGAATGATTGAAGGACTTTGCATTTAGTGAAACAGGACTTTATTTAACAGAAATAAAAATTTCATAAATTCTTAAAGATTATAATCTGAAAACAATTTTTGAAACATTTTAGAGCGGCTAAAGATGGCCTCTTGGACGTTTTAAAGGAGGCCACACGTAAAGATGCCAATTCAAAAGATGATGATTCCATGACTCCAGTGTTGTGGGCTGCATTTGAAGGTCACTTGGAAGCATTGCGCCTACTTTGTGGCAGAGGGTAATTAGAAATAACAATTTCATAAGGCATTCTTCAATTTTTTTAAATATTTTTTTAAGTGGCGATCCCGACAAGTGCGATCAGTTCGGCAATGCTGCCCTGCACTTGGCATCGGCCAAAGGACACTTACGGTGTGTGGATTTTTTGGTAAAGTTTGGAGTTAACATCTATGCTTTGGATATAGACAAGCATAGTGCTAAAGATTTGGCAGCCATAAACAATCGTGATGAAATTTTACGTTACTTGGATGCAGCTACAGCCAATTTTGAGGCAACCGAGAGGTGAAAGAAAACCTTCAAGTTTAATTTCTAATATTTAATAAAAAATTCTCTGCAGGAAAAAGGCCAAAGTTATGAAAGATGTGGCGGAAAAAAACTGCGAGAAACGTATTAAGGAGTACATGAAGCGTCAACAGAAACAGGATCAAGACTTTAAGGAACTTAAATCCTCTATAACGCCGACAAATGGCGGTAAATCGGGCAAAATGTTGTCCACGCTGAAGCAAAAAATTTGGTCAAGCCAAGGAAACCTGCACAAGTTAGCCAAAGAGGTATCACCAGGTCCCACTAGTGGCTCATTGAGTACCGGTACGGGCGGTGTTAAATTCAGTGAACTGGTTCAAACTGGTGCGGACAGTTGTGGTGGTTCTATGGCAAGTCGTAAGGGCAAATCCATGTCCAAAATTAACGGATGTTCCGGAATGGATAGTGGTTTTAAAATAGGAGAAATCGAATCAGATGGCAGACGCACTATTACCTCGTTAAGTGGCGTACAAAGAGATTCTGAAGTTCTCTATGTGGGTACATTTAGTTCACATGAGGAGAATGGCAAGCGAGGAAAAATAAGTGGACTTTTTGAGGTTGAAGAAACTGGAAATTCTGATACAGAGCTCGCAAATGCCAAACCAGGTTATGGTACCCTCTCGAGGTCCTTTTCACAACCCGATATTTTGGCGGACAACGAGTCAAGCGATCATTTGAGATCTGAAATGACTTTACAAAGACCCACTGGGTTATTCGATCGTCCAATGTTGGGTAGCATCGCTTTTCGTAGATCAGTAACGGCTGCTCTTAGTCAGCTTAATAGTGATGCTTACGCCATGGATCAAGTAACTACGACACAACCTTCAACTAGAACTAATTCAATCAGCTCCAAGTCACGTTCAGGCAAACAGAGAACATTTTTAAATCTTACTGATTCCGATTCGGATGATGCCGAAGCGTACAGTGATGACGATGAGGATCAGGATGTAGCGGGCGGACCTATACAACGCTTTCTTTGTGTCTGGGGCCTGGCGGAATATTTACCCATGTAAGATTTTCTTAATATCTCTGAAATAGTTCTTTCCGAGTCATGCATACTTATTTTAATACTTCATTTTAGCTTTCAGAAACAACAAATCGATTTGGATACTTTATTATTGTTAACCGAAGCCGATTTAAAATCTCTTGGATTACCATTGGGTCCATTTCGAAAATTAAGTTTTGCCATCCAAGAGCGTAAAAATGCCCTGGCTAATCCTGGTACAATAAAAGATTCACATTTATAGACTACTATATTTGGACCCAACTGGCTGCCAAGCGACAATTTTATTTGTTCATAAATTTTGAACACTAATGCGTATTGTTGGTCTGCACAACTATGAGGAGTATTTCTCACAGGCGATCTGAAATCACGGATGAATTAAGAGAAAAAAAAAACAAATATACTTAAGTTTTAATCAAACCAAAAAATGATGCTTCTACCAAAGGCAAGTCCATATCAGGTAGACTCGCCTCAATTCGCTTCGGAAAATACCTGCTTTCTTTGTCAAACTCTATATATAAATCGAACATAAACAAATTTATGAGCTGTCGACACCACCTGTTATGAATTCGCCTTGGTTTCTACCTTACAACAATTCGCTTCGCAGCATACATAAAAAGTTTGTTCCTTTGACAGTGAAAGACGCGGCGAATGTAATTGAATTCACCGCTGCATATATCTTATTATTACGTCTTGCTCTTAGATCCATTAAGTATTAAATTCTCTATTAATAATAAATTCATTTTATCAGCTTTAATAAAATGCATTAGTTTCATATTTTATTTAAACTCGATCGTTAGATCGCATCACAATAAAGATTACGTTGTGGAATGGGATTTAGAGGTAAAGTAATCGTATTTTAGACAACTTGTTGCATCATGTATAAATCATAATACATTCCTCTCAGTGCCATCAATTCATCGTGGGTACCTTGTTCGATGACCACACCCTTTTTTAAGACACAAATCAAGTCGGCATCGTGTACTGTTGTCAAACGATGGGCAATTGTTATACAAGTGCGGCCACTTCGTGCTGCATCTAAAGCTTCTTGTACAACTTTTTCACTTTCCATATCCAAAGCCGAGGTAGCCTCATCTAGTATAAGAATTTTGGGATTTCTCACCATGGCTCTGGCTATGGCAATACGTTGCTTCTGTCCACCGGACAACTGGGTGCCTTTACTGCCCAACGATGTGGCATATCCCTGCGGCAAAGTTGTTATGAAATCGTGTATATTTGACTTCTTAGCAGCTTCTATTATTTCAACCATGGGTATATCGTCACGGAAGTTGTTGCCATAAGCAATATTTTCCGCTATAGTGCGATCGAACAGAACGGGTTCTTG
The DNA here is from genome assembly GCA_956483585.1 of Gymnocheta viridis. NCBI lineage: Eukaryota > Metazoa > Arthropoda > Insecta > Diptera > Tachinidae > Gymnocheta > Gymnocheta viridis. The sequence goes on along the minus strand of OY101443.1, from coordinate 89,187,809 downwards.
TGATACAAGACCCATTTTAGAGCGTAGCGTATCGAATGAAAAGTCCGTGGTTGGAGTTTGTTGCAAATTCACTGCACCGCTAATGGGATCGTAGTAACGCAATAGTAACTGTACGCAAGTAGATTTTCCCGAGCCCGAAGGACCAACCAGTGCAACTGTTGTGCCCTTTTCTATTTTCAAATTGAAATTCTGTAAGATCGGTATGCCCTTGCGGGTGGGATATTCAAAGTTCACATTTTCATAAGTGATATTTCCTTCGGCTTTCTAGAAACGAAAAATTTGTAAATAAAATATATAAATTGAAAGACATGCGAGTATCTACGGCAAAAAGGAATAATTGCTTAAGTCGACATAAGCTTAGTTAATAGTTTTTTTTTATCTCCATATTCAGAAGTCATCCTGAGCAAAATTTCAATTATTTTGTTAAATTTTTCAGGATGTTATATTCTAACGAACTCCTTCTTATCTTTTTTCAATGGAATAACAGCTTAACTGAACACATCATTTAACATATTCCAAGTTGAAGATATTAGTTATGAACTGTAGAGGAATGTGTCCGTATAATGTGTTACTACAAGAAACAAATTTCTTAAAATCCACTTGAATGCTAAAAAGTAAAATATGACTTAAGCACTTTTTCCTTATTGCCACAGATATTTGCGACTTGTGTACATACATCGGCAGTATTAAAAGGTTTTTCCCGTGGATGGTGCATGTTGGGTATGCGATTGAACAGTTTCATTAGACGTCCAGCAGATATGACGGCCTCATTGATATTGGGAGCAAACGCCAGCGCCTGACCCAACATCCAAGAGCCAAAAATCAAAGCTTCGGAAACCCTGGAAAAATTTAAAAAAAAATTTATAAAAGAATAGAATAGATTTTTTCACATAATTAATTACTTTATGATATTTTCATAGCCTATTTCTCCATTGGCCAACAATGTGCCTCCATAGTACAGGGACAAGCCGTATGCCAAAAATGGAGAAGCTTGGCCCAGGCCAAACACCAAACCACGAAATCTTAATTTCTTAATGCAGGCACTTTCCACCAAATTTATTTGATTCGAATAGCGCTCCAAGACATTTTTCTCCTGACCTAAGCTGGCAACTGTACGAATATTTGATATGGCTTCTACGGCCACTTGAGATGCCTGCTCAACGGCTGCCTTCTCGGCGATGGCACTAGATTCCATAAACTTGGCCTCTAAGCATATCGAGAGACAGACAAACGGTACGGTAACCAGCGTTACCAAAGTTAAACTCCATGAATAAATGAAAGCCAACACCATGCCAACCGACAACGAAGACAAAGCCTGCATAATAATGCCAATTCTTGCACCAGTAGCCTTAAGAAATAATATATATATGTATATGATATATTATTAAGCGAAAGTACGATTTTTTCACACTTACTCCTTGGACATGAGAGCAATCTCCTGCCAATCGGGAACACAATGCACCTACAGAATTTTTTTCATCATCGAAAAATGCCACTTCTTGCTTTAGCAGCGTTCGAAAGGTTGTCCTTCTTAGGCGAGAGGTCATTTTTACACCGGCCGTATTAAAGGCATACGTTTGTATTAAAGTGCCCACACCAGCGAATACTCCAATTGCAAGCAGCATGTACGAAAAGTAAATCGACTGCGTTGTAACGTACTCATCGTCATCATTGGATAAGATCTACAAAAAGAATTTGTAAAGGAAGAAGTGTTTAAAAATTATATTCTATATATTTATAAGGGGATGTTCAGCCAATACACAAAGAAAAACAAAACCAATATAAAATCAACATGAAGAAATGTTGATATCAATATCCAATTGAATTTACTTTTAACATTGTTTTAAGTTAAATCAATGGTTAAAATTGCTAATTTAGTATTGAAATGTGTTGATTTAAAATTAATCACATTGAAATAATATTGTACATTTTAAATTTTACCTTTAATATCATGTTAAATTAACATGAAACGCTTATGAAGCAAAATTGTTAACAAAACTAGTTGAATCAACCTTGTTTTGGTTGATTTTGCCATGATTTTTTTTGTCTGTGCGAATTTGATTTAATGCTATTCCCAACCAAATACTTCACTCAGTTTTTAGGCGATTTGATTTGATGTATCGCGATCTAAAAATGTGGAAATGCGTGGAAGAAATTTTCTATGATGGACTTGTATCGAGCATGCTGACTCAGAGGTATCAGAATTAAAAGAATCAACGTTAGGCTTATGTTGGAAAACCATTAGGCCAGATTGCGTAAAAAATAGCAGCCTTGAGTCTCCTAACACGGTTGAGTATTCCATCTTCAAAGCAAAACTCTTTGATGATTTATCGTCTGCAGATATTGAAGAATTCTTGTTAGATAAAGCATTTATCATGAAATCATTGGTTTTGCGCTTGAGAAAACCGGTACCAAAGAAACTAGGGATGCTGACGAAGAGGCTCCTTCCCTCACTGCATTCATAATTAAAGAAGCATAATCCTAATGAGGAAAGAGCCGCGAAATCTCAGCATGATGTGAAATTATTAATGGGTAATTTATAATCAAAAGTACCTATTGACATTCTTGAATGATTAAAAAAATTTCTATACAAGTTGTGGAATCGATTTCTATTGATTGTCATGAATAAACTTGAGTTATAAAAAAGAACGAAGTCGAAATACCTCGAATCTGATATTATTTTTCTTGTAGGTGCTGTTAAGTAGATCAAGAACTTGTATTTGAAATATCCGGGACACCCACAAAATCTCGAGTTAAGGGGAAAAAACGGTTTTTAGTACCTCTATACACTTATAGGTCAGTAACTTAGTTGAATATTAACCGATTTAAAATTTTAGAACGGATTTAGAAAGAAGAGACTGGGGCCTTTAAAATAATGTATAATTTCGCTATTTTTCATATTCGGACATGTTTTTTGCAGTATTTTGTAAGAGAGCGCTATTTTTTATACACACTTTATGAAAGTATATTTTGTAAGGAAAAAAATGCTGTTTTGGTTTTAAAAATCCATCAAAAACTAATTGATTTATTAAACTTAAAAAAACTAAATATTTGCAATCCCTACATTCAGTGTTTTGTGTTCTTTTAATTCGATATTTGTTTTTTTTTTATTTTAAACAAAAACGATGTAATAATCATAAACCATAAATATAATTATTGGTAAATCAGTGCTCGCCAAACTTTTTATATTCCAAAACCCCATTTGTTATTTATACAAAACTTTATATTCCTTTAAATTAAATTAGTATTAAAATTGATTTTTCTAAAGATATCATAGTTAATAGTTAACAGTGTAACGGAAAAAAGCGGACATTTTTATATAGTTAATATCTCATGCTAACTATAATCAATTCAATTGTTACAGCCTGAGGCTGCAAGTTGCAAATCACTGTTGTACTTTACTCAAATATATTAACTCAAAGATATTCCCAGGAATTTTTTTTGTCGCACTGTGTAATTTAGTTAATAAGCTGGTACGAATGAAATGTTCCAGTAGTTTTGAGTAAATGATAAAACAGAACAAATCTGCAACTTCAGGAACAATCGCTTGGTGGCCCATAACAAAATCGACGGCAGTAACTTCAAATTCTCTCTTATTATTGTTTGATTTTCTTTTGTTTGCATTTTTCGTATGAAAAATGTATGTGATTTCATGAAAACACGTTAACATTGTTGAGAGAATGAGTGTCTAAAATTGAGAGTATAAGAAAAAACGCTGTAAAAATAAAATAGATTCTATTTCACGGCCGCTTTCTCTGGCAAAATTTTATGTCAAATTGTATGGAAAACAAACGTCAGCCCAGTTCTGTTTCATCATTAACATTAATTCGTTTTTACTCTCATTTGCCCAAAATGTTCTGGAACGTGAGAAAACAAATATGAAAATCTGAAAACATATGCATCTCTGCGACAACAAATTTAACATCTTGAGAATGCCTCAAAAAAAAACTCCATACATGAAAGATTTTGCTAATTTTTTTCATATAAAGTTTGACAGCCTCAAGATGAAAGCACAACGCCCCCAAAAATAATCCACAGAATACTCGCATAGACCTTGACGTGAACAATCCCAAAATTATAATTTTACTTACGCCAAAGAAATCGCCAAACAAAACGGCCCATATGGGAAAGGTGGCACCATGCAGCATGGACGCTATACAGCCGACCAGAATATAACGCCATTCTGGAGCATTTAATTTCATCAATTGGCTGATGGAAATATTGTATTTTTCCTCCTTTTCCTTTTTCGCCTTTTTACTCTTGCGCTTTCCTGAGAAAATTATCAAAATAAATATTATTTTCATCAAAACAATATCCAGCTTACTTTTCCCCATTCCTTCTCCAACTGCTTTGCTTAAGTCCTTATCTCTTTGCTGAACATCTTCTTCGACTTCACTGGTGTCATCATCATCACTGCTTTCTTCTTGTGTTTTCATATCCTTAACGTACTTGACTGTTTTGTCGCCTTCGGTATCTTCAGTGCGCTGTGATATCTTCACGAGCTGATAGTACAAACCCCCCTTGGCCATTAGTTCATCATGAGTGCCCTGCTCAGCCACCACACCATCTTTAACGAACACAATATTGTCGGCATTTGTTATGGTCGACAGACGATGAGATACCACGAGTGTCGTTCTACCTTTGCTGGCAACTTCTAGAGCATCTTGTACACGTTTCTCAGAAGTGGGATCCAGTGCAGAAGTGGCTTCATCCAACAACAGAATTTTTGGATCCCTTACAATGGCTCTAGCGATGGCAATGCGCTGCTTTTGTCCTCCCGACATTTGAGCACCACGTTCGCCGACCAGAGTTTTGTAACCGCGAGGTAGTTTGACAATAAACTCATGGCAATTGGCGGTACGTGCAGCGTTTTCTATATCAGCCATTGAACAGTCCGGTTTACCATAACGTATATTTTCTTCGATTGTGGTGGCAAAAAGAACAGGTTCTTGACCCACCACCCCGATTTGGGAACGCACCCATGATACATTCAATTCGCGCAAATCGCGACCATCCAGTTTAACTGTTCCCTGCAGAGGATCATAAAATCTTTGCATCAACTGCATTGTAGTGGATTTGCCGCAACCCGAAGGGCCCACAAAAGCCACCGTCTGACCTGCTTTTATTTGCAAAGAAAGTCCCTTCAGAACTTCGACATCAGGACGCGCCGGATAGCGGAAATATAAGTCAGCAAACTCGATATTTCCTATCACTTGGCTGGGCTTATCACCTCTGCTTTTTAGAGGATCAATAGCCGACTTGCGATCAATAATTGAGAATATATTTTGTCCGGCGCTTTTGGCTGAAGCAAAGGATTCTATATGGGGTGAAGAGAAGCCCAAATTCTGGGCACCCATAATAACACCAAATAATATAATCACCAGCACAGCCGGGGTATAGTGTCTATCCTCATCATAACGTTCGGACACAATCAATTTCACACCGTACCACATTGCAACCGCATAACAACAATAGATGATAAACCACATGGCGCCTGCTCCAATACCCGAATAAAGACCTTTCTGGCGTCCGGTTTTTTCCGCCGGCACTAAGAGTTTCGCAAAGCGCTCCTCCTCTTTGTGTTCGCCGCTAAAAGCAAACACAGTGCGTATACCAGCAAATACCTCTTCGGCAACTGCTCCGGCTCCCGCATATGCAGCGAGTTCTTTTTGAGTCAATGTGCTTTGAATTTTTGCCACCATTGCCGTTGAGATTATGATGAAAGGGCAGCAAATGAGCACAACCAAGGTAAGCTTCCAGCCATACAAAAACGAAGCTATAATCGCCAAGACAAAGGTCATAATAAGAAACACAAAGATTGCGATTTTTTCATTAAGTCCTTCTTTCATTTTGTCCAAATCTCTAAAGGAATAGAAGAGAACAAACAAACAAACACACACACATATCATTAGGACATCATTCTTAATTGTCTTGAGTTATTCTTACTCCGTCATTTTGCTGGCGAAATTATTGCCCGAAGACGTATCAAACCAAGACATGTCCTGCCTAAGAATGGCCTCTAAAAATAGCTTTCGTACTCTTCCAATCTGAAATCTGAAAAATTAGATTTCCTCAATTTTAAACACCTTCTTCAATAATCTCACCTGGTTTAGGGCCACTCTATTTAAAATATTCACAGCAAAAGCTAAAAGTATCAATTCGGATAAAGCTCCGGCTAAACTTCCCAAGCCGAATGCAGCGGAATCATCTCTGATGGCCTGCATATTTTCTTCGTAGGAAGCGTTGGTTCTAAAAAAGCAAATAAAAGTAATAAAAGAGCGCTTCAAAGCGGAATATGAAAATATATTTACAATTTTTTGCCGCCTCCAAAAAGCTTTAATATAAAAGTGTTTGACGATGTGCCGACACCCACAGTACGATCAATTAACAATGATGAAAATTCTCCATATATAACTATGGAATAGGGAATGCCAATTGAGCCCAAAGATGCCAATATTATTCCTATTACAATTAGGCATCTTTCTCCCACTGTGGAATAGCGAAACTGTAAAAGATGCATAAAAAGATTTCACCATTAGTTTGATTAATGACGGACATTGGACTACTTTATTCGATTGAGTAGCATTCTAGATACCTCCCACCCAAAATTAAACTTTAGCACATGGACGCACAACATGCCAACTTTCATTACACCGTCCGCGAAAGCTCAAATTATTTAAAGTACTTTTTCTAGAGGTGGATAATTTTAGAAAGAATTACATTGCAGAAAAATGCTTTTAATTTCATTGAAATTAACTTTCTTTCAAGGGTAATTGCATGGATCAATGAGCAATCCGAATCTCGAGGGTAAATCTGTACACACTTTTCGCAGTAGAGCTGGAAAACTTTCGATAGTCACCACATTTGATATTTTCGATGCATGAACATTTCGAAGGAAAATTTGCTGATATTTTCCCGTATTCTTCTAAAAAATATTCGCCTGATTTACATAAAATTAAAATTAAATTCTATAGAAATATTTTGTTTAGTCTAGTCAAAGTTTACTTTGCAAAGTTTTAATTCAGCTGGAAGAAAAACAGAGAGACGAATATTTTCTTATTCTGTCATTCTCCCAGCTGAATTAAACTTTGTCCCCGTCCAGACTTGCAATTTTCTATCACCAATAAACTCAAGAATTGTTGCAACAAAAATTGCAAGTCTGGACGGCGACTTTGCAAAGTATACTTTGGCTGTGGAAAAGCCATCTGTTTGAGCCCTTTTCCACGATCAAAGTTTACTTTGACAAAGTCTTTTAAATTTTCTTTTAAACTTTGTTTCGCTTTTCCACACTCAAAGTTTACTTTGAAAAATTTTGTGTTTGTTTGTTGGATGAACATGCAAACGAAACACATACATGCAACCAAATACAAGTATGTGTAAATGGCCAACGAAGTAGAAAGTAACTTTGCGAGTACAGCAAAGTGTGTGCTCACTCACCCCCTTTCTTCTTTCCCTTATCACCAACGAACGAAGTGGAAGATTTCGGCGAGCATGACAATTGTGTTGAAACTTACCAATTGAAAATATGATAATTTATTGACTTTATTACTTCCATCGGACAATTTCTCTGGCATTTGAAAGTCTTTTTGTTGTGGCAAAAAATTTTTGTCTTTTTTTGTTGCAACTGTTGAGGTCGGCATTGTTGTTGTGTTTTTATTTGTAGCAAACGTTGATGATGCTTCTGATCCGTCAAGCGCCATTATCTGAGTTTATTGAGGTTTTTTCATCTAGACTCATGAAAAAAAATAAATAGCGTTAAGTGATTACGAACGAAGAAATATAACTTTCTTAGCAAAACTTTCAAAGGGTGACCCAAAATTAATGCAAGATTTGAATTAAATAGAAAACAAAGTTTTTAGTTTTTTCATTATTTTCGAGATATGAAATGAAATGAAAGCGCTTAATTTTTACAAACCCTAAACTGTCAGCTGTCAAATTGACACTTCACTGCACAAATGACGGGAAATTAAAATCTTGGGTTAATTTTGGGACACACTTCCCAGTGGAATTTCTATCACATACATCTTCGCTCTGAGACCAATGACAATGTAAGTGCGTCCCGTCCAAAGTCTGTATCTAATTCCTACTCACATTTACACAGCGTTGGCCTAAGCTGTCAGATAGATCCAACACTACCGACATTGTAAGCGAAGGTAGGATGGGTCCAATTACCTTGGTGATTCGGAGGGCATTAAGATGTACCTGGATGCATAGTGTCTTTAGTAGCAGACATTATATTAATAAAATAGATGGGCCCAATTAGGATCGATCATATGATGGGTTTTAACTATCAAATATTTAAATAAACACGAAATCCAATTGCATTTTTCTTCAGATAGTTTTATTAGTATTATTATATTTATTTATTTATTACATTAATTCGTAAAATAATATAATTAAAATGTTAGATGGGTCAAATTAGGATCGATCATGGGATGGGTTTGAAATAAACAAGAAATCCAATTGCATTATTCTTCAGATGGTTTTATCATTAAGTGTGTTCGAGTACCCAAAAGTTTTTACAAATTTTTACTGAATTTTACTGCATTTTATGAAATTGCATTCGTTTACTCAAGTTACAGTAAATGAGAACACAAATTGAGAGCATAAAGTGACAGTTCTTGGCTGAGAATTTACTAATTTTTACTGCAGAATTTCTTGTAGAAAAATTTAGTAAAACGAAAAAAAAACATATGATTCAAAGTTAAACAAACAAAATTATGAAACCGAAAAGTATACAATTTGTGAAAAAATTACTTAAAAAAAGGAAAGTCTGAAATAAACTAATATAAAATAATAAGCAAACAATTATTTTTAAACTATTCAATCGTTAAACATGTACGAGTATGTACATATGTATATGACTTTTTATTTATATTCGTTGTTATTTTGTTATTTCGTTGGAGCTGTGAAAATGCTAAGTATATGGTTACTTAGTACTGCACTTGCTGTTAAGGTAGTCAATAGCAAAAACAAATAATCACATACTTTTGAATAAATTTAATCAGACAAAAATTAGCAAAATCAAATATGTAAATTGAAAATAAACACATTGAAACGATTATAGAAAATAATGTGTTTCTATTTTCTTAAAATATTCGTGTTATAATAAATATTGCATCGAGTACCAACAAGAATAAGAGTTGAGCAGTCCAAAGTGTAAATATATTTCAAGACAATATTGATTTGCAATCACCTGTTTCCTTAATCTTACTAATTTTTGCAATTTTTCCGTTCGCGTACTTTTTTGGGCAACAGCTTTTTTTGAGAGTAAGTTTTTCAGTTTACTCGTTAATTACTCATTTACTGCATTTTACTGTAAAAGTACTCGAACACAGCTAATATAAGTTTGTGTAAATAATAAATCAACTATTAGTAACGGCCCTTAGCAAATTAACAAAATTAATTTTATATATTGTCTTTGCTATTTAGAGTTTAGGTTTTCTTGACAAGCCCTAATTTTTTAAAGATTGATGGAAATTTTTACAAAATACTTCTAAACATTTCAAAGAAAAAATGATTTATTGGCCACCAAAAAAAAATAATAAAGATATTAGATTCAATAAAAACATAAAATAATTTAAGTTAAATGATATAAAAGTAAAAATATAAAAAATGGTATCACAACCGACAACAAAAAATAACTCAACAATAAAACTAATTAATTTAAATACTAAATTATATTAGTGTGTACATACACACATACATAACGCCACTAGAAATCCAAAAGACCTTAAGTACACATTTTATTTGTTCAAAGGAGCAGCAAAAAAAAAACAAAAATTTAAGACTATTTAATTCTTAGCAGGCATATTTTACAATCAAGCATAAAAACCCAACGCGGATATGGTTTTAATAACAAAAAATTTTATGAAAATTATGATCATGTTTATGCAGGCACAACACAAAATAAACTTAAACTAGATTAGCAGGACATAACGATGCAACTTAAAATACAAAAACTGCATATCATCAGGATTATCATTACCATCACTATCCAGACTTCGATAATGTCTTTATTTTGAACTCAAAAAAAAAATGTATATATAAAGATCGTTATATATTAGAGATGTTACAGATAATTGATATTTGGTAGTCGTGAAGTAGACACGTGGCAAATTTATTATGGAAAAATATTTGATGAACCAACGTGTTTTAATCTTTAAAATATTTTATTAAAATCAATCATCGATTACTTTGACGATGAGAAAGTTACGTGAAATTTTTGGGAGAAACAACGTGCCAACAAAACGCACTATTTATCGGGTAGTGAATGTTTTCGAAGAAAGAGGGTAAGTAGGTGATAGGCCCACAACGTACTGCAAGATCGGCTGAAAACATTACTGCTGCTCAAGAAATTGTTCAAAAGAATCCATTAACCTCAATTCGACGCCTTACTCAGGAGCTTGGCCTTCAGAGAACAACTTCATTCGAATTTTTATCGAAAACAGCTGAGTGTGTTTAATTTTCATCGCTGCAAGGACATGCCTAACACCCCATTGTTGTATGTATCCTTCATTTTAAAAATTAGATTTAATGAGAATGCAAACACTCGGTAACTTTTTTTCAAATTCTAAAATTTTGTTTTTGTTTTAAATGTAATTGTACGAAAGAATGCATTCGTGTGACATCATGGGCCCGACAATAATTTCTATCCCTGCAAGTACTCGGTTTAGTTTATTACATCCTTTTTTTTAAGTTTCTTTAGAGTCGTTAAATATTGTCTAATTGTAATATCACTGAACAAGTAACTTAGTAAACGCCATATATGCACATACATACATATTGCTCATCTACACAAACAACGTCATAACTCAAAAAACGTGATTTTTGACTTAAGAACGCGGAATTATTCTTCTTATCATTTTTTATATTGTGTAAAAATTTGATAAAAACCGCTTGAGGGAAGAATATTTTTTTGTTTTTCGATTGTGTGTGTGTGTGTGTTCGTGCGCAATTTAAAAACTTTTAATTCGTTTTCTGAAGAACGAGTATTTTAGAGTTATGACGTCGTTTAAGTACATGAGCTTAAGATTTCAATTTCTGTTATAAAATTCATTAAATGTCCTTTTGAACAGCTGGCTTGTAGTTTTATATCCATGTAATTTCCAACGTACAAGAAAAACGATTTTAGAATATTGAGAGTAAAATATTTGCCTAAAACTCGGCACTGGTATCTTTTAATGGGTCTTGGGTCTAAAGGTACCGTCACACTTTCCAAATATTTGCCGAAAAAAATGTGACTAACAGACAAGGTAAATTATTTTTTTAAATATGGATTCGCATTTATTAAAAATAATATAAAAATAGCTTTTTCGGCATAATTGACTGCATTTTGTGATATCATTAAATCACATTAACCCTAAGCAAAAGTAGTGGTTACGTTTTTTTGGGCAAATGTTTGCCAAGTATGACCGTACCTTAATGCTTTTTAATGGGAATTTAATTCAGCTCAATCAATCGAACGATTCAAATAATTTTTAAAAACTTACAGCCCGTTTTTTTTAAATAAGAGAGAAAGAAAATTTCATACGAATATTTATATTGAAAATAAAATAAAATTTTGAGTTTTTCTTAAATTTTCTTCTTAATATAAATGTTGGAATGGAATTTACTTTCACATTAAGAGAATTTAGAGTGTTTGTAAACTTTTTCAATTTGGAGTTAATTTTTGGATGCATGAGATATTGAAGTTCATGGCCTTTTATTCAAATTCACTTCAATTCATACTACTCGTAATATAATCTGTTTCCTCTAATCAATTGGAGATATTTAATAAGTTGTCTGGGGTGTGAAACCGTAAATTGGTGAAAATGTTTCCTTGTTGTTCCGCACAATTTACAAACACTTCATCTTAGCTGATTATATTATTTTGTTAGCATAAATAGTTCATTAGCATAGTGGGTCGTTGACCCATAATACCCATCCCCCCAGACTCCATCTGCGTTATCTCGTTACCACCGACACCAACACTAATGACAATTCAGATGATTTTTATTTTAATTTACTAACAAACATCCAAACCGCGTTTTAATTTGTAAGTATGAGAACAAATTTGTTTAAATAAATCACTATTGCTGAAGATCGAGATCAATTTAATAAATTCAGTAGTTTTTAATTTAAAACAGTTCCTTTTTTGGATTCCGTATCACAAAGTGCAAAAACGGAACCCGATTATTAATTTCCAAACAGAACGAAAGAATTTGTAACAACTTTTGTTCTGATTTACCGATAAACATATATTTACACTATTTTTGTAGTATCCGATATATTGTACATATAATCCGAAAATAAAATTAATTATTTCTAGAAATAAAAAAATCTAAATTAATTACAATTACACGAATACGAATAAACACAGAAATATTTATAAAAAATTTATTGTGTTTCCGCTTTTATAGAGAAACCATTAAATCCATCCGTAATTCAACAACGATCGCACCCGACTAATTTTGATTTTCTGCCAAATCTTTCCATTTTTACTGGCTGACTGACAATTTGCAATTTCATGAGTTTCTTATTTTTGTCATATTTTATTTATTTTTATTATTTTATAATTGTCAGAGGGCCATAAAGCAATTTATTCAGTGGTTCTGATACTAAAACACTCTTAAAATGATTTGACAAAAAATATCTGAATGTGTGCATGTATGTATGTATGTACGAGTACATACATTAGGGTGGCATTAAGCGGTATGGAGAAAATTAAAATTTCATAAAAGTCCAGACGGCTTATTGTGCCATTACTTATGATCAGTTGTACTCTGTTTATAATTTCGTGCGAACTGCCGCCAAAAGTCCACATAAAAAATAATCATGGGAAATAATTGCAAAAAAATATGGCTGAAGTTGTATTCTGTTCATCTTGTGAAAACATACGAAATGTTTTAGGCAGGATTAGTTTTTTTTTCAAACACAAAATGGCAACATATTTTTCAACTGTGTCATAATACGATTATAATCATCACTTATTTCGTACGGAATTGTAAGCAACAGCTGATCAGAATGTACTTGGAATTGTGGTTTTAATTTTAAGTTTGTTGCCCAGAAAAAAATTAAAATAAATTTCTCAAATTTGAACAGAGTATCAGGCTTCATATTTAAAAACACATTTTGTTAATTTTTATTTAAATTTAAGTTTCACTTTTTACAGTTTCAGTTCAGTTTAGTCTTATATAAATGTTCCTTCCTATTTAATTGCGATAACAATATGACAGCATCATAAAATTATCGATAGTTTTCTAGAAACACAGGTGTTTAATAACTCTGTGTGTAATTTTTTAAGTTATGGAAAAATAACCATATACGGACACCACTACGTGATAAAAGACCAAAAAAAGAAGACCCGTGTCCCCCAGTTTTGCCCTAAACGGTGTTTCGAATCATTCCTAGGAAGTTCATATGTTCTAAAGTGTTGTTTATTGAGATCTTAGGTACATTTTTATTGTTGATTGTTTTCTTGAATTCTTAACGGTTTGCTACCTGTGGATCTGAACAGTGGAAAAAAGGTTAAAAAAATCCAATTTTTTTTTTAATTTTTTTTCGATTTTCATCTTGAAGATGAAGATTTTTTGATTTGATATGTTCACAATTTTTGTTTTTTATAACAAGATCTACAACTTTGCCTCAGAGAGTAAATCGAAATTCTGAACGGTCTGCAAGATATGAGCGTGAGAAAATGATCAGTATTTTGCAAAAATGACACCGAGGCCCCGAATATTTGGGGGCCCATAAAAAAGTGCTTGACATTGGGCAAAACTGGGAGACACGGGTCTTCTTTTTTTTGGTCTTTTATCACGTAGTGGTGTCCGCATATGGTTATTTTTTTTTCGTGTTGCACTGTGTAATAGGTCATTATGCCATACAGTGTCGAAGGCTTTTTCTATATCTAGCAGAATAAGACCCCGTTGAATGTTTATTGTATTTATTTTTAGTAATATGATTTCTTATTCTGTTTATTTGGTGAGTGGTGCTATGCTCTCTTTTAAATGCAAATTGTTCACTAGCGACGACAGAGTTTGTAGTAACGAAATCGTACAGACGACGATAAAGTATTTTTTCAAATATTTTACCTATATTCTTTAAAAGACTGATAGGTCTACAGCTGCTAGGGTAGGTTTTTGGCTTGTTAGGTTTGCTGATATCTATAGCCTTGGCATTTTTGAAATATTTTGGAAAGTAGTTGAGTTTGATGTAGCTATTAAATATTGTTACCAGTAATTTTAAGGCTTTAATTGGAAGTTTCTTCAAAAGCAGGTTGGGAACATTGTCAAAGCCAGGTGGCTTAGCAGCTTTTAATGATGATACGATATTTGATACTTCTTCAAGAAGATTCAGAACAAGGGTTCTCTTTTTTAAAGGTATTTATTTTAGTATTAACTAATTAATCGTGTGAGTGTTTGTAATTTGAAGTGAGATTAGTAGCTTGTACAAACGTGTTTGCCGAAATTTCTTTTTGTTAGCAGTTATTATATTGTTTCCAACTTTTAAATTCGGGATTTGGTTTTAGCCTTTACCTCGCAAACTTCTACCTATTTTCCAAAATTATTTGTCACCTGGTTTTAATTTGGATATCATTGGCATCATTTTTTATTACGTTCTGTTGCAATATTTTTATCAATAAATTTACTTAAAAACTTTATATACTGATTGTATAAATTTTTCTCCTTCGACATTTCCTTTTGTAGCTTCTCCTTAATTTTATATATTTTACTATATTTTCTGGCAATACATAATTATTTTGTTATGTTTTTGGCGTTGATAGTTGCCTTGAAAGGAAGCGTTACAATAATCTGTCCGGTATATAACAAAAAAATCAAAAGTTGAGCTTTCAGTGCCACCCTAATGTACATATGCCCGCGGATTGAGCTTTTAGGGGGAATTGTGCATGAAACCAAACATTTTTAAAACATTGACGGTTTTTGTTGTGCAGAGGTGTTGGATTTATTGGCAATTATCCTTTTTCGCCACTCCCTGGCTCTGCGCCTGAAATATTTATGTACATGTGTATGTGTTTCAACAATAGTAGACCAAACGAACCCATCCGATTGATTGCCTGCCCTCTTGTTTGTTTAATATTTATTTAAAACTTTGATTCAACGTTGTGCGTGTTGGTTGATATACAAAACAAACAAAAATTGTTTTCCGTATAAAAAAGTATAACAAATTTGCGTCGTAAGAAGATTCCACGTTATCTTGTTTAAACACTTAAATTACAAATAGAGTTGATGTTTTATACCACAAATAACTTATTGTTATCTCATAATCAGTCGTCAAGCGATAAGAAAACGTTTTAACTTAGATGATTTTTTTTGTTAAATAAAAATTTAGAAATCTTATTTAATTTTTCTTGATCAATAAATTGTAACTCGGGATGCCCATTAAGATCATAATTAGTGGTGTTTCCAATTCAATCATATTTAGTTTATATATTGTAGACTTTAAATTCAGCATCCTAAAGAGCATAAAATTTAAAATGTCACTTAAAGCCGCTTGAATGAATGAATGTCTCTTAAAATGGCAAAGTTCCGATAACGTCTGTTTATTCTTATCAATTAATTTCAATGATATTTATGCAATAAAAATTTAGGCAATTATTTTGTAAATTGATTTCTTGTGCAAACAAACAAGTAGAACAAAGTCAATGAATTAGCATTCCTATTTTTAAATATTTCATAAACTAAATAAAAAATAAAACACATAAGTGAAAGCTCGCAAGCTGCTTATCTCACACGTGCTAAGAGATTTGATTTTTGTTCTTGAACATTCAATAACACATACGCCGGTGTCTTTGCAATAGATATCCGCACCACTCATCCATCAATCACGGTGTCGTGAACAGTTTTTATTTTCACTTGAACTACTCGAAACGTGATTAGCATGAATCATACGTCATCACGCGTGATCGTGCATTATCTAGATTAGTTTTTTGTTTCAATCACGTGAGCCTGCATTAACGTGAGTATAAAAAAATTTTATGTGAGTGAGCGTGCATGAATATATTTTTATATATTTTTGCGTGATTGTTTCATGATTTTTTTGCTTTATTGTCAATTTTTTCTTATAATTTTTTTTATTTATTTTTAATTATTTTGTATTTTTTTTGTGTGAATATTTCGTGAACGTGAGCTTTCGTTATTTTGACCAGCTTTTTTCCACTCATGTCACCTAATCAGCTCTTCACTTAAAAAAAAGAAATAAAATTGCCACAAGTTTCTTAAAATCGAAGGTCCTTTCAAGAGTTCTCGTTGTCGACTTAGAAAACTGTGTTGGAGACATAAAACGTTTTGGTGGTTCACGAGATATTGAGGGTTGTCACAGAATCCCATGTAATCGGAGTAGGATTTGAAAAGGCAAAAAAAAATACTTTTGTGCGATGAATTTTAATGTTATCGGTTTTATGTTCATTCTAGATTGAATTGAAATTCATCACAAAAAAAATATTTTTTGTCATCTTTTCAAATCCAATTCCGACTACATGCGATTATGTGACAACCCTGATTATTGTTAAAAATTCCGATAAAGTGTTTAATTTTAATTTGTCAAAAAATCTATAGATTTTTAAGTTGCCGGCCGAGCCAGGTACAATTATTATTATGGTAATAATTTTACAATGGCTCAGAGCTTGAAATTTGCGGGCACGACCTGTTGAGTTTTTGAGATCGTCATATGATTCTTTACGAGAACTGGAGAGTCCATGTATGAGCCAAAAACAAGGTCGTGCATGATTATGCATGAATCCATCATAAAGATATAAAAAATGCAAGCTTTCATTGCTTTCGTACATATCAGCCGTTTAAAACATGTCTGGAGAATGAGTCAGAAATTTTAGTTGCCGGCAATAATTTTCAGTTTAGAATAGAAACGTCTTTAACTTTAGAATTGATATATGACTGACTATTCCGACAGAGAGTCGTAAACGATAATAAATTTATAAAGTTTTCAAACTAAAACATTTTTATCAAAGCGAAGCAGATTTAAATAGTTTAATTTGTATTAAAAGATAAAATGTTAAGATTTAGTGTTAAAACTCTTTGAAAATATCTAGAAGACATAATGGATGGATTCGTAAATGCAGTAAATTTGTGCAACCTGTCTGCAAGCTATTGCCAAACGCAAATAAAACTTTTGTGTAGGTGCACAAATGTGCGGCAGCACTGGAATTTCTTATATAAAGAAACTTTTGACGACAGAAAAGGTGCTGCATTTACGAATGTATTCAATATTTTTATAAAACAGCCACAGAAATCTTATTTCCGCAAGAAGCACTCTTAGAAAAATTTAAAAATTGAGTGGACTGAGATTTAAGACTAATTAGATTTTTCGATGGACACAATATGGTCTAGAAGAAGATTCTAAGAGTTGTAATTCCCGCACAAGTGTGCAGATCGCCTGAATCACCGGCACTTGGAGAAAGCTCGTTGCAGTCTCTTATTACCTTTAATTGAATATTATATAATTAAATGAAAAAGCAAACACCGAAAAGAACAATTCCCTATTGGCAGTTTATTATAAATTTAAGTCACAAAAGTCCCATTTAATAATATCATTTTAAAGTGCAATTCTTTCTAATAAAGAAAGTTGTATATTAAAGATAAGAAGCGATAATTCTTGTTAATACTTAAAAGACTTATTTATATTATTGAGCAATAAATTAGAGTATTGTTAAAAATAAAACTATTAATCATAAAAGAAAAAACCCTTTATTTCCCAGGATGAATGAAAGAATGTCATTTACAGGGAAGCAGAGAAGCCAAACTTTCGCTCGCAAACCATTTTGAAGTTTCTTTAATAAAAGAGGACTTTTTGGAAGCAACTGCAAAAAATATTTTATTAATACTGCAAACACAATTTCAAGGATTTTGATTTTTTGTTACTGTTGTTGCAGTAAAACTTACACAGAAAAAATTATTCTTAAAAAGACTTTCAATAAATTCAATTGATGAACAATTAAAATTGGCTTCTATTAATTTTGCAATTCAATTAATTACTCGTGTAATCAAATAAATATAGAATTTGCTAGAAATTTTCAAAAAATGTTGAGTAAATGAAAATTAGAATTTCACTAATTGAAGATACAATTTTCGTTCTTGATTGAACTTCAGTAACGCAATTAATTGAATAAGCAGTTTTCGTAAATGAAATTGTATGCAATTTTTTTCTTCTCAAAATTTCTTAATTGGTGTTCCATTTATTTAACTGTACATATATACATGCAATGAACGTAAATCGTTTATGTTTGCGATTTCCTAGCACTGTATTATGTATTTAAGGTTTGCATTACGTCAGAATAACCCAATAACTAATCCATGTCATCGTTACATGCAGCACACACAAGCTGTTAGTTACATTTTTTTTTGCAATTTATTTTTCCTTTTCATTATTATTTTTACAATTATTGAAAATTTTGATACGAAAACAAATTTATGTAAATAAACATTAAATGCAACGCAAATTCATAACAGGTAGACTCGCCTCAATTCGCTTTGAAAAATACCTGCTTTCTTTGTCTAAATCAACGTCAAACACTATATATAAATCAAACATAAACAAATTTTGAAAAACAAAACAGATCAAAATGCAAGGAGATGCTAGGAGCAAAAAATAATCAGCTGAGCTGTCGACACCACCTGTTATGAATTCGCCTTGATTAAAATGTAAACAAAATTCCACAATTTACGTTTGTATTTGTACATATGTATGTACATTTGCATTAAAATATAATTGTTTTATATTTTTCAATAGAATTATTTGAATTTGAAAAATCAGAATTGCATTAATACGCAATTAGATTAGAACTCAGTTATTTTAAGGAGCAAAGAATTGATTTTATTAAGTACGAGTACATGTAAAATTTTAATTGCTATTTAATAATTTGTTTATAAAATTTTTATAAATGCATATCGCTACGATAATATACAAAGGCCGTCCGTAACTAGTTTTTTTCAACGTTTTCTTGCATATTCTATTGAAATATGAAAAACTAAAACTGATTTTGAAAAAAATTATTTATTCTATTATATTTTATGTACATTTGCGAAAAAATTAATATAAAAAAGGGAGGCTTCGAAAAATTGTCATGGTTTTTATTATAATTTTATTTTTTTAATTTATTTTTCTTGAGTCCTTTTTTTGAGTCCTTTTTTTAGTCAAAAAAGTAATTTTTAATAGACCAAGCCCACTGTATGGCCGCGGCTATGTAGACTTCTGTCTACCAGAATTTCGTAACCATGACTGATTCGCACCTCTTGACCACCGTATGGTATGTAAAGGCAGTTGTGAGAGCGCTGAATTTTGCCACAAGTCAAGGTGCCATTGTAATGGGCTCTGCCTACAAATAAAGGTTCTCCGCTGGTTGTACGACCAGCTTCCACGGCTCCCACTGCAAAACCATTAATAGCTTTCACCCACATATAATTTCCACCCACTAAAATTTCATAGCTCGTCTTCTGAATTTCCTGCCCTTGGTACGAAACATAAGCACAAGAACGGCCAGGTATTGCTTTTCCCGGCAGAAGATCTCCGTTGTGATAAGCTCGACCAACATAAATTGTGGTCATATCGACGTCTTGACCAGCATGCACGGCGTTACCGGGCATATTACCGTGATGGGCCGAGACCCACATGTTGTAGGGGCGTGGCATGGGGAGTCCATAAGATGGTGGCGGTGGATTTGAGAAATGTTGCGTAGGACCGGAATATGTTGCAGCTGGTATAGGAAGGGGATAAGTATGTGCAGGTTTTGGAAAGCGACAAACAGGCATGGGCATTGGAGGACAATGCGGGAATGGACTTGGCATAGGCATGGGAGTGGGAGTGGGTACAGCAACATAAGGTGGTGGAGGATCAAGAGGAATCGGCATTTCTGGATACGGATGCGGTTTTTCTAAGATGGGGTACGGACATTCTGCTACTGATGATGGTGCCGAAGGCAACGGGTCTGTTGAGGCAGTCATTTGCCAACCTGGTGTCAGCTTTTCCTCTACTAATATCTCATAAACTTCTAAACGTCTCTCCACACCTTTGAATGGTATAAATAAAGCTTTGTGGACAGACGAAATTTTTCCCACCGTCAAACTGCCTTCATAATGCCCACGACCAATATAAACGTTTTGACCGAGAGACGTTTTGCCACAAAGTACGGCCTTCTCTGGTATTATGTGATTAAAGCAGTGGCGCCAAATTAAATTGTTGCCGCATAAGATTTCAAAATGATCTTTTGGTATTTCCGCACCTCTAAAGCACACAAAAGCTATTTGCTTGGCCGGTATAACTTTGGCCACCAGCATGTCACCTTCGTGGAATGCGCGACCAACATAGATCACATCACCGTCTACATCGTTGCCACCGACCACAGCATTAGGCGGCATGTTTGCGTAGGCAGACGAATGGATCCATTTGTGGTCTTAATGATGTCAAGAAATAGTGAGCGACCGAGAGAGATAGAATGAGAGAGAGTAAAAAAATATTATTATTCTGTTTGATTTCAATCCAAAAGATATTGAACATACCTTCAAATTTTATTAGATCCTCAGGACGATTTGCACCTGCAGGTGCTCCTCCATACACTAGAATTTCATATTTATCTAATTTTTTTTCCTCACCGGCAATTGGTATATAAAGACAAGCGTGAGAGGGTTGTATTTTTCCCACCACTAAACTGTTGCCATAATGACCACGACCAATAAACAAGGGTTCACCATCACTTACTGCTTCATTCGCCTTTATAGCATTCGGTGGTATGTTTGCTCCAAAGCACGGCTGCCAAGTGTAATTTTCGCCCACCAATAGTTCATATTGACTTTTCGAATGTTCAGCACCAGCCCATGAAACGTAAGCGTCTCTTTTACTGGGTATCACCTTGACTGGTAAGTGATTGCCTTCATGAAGAGATCGACCCACGTATATAACACTGCCGTCACTATCGTAACCACCCACAACAGCATTCGGTGGCAGTGGAGCATAAGCAGACGATTGTAACCATTGTGCAGCTAAAATATCAAAATAAAGAATTTTGAAAGTTTCTACTATGAGATCGATTCGATTCTAACACGATCGAGCCTTATGTATCGATGGAGCAAAGTAGTTTATGAATGAAAAACAAAAATATACTTTAAGTTTTAAAAGTCTCATTTGGAACAAAATAGGGCTCTTAAAATTGTTTCGAATTTCAAATGCAGATTCAAACTTGGCAGACTCTTCGAGAAAGTTTACTGTTGAGTATAAAAGGGCGATGGGCATTGAGAATTAGGTTCTGTCGAGTACAGATTCGTGTTGAATAAACATCGCCGTCGCTAAGTCAATCAGTCCTGCGTGAAGCTTATACATACATACATATATCCTGGGAACCCTGACAGCAAATAGGTACTTAAAATAAGAAAAAGTTGAATATTAAACGCCATGATAAAGCAGAGTAGCTTTGACATTGGCTTATACCATTCGAGCCGTAATAGGCACTAGAGATAAACGATCCAGTGATTTTTAAAGAATCACCTTAACACTGAAAGCGATTTATAAATCATAGTTCTTTTAAAGAGTGACCGCTATCACGGTTTCTCAATTCTTTTTTTATTAAACCATAAAAAACATGCAAATGTATGGGTGTACATATTCGAATATTTTTTAGTTTTTGTTTTTGGGTTCAACAAAATTCTTGCTTGGAGTAACAATTTTTATTATCATTATTAACTGTTACTGCATTTTAACATGAACGAGATTATGAAAACAGAAAACTGTTACTGCAAAATTAACATTATGTTACTAAATTTATTTGCCACTACAGTAACAGTTACAAAATTAACAGTGCAATGCTAATAACATACATACAGCGAAATTTCTGTACCTGTGATTTAAGCACTGTTTTTCAAGAAAACTTGAATATTTTTTTCGCTGCATGGGAGGAACACAGCACTCTGCGTGGGACGGGTAGTAAAGTTCTTGGTACGTTTTGTGGAAAATTTAATGCTCCACAAAATAGGCACAAGTCATGTTTTGGCGAGTGAAAGCAGAACAGTCACTATTGGCCCTGGATACCTTTTGTACAATTCTTGAATTAGTAATTCCTTTTAAGAATACTATTTCCTCTTACTTGCTTAACAATTTAATTTCAATAAATATCCTTCATTATTCACGCAAGGATTAATGTTCTGTTATCATAAAAATATTTATATGTATATAATCACTTTGTATTGCTTCTTATTGATTCGTTGAACTAAAAAACTTTTAAATTGTTACTTGATCAATAGATAAATATATTTCAAACCATTTGGTTCGTCTTCAGATTCTGTTTAAATTGATTAAATAAACAAATCATGATTCAGCAATACAAAATTGATTGATTTCAATTTAAACTTTAATAAAATTTATATGTATTTATTTTAAAAATTTGTTAAAATTGAAACAAAGAAAATATGTTTCTTTTCATTCAGTTCTGTTAGATTTTTCTCTGTCCAAAATTTATTAAAAATTCATAGTTTTTAAAAATTGCTTGTTATTTTGAATTGTTTATTATTTTATTATTATATTATTTTTTAGCAAAAACTTACCCATTTCGTTTTAATTAGTTTGTTTTATTTAATTTGTATAGAATAGAAGTGACACCCACCGTCAATATTTTATGTTCGTTATCGCTGGTCGACTTCTTAACTTGTTGTTATTTGGTGGCGAAATGCTAAAGCTGATTCATGTGTCCCACAATCAAAAACAATTCTTTTCTTTTTTTATCAGCTTTATTTATTGTGAACAAAAAAAGTAAAATTTTACGAATACTTCCAACGAAATTGAATACTTCAAGATAAAAAAGCTCAATTTGCAAAGAAAATATGTCCAAAAATGAGTCAGCGGTCTAGAACTTTTAGACTGGCATCGAAGTATCGTGGTATTGAGTTGATATTTTTTTTTTATTTTTTGTATTATTTAGAAATTTTATGGGAGATGATAAAAACTGGAATAAAGATTATAATTGAAGTGGCACTTATTTTGAAAATAAAACGTTCCGAAAAATATTAAAAAACAACTTGGATTGTTTGGCGCATAAATGTCAGTGGTCATTGAACAGTCAACTTTTAGGGCATAATTTTGGATTTTGAAGACTTCAATGTTTTAGAAATCATCAAATATATGAGTCTCTTTAATTTTTGTCGCACAGTGTTAATTTTCATTTCGCAATTCGCCAATAAAGTTAGAAATAGGGTTTCTGACGAGTCTATAACGCTTTAAGCGTTTTAAAAAATTATTTCCTAAACCAAAATATGTGAATTATATTATTAAAATATTTCTTTATTTTAAGAATTTAATTTTTTTTGTTTTGGATCTCAAACCTCGAGTATCTTTGTATTAAATTTTTATTAATTGTTATTATTTTGTTTATGTTCACCTAAGCTTTTAGGAATTTAAAAACTAAAAGTTCCCGTTTTAATACCCAATCTAAATAAGCCAATTCACTCTAGATTAATTATGCCGACATAACATGGCAGCTTGTTGGCATTTTCGGTGAAGAGAGTCGTTTTTGGTTGGCATAATTTTTCAACCAGCTTCAACTCCGCATTAGCAGCACAAAACTAATACATATGCACTTACAAACCTCAAATGAATACAAAAAACACTAATACACACAAAGCTATGTATACGTATACATTTTATGCCAGACGAATTAATCCAGTGCGTTTTGGAAAGAGCAAAAGTTAAGCGGACTAAAAATTAATCTAGTGCAAATTGGCTCAATTAACATATTTATGTATTATTAAAACATAAGATATATTAATTATTACTACCCATCCACACGAGCAATCTGATTGACAATTATTGCCGTGGCAACTGCCAAAATCGAATGCCGACACAAGATATTTGCGTGTGGACCGCACGAATATGTGTTCAAACACATGTTTAGCAATAATTGCTAGAAGATATTGCTGAGCAATAATCTTTTAACACAAGCTGTCAAATTCAATTGATATTTGCTTAGCATTTGCTTACATTTTGTGCAAATAGAAAACAAATTTAACAACACTAATGTACGAACATAAGATAAACATTATAAAAATTAAAAATTGTAATAATAAACAATAGTATAAAAACATTTAAATTGAAGTTGTGACTGCAAAAAATTGCAAAATTATTTAAATTAAGCATGTAATTATAAAAAAACTCCTTTCGGAAGATTCGCAATATTTACAATATCATTTATTTACTTTAAACCAACTGAGAGTGTTAAATTTTTGTCTTTACGACTTATTTCTTTTATAAACAAAAAAGACGTGTGGCACTCGGGGACTGCCGCGGCAAAGCTATTCCATAGCATTTTTATGCAACTTATGCAATTATGATTATTTACGAGTATTTTTTTTATTTATGCAGTATTTTTTTTTCTTTGATATTAATTCAAGTTTTTTCTTTGATATTAATTCAAGTTACACTTTTTGAGCGTGGTGACCGATAAGAAAACAATTTTTTTCCTTTATTGAAAAAAATGAGAAGTTAATACCGTTTAAAATATTTTTATTATCTTACAAAACATGTCGGTTATTCAGGAAATTTTATCATTGAAACTATAGGTTTATGGTAACTGAAATAAGAAACTTATGTTTGAGACTTGATATCCTCTAAATATTTGGAAAATACCGCTTAAAAACCTACGAATTGTCTGTTTGTTTGTGTATATCATTTTTTGTCAACCACGATTGCTGGTAAGTACGCCATTTTGTGTTTTCCTACATGTAAAAATCTGTTCTGGCAATACTGTATGTTAATGAAATCAATAGCATACTTTAGGTGTTAACATACGCGATTCAAATACTTAAAAAAACAAAAGAAACAAACGCATTGTTAGGTTTTTTCATTACGGAATTTCTTGATTCGGTCTCCGCAATTTCATACCGTAACTCTGCCGACGTTATTGCTTGTATTCAGACATAAAAAATTGATTGAAAATAAGATATATTTAAGTGAGTATTTTTTAAGCTTTCTAATAAAACTTTTATTATATCTCTGCAGCGGGATCCCATGATCCCGGGAAATTAAAAAAAATTGCCACTCTCCCCGGAGATGAAAAAAGGTGGGGGAAAAATTCTTTCTGCCACAGAGCGCCTTAAAACTGGGACGTCTAAAAGACATACTAAAGGATCACACAATTTTATGTGCCAATCGTGTGGTTTCACAATTTATTACCGCAAGTAAGAACAATCGTATGACTGGGTATATATGATTGGGACAATAATATTATTGTGCACCAATGCAGCACAACAAAAATTGGGAGTGATTGGTGTATTTGCGGCAATCGTGTGATCCTACCTTTACATCTATCGGTTTCGGAATTTTGCCTAAACGAACACAAGAACTAATGATTTCTTTAAGTATTATAATTTTTTAATTTTCATTTATGAGTTTCAACAGTTTTACATCAAATACTTAACACTCTCAGTGTAAACGATGAATGGAAAGTTAAGGACACCTCCGCACCATTGGAATACTACTTCTAACTGTTAGTCACTGGTTGGGGTTTCCAGAAGAAGAGAAAAAAGAACGTTTTAAACTCACCAGCTATATATTTAAATATAGACGTTTATTCAACGTACTATTTAACTAGAGAGATAAGATAAGCAGCCTGGATATACGACTGACTACAGGGTGCGACAAGCTTCAAAAAGCTATTGGCTGCTTGACGAACTTTTGTAAATTTGTATGCTTTTTCTCGTCTGCAATTTCACTTCAGCACCCTTTAAACGCCGGTAGAAATTGTTTTATCAGGTGTTTGTGAAAAACAAGTGCGAATATCAGCAAAAGATGTTGATAAGAGAACAAAAAAGCAAACTTGATAAATAAATTCGTTCATTTTAACCGTAACAGTTGCAGTTAAAAGCTCAAAGACTGAAGTACTTGATACTAAATAATATTTTTAAAACAAACACTAGTTTATTTCTTAAATAAAAATTATCAAATGGGTAAGTGAAAATTATTTTAATAAAAAAAACTTTAATTTGTTGTTCGCTGACATGCAAAACTTGTGATAATTGAAAAATTTATTTAAACTCTCAAAGTTCTTTTGTGTGCTGGAAGTGCATTTGTTAGATGTTCCTTAAAAACTTAAAATTTCAAATTAGGAAAAGAAAAACTTAACTCAAAACTATGTTGTTCTCATAAAAATCTTTCAAACGAATTGTTTGTTCGTAGAATTAAACCTGCAGAGCCCTAAATAACACTCATTTGCTTTAAGACCGTCATAACCGAACAAGGCAGAATTAATCATCATACAATGATTTGTATTATGGAAATTTTTTTTCTTCAAAAATTTCTTCTGTACTCACTCGGCTTTTGAGAAGAAAATATTACTCGTATACAATAGTTCCTTTAAAGTGTGAGTAATTAGATAACTTGAAATCCTTTTACTGCAAAATTATGTATCTCTAGTTATGATGGTCTCAAAGTAAATGGGCTTAACAGGCCACCTACCACGTTTACTAGCTTTTGGCAACGAAATTGTAGGACAAGCGCTAATAAAATTTTATTGCAAAAAATTTTAACATTGTATGTGTATGTGTGTGTGTGTGTAAATTGAAACGGTGTGTAGATAAAGTACAAAAATGTCATTCCATACTTAAGAAATATGTATGTACACATGTGTGAGTGAGTTTGCGTATGAAATGTTTGTTTTGTCACTTTAACTAGAGTAAAAAACATTTGAACAAATAAACGTAACAATTAATAATTTATGCAAAAGTATATTCAGCTACATTAATTAAGAAGCAAAAATTGTACATATTCAACAAACTGACCTTTACGCTAAAAAATAGCACAGTTTTCTCCTGCAATTTACACTTTTCTTTAAGTACCTATCTGACTTTGATTAATTTGAATGAATTCATTAAATGAATTCGTTATTGGTATCAGTGTTGCCAAAAGAGCAGTTTTTTTATTAGCACAAAAAACTTCAAGTGGATATCCCACGTTGTACCTTTAGACTGTTAAAATAAACTAATATAGTCGAACTTCTTTCTATGCAATGAAGCTACTATGAATTGATTTCAAAAACACGGCTTTCTTGTTCCAATGTTATTGTATTTTCATCTCCTTATAGTGAATTTCCATACAGAGAATTTTTCTTTGCAATGATATAATGAATTATTCCCAAAATGCGTCCGTTACGCATTCTAAAAACACTGTGTGACGAGAATAAAGTAATATTTAAATAGGGGATTCCCAAAAGATGAAAAAGCAACAACGAAAAGAATTAAAGTCCCATCGCTAACAATTTAGACAGTAGTTGTCCGTGTTCAGTGAACAAAAATTACTAATCGAAATAGCATTTCTTTTGAAAAAATTATTATTAATTAATAAAGTTGGAGATGGATTCATTATAGGGAAGTTCGACTGTACTAGAATTTCTTATGGCCGTCGCAATCGGCCATATTGTAAAATTAAATATTGAACATTTACACAAATACATACGATAAAATTAAAAAAAAGAAAAATTCATTCTAAATAAACAATTTAAAACTTATTAGGTCTGTTACTTCGCTCTCTCTCTCTCTCTTATGACAAAGTACATATAGAAAAAGCTCTGCCTCATGCACACTTTGTTCAATTTTCAACTTGAAGCTGATACATGCATGTGTAATAAGTGTGCATGGATTAGTAGAAACTTTAAACGCTTATTGCTCGCAAAATAGTGAACCGCTTTAAATAAAATCAAGATTGTGCACATCTATGTAAAAAAACCTTTAAAACCATATTTATCTATCCAAAATCGGTTCAGTCTTACGGGCGTAAATGGAATCTAAAAAATCGTGCTTTCCTATTAATTATATAGAAGATATAAAAGATATAGATGTACATAATAAAAATGTACATTAGGGGTATAACCAAATTTCGGCCCTAGCAGTACGCGATAGCGAATATTGTGTTATTTTCGAAAAACAATTTTTTGGGTCGTTTGAAAATAAAAACATCACTCACAAAAGTGATTTTCTAAAATCCCTAAAGAAAAAAATTTAATAAAAAATTTTTCATATTTTATTAATAAATGAAAAAAAGTTAAAAAGTTTCTTAATTATTAAAGCACATGAATTTCAAATTTAATGTGTGTGTGTGTGTGTGTGTGTGTGAGTTTTTCACTAAATGTATAAGTACAAATAAAAATAAATAATTTTCCAACTTTACCGCGTTTTGTGAGTGACCTTTTTTGAAAACTGCGAAAAATTAATATAATTTTTTTTAAAAGTTTTCAATGGACTAGAGTCATTTTCATATTTGCAAAAAATGGGAATAAGTTATACCCCTAATGTACATACATAACTACACGCAGCTGCGGTAACAAAAATAGCACTAAAGGTGACGTTTGTCTTCATATATGCGTTTAACTTACGTTCAGTTCCCGAACTATTGCCGCAACACATAATTAGAATAAAACAAACATTTATGCTACGTAAATAAGATTTTTGTTAATTGTAAAATGATCTGAAGCGCCAAAAACACTAATTTTTTAGACTTCGATTATTCTATTTTTCTTATATTGAAACGTGTTTTATATACACACGTCTGTACTATACATACGCTTAAGATAATACAAGTATCTTGCAGCCAATATTTTAAAATCTAAACAAACTTAATTTTTTTGCAAAATATCGCTTACGATAATTTTGCTAAAAGGGTTCGATCTACTTAACGGAACAACCGATTCAAATAGAATATGAAAGATAATTATTCTCTTTATAATTTACTTCGCATCCTAAACTGCGTGTCTGGTAGGAGTGACGTTTAACTACTCCAACGAAGTCTTTTAACTTCTCATATAACATTTGTACATCTTCATTTTTATATTTTTTAGTTGGTTAATTTTTGTTAGAACCAAACGGAGTGCAGCCAATTAATGATATGACGCTGTGCCTTGCGCCATTTTTTGTTTATAGTCAAACAGTTTCAATTATAATTCAACAAATAATGTTGAGCCACTAATACGACTCGTTTATAGCTTTCGAACTGAATGCCGCTATTTGGATTTTTCGTAATTATTCTGTGTAAATCAATTTTGCCTGAAATGAAGTCGTTGTTCTTAAAAATCTTTTACTGCCATCTCCACGATGTCACACGTATTCGTTCTTTCGTACAATTACAACTAAAACAAAAACAAATTCTAAAATTTTGTTTTTGTTTTAAATGTATTTAATTGTACGAAAGAACGAATACGTGGGACTGACAGTTACTCTAATTTTTTTTCTCATTTTTTTCTCATTTTTTTTATGGACCCATCAAATTAAATTAGATTAGCAGCAGTGAATAAATAACATCAGTTTTCATTTTCAATGGAAATTCTAATTTTTATTTTTAATATCAATAAATATTTCTTCGCTGATTACATAGTTTATTATATCGATTGATTAGTTTTAAGTTTTGGTGTCATAAACTAAATAAATGTTGTTTCCATGTTATTATTGTTCATTTCATATCTAATGCAATGATAATTTTTATTAATTGTTGTTTTCGTTTAAAAAAAAAACCTCTACAGATAAAATGAGTTCCAGGAATTAACTGAGAATATGAACTATTAAGTTTCGATACGGCCATTTCAGATTGTGTGGTCTTAATTTTCAAAGCCATATAGAAATGAAATAAGTATGTAAATAATCCCTTGTTTGTAGATTGTTTTGCCAAAAAATAAAAGTGATTCATTATTGTCAAATTGTGGACTTGAAATGCTGGCATTTTATAAGGTCTGCTTTGTGTGTGTATGTGTGTGTAAGGTGTGTATGATTGTTTGTAGATACACTTGCCAACATGTGCTAGATATTTTCTAGAATCTACCTACTTAACAACGTTACAGATACACGAAGTACATGTGTGTGCATGTATGCATGTGTGTACAAATATATAAAAATATTCATACAATTGTTTTATTTACATATTTATTTTTACTTTTTGCAAAGAAATCGAAACAGCAACAAAAATAAAATTGTGTAAATAATTAATTTATTGTTCTTTATTTTTAACAAGTGCAAAAATGTGTTTATTTCATTAAAACGAATCATAATTAATAATATTTTCATTCGATATTAATTCATATTGTTTAATACACAAAGCATTTAAATTAATAAAACTGGTATTAGTTGCAGGCTTTTTTTTGTTAATGTAGTGGTTGTGAAAAATGGTTGTAGTGTCATATAAAGGGTATTTAAGAAAAAAGGGGTCAAAAAAGGTTATTTTAAAAGTAAAATAGGGCCAAATTTTTTTGTGAGCAAAAAAATAATATTTATTTCAATTAAAAAAAAATTAAAAGCGATTTTTACCAATTAATTAAATACGTTAGACGAAAATAAAATTAATTAATTATATATACTTGAATTATAAATCAATGTTAAAATTAAAAAAACAATTCTCAGGTGCATTCCAATATTATTCATATTATCAAAAGAGGAAGTTACGTTTACAAAAACTTTTTAAAAATATTTTCAAAAACTTTTGTTTGTTGAGGGTTTTTTTTAGCTGGTCTATATACATGCGTTTCATTGGTGCTAACGCCAAATCATCAGTAGACCTTAAACTATATTTTTGAAATGTTTCATCAAACCTCTTATCTTATACAAAAACTTTAAAAAAAATACTTTTTTAGAAATACTTATTCTATATTTTGTAATTAATTCTTCGCATGGAGTCCATTTGGTATTTTGTTGTTGTTTTCAATATAAAATGGAAAACGATTTTCATTTTATTTCATTTTCAGAAATAGAGAGAGAGAGAGACTCACGTGATTGGAGTGAAAATTTAATCCCGATCATAACAAATCACGCGTGACTCACACCAACCACCTAAACCTTATGCATTTCGATTAACTTAAATAAAATTTCTTTTTATCTGAAGATCACACTTGGGTTGCCACAAATATCTACGAAGATTTGCCACCCTTCGCCATTCATGCTGGCCATGATTCTGATGGCGATCCCATTTACGTTGGACGCGCTTATCACAACGGTGACATGTTGCCAGCCAAAGTGGTTCCAAACAAAAAGCAAGCTTACATTGCATGGGGTGGTGAGGAAATCAACAAACATGATATTGAAATTTTAACTGGTCATCACTACGGTGAGTATCTTGTAGTTTTTCTTTTCTGAAAACTGGAATTTTTTTTTGTTTAAATTAACAATCATTTCTTAACATTTGTTTTATTAGTTTGGATTCCCTCTAGTAACGGCAGTGTGCCACCACATGCCCTGCAAGTAGGCCAAACAAGCGAGGGTGAGCCTTTGTATGTGGGTCGTGGTCACTGGGCTGGCAGTTTGACGCCTGGCAAAATTCATCCTTCCCACGGTTGTTTGTATATCCCCTACGGCGGCGGTGAACACAAATTGGAACACTATGAAGTTTTGGTACAACCCGAAACTTGGGTATCTTCTGCGGGCAGCAATGTTGTGCCTGGAACCGTTATTGCTGGCCATGACTCTGATGGTGATCAAATTTTTGTTGGTCGTGCCTACCACAACGGTGACTTACTGCCTGCCAAGGTTGTGCCTAGCAAGGGGTGTGCCTATATCGCCTATGGCGGCCAAGAACATAGTAAACATGACTTTGAATTGTTAGCTGGGTACGGCTACGGTTGGGTTCCCGATTCCAATGGCAGTGTGCCACCAGGTGCTATTGTTTGTGGTCGCACTGCTGACGGCGAACCATTGTACATTGGTCGCGGTCATTGGAGTGGAAGTTTGACACCCGGTAAAATACATCCATCTCATGGCTGTTTGTATATACCTTTTGGTGGGCAAGAGGTACGCATCCATGACTATGAAGTTTTAGTGAGAGGCTGAAGTCGTTTACTATCACTGATCGATTGATTTGTTCAATTGTAAATTTGTACAAGACTTTTTCTACGCACACACGTTATTTGATGTTGATTTATATTAATTGTAAAAATGCTTTTGTTTAATAAAAAAAATGTATTGAAATTCTTTCATAGAGGAAACGTCTACACATCGTTAGATAAAATGAAAAGCCATGTAACTACATAGGAAAGCCTATAACTTTTATAGGAGAAGCAAACAACTTTATAAAACTTTTTAAGCGTTAGAATTTTATAATATCGCTTTTTTTAAATTAAATATTTAAAAATTTGAGAGGGAACAAGAAGTTTTGATATGATATAAAATAATTAACAAAACACGTTGAACATTGAAATTATTGCAATTTAAGATGTCTTAGATCACAAAGCTTAACAATCTCGACAACCTACTTTTCGAAGCTGGCAGTCGTTGTAAAAGTTGTTGTAAAAACAATATTTGTATATTTAAATCAGTGATGCCAATCAGAGAATTTTCCCTTTTCATATGGAATTTATTGGAAAATTTCAAGCGAAGTAAAATATAAAAGATTTTTAATTTTAAAGAAAATTCCTTAAATTTGTCTTGATAAAGAACTATTGGTTTCGGTTCGCAGATGGAAACGCAACTGAAGTTCGGTTGCTATCCATAATCGATCTATTAATGTCGCTTTAAATTTACATATTTTAGTTAAATTCAAATATGTAGGTACAACAAAATGGTATTAAAAAATCTTTTGTTTTATTTTTTAGTTTTGATAACAAAATTGCCAGAAATTTAAAAACCCTGTTTGCTTCCAATTAATATACATAAATAAATAAATTGACAATTTAATCTAAACTGTTTAAATGTGTAATTTTATTTTGGTAAAATTTTTAGACCAAAATGTACTTTACTCTTTACGTTTTACTTTCATCATGTTGTCAACTGTATAAATGTGTATTTAATTCCCGGAAATCAGGAAGTGAAAAATTGCTTAATTTAGCGAAATTTACTCGCCACGCTTCCCGGTAACGAACTTTTAATTGTAACACAGTTGTGTACGACTCTTTGCTCTTCGCAATGTCACCTAAACTCGTGTAGTACCAGATACTAAACTGCTCCTCATCCTCGCACAAACCCATACAAATAATGTCTAATAGATTCCCAAATGAATTCATGTGTACGCGGCACAAGTCCGCAAGCAAATGGGTGATTCTGAGAATACCGGCTATTTAATTTGCTGTCCTTGTGTACATATTTAAACAGAGAACGATAAATTATATTCCACTTCATTATTTACTTTTCAATTAAGCTTTGTAGGCACTAAAATAATTGTTCCTAAAATTATTTTGCTCTTTAAAAACTTGGCTGCCAAAGTGTTCAAATATCATTATTATCCTGGCAGTCCCTAACACTACTTTCACTTAAATTTGTATAAATTTCTAATGAAAATCGTACGTAATTTTTTAATAAAGTTAGTGCAAATTAAAAAAAATAATACCTATTAAATTATCTCTTTTTCTCTCTTAATGTAGATGGTTTTTTATCCATTAATGAATAATGAAACACGACAATTTCTTATATATTTTTTATCATACTTGTCCGCCACAGTATTTTATAGACGACAAACTATAAATTGTCCTGAAGACATTGTTGACGTAAATGTCGTCTATGAATTTGTAGACCACTGAAAACCCAAATTGTCGGGTTAAATTATAAAAAATTAAATAATGCAATTCTAGGAGAGCGGCAGCAATCCTGGGATGAGCTATGAACCAGGGCTACCGTTGGGATTTTTTGAAAAGTCGCACAAAAGGTCGTTTTAAAAAAATTAAGTCGCACAAAAAAGTCGTTTGAGAAAATAAAAGTCGCACATCTTTTTATAAACTTTTTCTTATCAATAAAAAGCATAACCAAATAAAAAACAATTAAAAAAAAAACAAAAAGCTCATTACAGAATCCATTTTTATCATATTTTGTAACATATGCAGTTGCATTATATATTCTTCTATACATGTGTTCATGTATAGTAAACAAGTTTAGTTAAGTTTAAGAAACTTAACTGTCGTATGCTGTCAAGAGAAAGATTATTGTTTTCGTTCACTAAAAGCTGTTTACAAACAATGCAAAAAGGGCGCTTTGATTCCATGTCTTGCTTAAGCCATTTATACTTCAGTTCCCAATCTCCGAACAGTATTGCGAAATACCTATTACGTTTCTTAGAAGGACCTGCAATGTTGTTAACGTTATCCCTCTCAGACCCCCGTGGTCTCTTTTGCCACTAAACACGTACATATTTTTAGCATCATTTTCTTTTTCGTTTTCATAGGTACTTTCTTTTCGTTTTAACAAGAAATCATTTACCGAAAATTTGTTAACAATTTCAGAAATATGTACATATGTACATACATTGTGTAAATGACAAGGTTGCAAAAAAGTGATAAAAGTGTTCCCAAATGAATAATAATCTGAAATTTGCTTTTATATTTGACGACCCTTATTTATAAATTTACTGCAAATCAAATGTACATATTTTGTGAGAAACAAAAAAAGGGGTAAAAAGATGCAACAAAATTAAAAAAGTCTCAGAAGTCGCCAATAAAAACAAGTCTCACAAAAAGTCGAAGACATCTAAAATAGGATAAAATTGCGACTTTAATCTGGTGAACGGTAGCCCTGGTATGAACCTCCAGAATAATCTACATATCTACGCCAATGTAAGTACACGTTTTATTTTTTAATTATGTAATTTTTTATGTATATGCATATCTACATCATTTCAATCAATAAGTATTCAAAATATACAGAAAAATCCACATCATCCCCGTACAAAGTTGTTAAAAAACAATTTCCTCTACACTCTCTTACAATTAATAAAAAACAATTGAAGAGAACTTTTGTACAGAGAATAATAAATGTTGGGGAACATTTTCATAATAAGAGAAATGAGAAACTAAATAAACTCCGCCTCCTTTTTCTTAATGCTCAATTCAGCAAATTAAGGGCTGAGTTTTAAACAAGCGAATCAAAATAAAGGAAAAGCCGAAGCACGTTCGTGTACTTGTGCACAAGAGAGTCAATTGAAAAGATACCCACTGATATGTTTTTCATTAAATCCTAAATTTTATTAATAGAAACTTTGCGATTAATAGATTGAAAATTTGTGTTTAATTAAGTATGAATGCCAAATAAAGAAAAAATATGTACAAGCAAAAATTTTACCGATTTAAATTCATAGAATCCGTTAAGGAATTGGATGGAAAACGAAATTCAAATCCAATTCTAATAAAAACAAATCGCAATCGCTTTGATCGAAATTGTTTATAAGTATCTATTTGTTCATATCCAAGTACATACATATATACATACATACATATGTATGTGGGTATGGATGTGGCTTCCAAAGCTATAGACATTTTAAGCATTTACAAGATACGGAATAAAGCATTCTAGCTATCAAACCAATATAATATGTACCTACCTACCTACCAATTAAAATTTCCTTATTTGAAATTAATAAACTTCAATTAATTTAGATTTCTAACGGAAATTTCCAAATTATTTTCGAATCAATTAGTCAGTTTTATTGAGAAAGTGCTGTCTGTCTATCTCCGCCAAACGAATCCTTATTGGATTCTATGAAAGTACCTACCTGTAAAATATACCTACATATGTACCTATTTTCTTTTTATGGTACTTCAGGATTAATATCTTTAATAGTAAAAATGAGCGCTAATGTTAAAAAAAACGGCAGTCAATTAAAGTGTATTTAGCCAATCTTTTTTTCCGTCGGCATTTGCATTTGCTTACAATCGGAAAAAGGTTGTTAAGAGTTTGTGTGTTTGTGTTTATTCCAGCCATTTTCGTCAGAAAAATGACTGCGTCTTTAAGATTATCTTCAAATACATATTTAGGTACCTATCTTTGGTGCAATAAAGACACATTATTTTACACTAACGCGTAATTTAATAGCACCGTATGAAGATGTTTTAAAAAGTTATTATCATCTTTTTTAAATTAATTTTCTATTTTACAAATTTATTAATTGAGAGTGCCTCGATATATTTTTTCAATGATTTTCAAAAACTTTTGCTATTTTTATAATAGGTATTTTTTAATGCAAATTTTAAGGCGTTAAGATTTATCAGCTGTTCAAAACTACCGCTGTGTATTTTCCAAATCACTTCACAGGTACATAGCGGGAGTGTGTTCCAAGGACAAGTAGGTATATTTTTAAATCATTTATTTTGACACTCATATTAGGTACATATTTTTTCTGTTGTCTAATTATGTTATAACAGCCATCTTCGAGAGGTCAATTGTCTGCTTCGAAGCTGCGATTTGTCCCCTTAAGAATTTTGGTTATGAAGTGCTAATAAAAGGTTTAATAATGATAAATGCCCCGTAATTTCAAAATTATCAAAACAATGTAGGTAGGAAAAGGTTGTAATGACGAACAAAGTTGAAATGGACAGACTTAAGTTAAAGTTAGATTTAACCAATTTTGTAATATAAAAAAAAGTTTTTTTTTAACCGGAATAAACATTTTACACAATCAGTGACGCCAATAATCAATAATATATAAAAATAATTCAATAATCCCTCTACATACACGACATTATCACCCACGTTGTAGGTACGTGGAATTAAAGAGCTCAGGAGCTGTTGAAAAGAATTAAAAACAGTGACATTTTATTTATAGGTTTTTTCGCAGGCACGATTTCAACAGTTCGCATGCGGTGACAAAATTTAGCTTCTTCATTTTTTATGTGATAACGACCTGATGCTTGAGCGAGCTTTACTCGAACTTATGGATTTTTTTTACTTTTAGCGGAGGCATAGGTATAACAATTTTATTAAGGAAAAATTAAAATCAATTTGCAGACGAACTTCCCTATTATAAAGTAGTAACTGGGTACCGACGAACTCTAGGTTATAGAAAAAATTTTTTATATGGAAGCTGTCAAATTTGAATTGTTCAAGTAAATATTTTAATTTT
Source organism: Gymnocheta viridis (assembly GCA_956483585.1). Taxonomy (NCBI): domain Eukaryota; kingdom Metazoa; phylum Arthropoda; class Insecta; order Diptera; family Tachinidae; genus Gymnocheta; species Gymnocheta viridis. The sequence continues at coordinate 89,151,032 of OY101443.1, read as the reverse complement.
TCAATTAAGGGATATTTACATTGAAAAAAGTACTTGAATATATTAAATGAATTATTTTGAAAAAAAAACCTTGATGGTAGGTTTTTGTTGTTTTAGATTTTTCCATTTCACTTTCATATCATTTTGTTTTGCAACAAGTCAATTCAATTGTGTGATAGAAAACGAATTTGTTATAGAGTATCAATTCAGCAGTTAAAAAGGAATTTGTGTCCTAATAAAAAACTTGTTTCCCGATAAAGTGACGCTATAGAGAAAGTCATTATACAGAGATAAAAATGAGAGCAAAAATTTACAAAAATTCAGTGTTCGACTGTACATACAAATTACTCAGGAAATATAGTGCTTTTCATAGAAATTGTATGTTCGTCGTATGTCGGGCTTCTGGATTGTGGAAACCCCTCTTAAGTTTCTACTTAATTTTTATTGACATTATTTTTGATCTCTTTTGTGGATTATATAGAAATAACCAACAATATTTATACTACCTACAACTCATTCAGTTTCAAAACTCGCTACTTGCATCTGAAATAATATTTTACAAATCTCAAAAAACGTTTAGTAAGCTATAGGTATGTGACCTTTTCAGTTGATTCTTTTTTTTTTGTTTTATTGGAATGGCAAAAACCTAGGAGAGCGTTTTGGAACTAAGCGTTGCAAGAAAATAGTTTTGGAACAAACTTTTAATTGATCAATACCTATTAAATAAACAAAATAATTTAATGAATATTAAGCATGGTACAATTATTACCAGATAAGTGCAGTACAAAAAAACATTGTTTGTTGTTAATAGCTGAGAATTTTGTTACTGACTGTTAAAACAACAATGCAAAAGTCCTTTTTTGAAAGTCTACAATTAAAATCCCAGCAAACAATACACATGTTTTTTTTCTAATTCACTGACGTGGTGGCAAATTACGGCATTCGATATCGAACGAAATCCCATACAAAATTTTTGGAATTTGTATGGAAACTTCGTTCGATACCGAATACCGTAATTTGCCCCCTGGAATTAGTAAAACGTTTTGTGTTGCTGTTGGTTTTTAAAAAAATATTCCCCACAACATTTGAGGGCGCATACCCAGTTGTATAAAAACTATTATAAAATTATGTTTTCATTATAAATTTTTAGATGTTAAATATGAAATGTTTTACTATTATTGAACAAAGACATTGATTTATAATTTTTTTTATAATTTGCATGTGAAAAACATTGTACCTATTTGGTACCAAAATATCAAAATATACGAAAAACTAATTTAACTCAATGATAAATATCACCGAAAAAAATTTCATTGATATTCAAAAAATATTTTTAAATCAAAATAAAGAGCAAAAATTTTGCTAAGAATTGTTAACAAAATTAAATAATATTAGATTGTGTGTAAAAACAAAAATGATCCTCTCTCATGTGTGTTGAATTCCCACAACTTCCGTATATGAGATGTCAGATGTCAATTACTTATCGACATATCGAGGGTTGGCGTACTATGAATGATCTATATACATATGTAGATCATATGATAAGGAACAACGCATGTATGCAAATATGTATGTATGTGTATGTACACACCATATAGTCCATACCACGCTTTCAAAGCGTGTGCGAATGAGTGCAGCTGTATGTGACAACTTACACAGCACAAAGCGTAGAACGCTTACAACAAGTGAAGTAGGTTTAGTTTCTACGTTTGTACGCGTCGCAAGCGTCATAAAAAATTGTCAGTTGTTTTTGATAGCCAAGATTGGCATATTATATTCTATTTTCAATGTTTTCGATAATGATAATGTTTGTATCGTAGATTACTTTTTACCTACATATTTCCGTACTAAAAAAAGTTGTAAATTAAAAAAAAAACCTTTCGTAATAAAGTTTAGAAAAATTTTCTTTTCCAAAAAAATTATCTATTATTTTTTATCAACAAAATTGCAATTCAAAGTTTTCTTAAGACAAAAAGTTTGCATCGTAAGTGATGATACAATAATTTCAAATAAGCTCACTATTTCAAAAAATCATTATATACCTATTGTAAATTTTCAATAAAAAAGGCAAAAAATGTTCCAGAAAAGAAAACGCCATAAAATACATTAAAATTAATTTTTTAAAACAATTTTTTCACCAACAAAATTTGCATTTTAGTTGTCGATTACTTTTACGTACTGAGTCTCATCTCTGTTATGTTTATTAATTTTATAAATTTATTTAGTAAGTGCAATGGAGAAGAAGCTAATTAATGTTCTAAAAAATCACAGACTTTTAAGCAATAAAAGCTTTTCGTAGGGCTCAATGGCACGAAATATTATGTGCACAAACTCAATAAATTCTTTTAAACTCTCAATTTCACTCTCCATTTTGCAAAAGTTATTTGTATTTGATAAAAATATTTACACTACAGCTGATCAAAACAAAAATCTTGGCGCATAAAAAGCGTTGGCTGTAACTTGAATTTAAAAAGTATAGAACGTGTAGAAAGTATGAAAAGCATTAAACGCGACAACGCGTACAACGCGTGTTATGAACTTTCAGCTTTAGACAAAAAAGTACGCTGCAATATGTACAATTTTAGTTTTTACTATTTAATAGTTTTACTAATAATAAACTTTTTTATCTACTTGTTGCTCAAATAGGTAGGTAGGTAACTATAAAAAATCTCATTTATAAAATTGTATGTAATATTTTCTTATTTAGTCGTTATAACTACCTATCTATTCCCTGCAGATAATATTGGACTACGTGGTCCATAGTAGCTGAAATATACTAGTTACAACATAGTCCTATGTAACGCAGGGATGGACCATGTCGTTTTCAAACAAGAACTTAGTACAGCCAGGGCTGCCAGTAATATTTTCAGAAAAATCGTCAGTATTTAAAAAAAGTCGTCACTCAATAATCTTCTGCTTTATACAACAACCTTTCATTTAAAAATTAACAATTCAACAGATTTTTAAAAACAACAAAGACTTTAAACATTTTATTCAATTCAGAGCAAGATTTGAAGAGATTTTGTGTGGAAACAGTTTATATGTATACTTTGCAAAATAAACGTTATTTTTTATAAGACATGTTTTATATTTTGATTCAAATAGAAATTCATAGAATATACTATTATACAGTTTTTCATAAACTTGCTATTCATGTGTAGAGTTGAATTAATCTTCAGATTTATCCGATTTTATACTCATACAAACATATTTACATATAAAGTACCAAAGAAGGACATATGATATTGATTTAAATTAAGTACATAATTACAAAATAAAAATACTTTACATAGGTAGTTAAGTGTTTTTATATTTTTTGTAATGCTAACATTGTTTCTGTTTGCAATGAGTATCTTATCTTGGTTTTATTAAGATTAATTTTGCTAAATATTCTTTCAGCATTAGCTGAAGAGTTTGAAAAACAGGTTTATTGTTTAGTAGATTAATTAATTGACTTTCCTCTTTTCCAAAATATATCTACATACATACATTTAATGCGCTGCCTCCAAAATTCAAAAATCCGTGTTCTCTTATTTCACGCTCAATACCTATCTTGATATTTTTCTTTAGAAACTAGATTAGGAAAACCTTTTAATAAAGGAAGAATTTCGGAGTTTTTTTTCAAAATCACAGATGGTGTTAAATTAAATTAAAATTTTTTATAATTTTGTTATCGAAATCAAATCTTTTTATTTATTTGGTAACACAATTCAACGTAAAATGATATACAGTTATCAATAAATTGATTGAAAGTTTCAACATTAATTGTATATTTTCTTAACATTTCTTTTACATACACACCAATATAAAATTCTTTCTTTTATAAAAAAAATTTACGATTATGGAAATCAATTTTATTTTTTTTATATAATTATCTACTAAAAAATTTATTAAAATATTTTAAAAAGTTTCGTCATTTCATAGTGTATGTTGTGAATTTGAATTCCTTCAATTATGTTTAGATTATTCATCAAATTAAGAGAATGTCATCGATATTGGCCGCAAAACAAAAATATATTTTTAGAGCTTGACATTTTGCCATACGTAGAGTTTGTTATGTTTAGCAAAAAAATAGTGAAGTCAAAAAATCGTTATAGTATAAGGAAGATACTAACGAAAATCGTCATACGTTATTTTGTGAAATTCGCTTTATAAAAAAATCGTCAAAATTACGTAAAATGTCAGACACCCCAGATTACAACACGTCAATTGTTGGCTTTATCTGCAGGGTTATAGCTGAATATGTTCCTACATATTTGTGTACATACATATGTATGTACATATGTATCTCTCATGGCTTTTGGCGTCTTTTTGTGTTTGTATATATGGGAATCTGAATACCTGCCGCATGAAATTAAGTTTAGTTTTTCATTTAATTTGTGAAAATATGCTTATGTTTGGACCACCCGTTATATATCTACCCCTGTGCGCGAAATCATAGTATGTTACACTATTTTCTAAATCGACTTTTTTATGCAAATTGGTTCTAAGCCCATTATTTCAACTGTTGGCAAAATATTATAGCGATATGTGTAATAGTTATGGAGACACAGTGCAAATTTTATCGTATGTAACAGTTTTATAGTATATAATAGTAATAAAAATAGTAATAAAAACGCTCTCCTGTAAAATTTAGTTTTTGTAACATACGGTAATATCGCGCACAGGGGTCGATATGTTAGTGTTGGGCTGTAAAAAACACAATTAAGCAAAATAAAAAAGGAGATGAAAATAAGGAAACCACACTAAATATATTCAGCAAGTGAGTGTAAACACACGCAAGTTGACAGATAAACAAACCTGTTCAATCAATAATCTATTTCTATCCCAAGATTTTATTTTAATAAAACAAAGAAATCCAACAAAAAAACTTTAAAATATTATTTGTGTGTGTTTGACTTAAACTCTTACCGCGCCCACTCAAAACAAAACAAGAAAAACTCTCGTTCGAATAATAAAATGAGAAGGAAAACAAAAAAGAAACAGGGAAATAAATAAAACATACAAACATACATACGTAACTATCCACACGTTTAGATACAAAGTGATAAGAGACGAGTGAAAATTAAAATTTCTATAAAATTAAAAACAGCACTCGTGTTAATGAGTGAACATACTTTTATACTCAAACATATTATTTCCATATTCATAGAAACGTACTCGTTCAAACATAAAAAGGTGAATTGATTTGTTATAGAATTTTGGGCCAATGCCCAAATGAACATGGATGCACACACCCATGCGTATGGATTTGCTTACTTAGGTACATACATACATACAAATGTATTTGCATACATATCGTCATATAAAAAGGAAAATCATGTAATTGGAAAAATTTTAAATCGCGTTTCTTCTTAAGCACCCCATACACGTTTCAATCCAATTGGCAACTCGGCAAGTCGGTTGTTGTCCAAATCAAAGTGTTTGTTTGGCAGTTGTCAAAAGATTTTGATTTTTTTCAAGTTGGCTAGTAACATCCTGTTTATGGAACGCGTCAAAAATAAAACAAAACTGGGCGACACGTTAACGACTACGTAACAAATAGAGTTTGTGTAACAGGTTCGTTGTACCTTTAAATTAATATTTTACATTTAAATTAATATTTTGAAAAATTGTTTACGGGTAAATTTTTTTTAATTTTTATTTAGTTTGCCTAATTATATTTTTCCACTGCGATTAATTTATTCTATTCGTTTTGCTTTCAGCTATTTGACATTTAAAAACGCGATACACAAACCAAAAAAATCGTGCCAGTTGCTACGTGTTTTGTTTAAAAGCTTGACATTCGTGGTGCATGAATCCAAACGGGAAAACCGTTTGATATTTTTACTCGTGGTTTTAGTTACTTGTGTTCGATGAACAGGCTGTAATAAGTCTTTCAATTCGATTGTGCTGTGTGTGTTCGAGTCTCTTGATCAGCTGTGAAAATTATTGTTTGTACTTTTCTTTTGCAAAGAAAAAGTTAAGTATTTTTAAAATTGTCTTTAATTTCATTAAATTTTAAATAAAAAAAATATGAAAATGACATTGAATTTCTCCAATTCCTCGAAGAAAATCCAGCACTTTGGAAAATAAAAAGTCCGGATTACAAAAATAAAATGAAAAAGACAAAAGCTATTCAGCCATTGCAATAAAAGTTATTAATTTTGTAGTTGTAAAAAAATAGGTATAAATTTAATAGTTGAATGAAAATCTTTCAATTCAGTTTATGAAGTGTGTGGCCAAGAATCAATTCAATTGAAAGACTCAATTGACAATTGAATTGAAACGTGTATGGGGTGCTTTAATTATTGTGTGTCTCCGACTAATTGTTTTCACAATTTTGTAAACATTTATGGTCTTATTCACAAACGATTAATAAAGTTATAGTAGGTTTAATGTTGGATTTTATATGGGAAAACCGGTTTTAATGCACACATTAACTTTATTAATCGCTTGTGAATAAGGCCATTACTCTACAAAAAAACAAAGATACGTAATTATTATAAACAAATTTGAAAGATTGTATAAAGTTGTTTGCTTCTCGCATAAAATTATTATGTACATATATGAATGTATTTACATGGTTTTTCATTTCATCTTACTATATGTAGGTATGTATTTATTGTCTTCTTTTTTTATATCCCAGCATTTTGAAACATATCGGAATCTTTTGCGGCTTGCCCGCACCTCATACCTACATAAATGCGAACGTTTTCTGATCATACGATCATGGTACTTTTATGGAGAGAAAATTGTGCACTACGAGCGAATCTTCTAGGGGAGTTACTCATAAGCCGCTACGCAATCAGTTTGCATTACAAAAATTAAATACATACATATCATTATGTAGGTACATACACATGTATGTATGTATGTAATATATATTTTATATATGTATATTTTCAAATGCATACATAATTACATATTTAATTCTATAGGTTATTTATTTATTTATTTAATGCTACATATGACTTAATTCGATTTTTTTGTGTGATTTGTTATTAATTTGATTGATTGATTGATCGTTTATTGAGACTTGAAAAATTACATTACAATTTTGTTATTTTTAAACATTAATGGTATTGAAAGCTTAAAATTATAAAGTATTATTTTAATTATTTTGGAATTAGAAAAAGTAAAATTAAATAACTAAATAATTAAAATATTACACAGAAACTACAATGTTTGCTACCGACATTTGCATTAACTAAGATAGTAATTAATCTATTTATAATATACTTAAAACTAAAATTTAAAATGAAAAATCTTAGAACTAAACCTTAAATCTAGAAAAAAAATTATATATTATCCTCTATGAATGTCAGGAGTAATTCTATGATAAAAACTTTGTCCAGAAATTTGTACCATTAAACGCTCCCGCAAAATACCTATTGCGGAAAGGTCATTTGTATTACACCAACTAATTTCATGTTCACTAAAAAGTGTATCCTGCATTATATTGCCTTCAAAAAAATTTAGTCTATCACCAGATTTAATGTACATATATTTGGAAATGGATATTATTTAATCCTTGTCATAAATAAAAACTTTTGAAAATTTTTTCGAACGTGTTTTGTAGTTTCTTTGTACACATTTTCTTAAAATACCTATGTCTTTCAAATACTTCAATTTTTTTAATAAAAGTTGGTGAAATATACTGAACCAAATTGGAAAGGCGTATATTAATATCGGTCTTATTATACTGACCTTGTATAGAAGTAGTTTAGTCTTCACCGGTAAAGATTTATTATTAAATAAGATTAAACTTTTACTTTATTAGCTTTTTCAATATTTTGTGAAACATGTTTATTAAATTTAACAAGTTTGTTGAAATTAACGCCAAGATATTTTATATCATCTCTAAAATTAAATTTCATTTCCATTCAATGGCAACTTCAACCTTTTGCTTTCTGGAACAACTTTATAATTGCATTTTCCAGATGCATTTCGTAATCATATTGCAAGACTTTTTAATACATTTATTTTTATGCCACAAAACGAATATTAACGTGATTAAGATGTGATTGTGCACGTTGTAACGCAACTAGTGGTGAGTGGTGACTCATCGTGAGCATATAAAAGGGATTCGTCTGCATAAAGAATGGCCAGCGAATTATTAAACACCTAATATAAATATATTATATAAATAAAGTTACAGAATTGAACTTTTAGGAACTCCACAAGTTACAATCCCATGTTGCGAAGAAGCACTATCCATTTCAATGCAAAACTTTCTATTATTATTTAACTCTATATTTATTAATTTGAAATTGTTTTACTTGTTATAGGTACATACGTACCTATTTTACGAAAATAAATAAATTTGTGTGAACACAACAACAATTTTCTACGCAGCTCTACATGAATATTTTTCTGTGTAAAAAATAAATGTAAATTTCCAAACTTAAATTTCTGTAAGAAACAGCTTTAAAGCACTATATTATTATCTTTAAAAGTAGACATTAAGCATTCGTCTAGATTAAATACAGTAGTTTTCCGATTTAACAAACCTAGTGGTTGTCAGTCCTGTTCGTTAAAGCGAATTGTTCGTTATATCAAGTACTAAATTTAAAATTAATAGCGTGGCCTATTTTATTCATAACTTTAAATATGTACAGTGTTTTTTATATTTTATCAAAATTATAGTAATTTAAAATAAATATTTCTTTAAAAATATGTATTATAAAGAAAGGAAAAATTCATAAAAAACACGTAATCAAAAAATAAATTATTTAGAAGATTTGATAAACACAGTCGGCATATTGTAATGGATATCTTTTTTTAATGGCATCTACCTGAAGATCTCTCAAAAGTATTAAATTTTTGCTACTCATATTGTTTTGCTGACCCCGTTTAATACAAATTTCGAAGTGCTTAATGATGTCTTCGTGTTTTATTTTGGGCTCTAGAGTTTCAGTTTAATCAAGCTCTTCCTCCTTCTCGTTTTGTTCATCGTTTTGTTTTACATATGTTCGTTCGTTAAACCGAGTACAAAATAAAATTTTTGTTCGTAAAAAAAGGTACTTAGTAGAAATAAAAATTTCAGTGTTCGTTAAATGCGATGTTCATTAAATCGAATGTTCGTTAAATTGGAAAATTACTGTATTAAAAAAAAATATTGTAACCACTTGTATAGAAGCAGTTTTGATAATATTTCCTACATTAATATGAAATGTATACATTTCTATTTGAACAGTCTCACAAATCTTATTCTATTTTTACATTAAGCATGTAAGTTTCGTTTGCATTTTCTATTTCCTTTTCTGTCTTTCCCAGTTAAAATTAAAATTGCATGCAACAAAGTTGCGTAGTGTAAATATGGAATTTATTTGAATGAAGCAGAAAAAAACTTTTAAATGGAAATTATTGAACTTCTAACCACAAGCCAGATAGTCAAAGATACTAAAGTCCACGATTAAAGTGCATGATTTAATCGCAATTGTTATTATTGTATTTTTAGTAAATTCCCTTTTTAGAATAAGTTGGAGTCATTTACGAGTAGCTTTTTGGTCGCCCAAGTGAATAAGAAGTTTTTAGTACACTTAAGTGGTCAATAAGGAATGAGGTAAGTGGGTGGTGTTTGCAAAAAAATATCACTCAAAAGCTAGATGGGTAATTTTTTATATTTATCATCACAAATGCTAAATATGTAGTACATAAGTACTTACCTAAATAATAAAATAAATATCTGCAATTAGAAAAACGACTAAAAATGAGTCGAAAACCCTCACCGATGATTCAAAATATAACTGCAAAGACGGCTTTTCCACGTTCAAAGTTTAGACGGCTTTTCCACAGTCAAAGTTTACTTTGCAAAGTTTAATTCAGCTGGAAGAAAGACAGAATAAGAAAATATTCGACTCTCTGTCTCTCCCGCAGCTGAATTAAAACGTTGCAAAGTAAACTTTGACAGTGGAAAAGTCGTCAAAATGACTGGAAAATGTGTCGAAACTGACTACAAAAGCTGGATATAAAAGACTCTTCTCTTGGGATACCATTTCCTCACGACAGAAGTATAGTTTATGAGACGTTTATGTACATATTTATGTATGTATGTAACTACACACATATGCATGTACGATCCTGTTGATTTTTGAAACCAAAAATCAATCGAAAAAATGTATTTTGCGATGCACGCGGAATATTGTTCATCGATTATCTTGAAAAAGGATCCACAATCACAGGAAAGTATTATCGTGCATTATTGGATCAATTGGTTGATGCAATCAAGAAAAAACGACCACATTTAAAAAAGAAAAAGACAATGCTCTTTCTTCAAGACAACGCACCGGTTCACACAACATTAGATACGATGCTAAAATTACGTTAAATACACTTCGAATTGGTTGATCATCCACCTTATAGTCCAGATTTAGCTCCTAGTGACTTTTTCCTGTTTCCAAACTTGAAAAAATGGCTCGCAGGAAAAAGATTCATCTCTAACGAAGAAGTGATTACCGAAACTTAGGCTTATATTGATTGAATGGTTCCCAAAATCGTATTATTCAGATGGTATTAAAAAGTTGGAATATCGTCTTACTAAGTGTAAAGAGCTAAAAGGAGATTTACGTTGAGAAATAAATGGTTTTTATATATAAAATGTTTTTTTCTCTACTTAGGTAGCTTCAATATCAATCCGCCCTCGTATGCTTATGACTGTTTAATCGTGCAGAGGAGTCGAAAAAACTCGAATATAACCGAAAACTTACATCCCTACATACATACTTGCGTACACAGGTATATAAACGTAGATATGTACATATGTATGCATGCATACGACCATATACAATGTACGTATGTACACATGGGTATGAATATATGCATACATATATATGTACATACATTTGGAAGTATATACTATTTACTAATAATTTTATTCAACATATTGCCATGGGTATTGTGGGGAGATTTACTATTTCTACTTTATTTTTTTTTATTTTTACCCTTCTCTTGTGTAGCGAATAATAATAATAGAAACAACAAACCAACCATTCAAATCATCCAGTCAGCCAACAGTTTGGTTGTATAATTTTAATTCTGCTCCGTAAATTGACGAAACGTGACAGTGGGTTGAAATGTTCGAATTTCTATTCACACTTTTTTGTTAATTCTAAAATTAAGTTGGTACCATGATCCAATAATACAGGTCTATGTATTAGTATGACAATATATGTATATATTATTAATAGGCAAACAAGTTTTTTAGATTGCTCTTACGGCGGTAATAGTGAACCGATTTTGGAAAGATTTATATGTTTTTAAACGGGTTTTTACAATCTTATTGCCTGTTTTGTGAGTGAGAATTTATATTTAAAACAAAAACAATTTTCGGTATTTTATCGTTATTTTTAATATTAATTCTTACTCCCAATTTTGTTTTAATTTTATAAAAAGAGGCTGTTAATTTTATTTATTGCCTAGACCTGTTATCGAACCATGGTAGGTTCCTTTCGTACTCATATTCGATGAGTTTGGATATTTAAATGTAATTCTATGTCGTTCTCGAGCTCCTAACAAGGCTTGTTCTCACGCTGTAATATTTGCTGACGCGAAAAATTGTTAAATTACTAAACAAACATGGCGCTGGTTTTAATAAAATAATGTAACGAAATAATTGCATGGCAACTTTCACCTCTTTTGCTTCACTGTACTTTAATGTCGCTGTTACGACACTCTTTCATGCATTTTAATTTTTTTGTTGTTCTTCTTGTTATCTGCGTGTGTGTGTGTGTGTTTTTGTTGGTTTGTATATTGTAATTGAATATTTCATTCGGCCTTACTACATCATTGCTGTTTTAGCACGTTCAAAGCCAAACTCACTCACTCAAAAACACAACAGCCTTTTAAGATACAAAATATGGGTTGTTGTTTTACTTGGAATTTTTACTTCACTAAAAAGATAATAGCTGTGGCCAAAGAGTATTTGTATCTGCGAATGTAAGTATGTAGATGCATGGTGGAAAAAACTGTGTGCCTATGTAGATACATTAGGGTGGTTCATGGCTGAGAAAATATTTTTTTTAGGTGCAAAATAATCAATCTACCTATTGGTACATACTTATGTAGTTATATAACTTATGTAGGTGTATAACAACAAAAATAATTTCATAATTTTGAACTTAATTAAGTGTAGGCATGTAGTTACTACACAGCTATACATACATATTTCAATTTTGTTTATCGTAAAATGTGTGTACGAGGAAAATGTACATGAATATGTATGAACCCTCATCACACTTTTTATAAAGTTGAGCCACTAATTGTAGCAGCCAGGCATCTAGCTCGACAATTAAGAATTGTGAAGTACATACTTATTTCAATACAAACACAAATCCATTTCATGTTGAACAAAGCGAACAGCAAACAAACATTTTTTAGAATTTTTGTGGCAGTCGTCATCATGACTGTGTACACAGTATTATGGAACGACTCCTGCTCACTGAGATGAAAATAGAGAATATACATCGAAGTCGACACACAATCACTTAAATAAACAACTCTAGTTATGTGTGCAGCAGAGATGGAAACTAGAATTTTATGAAATATTAGATATTTGTTTTAACTGGAAGTTGCATACTTGCATATTTACATAAATATATAAACCTAAAAAACATACAAGTCATTTCTAAAAGCATTAGTCAGGTTCTTTAATACAGTGGGTAACAATAGAATGGAGACTTTTTCAAACTTCACTACGTTATTTCAGTTTTAAGTAACAAAGTTTTTTACAAGATAAATATGTATACTTACTTAAGTGCGGCTTCCACTATCCGGACGATCGACTTAGGAAGAAATTTTACATAAAAACACTTATTAATATGAATAATTTGGATTTTGGAAACCCCACTATAAATTTGTCTGTGGGAGACAAGATAGTAACTTTGAGTACATATATATAAGCATTTATAGATAGAATAAAATGTTTATAAAAAGTGGTTATTATTTTAGCATTCATTGTCCGCGAAAAAACAATTAAGGCAAAGAGAAAAGATGAAAAAACAATGCAAAATGTATGAAATTTTAACGTTATTTGCGATAAATATTCCATTAATGATTCAGCAGTTTCACAAATTATGACAAAACTTGTAATACAGGTACTGTAATTCCTGTACACCGTTTTTTGTATCTGAAACACAACAATTAAATAGCAATTCAACTAGCTTTAAGTACTTTTTATAGGTACCTAGGGTTTCTTTTTCAAAATACTAGATCACAAATACTCTTATATAAACAAATTATTAAATAATTTAATGTTAATTTAACTTTAGAAAAAGTGATATGTGTATAGACTAACTACGTTTACTCCTCCATAATTTTTTTCAATGTATTTTTGAATAATATTTGAGACAATTAGTGCATATAAAGTGCGTCTGGAACACTAATTAAAATAAATTAATATACTTATGTTTGCCGTCTTATTTTATACCTATTTAATATTAATTATAATTAATAAATAATAATAAACAATAATTATTGTAGCGCAGGTCTTAAACGTACAAAATAAATTAATAAAATAAATAAAAACATAACACTTAAAAGGAAGACCTAGTAAAAGCTCTCCAAAACAGTATAAGACTTAAAGAAATTCCCTGAAATTTTCTCTGGCAAGTTATAAATAGTTTCATAAATTAGCTTTTGAGCCACAGAGGTAGTGCTTTGTTTCTCCCTGCGAAAAAATCATAAAATTTTTATCAGAGGTAGTTAATGCCAAGTTTCCATTGATTCGCAAATTAATACAAATTATCAGTCGTTAGGCAGCTCTAGGCTGAAGAACAGCTCTCGCGTCATCGTAATTATTTCTTAAGTGCTATCAGGCTTGCGTGTATTGTTTGGTCTTCGAGAGTTTTTCATCTCCCTCGCACTGGTTGACTGATTTATCGCGGATAAACATATAATTTTGAGGTTATTTGGTGGAATTGCTACTTCCTATGTGAAGGCATAGGTCGGGTATAGTCAGTCACAAAAACATGTTCAACATATTGTTAATAACATCATGGACCATTTTTGTGCAACCATATTCTGCAAGTTTAGTTTGTAGAATATGTACAATAAATATATAAATAATATAAATTAATAATCAATCGTAATTTCTTTACACGTTTAAGTAAATATTTTGCAAATTATTTAAGAGTTAATTTGGGTCGAAACTACTAAATGAATATCTCGAAATGTTTCCTACTGTATATACCTAAATTATATACCTATATAAATATACAATTGATTATTCTATGGATTAACTGTTTAAAGTTTGTATTTAAGGCGAAAATTAATTGAAGTGATCACCCCTTTTTGTGGTGCTTTGATTCTCAAAGAAAGTAATATACATTTTTTTCGAAGTGGATCAAAGTTTGCATTAAAATAAAATCAATTAAATACCTAATTATTAAAATTAAAATACATAATTATGTACTTATTTGCGCAGAATATAACAATGAAAATATGAAAAATACCTATGTAGATGCAAAGTAAAAGAAAATAACTAAATATCCATCCCTGGTCCAACTACACATTCATAATTGTAATAATAACGAAAATGATTCAAAGAGGAAATGAAAAACACAGAAAAAAATCCAACACTCAGCATTAAAATCAAACTATGTACCTATCCCCCTCTAAACTGTTTAAATTCAAAGTCTGTCTATGTAGTTCTTTTCACATAGAACTTTTATATGTAATAGTATATATGTACATATGTACTCGTATGCATGTGTGTATGTACCTGCATACATATGTACATCCATATGTTACAATTGTAAGCCAAATAAATTGTATTTTTTTAGATGCATATTCATACATATTTTTGTAATTTTAACCCCCATAAAAGTATTTTTTTATCAACTTTTGCTTATCCGTACACACATCCATACATTGTTGTTTTCTTTTTAAATTCCATAGATACGATTTGTGGCGGGGTGATAAGTTTCTATGGTTTCTGTGTGTGCAAGTTCTTAAAACATATTTTTAAATTTGAAGATACAACTTTGTTGTATACATACATACATACCTACCAGTATATCCAGTATATGTACATATGAATATTCAATGCAATCATTCAATCATTAAGCCGTGCCACACAGGTCTTCGGTACAAACAGTCAAATGCTTAAACACATAGATGTACACATCCATACTTACATACACATTCGCTCCATCTCTCTTTCTCTTTCCAACTATGTATGTACATACGATATGGATTAATATTCAATACTGGGGGTTTCTTATTCTATGTTTGATGTTGATCATAAAAGTAGAATATTAAAGCTAAATCATGCAACGTAAGCATGGTACAGAAAATCCATATAAAACAACTGACGACATCAGCCCCAGAGTTAATACAAAGTGAAAACACAATGAACGTACTTACAAATATACATTCATGCATACATACATACATACATACATACATACATACATACAAATGTACGTTACGATATGGTCGTCCGACTTTAATAATGTCAAATCCATACAAACAATTTCAGCTTTAAAATAAAAACTCAAACACTCAAAACAAAACAACATTTACGACACGAAAACGACATTTTATGCTCGTCACATCGGAGAGTAAGAAAAACTGAAAGTTACGAGGGCAGACCTGAAAAAAATAAGTATACATAATTGAAGAGTTGACCGACCTGCCGCCAGTACAGATTTATTATTGCCCAGCTCCACGCACGACTGACTGCCTCGCACATATACTTACGAATGAATCTACCTGTGCCAAAAAGGAATAAATACTTAAGTCGACTTGAGCTAAATTTGATTTAATAGTTCCATTGTAATCTCCATGTTTATCAGTAACACTGGCAAAGTTTCAAAGGATCAGGTCATAGAAATTTAATAAGGAAAAGAAAAGGGTATAGTGACATTAATTGTAATGCTTAAACATAGGTATTTTGAGGCGGCAGTGAATTACAATCCTCAAGGGTCTTGCCGATGCAACACCACAATGAACAGAACGGCAATCGGGATGGTTCGGTGATATCAAACATATTTGTGATTTAAGAAACTTAAAAGTCTGCACTTGTGTGTAGCACATCAGAGCAAAATGTCTGTATTAAAGTTAGGGTTGCCAAAAGAGCCTGATTTGGCTTGATTGTCAAGTTTTTTAATGCGCGTCGTGTCAAGTGAAAAAGTGATTTGTCAAGCTTTTTTGTAAGTTATTTTTTTTTCTCAAATTTATTCTAGCTATTTAATAATACTTAAAAAAAGTATGTGTATATTTCTAAAAAACAAATCTAAAGCCCATATTTTTACTATCAATAGAACTAAGGACTAATATGATACATATTTTTTTCTGCAATTATAGTTTAAAAAATAACTATAACTTTCTGTACAATTATTATAAAAGTGCCAACACTGATATTTACCCTATTACTCAACACTAGTAAATTGACAACATTGAACCAGAGAAGCAAGTCGTGGACTTTTCGTCGGCGGCGGCGGCGATTCGGCTTGAGCCGGGGTTTTACCGGCGCGCCATCCTTCTATCAGCTTAGCCGACTTGATATACCCATGGTGGAATAATACAGGCGGTTTTTCATTTTTTTTTTAAATAAAACCTATGTGTTTGAAGAATTGTCAAGTTATTTATGAAAATTATTATTTATTTATTATAGACTAGCTAAAACCTCTCAGCAAAATTGTTTCTACGAGTAAAAGTTGAAATTCAATTCGTATTTTCCCAATAATAATTATCCAGAAGTTCTTCTTTAAAAACTAAAAATCTCTTTTATATATTTAGTATGAGTGTTTTTATTTGTCAAGTTTTTTTTTTCAAAATCAAGTTTTTTTTTGGTCAATGTCAAGCTTTTTGACAAATTAGATCTGGCAACCCTAATTAAAGTACATACTATATTTTATATTGGAGTATTCTTACCCTGTAGTTCATGGTATTTAGCCGGCGACCTGAAGTGTTGTAAGATGCATTCCATAATATAAGAACTGGTGGCATTGGTCCAAGCTAGGAAAACGTAAAAAGACATTAATTTTTATACAGGTATGTATTTATGTATTAAAGGCGAGTTTTTCATATGAGAAGATGTTCTCATATCTATTACGTACGGCAACAGACGGAACAGTAAAGTAGTAATTGATGAACTAGCGGGCATATAAGTTTTTGCACATACATACTTATATGCATAAATACTTACATTTATAATATTTAAGTAGATATATGTCCACATGATTGTTTGCATATAATGAGTACAAATTTTTTATAAGGCAACCATGTTCCTGAAATAAGTAAATATGTATGTATTACGAGGGTGCATCAATAAGTTTGTGACTTTTTGAATGAAACACAGCTTTTTTGCAAAACAAAAATTTATTTATCAACATAATATCCTTTTAACTCAACACACTTAACCCAACGTTTCTCCAGTTTTGGTAACCCTTCCAAAAAATAGGATTTTCGAGGTCCTTAAAATAGGCATTTGTTTGGTCAATAATTTCATCGTTGGAGCTAAATCTCTTTCCACCGAGCCATTTCTTTAGGTTTGGAAATAGGAAGTAGTCACTAGGGGCTAAATCCGGAGAACATTGCGGATGAAGTACCAATTCGGATTGCAGTTACACAACTCCAAACAATCCTTTGAAGTTGTCACACGTTTACGTTTATGGTCAATTGAGAGCAAACGCGCCACTACTTCAGTCAACTTTCTTAAACCCAACTGATCACTTCAAATCGATACCAGACTGCCATATGAAATGCCTTTGGCATCAACAATCTCACGCACTTTTACTCTTCGATCTGCCAACACCATACCGTGAATTTTTTAAACATTTTCGGGTGTACTGACGTCAATTAGCCGTCCAGAACGATCAGCGCCATTTGTACTTGTGCGATCACAACGAAAGTCAGCAAACCACTTTTTTACCATTTAAATCGATAGTGCAGAGTCCCCATAGTATTTATCGAGCTTTTCTTTGGTTTGATTGACGTTTTTTTTCGCAAAAAATAATGTTTAATGAGCACTCGAAATTCACTTTTTTCCATTTTTAGAAAAATACACGAGGTTGTATGTTTTGAACAGCTGTTAAACGCAAAGTAAATGGCGACTCTTGCTCAAAATTTGACTAATCTATTAACAGGTGGTACTTGATGGGAATAGTGTTGCATTTCGTATAACTACGAGGGAATTTTGAAAAGACACGGTCTTATTGATCCATCCTCGTATATAAGTTCATACAGCCATACGTACATAGTATGTATTATGTGCATACTAGCCAGAAACTTATTACTCTGCTATGTACTCGTTTTTACTCATTCATTTACATACACTTTTAGCAATGCATGTATTCATGTGGGAGTGTGTGTATATACATACATATGGGTTTCTTAAATTTGCGTTTGTACATCTGCATATATGTATGTATATATATACATATAAATATATTTGTATGAGTATAGTAATATGAATTTAAAGCTGCAAAGCGAGAACTTTTAAAACATAGTACATATTTATAGCAACTTGTATTTATACAACATGTACATAGGTACATACACATGTATGTATGTAGGCGCATATTCAGAAATCATAACCCAAGTCGAAACTAATAAAACAGAAACTACAAAATAGTTCACAGATAGTTACAAGTAGATCTTATTCACAATTCATAATAAGTGCAGCAACTGCTTTCAGCTGATGTAAGAAATGAAACCCTGACATGAAATATACATATGTACATACACATACATACTTATACGAAACATGTCACATAAAGTACATTTACTGCATCGCGAAAAGTTTTTTTCTAATAGCTTTAATGCTCCATGCACATTAAGAGCACAATTAGAACCAAATACAATAAACCGTCCAATAAAATAACATTTTTAACTTTTTTTTTATTATAACAAATAATTAAATGTAAAAATTACCGACCGCTTTTATAATCAATGCGCTTTACACTCTTCTGTCAAAGTTAGAAACGTCACGCAAAGCAACGAAGTTGTATTTGACGCGGCCTTTAGACTGTTGCCAAGTTAGAAGTTTGTGTAGAAATAAAATGCTATTTTAACTATCAAAAACTTGGAGCTCTTTTTGATCTCAATACTTTTAATGACCGAAGTTTTTGGATAGGAATTACTTTATCTCCATTAGTCTTTCACCAAGAACTATTTGTATACCAAATTTTTAGAATTGTCTTATTACTTGCTGACCAATACCATTCTGCTTACCAAATTTCATCTCTCTAGCTATAAAGGAAGTGTCCAATGTTTTGGATGGGCTTAGATACAAATGAGGGGTGAACCTAGGCTACCCGATGAAAATGTCCCGTTTTCAGATTTTTCTCATTAGTTGTGCACCAAGGCCTATCTGTACACCAAATTTCAGCTCTCTAGCTAGATATAGTGGAAGTGCCCCATAATAATGATGAGTGAGTCAGTGAGTGTATACCCTAATATGTACTTTTTACAACTTCTTCCCTTGGAAACCTTTATATACTTTTTGAAACTTTACACATAAGCTAACCTATATTGGTTTAACTTGTGTTCAAAAAGTTATAACAATGCGAAGCAAAGTTATGAGGAGCTAAATGGTTTCGCACTACGGTGCTCCTAGATTAATTGTTTTATAGCAAACACAACTTCACCACGACCAATATTTAAATTTCACCATCACTCACTTAACGTTAAATTAACCCATTGTTTTACGTTGGTTTTATCTCAGGAAACACATATTTTTATATTTTTTTAACTTAAGGACAATAATTTTTTGGTTTGATTAATAATTAATTAAGTACGTTTTTGTTTTTTGACACCTAGTTGAGTTTTTGGTTTATTTAGTCAAGCCAACAGCTTTTTTATAATTATTTTTATTATTTTTTTGCGTTACAATATGCGCGCCACAGCATTGTAAAAAAAGTCCATCGCGTTAAAACTCGACAAGTTATTTATTTTATACTAGAATTAATAATTACTTTGTATGGGAATTGATGTTGAGATCAGGCGTAGAAAGTGGAGACGGATTGGACATACGCTAAGAAACGACAATAAAAAAATTGCTATAGTCTCCTTCCAATGGAACCCACAAGGCCTTAGAAATAGAGGATGCCCTCGTGCAAGCTGATTTTAGAAGGAGACTATCGTGACCACAAATAGGAAGCCTATCTCAGGATAGAATCCGTATAACTATTCTTAAAATTATAATATGTATACTTTGTATATATTATTAATTAATTTATTTATTTATTTATTTTCAATGTCCTATACACAAGACTCTAACACCCATTGACACAAAGTTCAGTTATGCTAGTTTTATTTATAAGTTTACTAACTTTCAGTAAGTCAAAACTTAAGTTTAAACTGATATTTAAACATTTTCGTTAACAATAAAAAAATTTTGTTCACTTGCTTTTATCTACTATTGTGAATCACATCAAAAATTTATTTTTGAGAAATGCAGAATGATGTAAATAGCACCATCAACGAACCAACCACATCTTAATATGATTTCTGCACAAAAATTTGCCTTTTTGAAATGAAAAAAGCTTCAATCAACTATTTTTTTTAACAATTTATGGAAAATATTTTTAAAATAAGCAAAAAATAATTTAATTTTTAATGTCATAATTTTTTTTCCAGTTAAGAAATCAAACTCAAAAAATATTTCAGTTAATTGTAAGTAAAAGTTAAAACTGAACAGAACAGGTTTTAACATTTTAAGGAAAATTTGTTTGAAAGATTTTTCTTAAAATACATTTCAACTACAAATTATTTTTTATGAATACGGGCCAGAAAATTTAGTTTTAATTCAAATTTTAGAAGATTTATGTATATATTTTTGTCAAGTAAAAAACATTTTGCAAACATTTACAAAATTCATTTCTATAATTACATCGTCCACATCCGAAAGTTTCAGACACAGAAAAAGTATGTATGTAAGAAATGTTTTCTACAGAATAGAACGCTACAGAACGGCAACGAAAAGTAAAACTAATGAAGCCTTTAAAATTAAAATTATGTTTCATGCGTGTTAATTATAGTCAAATGTCTGTTATGCAAAAGAAATTTCTTTGAAGTTTGAAAACAATAAGAAAAAGATTTACTGCCAGTCCCACGATGTCACAAGTTCTTCTTCTTTCATACAACTACATTTAAATTAAATACAAATTCTAAAATTTTGTTTTTGTTTTAAATGTAATTGGGGCACCCTCTATTACACAAGATATAGATTAATGCGAAGAATTATTATTCAGTCTTAAATTAAAAACCACGTTTTTGCAGTTATAACATTGTTTGAGTAAAGGAGTGTCATATTAGATAATTTTTAAAAACAAAGCAAACAGCGTGTCTGAGGACATAAGGTGCCAAATCTATCAACGTCAAATGTCATTTCTTATATTGCTTGACCATTCTAAGGCATTTGACGCGGTACATCATACACCACTTGTGATTGATTTAAATACGAATGGATTGATTTTTTCTTTTGAGTGTAAGATTCGTTAACAAAAATATAAAAAAAAATCCAATTTGATAGAATTGGATTGTCCGAGGAGCTGAATGTGCGTGAAATGTTCCATTTCGTTAAGAAGAAGTAGCTGAAAAGTAATTTTTTTCCTCAGTATGGATTCACTTTTCTAATCACAAGATTGTATTGTCACCCGGTAATTGGTGAAAATTACGTTGAAAAATCTGTTTAGATTGGCAAATGTTTGTCACAGGTGTGACTAATGAAAGTTTATAAAAAACAGAAGAAAAAAATATACACACAATAAATAAACGGTATTTGCTGTATAGTGTTTTAGATAAGTTTGCTGAACACATCCTTTAACCAAAATGGAAGATTCACATGGTTTACGTTTATATTTGGTTTGTTCCTTCTGTCAGAATCAGTTGTCATTCGGTGCTTCTTCGATTATTCCCAATTTCAGCATCTCATCTATTTCCTGATGGACCAGCTTTTCGATAGCAGGGGATATTGGAAAATATCTCTGTTTTATTGGTCGGGCATGTGGTTCCAGTTCAATATGATGTTCGATAAGAGATGTTTTACCCAACCCTTC
The DNA here is from genome assembly GCA_956483585.1 of Gymnocheta viridis. Classification (NCBI taxonomy): domain Eukaryota; kingdom Metazoa; phylum Arthropoda; class Insecta; order Diptera; family Tachinidae; genus Gymnocheta; species Gymnocheta viridis. Next base: position 89,129,067 of record OY101443.1, on the reverse strand, counting down.
TTTCTCAAAGGAGAGAAAAAAGTTCCTAACCGCTTCTAATTGTCCTTTTTATTGGCTAGTCAAGCAATGCATCTCATAGTCACTTTCTTCCTTGCTTTTAAGATCAATTTCTGATACTATATCGGGAGCTATTTTATAGACTCGCTAAAAATCTATGCCAGAGATGGTACCACAACAAAATGTATCTCCTCTGATCTATTTCTAAAATCAACCAACGTTTTAATTTTCCCATAAAGGATCTGTTGACGAAAATCTGCAGTTGTAATATAAGTCCTGCAACCCTTAAAATTTTCTTTTGCCAACATTTCCCTAGCAAATGAGCCCCCAATACAAGATACTTGTGGACCACTATCTAATGAGGCTAAACATGTTCTCCAAGTATCTGAACTTTGGCATAAGGTCTTAAGTAATTTTCTTCATTTGATATGGAATACACAGTACAATTCAGGGATCCACAATCGGATTTAATTTCATTCCAATAGTTGTTCTGCCTAATAGTGGACCGCTTATTGTTATTTCAGAAAGTAATTGATTTAGTTGCACAGTGTTATTAATGGCAGACAAGTTTCTTTCAAGTAAGTCTTATTTGATTGCATTCAATAAAACTATTAAATTTTTATTTTCAATAAGTCAGACATATTAAAACTGCGGAACCACTTGAGGGAGGGATTGAGGGATTTGTAGAATTGTATGAAATTGAATTAGCTGTACACGGGAAAGTGCAGGAAATGCTTTTTGCAGAATACTTATGCGCAGATTAATATTGTACTAAGACATTAGACGTTCTTTGAAAATGTACAAGAGATTTAAATATCCCATTCATGTGTCCTAGTTTATATAAAAAAACATAAAAAACATTTGCAATTTCAATTTAATTCAATTTTATTTGATCTACTGAGACGTTGGTGCCAAAGGCAAAGATTGCAATAAGAAAAAACTCTGCCAACTCGAAAACACACTCACTCACTCAGGGCCAAAGAAAATCTAATTTCTGCGTCATAACGAACTTAACGACCTTCTTAAACATTAATGAAAGCGCTGTATGATTTAACAAGAAAACGACTTTCTATTCTCTTTCTTATTTATTATTAATAAATAAAATTTCATGTTATAAAATAATTTCCACTAACGAACACTCTAATTAAGGGTGTAACTCAGTTGTCGTCGTCATTCTTTGATGCGATAAAACGGGAATATCAAGAGCGGCCTCATAATTATCCCCGAGTACAAGTATAAATCTACATGCATTTATAAATACATACAAATGTACATACAGCCGTACGTATTGTAAGTATGCAGATACATGCAACATTGGAATAGGGTTGTACTCGTATTCCATCAGCACAACTCAGACACGATACACAATCATATTGATGGAAAAACAGCAGCAAGCAAAAAAAATACATGTTCTAAAAGCAACCCCGCTTTTTAACTACTTACAGAATTACAATGAAGGAAGCGGTTTCAACTTGTATGAAGAACAACGAACACACTAGTGTAGAAACAAACCTACATCCATACATACATGCAGCATACACACTAACCACCTAACCAAACTTGGTCCCAAACGACCATTGTATGCAAAAAGAAAAAAAAGCGCACACAACAACAACAAACGACACCAGTAAGTGCGTATAAATTATTGTATTTTATTATAAATGCTGACAGTAGCGTACGAAGAAATTCTGGAACACAAAAATTGTGGAATGCTGATATACAGGGTTTCCGCCGGGAAGGTATACTACTTTGTTTGTTTATAATTTTTGATTAAATGAAAGAGAATAGATCTTGTATTGATAAATGTTTTATTTAATGTCGGCAATTACGAGTATGTATGGAATACAACATCGGATAAATGTCCGCCTCTGTTAGCTTCACAAATGCGAGCCCTTTTTAGCACGTTTTTCATAACATTCTCACACATTTCACGCGGTATTGCATTAATTTCATCACGAATATTTTGTTTGAGTTGCTCGAGCGTTTCTGGTTTGTTTGCATAAACCTTGCTTTTCAGATATCCCCATAAAAAGAAATCCGGAGCAGTCAAATCAGACGAGGTGGAGGCCAATCAACATCACCATTTCTTGATATAACTTGTTGTGAAAAGAGGCCTCGCAGTAATTTCATTGTTATCCTGGCTGTATGCGATGTGGCACCGTCTTGCTGATACCACATGTTAATAAAGTCCAAAGCTTGCAGTTGTGGCGTTAAAAAGTTTTCAATCATATCACGATATCGCTGCCCATTTGACCACAGTTACCATCACGCCGTTTTCATTTTAAAAGAAGAAGTGCTTTCCCCTGACCAAATTGCACTCCAAATTGTCACTTTTAATGGATGCAAAGGTAACTGATGAATAATTTGAGGGTTTTCCATTGCCCGGAACCGACTATTCTGTTTACTAACACATCCATTCAAATGAAAATGTGCCTCGTCACTCATTACGATTTTTTCATGGAAATCGAGGTTGTCATGGGCGAGCTGATCTGTGACATCCTATTGGCATATGTAAGGCGGCGTAAATGGTCTTGTGGAAGAAACTCTTGTGTCAACTGAACCTTAAATGAACACAAATGCAAATCCTTGTGCAAAATTGTGGCTAAAGTTGTTCTTTGAAGACCAAGCTCCTGAGCACGGCGTCGAATTGAGGTTGATGGATTGTTGGCACGTTGTTTCTCCCAAAAAATTCACGTAACTTTCTCATCGTCACACTAATCGATGATTGATTTTAATAAAATGTTTTAACGATTAAAACACGTTGGTTTATCGAATATTTTTCCATAATAAATTTGAGACGTTTCTACTTTACGAATTCCAATTAAGAACTGTCAAGACTAATGTTTACCAAAATGGCGGCAGAACGAAGTAGTATACCTTCCCGGCGGACACCCGTATAAGTTGGGCATTCCGCTTGTAATTTATTCAATATTAATTTTCGACCCCATATAGTAAACATGTATGCATGTATGTGCGGGAAACTTCTAGTTAGGCAAATTGATTTAATGATGTCCATCTATCCGACTGTCCGATGCTAAAACGCCTGGGCGATTACTCTAATGAAAATGATTTAAAATCGGAGATATAGCCAACATATATTTTTTGGTGTCCGTTTTCTTTGGAATAAATAAAAATAAGTTTTTTTCTCAAACACATTAAAATTATTTTGTCGCTAAAACCATTTCTTAACGCACATACTTTGGTGAAGAGATATCACTCTTTCTTATTGAACCTTGCCGACGACGCCTCTGTTACGACTCTTCGATACTTATTAATGGTTGGGTGCTGAGTTTATAATGTGCGGCATGGAGTTGCAGCATACTCCACTCCTTTGGTCGTCTGTCTTGTATACAATATTATATAGAGCTGCCACACCGCAAGAAATTTTAAATCCCTCCGAAAAGCAGCAGATCTATTTTCGGGATGGACTATTTTAATGTGTAAAGCTAAGTCTAGACGATATGTTAAATCAGCATATGTATGCTAACACTCATAGGCTTGAAAATAATAACAAATGCCCCTATCAGCATATTCAATATGTTTGGCGTCTACATGATATATAATTTGAAAGTAGCAAATTTTTTGATGTCAGCATATGTCAGCAAATGAATTGTCAACATAAGAGTTAGCATACGATTTTTGTGTTTATACGATATGTTGAATTTTATGATTGTGAAATTAGTGAGTTTGACAACACTTATTAATTATTATTCAACTTATACGTATAATTTTTGCAATACAATTTAATAATATTGAAATGAAAATTTTTGGCTTGAGTACCAATCTGAGTTTACCCATTTCTTCTTAATTTTTAAGAAATTTAGATAAATTCCTTATTTTTATTAAGAGAGTACTTTTATTATTCATCAGACCAGCAGAACGGATCAGTACTGATTTCGAGGTCGCTACACCATCTCGTCAGCGTTCTTTGTTCGATTTTACCACTTTTGACGGTGTATACTAGTGACTAGGAATATCAACTATTTAACCGTATTATTTAAAAAATTAGAATACGAAAAGTGCAACTTATTTATTTCTTAAAAGTTAAATAAATTTCGGTTAGTACGAAATTCCATCTCTGATGATTAATTATTCCAAATATTCCATACTCTCTCGCTTTTTCCAGAGTCATTGTTTCTGAGATTAAGCAATTGATTTAACTTGTAAGAAATGAATAAATTGTACTTTTAACAAATTAATTTTTTGGTCACCAGCTAACAAAACGGCGTTGCATTAGAATATAAAAGCGCATAACTCTCTTGATCAGCTGTGGAGTTAAAGACAACATCTTGACTAAATTTAGCGAAAAAAATTTATGATGGAAATAATGGCAGCAAATATTCAACTGTTGTGTGCAGCGAAACTTCTCAACTCTGTGTTTGTAAGACAAACACTCAGCGGTTGCGCAACAGTTATTTACGTCTTATGAACGCTACCAATATTTACATTATCTAAAAAAAAGAAACAATGTTCTACAATTTGATGAGAAACCGTATCAGACTTCGCCAGGGCCTACGTACTGTTATTTATGCATATGATTTTACGCAAAATGTGCTAAAGAAATTGTGTTACCCGAGCAGCTTAGGCTTGAGCAACTCAAATCATCTGAAAATAGAAAAATTGTTTTTTGTTTTCAGATCCACTTAATAGTTCCTTAAACAAACGGGAAGTTTTCTATGGCATTGTGGTCCTTGTATGGTGTGTGCTTGTGGCATCACTGAACTTAATAACATTCGAGCAATCCAAGGAGCTTTTAAAGTTGTTTTAATGAGCTGCGGATTTTCGTTGGTCGTAGTACTTGTGCCGGCCGCTCGGTCGTTAGTTTTTGCTCATCAATTTATTCGTGTTTATTTTGATGTTTCTTTCACATTTTGCTGCCTTCTTTTTTTTCATTTAATACCACAAGTACATACATACTACGAGAATTATTTGTCATACATTTTTTTTGTGTATGGGCGCTAAGTGGCAACGGCTGGCTGCAAAGCTTTCTGTTTGTTGCATGTAACTATTTGTGTGCAAGTGCGTTTTACATTTAAGCAAAGACCTTTGCAAATGTATCGTACTCATTGTACATACTTACATACATATATACATGCTACTTACATACATATGTATGTACATACTTCTACTTGTGTATGTAAGTAAATATTCATGATTTTATGTACTAAAATGTCGTAAAGTTCATGCATCATCATGCCGTTGACAAACCCCTATTCGTAAGTTCTGTCGCATATTGTTTCTGTATTTTCTCCGTTTGTCCTTTTGGTTTCCATGTACATATTTTCCACAAAAGAAAAACTCAAATATATATGTATATGAACACATACACATGCACACATTCGCATACAAGTAAACCCCCAACAACTTCTTTAAACATTAAAGAGATGTGAATAGATTTCTGGTCGTTCCGTATATCGTCGTCTGTTTGGTTTGATAATTCAATTTAAAAATTCAATTAATGTTTATTTTGACGTACAACAGAACGCAGCTTCTCTGTGTTGTTGCATGTGATGTGATGTGTAAGTATGTGCATGTATGAATGTAAGTATGTGATTAGAGATTCGGCCGGAGTCTTCTGCTCAACATTTTTAGGATGTTAATGCTCCCCTTCTTCAATTCAACAACATGCACTCACACACGCACTATTTGCGGGGCGAGTGTGTGAGTAAGTTGAGTTAATGTGTGTGCGTGTTTATTTGCTTTCAAATTATGAACTGAATTATTTATTTATTTAAGTAGATATTGTATGTATGGAACGGTATGATATTCACGACGCTGTTGTTTATTTTTTATATTTAATATTCGTTATACATTAATATTCCATCATGCTTCAATGGTTTCCATTACTAAGTTGTATGTATGCATGTTTGTTTTGCTGTTGTTTACTGCGTTACGTTTTCGTACGTAATCAAACAAACTGAGAAACACGGATTGGCATACAAGTGCTTGTGGCAGCGAGCAAGGACGTGTTTGCTGTTGTTGTCGAATACATCGGTGTATTGACTACAGATAAACATAATGATAGGAAAATTCGAGTTGGGGTCGGGCTGAAGATACAGAATGAATGAGTTAATAAAAACTTTCACATACTTACTAACTTACGGGAATGTACATATACATACATACATACATACATACATACTATATGTTTGCATGCATGTACATGCATACATATTTACCGCAGTAAATGTGCATGCGTATGTAACATACTACATACTTTATTTTAATTTTTTGCTCATTGGTATGACATGAATTTCGATTTGAATGTTTTACTACTCTGTTGCTACGGATATTCTAATCTAAATACATATACAGTACAACCTCTATAATCTTGTTACTCGCTATTATCCAGTAATCATGACATTTAAATGTTTCGAACAGTTTACAAATTTTACTTGCGGACAAAATATGAGTTTTTTTTATTATTTTAACGCCATTTTACATTTGTATATAAGCAAGACTAAAAAGCCCATGAAAGAGGAGTATTGTGTCTCAACATCGACAACACAAATGTTTTATATAAAAGCAAAAAGATAAAATAAGAAAACACTACTAATATCAAACATTTACATATGTAAATACATACGATAAAATATAAAAACAAAAAACATTCTATTTAAACAACTTAAAATAAAACTCTGTCTCATTTCTATACAAAAGAAAATTGGACAAACACACCTGCACACTTTGTTTTTTTTTTCAAGTTGAAGATGATACATGCATGTGTGATAAGTGTGTATGTGTTAGTAGCAACTTTAAACGCTTCTAGCTAGCTAAATATCGAAGCGAATTAAATAAAATTAAGACTGTGCACATCTATGTAAAAGCCCGTTTAAAAACCGATTATATATTATTTAAATTGGTTCAGCAATAAAGGAATAAATGGCTTATAAAGTTGACACCACTACAAATGCTAAAAATACACACGTACACACATTCACTTATGTAAGTATTGGTTCAATCAAAGCGATGAGAGTGTTTAAGAGTACGTATGTATGTACTCTATGTATGTCTATAAGTAATAAGATTTTTTTATAAATGTTTAAGCGGGCGGTCGAATTTCGTCCACTAGGCGTACTCTAGCATACATAAATCTTTGGCTGTTTTTACTTTTATGATCTGCGGATCTATAGTTTTTATTTAGGACTGAAATCTAGCATTATCACCCACAATTGTTTCCTTTCATTAATATCAGATTTTTGAATGTAGCATCAGACAAACTGTTTCTTGTTGGAGAATAAATAAAACCTGCTGAAGAAAATAATCTTTCTAGAGGTCCCGATGAGCACAAACTTGTGTTAAATTCTATGAATACTCTTTTTATATTTGGATAGCTGTCAAGAGTGATAATGTCTTTGCTCTTGTCACTAAGGAAACTTGCAAGTTCCAACTCCAAATTTGACAACTGAATTGCGGTGATGCCAACTCTAAGAATTTGTATAGTTACGTTTTTTAGCGATTCTAGTTTTTGGTTATTGGTTTGACGCATGATACATTATAAATAGATCAAAATGAAAAAAATCATCAGTAAACTATGTTTTTAAAATACAAAATACTTGCAGGACATGTATTTCAAATACTGCCCAGCCCTGTACATACATATGTAAAACTATTCTTCCCCAAAGAGAAAAGTATTCAAAGTATTTCTTTGAATTTTTACACCAGATGAAGAATAAAAATTTGCTTTCTTTGAGTTTTGATGTTCTTGAACCGGTTATCTAATTCAACAATTCATTATTTATCTGATAAAGATATTGCAGATAATACCTAAAGTGTACGTTCCTCACTTACCACGATGAAGGGTGAACCAGCTTCGTTGCTGCCGTTTGCAGCACTTTTTAACGTTTTTGTATGAATTTAATGTTAATCGCTGCACACAACTTAAACTCAAATGGGAATGTGAAGTAGTAGGCAACAAAAAAAAAACCACATAAAAAACTGTTCGTTAATGCATAAAGTAGAGCTGTGCGCGTGCTGTTTGAATTTTGTATCATGCGTGATTAACGCGTGACCATAATTGTGTAGCTACAAGTAAAATAACACACAAGAGTTTTCATGCGCTCACGAAATTTATATTTTAATATTTTCTCAACAGCTTGTTTTAAGTAAATTACTTGAATAAAGCCCAGAAAACCTCTCACGTACACATCAACAGCACAAATCTAATGATTTGCTTCAGTTGTTGATTTTGTAGATTTTCTTTTGGTCGGTATTTTCGTTAAAATACAATAGAAAATATTGTGAACATCGTTGTTCCACAAACAGCAAAAAAAATATATTCTGTAAAGTAAAAGAAATGAAATAATGGAAATTGGTAAACTCAGAAGGCGTGAGAGTGAATGCGAGTGGCAGTCGTCAATTCAGTACGCTGTCGAAAAGAAATGAGTGCTGATTGAAGAATGAATGAATGAATGGTTGGTTGGACCGGATGGTAGGCTGACTAAGTGGTTGGTTGGTTGGGTGTTTAAATGCTCGAGAAACACACACATACGAATTATTTATGTATGACAAAAAAGTTTGCTAATGAAATAAGAAAAATCAACCACCACAACCAACCATATTGTTAAGAAGTGCAGAATAAAATTTGAATCATTTGACAAAAACAAAAACAAAAATAAAAAATAATAAATAAAAGGGAAGGAATCAACAATTATTCCGAAATTGTTTGTTGCAACTCAAGATGGTATGAGTTGGAATTAGAGTGTGTATGAAAGTTTTCTTTTGTTTGTTAATTTTATGATGAAGTTTGTATTGTGTGTGTGTAGCATGCTGGATAGCAATAATGACAATTATGTTGTGCGTTCGTGTGTGTGTGTGTGTGTGTAATATTATTGTTATTTCCGGTTAAGGCATTTTTCTTGTTCCCTTTTGTTATTGTATTTTAAGCGGGATTTCTTATTCTACTTCTATTTTTCCCTGCTCATACAATTTGGGTTTTTCGTTTTGTTTGTTTGTTAAAGAAAGGCGATAGATACACGCTGCTTTAATATTCAGGCAACATTTGTCGCCTGGGTGCACATACACGCACATAAATCATGGAATTTAATAAGCAGTGAAAAGCATCGGTCGGCTGTAGATACGACATTTGTTATAAAGACATTTTCGTTTAAACGCGTCAATTTTATCTGCTGGGGATTTTCGACAGCTTAAACGTGAAGATGTTGGAAAAATAAAACACATTTGTGCGATTTTTTTTTGTTTATAATAAAAAAATATTTTGGTTTTATTTTATTGATATTCCATTGTTTTTTTTATTTTTCTATTTTCTTAAATATTGATTGAATAATTCAAATCGATTGTTGGAACTTAATCTTAAATATTAAATTAAATATGTACGCTTCTTTATACATTTTGTACAATTATTTACATTAATAATACTTTTTTTTATAAATATAAATTATAATTGAATGAAAAATAAAACTAAATTAAATAAAAGTCTAGAAATTAAAAGAAGAAGTTAAATAAACTAAAATAGATTTAAACTGAAACAATTATTTAAAATAAAGAAAACAAAAACAATTTACATATTTTTTTTTAAATAAATAACACTTACAATACAATTTAATTTTAAACTCAAGGAAACATTTTTGTATTCGAAATGATTTGAAATGTGTGATTCGAAAGGAATTTGATTCCTTTTTAGGGGTTGTAGTAACAAAGTTACATGCTTCCAAATCGTTTGATAGATGATTCATTTTGTTTTTGTAGCTTGATGGTCTTTTGTGGCATTAGTAAGGACAGCAGAGGGTGGTGCTGCCGTTGAGGCGGAATTGGGGGAATTGGTTTGGCCGGCCACTGATTTGGGACCAGACAGTTTCTTGGTATTTGAAATTGGTTTTGTTTGATGTTGTGGCTGTGCTAGTATCTCGGCGGGGGATTTATTGGCTTCCATGCTGCTTTTTAGCTTTTGCATGTATTCGGAGAAGGCTTCGTTGCCAGCTCGCTGCATGCGTGATAGCTGATCCATGATGTAAGCCTGTTGATAGTTGTACATGGTGGGATTGAATTGGCCCAATTGAGCAGCAGCAGCCGCATTGGCAGCATATGGATAGAACATATTTGATTGATTGGCAACAGCTGCTTGAACTTGAGCCCTCAAGAGATTTTCTTTGAGAAATTTGTTTAATTCGGCTTGGCTAGCAGCGGCATTTTGACAAGCAGCCGCCGCTGCCAAGTGTGGCGGTAGAATGGATTGCATGGGAAGTGTGAGGGCAGGTGGAAGGTTGGGTGGAAGTGACGGTATGTTCGGGCTTGTCGGCAACTTGGTGGCATTCAAAACTGTGGATGCATTTGTCTTATTATTATTGTTTTTAGAAGTTTGTGCAGATTTTCCTGTTGCTTTGACGCCGTTTGGAGATGCAATGGCAGATTGTTGCTGTTGTTTGCTTGTTGTGCCGGCAGAATTTACTCCGGGTGATTTTTTACTGGGTTGCACCTTTTTGTTTGAATGTATTTTGACATTAACTCCACTTGGGGACGAATAAGTTCCGATTACATTTCCATTATTTCCCGGCTTTAACGAATTTACTTCAGAATGAGTATTATTAGTTGTTGCTATTTGACGGGGTAAAATGTGCCGGAATTTCTTAGCAGCTGTGCTGTCACCTCCACTTGGAGACTTTTGTTCAGCTAATGAAGGATTTAGGCGCTTTTCTGGGCTTGGTGTCTTTTTGTCATTTGAGTTGATGGGAGATTTGTTGGTGTTAGTGGTGGCGATGGTGTTCTTGACCTGAGGTTTGGAGTTAGCTGCTGTTGCAGCAGGTTTATTGGAAGTATTCTGGCTCTTTGTCATTGAGTTCATATTGGAGGCCACACTATTTGCAACAGTCTTAGAGTTCGACAAGTTTTGTGCAGTTGTTGTAGGAGGGGTAGCAGTCGGCTTGTTGTTGTTGTTGCTGCTGTTTTGAGTAGAATTGTTGTTCTGCTTTGCTGTGTTAAGGGGTGGCGTTGCAACTCTTCTCACAGGTGGATTAGGGAACAAGGAGCTGTTTGTATTTTGTATTGGAGGCGATGAACGACGACTGTCTCCCCCATCTGTGGGGTGATCGGGCAACTTTAGAATTTCTATGTAGTTGTTGACGGGACTCTTGTGTTTGGGATATGTGGTGCCATTACAGGATGTTTCGCCATCCTCTCGTGTTATGGTTATGGAGAGCGACGAGGGTATGTTAATGTTGCATGAGTTCAGCAAAGATTTTACTTTCAATTGTTTTTCGGGTGGATCTTCAACGGGACTGGGGCTTCTGGCGAAAGGATAGACACGTTTGGATGTCTGAGTTTCACTGCGGCTATTGGCTGCATTTGAAGAACTGTTGTTGTTGGCCGCCGAATTGCCATTGTTGGCGTTGGAGTCTTTTTTTACCGGAGGAGTTGGAAAGAGGCTAGACAATTGATTGTTTGAGCCCAAAACGCTTTGCAAGTACGAGTTTCCATTGTTGCTGGGCTTGGGAGTGTATTTGTATGTCGGCATAGTGGGAATGTTGTAATTAGGCACGTACTGGGGCGAGCTGGGAGAATATATGGGTGAATTCGGCGTATACATGGGAGTGCGGCAACCGGGTGGAACTTCGTTACCTTTTGATTTGGAAGCGTTGAAAATCGCCAAGTTTAGGTAACTATTATTTTTTCCATTAACACTTGTCTTGGCGGACGATGCGGAGACATTGACATTGCTTCTGACATTGGAAGAGGTAGCTGGTATTTTTGAGGAGGATGGTACGGGTGTTGGGGGTGGTCCCATGACGGCATTCGTGTCAGATTTCGGTCCATATACTTTAGGCGAACTTGTGTCCTTCGGGATGGTTTTAATTTCTGTACCGGCATCTTTAAGAAGCTTATTGACGTCGCTGGGTATATTAGCGAAAGGATTAACCCTTGGAGTTTTGGGCAAAATGGGTTGAAATCTCTTGGCTATGGGAGTACGGCTGCCAGGCGATGCCAATTGTATACCCGAATTACCGCCATGCATTGGATGCGGAGTTAGAGAGCCAGGTGGAGCAGCAGTCACTTTAGATTGTGCTGGTTTATGCATCTTTTTGGGAAATGCTGAGGGAGGTTTCATGGCTGTTACAGCGGCAGGTGGAGGCATTAAAGGTTTACTGGTGCTTGAATTAATGGCGAGAGTGGGCGGTAATACTGGTTTTGGATTCACAATTGGTGGCAATTTTATTTTAAAGTCATCGGTTGCCAAAGGTGGTGAAAGTTTAGGTTTTTTGACCACTGCCTTAACGGGCTCCTTACTCTTACGCTTCGAAGAGGAAGATATTTGCAGGGGATCTTTGTTACTTACACTTTTATTAACAATGCTGTGGGTGAATTCCTTTTTAAATAATTTTGCTTCCAGCTTTTCGGATGCCTTGATGCTTTTGATTGGAGCCAAAGCAAATGATTTCAAAAATTGTGATTTCTTATCGTCATCTTCCAGGGCGGCAGGAGTATTTGCTTTGGCCAACGGGCTTATGCGCTCTGCTTTTATGGTTAAAGGAGGAACTGTTAAGGGACTGGGTGTCTTGCTCTTGCGTTCGCTGTGAGGCGATGATTTAGGCGAAGACTTTGGACTGCTGTCTTTATCCTTTTTTGTCTTAACTTTCCATTCTTTTTCGGGCTTAACTGGCTTCACTATTTCCTTACGATCAGGATCGGACATGTTTATTATGGTAACACTATTTTGTTTCGACAGATCAATTTTCAGTTTAATATTTTCCACTTTACGTTCGTCTTTTGGCGACGATGTCGAAGCAGAAGTTTTATGATTTTCTTTTTTCTCTTTGATCGGCTTAACTCGGGCCGCTGTATTGATGTCGTTGTAGCTGGTCTTGTCCTTTACAGCTTTACTTACCAAAGTAATTTTAAGCTTGTCAGTTAGCGATGTCTCATGTGAACTAACCGCAGAGCTTTGGGGCTGTACAATTTCAAATTGTTTGGGTTCTGGCAAGGGAGGCGTTGCAATTTCTGTAGTTGAAGTTACTTCCGCCTCATTTTCTTGCTTGATCTCTTCCGGTTCTAGGATTTTATTACTACTTCCCGACACCACAGCTGATGGTTCACTCGGTTCACTCACAGTACACATGGCTGTCGAATCGAATTTGGGTTCCTCCACTACAGAGACAGCCTCTTTCTTAGGTTGTGTCAGGAGATTTTTCTTAACTCTAATTAGAGGTTTCAGTGATTGTTTCACACGGAAATAGAAACGCATGGGTGCATCTCTTTTCCACGTGTATATATAGGCCACATCCATGAGGGTGTAATTGTCCAGTAGCACGATTGTTTTCACTTTGTACATGATATCGATGGTAAAGCGATTACAATTTATTTCAAATTTACCATAAACTAACTTTTTCAAATGCGCAACAGTGCACATTGCCGGACACTGGAGGTAACGAGGTTTTAATAACTCATTATATTCAGCATTCGATTTCATGTGCTCACTGAACGGAAAGAAAAGAGAAGAGAGCAAGAAAAAGCTAAATAAGTACTCGTCGTAAATGCAAGTTAAGAATTTATTTTACGATAATTTCTTCAGGAGTGAGAGAGAGGGGAGAGGGGAGAGGGGGAGAGTCATTTGCAATATTTACTTACTCTATGTCTGCATATTCCAGCGATAGCGACATATAATCCGAGGGACTGAATATCAAATGTTCCGTATCATCACCTCTTTGTTCTGGGGTGGCCAAGGCGGCATCTTCAGGACGATCTTTGTAAAAAGCTCGCTTGCGCATTAATTCCTTTTCATAGAGACCCGGCACTAGTTTATAAACAATCGCTTGTAAAGTTGTATCAGGCCTAAAATCAAAACAAAAAGAAAAACACAAAGTATTAGGAGTGAAAGGTCGCCAAAATAAATCACATTCTATTGTAAAACTAATGATTTTAAAGAGGAACTTTCAAAAACTATTTTCGCATTTTTGCAGTCGTTCGTTCGTTAAAATACAAATCATGACTTTTTGAAAGAAAATGACAAGTCAAGACAAAAATTGTAATCCCAAACAGGTAACAAAGGCAAATAAAGTACCAACAGCAACAATATCTTTGGCGCAATAAGTGTGTATGTCTGTCTACATGGCTTATGTATAAGCCTATTTTGTATCTATGTTTTAATGTAAATATGTATGTATGTAAGTATGTGTGTATGCCTGTATGAGTTGCAAGTTTGTGTAGACGTGCAATGAAATGTTGACGCAGATGTTTTATTATTAGGCTCATTAGTTAACACGCTGTTTGCATTCTAGCATAACAAATGCATAACTTAAATATGCACCTGAGCCTCGAGCAACGTGTTCACCGAGTATATTGAAATATCTGTAATATATTGACATTCGTAGTATTGTCGTTCATGTACGATTCAGTATATTCTGAGTTTTTTTTATCGTTCATGGTTTTCTTATACAGAAAAAAAATGCGCAAGTTCTCGGTGATGAAGATTTTTGTAAATTTTTTTATGTAAAATTTCATATTAGAATTAGTGATTTGGAACGTGAGTGGCTTTTCACTAATGCTCAGGATCAAAAACATTTTACTCACGCTTACGTGAGTAGAAAAAAAGATAGTCACAACCACGAAAACTCACGCTCACGGAAAACAATTTATATAATAAATGAAAAAAATCTATAAATTGAGTATATGGAAAAAATAAATTAAAGAAAAAAAATATATTCCGAAACAATCACACCAAAAATGTACTCATGTACGCTCACACTAACTTTTTTTATACGGACATTCAAGCACGCTCACGTTATTGAAACATAAAAACTAATCACCATCATGCGCGATCAACCTAATCACGTGAGCGGTGCTTATCTCCAATTAGAATACGAAAAGTGTTGATTCAATGGAAAGAAGTTTTTAAATTTTCTGTGATGACGAGTTTAACAAATTTGATCAACAAAACTCCGTGTGTGCTTGTTGAATATATTTTTATATTTTCCAAGGCAAAGGTATACAAGTAGTCGCAAGAGAATTCACCTTGGCAAATATCATTCTTGGATGATAAAAAAAACTGTTCATGATGAATTCAAAATCACAAAAATCACATTTTGACAATGAAAAATCTAAAAGAAAATGAGTCAGCAGAGCTGTCGAGTTCACCTGGTATGAATTTGCATTGATTTTTTTCTCAATGATTTTAAAAAAAGTTGTATTAAAATATTGGAAATTAAAACAGAGCATATTCGGGTTTAATTTCATTTTAAAAAGAAGACGTGTGGCTCGGGGACTACCGCGGCAAAGCTATTGCATATTTATTTATGCAGTATTTTTTTCTTTGATATTAATTCAAGTTACACTTTTTGGGCGTGGTGACCGATAAGAAAACAAATTTTTTTCTTTTATTGATTAAATGAGAATTTAATATCGTTTAAAATATTTTTATTATCTTACAATACATGTTGGTTATTCAGGAATTTTTATCATTGAAACTATAGGTTTATGGTAACTGACATAAGAAACATAAGTTTGAGACTTGATATCCTCTAAAAATCTGGAAATCATATGCGTCAAATATTACACAAGGAAATATAATGCAGCATTTTGTGTTTGGTGGGTAGCTTTGTCAACTCACTAATACTAAGAAGCATGAATACAACCACAGTTTTAGTTGTGGTCACCGCTGATTTGTATTCACTCTTATTCCACTTGTCAACAACGACGTCACTTCAATACAATACAGATTGCGGCTTGTCTACTCGCTCTCGAGAACAATTTTGTGCTACTGACAGTCTATTTCTGTTCTCTAAGGTCTAGAAAATAATATTGTATTGTATTGGCGTGACGTCGAAGTTGACAACTGGAATAAGGTTGATTATTTCTAACTAAGCATGCAATGAAAAATAAAATATATAATAAACTTATAAACTAGATATACTTAGTTTAATTTAAAATTTAAATTTTAAACTCAATAAAGCTTAATAAAATCCCAGAAAAAATCCACTTGGTGGATTTTTATTTAAAAAACACCCCGGGTTTTTGCCTACACTGAGTCCAAACCGATATAACGTTCAGTCACTATTGAATTTAATCGTTGTGATCAACCAGAACAATTAAAATTCAGCAAAATTTCAAATTAAATTTTTTTCTTATTTTATGTTAAACGAGGGATAAATGTACTGATTTGTCTACCATTGCCTTGCGTTCTATATTTTTCTCTTGGATTCGAAGGGTATGATGTCTCTGCTTGTTTGTTGTCTTGTTTGTCTTGACTGTTTTTATTTGGGATTTCTTTTTTTTTTTGTATATCAATTTTGTTGTTTATTTCATTTAAATTAAAATCTTGTTGAAGGTTTTCAAATGCCGTCGGCAATTCAACGGCAAGTTTTCTTAACTTTTAGATAACGATTTCTTTGGTATTTTTCAAAGAATTTTTTTTTTGTTTTTGAATTTAATAAAATACTTACTTAATGTTTGGTTTAGCAGTGTTTATCATCATTTCGCATCGCGGACAATACTGCTCCGTTCTCAAGTGCTTGATCAAACAACTATGGCAAACTGAAATTGAAATAAAAAAAAGGGGGAAAATAAAATTTAAATTTAATTTAAAAACTACTTTTTTTGCGAAAAAAAATCTGCTTAGAGAATTCATCACACAGAATCCTTTGCTATTGCAACTCAATAGCTGTTTATTTTCATCCCCTGTTTATTAAAATAATATTTTATCTTTTTACGTTTAATATTTGCAATATGTCATAGATCCTTTATTTTAATACAAAAAAAGGAGAAAAAAACGGCAGCCTTGAATAGTTTTAACTTTTGAAAAGGCCTTATGAAGAAGTTATATCAAGGAATGAATTCTTTAGAAAATATTGATCAAAAGTGTCACTTAGATTTTAAGAAGGAATAAAAAAAGTGCAATTATGGGGGATAAAAAAGCTGAATGGAGATAAAGATCTAATAAAAAACAAAGAAGAATCTACTTACATGAATGCAAACATTCCACAATTGTTGTCGCGTCAATCAAGTAACCGAAACAGAGACTACAGATGATGTGCGGATTAACGGAACTCAATGAGATGGGCCGTTGGCGCATTGCGGACAATTGCAGATCATTAGGATCCATTGTGCCGTTCAGTTCTTGGCCATTTATATTGTCCATTAGATTGGACGACTCTAATTCGGTTTTAATGACAGCATCACTTGATTGATTGCATTCGTTTTTGATGTTATTGTCACTGTTGTTGCTGCTGCTGCTGCTGCTGCTGTCGCATTGAGATGTTATGACATTTTTGGAGCTGGTTGCTGTTGAACAGGAGAAGGACGAAGAGGTGGATGATGTTGACGAGGCTGACGACGACATTTCTTTTCTTTGTTGTTGACTTTGAGCTTTAGCTTTATTTGAGTTTTTTGCGGCACCAACAACATCGTTGGAATTGTTGCTGCTTTTGTTCTGTTCCATTTGTTTGTACATGGTGTTGGAATTCACCATTTTTGTTGCGATTGCTGTTGATGTCGCTTTTAAATTTTCTGTTGTTGTAGTTGCTAACACTTTGGCAGTTGCAGTCTTTTGCGCTTTTAAGGCTGAATTTGTTACTTGAAGTGGTACCGGGGACATCATTTGTTTGTTTTTGCCTTTTTCTTTTCTACTCTACTTTGGGTTTCTTTTGCTTCTTTTGTTTTATTTTAATACCAAAAAGTGGGTAATTTGATATTTTTAAGGCTGAAATATTAGTTTGTAAAATTTTACTTTATTTGGTTAATTCAGTTTTCAGCAGAGTGTGTAGGTATGTTTGTATGTATGTATGTGGCATACAAATATGATATACATACGTATATGTACATATGCAATTCGAAAATTTATTAAAAATAACAGTTTGAAATATTTAAATAACAATATTAGATTTGATACAAAATATCTTCATGCTCAAACGAATAATATTCAGGTAGCAAGCAACTTCTTTTAATTTTAAATTGAAATTAAAATAACTTTGTTTTATTTTAATTTGAGTTGCCATTCATTTATTTTATTCCTAAAAGTGTTTCAATAATTTCCCAAGTAACGAAAAATCTCTGCTCAGGCAATTTTCTCAATCACCGGAAATTTCCAGTGTTAATTTACAATGCACAGCTCTGTTGCATGCAATTTTAATTTAAAGTGAAAATGGTGAAATAGAAATGTTTAAATTTTCTAGGTATTTCTTTTCGGTATTTCTCACTTTTAAATTAAAATTGCACGCAACAAAGTTTCGTAGTGTAAATATGGAATTAGCAAAAATAAGACAAAGATTCGTGAAAGTAATATTTTCTATCACATCTGTTTATAATAAAATATTTACCCCTATTCTGAATTTCAATTCGAATCGAAATTTTCTCCGTTTTGCAAATTTGGTATTCTACGTTCCGTTTCCCGTATCATTTCGATTGTATGTATTCTGCATTACGATCGAAGCTACGTTTTTGCAAGTGCTTTGTTTACTAACGGAAAGTTTTCCATTTTTGTTTTTTTAGTTGAAAAAAGTGTATAATTATGTAAATAAAATGTAACTATAAAATATTTTGCAATAAATTCTTTATTTTTTTTTGCAAAATTTTAAAGCTTTATTTAATTTATTGCATGTCGAAGAACACAACACCACCTGAGCGATATGAAAAGCTGGCAAATTTAATGGCAACGAAGGATGATATTGCGTGTGGATATCAGAAGTATTCCAAGAAAGAAGTGCAGGCATTCTAGGATGAAGTTCCAAACTATGTATAGAAAATGAAAATATCACCTCTGGCGCTGCAGGACTCTTCACACTGGAATAGTTTGGCCACAAAAACCGCTTACTCATAATATTCAGGCTTTTTTCTTACTTTCCGTATTTAACTGATGTGTTTATTTAATTAAAGTTACCACAATATTTATTTTTTATATATTTATTACTATTATTTTTACTAAATTTAACTTTTTTACGATTTAACAATTAGAATGTTTACAAAATTGCTTATTTTTTCTATTTCTTTTTAATGTTCATGATTTGAACATAGTCTTCTGTTCTTCTTTTTCTTTCGATTAAGTTTTTCTTTTTTGGAATAGCATTTTTCGATTCGAACGTAACTGAATGGGAAAACGCAATCGAAATGCAGAATAGGGGTGATTTATGCTTTTCACTGCAGTGAATAAAGTACAGAAGACTCGGAATAGAGCCAACTAATTGGTGCAAGGACAATTCCCTCAACCCAAGCTGGCCCCTTTCAAACGAGATTGAAAAAAAGAATATTGAAAAGGAAAAAAAGTTCTTCTCAATAGTGTGTTGTGTACAAGTAATATGTACAGTTAATTGTTCATTCACAACCCATTGTATGAGTTGTAGATTGCACAAATGTTGTTGGTAATTTAAAAAATTTTCTTAGAAACATGCTTACAATCCATACAAAGGTTGTGAATTGGACAAATGTATTTATTAATTTTAAATAAGACATATTATTTTACGAAGTCTTTGTTTTTTCTTAACTATCAGTGAGTTTCACACACCCATATAACTTTGATATTCTTGGGAATAATGATGTATGCGAAATAGAGTTGTGTCGTTCCGGAACGACATAGTTCCATTGAACGATTCCCTAATTGGAACGATGCGGACCCATCCAAACGTTCCTTTTGTATCGTTCCTTGTTCCGCAATTGTAAGCCGTCTTGAGGAATCATTAACTTGTTCTGATATATGTCAGAATCAGTTTGATAAGTTAACACCAAATTTATTATAGCGGGCAAATCGTTAATTCATCAAGACTGTCCTGTCTGTTACAATTATTTCATTCACATATTCTGTGCACTTAAAACAGGGTTGAGTTCTTATGTGGAGACCAGTTTTGCGGACTTAATGGATAAGATTATATTTAAAATTTATTTTATAGCTATTACTATTTTTTTCAAATATTTTAGAACTTTTTTAGTAGGTATAGGAAGAAAATGAAAACAAGCAGTAACAATGTTTCTTGACGTTTTTAGGAGCAACAGAGAACTTCACTCGTTCCTACACTGTTCAAAGTAAAAAAAGAACGATGAACGACCTACTTCCTTTTATCTATCGGATCGGTCGGAACGATTTCACAAAAGGAACGATTATGCCCAACTCTGTTAAGGCAGAATTAGTTTGTACGTTCCGTTCTGTTATGAATCAGCTGTTTTGTTTTTGTTCAATTGAAAAATTGTATGTCTGGTTTGTTGTTACTTTTTTCGTTCTGTTCTGTTACGGGCGAATCTGTAGAAAATAGAATACCACGTTAAGTGAGCCAAGAGTGTATACGTATTAGTGTTTTTGTGATGTGAAATACTCGTATTACAAATTTTGTGTTAAAAGTCAGAAAATTTTATTTTAATTCAAGATTTTTAAAAGCTCGTATATGTTTGTCATATAAAGAACATTTTCCACACATTTACACAATTTATTCCTATAACATCGTCCACATCCGAAAGTTCAGACACAGAACAAGTAATTAAAAAATATTTTCTACAGAAATGAGCGGCACAGAACGGCCACGAAAAGTAAAAACTAATGAGCTCTTTAGTGTAGTTCTCAGTCCAGTCGTTTATTTTATCAATAATTTTAATGGCTTCATCTGCTATATTGTTAATTGAAATGAAACCCAAGGCAACATTAAGTGATATTGGCGCATATACAAAAATCATAACCAAAGTTGAAACTAATAAAACAGAAACTACAAAATAGTTCACAGATAGTTATAGATCTTATTCAAAATTCATAATTAGTGCAGCAACTGCTTTCAGCTGAAGTAAGAAATGCAACCCTGCATATTGGCATGTAGAGATGCAGTCGAACTTCTATAACTCGAACTTCTATAACTAGAATTTTCTTTAACTCGATCCAATTCGATTGGCGGTAGCGAAAAATAACTTACGATTCCTCTTCTGTAACTCGAACTTTTACAACTCGATGTTCTCCATAATTCGAACGAAACTACATGCATATGAATTCTATGACTCGAAGTAGTGATTTACTTACTTATCAGCTAATCTGTTGCATACACATTATTGAAGTGCATTGTTTTGAATTAAATTATTTTATTCGTGGGATCCGTGGCGGAACGGCGAGGGTTCAATGGAAGAAACTTTTTCGTAGCCTTCCACAAATGATGTAGAAAAATTCTTATCGAACATTGAATTTATCCGCCTGTCCCACGATATCGGTTTTTTGTGAAATTACATACGAGTATAAAACAAAAACAAAATTTTAGAAATTGTTTTTGCTTTAAGTGTAATTTCACAAAAGAACGATATCGTTCGATATCGTGGGCCAGGAGGTATATACATATTTCCAAACTACAACTGATGAACACTATAAGGCTTTTAACAATTTAGAATAATTTTTTAATAAAAATAAGAAAAGGAAAATTTGAGTCACTTTCAATTTCGCAAATTTATTATTCGATAAAAAAAAATTTTAAAATTTTCAGAATATTTTACTTCACTATAGCTTATATATATTCTTTAAAATATTTATACAAATCCTAAAAAAGTTATTTTTTGTTCATAATTTGTATATAAAACAATTAAAATAAGGGGCTGTAAAAGTTAAGTTATTCAATAGAACTTTGTTGACCAAAAACACATCTCTGGTGTATTTTTTTTACAGATATTTCTCGAACACAATAAAAATCAATCAGGTGTTTGAATGTATTAGTTAGTTATAATTTAGTTGCAGCTGCACCCAAAACTAAGTGCAAACTTTCGTGCTGAAGGTAACCGACTGTGAATAACTTAAATAGGTACTTAAAAAAGTTAACACTTAATGGTAATTTCTAAATATGCGCCATCGTATTTTTTTAATAACTAACATAAATATGCACAAAGGGATCATAATTACTTTGGACCCAAGTGGACTGGTACTCTTTCTCTTATTTCTTCACTGGCAACCTGTTCACCTAATATAAATGTGCACATGACAACATTTCTTCTTTTTGTACTTATTTTGGTTTATTATTTACACCACAAACTGCAAAGTCAACTATACACAGTAATAAGAGAGAACGTTTCGTAGAGTTATGACGTTGTTTTAGTAAATGAGCGATATGTATGATATTCTTACTAGATAAAAATCACATCCCTGCATTCTTTTAGGCAAACCACCGTACCCATCTAAACGATTTCAATAAATTGTGGCGAGTGTGGTGTGTTGGATAAAGATTGATAGATTTGAGGCCGCTTTGGGAACCAATAGAAGGCTTTACTATCAAAATCTTAATTAACCATCAATTTTATATAAATAGTTGGCTATAAATTTAAAGAAACGAACTTTAGCCCGATAGGAGATTTAGATATTTTTTTATATTTTCTTTATGTACGTCTAGTAGCTTGAGATATAGAAATCATATCTCTCTGAGTGTTGGTGGTTCTATTTTGAGAGATAGGACACATTTCGATCCGATAAGTGGAGCTGTTATCTATGTTTTTTTTTTATTTAATGTAGTTTGACACATCGGAAATCCGACAGTTGGCAGTCCTGTGGATATATCTTAATACATGTATGTACATACACATATAAATCACATGTGCCGGTGTCCACCTTCACGCTAATGTCAGAAACCTTTCTAGCGATTTTAATAAAATCGGAACCGATAGGTGTCGGTCGCCATCGACAAACAAGTCACTGCAGGACAATAATTTACATTTTACATAGAGCCACCTAAACAGTGGCGGATACATGGAAATACACATGAACACTGATGGTGGGAGTGTAGCCGATCCCGAAAAACAACGTTGTTTTTGTTCTGCCGTGTAAGTTGAAATTAATTAGTGTTAAATTTCGCCCTGTTCCTTTGAAATATTGTCTCATGTCCAATTCATTCTGACTAAAATTGTTACGAACTTTAGCCGCCAAAATAATAATCTCTTTGGATTAAAAACTACTAATTTACATTTTATTTTATACTATAAATTCTGTTACGGAATTTTGGTTTTTATTTTTAAATGAATATAAAAAAACTACTTCGAAAGGTTTGTTTATTTTAATTTTTGTCGCTTTCTTTTTTTCTCCAACTTCTTACAATTTCTGCTGAAATTTGCTGGCAACCGTGTGTAAGTCATACCAATTTAAAATTGGTATGTTGAGAGAGGAGGAGAGCGAGCAAATGTTTTGCTAAGAGAGCGATTTGTATTTCTGAAATACATATTTTTATTTTTGCTGGTGATAAAAACTACAGCTGGAAAAATATTTATAAAAAAAACACATTTGTGTAGATATGCGCATTTGAGTGCATGCATTTGTAGTTGTAAATATTTGAGGAAACACAAAACAAATAAAGGTGGAAAACAAAAAAGAAATGAAAAATAATTGTATAGTATGTACATACATCCATATGTACACATGCATGTGTGTACTCATACTCGTATGCATGCACAGTGGATAGTTTAGTTTGGGAAGGAGTTGTGGGTATGAACGAAACGAAGAAAGAGAAACGAGGGATAAAAATCATTGAAACGATTCTTAAAACAACATTAATATTAAAATGAACTAAAATATCTACTAATTACACACATACATACAAACATACTTGCTACAACTGCATGTATAAATGTGGAAAAACGACTTTGTCTTAAAAATGTATATGTTTTAAACTACATATTTAATTAAGAAAGAAAAAAATAAATAAATTCTTTCTTACCTTTTATATCTGAAACTTAAAAGTTAAAATAATAATCCAATAGTTTAAATCCATGTTTAAAAGTTTAATCCAAATGGTAATTGTGAATAATCCAAATTATGTCTGTCTGTAGATACATACATACATGTGTGTATGCTTCGAGCGTATTCCAAATTAAGGTTTGAGTTGTTTAATAAAAAAAAAATATCCACTTTTCATAAAACTTTCACAATACACAGCAACTTTTATAAGCTTTATCTTTTTTGTATAATTTTTTTTTTCTCCAATCTTTTTTGTAAGAGATTTTCTCTTTTTTATTTAATTTTCGAAACCTCTTTTTCGTGTATGTATTTATTTTGTATTCCTTTTTGTTTTGTCGCTATTTATTTATTATATTTGTATGCATGTGGGCATGGAGGTTTCTACACTTAAAACTCAACTATGCGCTTATTTATATTTCAGCTTGTTTTCTCGCTGTAAATATTTATTATGCATTTTGTTTTCAATGATGTTTCGTTGTTTCTCAATTTTTTTTTCTTTGTGTCGCACTAACATACAATTTTAATTCAAACATTAAAATGAAGCCACGAAGTTTATAAATTTATATTTTTTTGTAAACACAAAATTATTATTTTTTTTAATTATATTATTAGTTTAAATTTCTTTTTATATTGCTTTAAATCACTTACAATTTTATTAATAAATTATTTATAATTTCAAAATTCTACACGAATCTTCCGCACACATCCTTTTAGGCCAACGATCCGCGTTGAAATGTGCCTTAGCATTGAGTTAATGTGCTGCTGTCGCATATATTTACTCAGTTATATAGATTTTTTGCCTGTATCTTATATACGTACGCTTTAGTATATAAGCATTTCTTATATACAACTTGTCTACCTATTACACATACACACCACCCAAATGCTGCTTTTTATGTACTCTTCCAATTGCTGTTTTTAGGTAAATGAGTACAAATTTTACTCTACTAGAGTTATTGACTTTATCTGGCCTTTAAACTTTTCTTTCTCTTTTATACACTCACAGTTATGGTGCTCGTACTTGATGTGGTGCTGTCTCTGTCTCTTGCTTAACTCTCTTGTATTGGGATTTGAGTATTATTTGGTGACACTAAACAATTGAGTACTATTTGCAATTATCACTCATTCGTATAGTATGTGCTCTTGCTTTTGAATTTTACTTCTCTATTTTGTTATAATTCTTGTTTTTAGTTTCATACATGCAGCTATTTAATGTTTATGCACACACAAAACCAAATACACAAGCAGAGAAAAAAAACAACTTCAAAATCATAAAACCGATGGCAGCGGAGATGCGTTGTTATCGTTTTACGACGAACCGTTTGTATTCGCTGTTGAATTTATACTAAAAGGTCTTGTATCTTAAATGGCTTGGCTTGGCTTGCCTGACTGACTGTCAGCCGCCTGTGAGTTTGTACATGGTTTGCGTTTTTTTCTTCAGTTAATTTTTTTCTTTGCACTCTTTGCAGTTGGGTCTTATATACAGATACTGCAACGTATGTACCATACATATTACTTCAGTTACACATTCAGTTACCAACGATTTTTTGTATCTATGTACATATACATATGTATATGTATGTGTGTTTGTATCTAACTATGTTTGCTGCTTAACTCACAAAACATGCAATTCAATATCTCCTCTTCACCGCACATTCAATGAAAAATATTCATTTGAGTTTTATATAACAACGTTCAGTTAACATTTTTTTGTTACTATTTTGAAATTGTATTTTGGAGAAACTGATACCTACACACATACATACATACATATGTATGTATGTATTTTATTTTGATGATTGTGTTTCAGGATTTTGTGGATTAAATCTCCATTTACTTCCTTATGTATAAATCTGGTTTTCTAACTAAAATGTTTTTGTATTCATTCCATTTTAATTTTTCGGTTATATACAAACCAAAACTCCCGCTCACTTCATACCCTGGCATTTTTGTGAGTTTTAAAAACAATTTTGTTGGTATTTTCTTTGCTTTTCTTTTAATTTTAAAAAGATCTTGAAAAACTTTTCAGACAAATGTGTACATGTATGTGTGTTTATTCTGTTTAATACTGCTTGCCTCCTCAACCTATTGAAATGTTGTATGCAACGAATCCTTTGTGTTGCACTGGATTCAATGAACTTTAAACAGAATTTTGACTTTACTCAATCCCATGTACAAAAAAACACATACTACACACAATGTACCTATTTACATACATATGGGTTTACATATATTTTTGTATGTATGCATGTTTGTTTGTTTGCTTGTATGAGCATTTATGTATAAATAAACTTTTATATACTCTTTAAAATATTAGATACACACACAGCCTTCTAGTCCAAACTAAGAAATTTTTGTTTCTCTTTCTATTTGAGTTGAAATTTGTTTAGCTTTGCATTAAATCTTTAAAAATTTAGTTTACACGACAACTTCACAAAACCTTTTCATTTACACAAAGCAAATTGGGGCGATGATGTAAATTCCAAAAATATTGTCAATTTTAATTTTTTTTATTTAAATTAAAACTGGTTTAAAGATGGCGTTTCAAACAGATTCAAGTCTTGCTCCCCCTGGAAGAGTTTTTAATCTCTTCCAACAAGGAATTTTTACTTTAGATTTAGGTACTTATTTTCTCTGCATGAGTATATCTACATTTCGATCTCGATTGATTCATTGCATGAATATACATATGTACATACCTACATACATATTTACATACAAACATAAACATACATATATGTATGTATATTCATTTATGTATTTATATCTCCTTATTTATCTTTTATTAACTGCCAGGCCCACAATGTCACCCGCATTCGTTCATTCGTACAATTACATACCTAAGTACCTATAAAACAAAAACAAAATTTTAGAATATGTTTTAAATGTAATTAATTGTACGAAACGAAGAATTCGATCGACTTAGTGGGCCTGGAAGTTAATATATTATGTATTAGAAATCGTTTTATATTTATATAACAGATCTTTTTATGTACGAGTGGCCAAGTGTTGGAACTCTTTACCACATTATTTTAGAATATTTAACTTCAATCGTAATTCATTCCAGATCCAGCTTGTTGCAAAATTTCCCTTGCAGTTGAACTGATCTAATTCAAGATCAAACTTTAAAAATTTTATGAATAACTTTTTAATTATAATTGTTTTCATTAACAACTAATTCTTCGACTTTTTCTTGATATATTTTCATAATTTTCTAATTAATTAACGAGTTTGAGATCACTTTTATATAAAAAAAAACATCCAAATATCGATAATAAATTTTGAAGTTTTTTTTTAAATAAAAGTGACCTTAAACTCGTTAATTAATTAAAAAATTATATAGGTAAATATAAATGCTTTCTATTTACTTTGCTACGAATTATTATTAGTAGTTTATTAGATTATTGCCTACATATGAATTTAAGATTGTATATCACCAGCTACAACGCTGCCGTTGTGACACTAAAGTACCACTTTTGACCCTTTTTCGTGCCAGTGACACTTTTTATGACCCTTTTTTAAATTTATCCCTTTGCATAATTTTAACAAAATTTATGCCATTTTTTACCCTTTTTGGAAATGAGTATAAGTTAAAATATTAATAAACAGCAAAACGTATGAAGATATACATAAAATAACTAACGCAGAAAACTTTTGGTTCGACATAGGAAATTTTAAAAATAGATTTGATAAAAATATGTATTTGCTACATACATATATTTTTACTTTGCCTCATAGGTAGTAGTGCAATCGTTCAATGAATTTTTTCAAAACTATCACTTATTTAAAATAAACTTACAATCAAACTTAAAATAGGAACTATAGTGAGTCTATGCTTTCCTCCCCTCTATTTGTTCGAATCGAATCTGGAAGAATGGACATCAAGCGAAGGATTAATTACAAAATATAGAATACTCCTAAGTATTTCTAAAAAGTGATAAACATTATCAAAAGTTTTTGTAAAATTAATTTCTTTTTTTGATCATATGACTACTAATATTGCAATATCCCTGTGAAATGTTTTTTTAATTTTAACATTGATTTATAATTCAATTATGTATAATTACTTTTATTTTAGTCTAATGTATTTAATTAATTCTTAAAATTCCGTTTTTTTTTTAATTGATATAAATATTATTTTTTTGTTCACAATAAACGTGACACTCACTATTTTACTTTAATAATACCCTTTTTTGAAACTTTTTTTCCTTAAATACCCTTTTTAGGACACTTTTTCGAAATTTTCAGAGGCAACCTTTAAGGAGTCAGCTGGTTACTTTAATAAAAAAATAAATAAAACATAAATTTAAAAAAAATCTTGCGTACTGGACTATTCACGGCTACCAGTATTTGAAATGGCATGCGAAACTACGAATATTATGTCCTTATAGGAAATAAAAATATGTACAGTGAACTCGCGAAAACGTGAATACCCGTTAACATGAACAACAATTCGGGAACATGAACACTTTTATTTTTACATTTACTACTCGACATCGTGCACAAAAATTTATGAGTTTTTTTCGTTTTCTTTATTGCATTCTTTTTAATTTGGGCAATCCCAGCCAGCATATTAGAATACATATTTTATGTTTACATTAATTAGAGTGCTTTCAACAAATATACATGCACATGTATTTGTATCTCTAAGAATTAGATACATATTATTTTGCTACATAAAGTACAAATATAAATTGTGAAAGTGAATAAAATAAGTATGTCTTCTGAAACGCCAAAGGTTTTGAGTCCGAAAGACAAAGCATGTATTGGTATTGGTGATCTTTTCAAAGTGTTGAAGTGTAACTGGTTTAGCCAAGAAATATCAAGTGGTAAAATCCACAATTGCTCAATTAAAAAGAAGGACAAAGCAATAAAAAAATGTGTCAACAATGCATTTTGTGGTCCAGGGTTTCGCAACACATTACGCGCATCTGTGCTCTCTATAAATGGTTTGTTAATATGACGAATTAAAAAAGCCAGTAAAAAAATTCATGAACAAATTAATGGTAGCAATGGAATGCTACAGAATTTAAAAAAAAGAAATGGTATTAGATTGCTTAAAATTGACGGAGAAAAGCCGCATCTGCTGGATCCGTTTAAAATAAAGTTAAATGCCTGTTTTTTAATTTAGTTTTCTGTACATTGCTGAATACATTCATCATATTTTTGTTATTTCATTTTTTTAGTAATTTTTATTCATTCGTAATACGATTTTAAACATTTGATTTGGAAACGCATTATTTAATTTATGTCCAATTCATCCATACTTATATTGCTCGGTAAGTTTTTCTTCGTTGAAATGTCCAGATCTTAAACTATTAAATGTCAGAAATGAGGCAAAGTATGACTTCCAGCCTTAAAAATCTGTGTGATTTTATACAATGCACTCACAGTAGCAAAATGTTTGGGAGTTAGAAATTAGTGACGGTCATTCGGAAGGAGCCCAGATTGTCATTCCTTTGATAAATGACTCGATTGTGGCATGTATTGAATATTGGTATGACCTGATAACAAATATGTTATTTTTACAATCTGACCAAATAAAGAAGCTTTTAAAAAATATGGTATAACGGACAATAATGTTCTGCAAAACAGGCTTATATCAGTATGTTACTTTCTACGATGATCAAATAATTAATACTACTCCGTATCATTATTAATAATACTACCCAGAAAATAGCATCATTATAATGACAATAGTTTGCTTTCTATTATTCAAAAAATGTTTTTTTTTATAAATTAATTAAAACTTTCCAATCGAAATATGGTGTTAAAAATATTGACTCGAATAACTAAATTTATGAAAATTTGGGAGCTGCAGTTCACGTAAAAAGAAATTTATGTATTCAAGATGCTTTCAATAAACATAAATTTGTTCATAAGTTTTATAAAGCTTTTCTATAGAATCTCAACTAATTTATGTGAAAATACAAGATATTTTGCACCAATTCCTCTCTGCTCCACAAACATATTGCTTTATTAAAAGAAGATAAAACGAGCTAAAATATCCATCTACGCTAGCACATATTTTTAAAATTTAACATCGTAAAATAAAATATCCAATAAAAACAATACAACACACCATATTTTTAAATCTATTTTGAACGAATTTGTTACAAAGTTAAAAAACGAAAATTGGCACAGACGGATCTGAAACAACAAATCATGTTGGTTTCGCTGTTAGCACCGAAACAGGCTCGACACTAATATCCGGAATACTACCACAAAACGCAAACATATTTGAAGCCGAAGCGGAAGCTGTTCTAGAATTCCTAAAAATTTTTAATCAAAACGTTATTTGCCGCCCTGTCTTTGACGCCATGCTCAATGCCCGAAATAAAAATTAAACAATTATCAGTATACGGCAGATGCTAATACAACTTAAGAATAGGATAAAAATCATATGGATACCAAGTCATATTGTTATATCGTTAGCTAAAATCCAAAACCACACAAAATGAGAAATCGGTTTTTTGATTAATTATAATGCATATCATCAACATCCATGCCCCCACCAATTTTTACTCTCATATACATAATACAAATTAGATCTTATTATCTTATCAAATTATATAAACCAAAAGCACGCAACTAGACTTGTTTTTTGGAAATAGTCAGCTAGTTTCCTTTCCCAATTTTATGGCAACATTGAAGGAGAAAAATAATAAAAATGTTAGTTACGTGGTTTTGGATTTCAGCTGACGATATTACGAAATGAAGCTGCAGATAATGCAACAAAAAATAATAGTGCAAATAAAATACAAATTTTATTTCATTTATATATCCGACGTTTCGTTGGGATTTTCCAACATCTTCTGGGATAATTTTATTTCAATCTGGTAACATCAAAACTAAATAAGGACAAAGATTTTAATGTAATAAGATGAATGGAAAATCCCAACGAAACGTCGGATACATAAATTAAATTAAATTTGCCTTTTATTTGTATTTAAATTCAAGTGAATGACCTTGGAAGCCTGAATAGAATTATTTTCTTAAAAACAACATTAACAACAAGTCTCTTAGTTTAAGGAAATCTTTTAAAATAGTACTTTGGAAAAGTAATTTGGTTCAAATGCTCATGGTTTAAAATTTGTTTTTCTTTAGTTTTAATGAAGATGTTGGAGAAGTTGTCAACTTTAAATCAATCGAAGTTAACCGGGTGGTACAGAATCGGTTAACCGATTGAATATTCTAATATAGGTATACAGATAATGCATGAAATACTCCTACATGAGCTGGCCGAATTGTGAAGTTTATTTAATGTGATTATTTTTCGAACTAAATTTGTTGTTTATAGTTTTTAATCCAAAGTGATATGAGATACATAATATTCCAAGGGTACATATAATAAATTAACATCAATCAATTTCAACTTACACGACAGCACAGAAATACGTTATTTTTCGGGAGCCGCTACACTCCTATCATCAGTGTTTAGGTGTGTTTCCATGTATCCGCCATTGCTTAGGTGGCTCGGTTGTTCAACCCGAAGCTTGACAATATATCACACACTACAGCTAAAGATAACGTCTGCGTTAACAATATTTAACGAAAAAATCATAAACAGTAACTTCAAATATTTATTTATTTATTGGTACATATTCTACAAAGTAAATTTGCAGAATATGGTTGCACAAAAATGGCGCCGGTAACTAGACCATATCGTCATATGAATTCATAAAAGCCCTAAGAGTTACATTGAAAAAAAAAATTACAGGACATGCAAGAAACTTTCGAATATGAAAAGTTAACCAACATTTAAAAAAAAATTTCAGTTTAAGCTTATTTCTTATAAAGGAATTAGTAAAATTTTAATATAAAAAATTTTCCAGCGACATGTATTTTAATATAGTGAATCGTAATCAAACAAGAAGCCGGTTTTAAATTATTTGTAACTTAGGGCTTTTTTGAAATCATATAACGATATGTCCATGATGGTATTAACAGTATTTCGAAAATGTTTTTATGACTGACTATACCCGACCTAAGCCTTCACATACGAAGTAGCAATACGGTTATCAGTGGCAAATCAGTCAGCCACTTCGAGCGAGACGAAAAACTCTCGAAGGCCAAGCAACACATGCAAGACTGACTGATCGCACTTAAGAAATAATTACGATGACGCGAGAGCTGTTCTTCAGCCCAGAGCTGCTTAACGATTGTAACTTCAAATATATTCACAGAAATAGTCAAATATTTGCAACTTTAGGCCGATCTGTCTGTCTGACTTTTACAAAATATTCTGTAGAGAATTATGTATTACTGATATTGACTTGAGACTTTATAAGCAATGCCCCTGCTTATAAGGTCGCAGTGTAGGAAATTTGCATTTGTTTTCCTGCATCTATCCATATGTACATCAATATGGATAGGTATATAGGCATATAAGTGTTTGTACTATAAATATTACTTTGGCATAACTGATGAACAGTATTTTCGAGCATATTTTCATTCCAGCCAGAGATAGAAATCATGTTGCAATTGTATTTTTTTGGTACATTGTGGTGAACCTTATTGATAGATTGGTGCTAACGGGATTTATTTGATACAATATAAAAACCTCAATTATTTAAAAATAATAATTCTTACAATATTAAGTTAAAAAAAAATTCCAATATTATGTCTTGTTGTATAAGAAACTAATATTCACAATAAATACAAAATGGTTTCACCCATAGTAAAAGCCGTAATTTGCGACAAATTAAAAACACAAATATGTATGTTAAAAACGATTAATTATGTAATAAAAAAATTAAAAAATTTTACTGGATGATAAAATACACGATCCATACGAACTTCCTGCAAAATTAATTTCTATTCAATATAGTGACGATTTTTATGTGTGAACCAGCTTAATGAGTTCACTACCATGAAGGAAAGAAAGATATTAAAACTTCCTCGTTACAAACAAAGAACTTCGTTAAGTCAATTAACTCCTCTTACTTCATTTTTATAAATACATATGTACATATGTACATATCATCCGTCCCGAATTTATTTTCACGTATCTACAAGTAATTTTTCTTTGGAAAATTGTGTCTAAAGTTTCAATATTATATTCAAGCAAATTGACAGGTGATCCGAATTTTCACTACTTCCGGAGCACAAGTTCAGGATGTTAGACCCGTTTCACACATGTCAGAAGCGGTCTTATCTATTTTTTTGCGATATACATATGTATGTACATATGTACATTCTCGTAGTTACGTGAAGATTACTTCGGGACGACGATATGTATGCAGTTCTTAAAATAATTGTTTTACCATTGATCTTCAAACGCGATTGTAATTAAGTTATTTTTGTTAAGTTTTTATTAATAAATTTTAATATGTATGTACCGGCACTGACACAAAATCAAAAACACATTTTCCATCCCAGATTCATACTGTTAAAATACCCAGCTGTACAACAACAACTTACAATCATCATCATTCGTTTTCACTTTATGCATTTTTAAACGAACAGCAGCAAGCACACACACACATGCACGCACGAACGCTTTGATAACGACGTCAGTGTAGTTTTTAGTGTGGGTGGTAACATACTCGTACCAAAAGCTTTTTGTTTAAAAAATTCCAAGTGCACGAGCACACAACACGACAGAATCGCATACAAACGCACATACTCATTCAAACCATCGCCATACAAATGTACCACTTATGATAAGTATTGCGCAGGTTGGTCGAGGGTATGTATGAACAGCAACAAGAGCAATCAGCAACAACAACAATAGCAGCAACGACAGCAACGACAATAACAATTCAATAGATTCAAACTCAATACTCAAATTGTTGCAGCAGCAGTAGCAGCACTGCTTGTTTACTTAAATAATTCTTGTTGTTGTGTGTGTGAGTGAAGTTTCTTTTAATTGTGAAAAAAAAACAAAATCAAATACAAAATCCGTTGTTTGATGATAAAACATTTGTATGCATCATTATTTTTATCGCATTCTGGCACGGAATAAAAATAAATAAATTTACATAAGATGTAGACGCACGAATATGATTGTGATTACATACACATGTATGTATGTATGTGTATGTACATATATGGGTTTGTGTAAAGTGCATTTAAAAAAGATAATATATGAATAAATGCGCCTGTTAAAAATAATAATAATAATCAATGGATTTGGAAGGAATAAACAAAACGCAATATACATACATACATACGTATGTATGCATCTGTATCTTTCAAACTAGCAAATCGATTACAATATGATTTATAAAAAAATCATAGAGGAGGCTCTGAACTTTCTGAAAATCAAGCCCTTGACCAGCCTGTTTGGAATACATTATGTGCTGCAAGGTGTCAAAACCGATTTTTATAAATTTTTGCAAGGCATATAAAGAGACAAAGAAAAATTTTTACTTTTAAAAGTTAACTTTGATTGTTCCTCAAATTTATTTGTTTTTCGCGAATACTTCTAGTAGGAGCTTAAAAAAATATTATATGTTTTGTAATTTTTAATTGCATTTTTTTCTTGAAATTTATATATTATATATTCAGTAAAATATTAATTATGCTATTAATAACAAATTGACATTAATTATTGATTATTACATACATATAAAAAAATTGTTTGTTAATTTTTTTAGTATGGAGTTTGAAAACCAGACTACGTATCACAAATGCGGTGAAGAGCTGTGTGTAACATTTGTTGATTTCGTCAACGTATCAATACAAGGTTTGTAAACAGTTCTGCTGCGCTACGTAGACCATGTACGAAAGTTGCGAAAGATTGCATAAACTCTGAAACCGATGTCCTGATTGCTTGAAAATGTATATATTTTCAATGTAGTGTATATAGTTATACCTATAGCTTTATATTATTTTTTTCTTAAGCTCTAGTGTGTTCTGAGCTACTTGACAGGCTTCTACTGATGTATTACCAGGAGCCTGAATTTGAGAGTCAAAAAGCAGTCTTTAATTGCCAGATTGATTATGATTTTAATTGCCATCACCTCTATCTAGAAACTATCTTAGATATTACTAAAAATTCGGTTTTCATTTGCTTACTAAATTTTAAACTAGTTCAGTGCTTATATTTATTTATTTACGAGTACTTCTTTAAATTATTTCATTGTTCAATGATCGTATTACATTTCATTTAATTAAATTCTTTTGCGTTCATTTCATTTAATTCTTTTTTTCTTTTGTGACTAAGTGTTTGTGCTTTACACAATTTACTTTGGTATTTAAAAAAAAATAAAACAACAAGCTTGAACATTTATTAGTAATGTAATTTTATTAAACTGGTATATAATCTATTGTTTATAACCGACTTTAAATTTATAAAATTTATCAATTAAAATTCAAATTACTTGTTTTTTAATCCTAATTTGCTACACATACAGAAGAAGTATGACGTCATATTTTCATCGATTACTTTACAAACATACGAATGTTTTTACACACATTTGTACATACATATTTGTTAAGTATTATAAGTTTTTGAAATTGATTATTAGCTCTGCTTATTCATAATGTTTTGCTTAGTTAAAAAACGGTATCAAGGCGAATTCAAATTAATATATATTTTTAACAACTTTTATCACAATCCATACACCCACAACAGAAATATTTCTTTCTTTAGTGCAAAATGTTATTTTTTACAGTCAAAAAATCATTTTAAAACACCAGAAAATACAAAAACTTCACACAAATTATCTCGAAACAGAAATACATAAATGTATCGCTCCTATATTGCAACCAAGGCAAATGCCAGAGAATTCGCCTTGGCCAATATCATTCTTGGATCTCAAAATAAACTGTTCAAGACGAATTTAAAACCACAAAAAAATTGCCAAAAAGCACATTTTGACAATGAGAGATGATAAATTACGAGTCAACTGAGCTGTCGAGGAACATTTTTGTAATAGATAGCAAAGAATGTTGAATGTTGAAGTAAAGAAAAAACAAATGAAATTAAAAAATTTTCGAGAAATTTTTCACTTTTGCGGCTACTTGAGCGCCACCTAAACGGTGTTAAGAATCATTCCTAGGAAGTTCATAGGTTCTAAAAAGTTGTTTATTGAGATCTTAGGTACATTTTTGTATTTGATTATTTTCTTAAATTTATAACGGTTTGCTACCTATGGGCCGGGACAGTGAAAAAAAGGAAAAAATCCAATTATTTTAAAATTTTTTGTGATTTTCATCTTGAAGATGAAGATTATTTGATTTGATATATTCACAATTTTTGTTCTTTATGACAAGATCTATAACTTTGCCTCAGAAAGTAAATCAAAATTCCGAACGATTTGCAAGATATGAGCCTGAGAAAATGATCAGTATTTTGCAAAAATGACACCGAGATCACAAATCTTTGTGGGCCTATAAAAAAAATGTGCATG
The DNA here is from genome assembly GCA_956483585.1 of Gymnocheta viridis. Classification (NCBI taxonomy): domain Eukaryota; kingdom Metazoa; phylum Arthropoda; class Insecta; order Diptera; family Tachinidae; genus Gymnocheta; species Gymnocheta viridis. The sequence continues at coordinate 89,093,100 of OY101443.1, read as the reverse complement.
ACTTTGAGCAAAACTGGGAGAGACGGGTCTTCTTTTTTTTTGGTATTTTATCACGTAGTGGTGTCCGTATATGGTTATTTTTCCATGACTTAAAAAATTTAACACAGTGTAATATCCTTCTCATAATTTCAAAAGGCTTTGCGTGTTGAGGTTTTTTTTACCTGGTGTATATACATACATGCATTTCATCCAAATCATCAGTAGACCTCAAACCATGTTCTTGAAAATTTTCAAACCTCTTACTTTATACAACAACTTTAAAAAAACAAATGAGAATTTCAAAAACTACAAAAATATAATCATAATAGGCTTTGAAATTTCTGCAAAAAACTCAACAAACAATTTGTATTCGATATTAGTCTATTTTGTTTTCTTTACAACATTTACAACCAACAGTGAGACGGCGTTTGGCTGACAATAGAAGTATTTAATAAGGCAAAACGGAAAATTAAATCTTAATTAAGTATTTATTATATTTATTATTCAAAAAGTTTTGCAAGACTTTGCAAATATATGTATACAAAATGATGAACGATACGAGACTACGTTGCAAGGAAGGAGCGAGCGATGTGTTGGATCAAATTTCCCATATTCTAGTGTATTGCCACTACGCATACCGAACATGATTTTATATCACGTATACGCGTATGATGGCAAGTTATTTTTACAAACCAGTGATATAACGAATATCAATTATCGAATTCTAATATTCAATTTTAAATTTAGTGTCACTTGTCTACGGCTCGATGTTGACGTCTGCTAAATCAAATATTTCAAATTTAATTGAAAATCTTAATAATAATAAATTTAACAAACTATCAGATTGTAATCGGTATTTACAATCCGATAACAATAAATCACTTGTCTTCCATAATCAGCTGGTTTTTTTTCTGAATTCGAGATTATCAGCTTCTCACTCTGTTTATTCTAAAGAACATTTTAAATTTATTGGATGCGGTTTCAATTACAGTATTTTCACAAATATTTATAAACAATTTCAATTAAGCTGAAATTCAGTTTCATTTCAGCTGTTTCGTAGTTGATGAATGGATAATACTATTTCGTTGAATAATAGGAAAATAATACTGCCCGGTATGTAACAGACTACGGCTTGTGTATGTATCCGAAGTATCGTGTGTCCAGATTATCGAGATAATACTGTACTGAAAAACCAAAATCAATTACATATAATACATAATATAGAAAGGGCGTATCTCGATTTTTTTTGCGATTCCAAGCTTTTCTTGAGTATTTGGAAATGTAAAGCCAGATCAAAAACGGCGTTTAAAAAAACTCTATATATACATCCTTTCCCTATTAAGCCAACGATATGTAGTGTGCAGCTTAATAGTAAAAAAATCACGTGTCCCGTTCGTTTGTTTTAGCATAAACGATTACGAAATCTCCAACAATTTGCCACGAAATTTTGTATTTGTGTCTGGTGGACTCCAGCTTCAGAAAGAGGGAGTATACTTTTCACTTTTCAAACCGATATTTAACGCTGTTGTAGAGATGTACATAATAAAAAATATTTTGCTGTGTTAAGACGATCTTTGGCAGGACAACGTCTGCCCGGACCTCCACTAATATTGTACAACTTATCATTTACTACTTTATGTATTTCCATAAAACTTTGACCGTAACTGTGAACAAGGAACTGAATGAATGAAGAAACCAATAAAATAAATGTACAATTTTAAGTATCTGATACTCGTACATATAAATTTATTTCATTATACCAAAATTTTGCACGGTATATCTCCAAAATATAAAAATTTTATTGTTGCCAAAGCACTATTTTAAGAGATTGGTCGCGTTCATAAGACGTTGCTGTTGAGCTCGCCTGTTGTGAAACTGCTGTCAACTATTGAGCCCAACAGTTACGTCTTAGCAACGGCTTCATAACTAATTGGATAATGAACAGCTGTTTAATGTAAACAATTGAAAAGAAATAAAAATGCTGCAAAAGAAATAATTTAAATTTGCTAAATTAAGTAGTTTGGCTTACACTAAAAAGTATGGACAACATAGAATTTACAATGGAGTTCTTATTGGCAGGAATTTCCCATTTTTATTTTAAAATCTGCACCACAAATATAATATTGACAACATAAAAATGCACAACAAAATACTCCAATAAAATAATAAACCTGCACCGTTTGTATTTATATATACTGTGTTCAAAAAATCTTTAAAACTAATTATGTAATTAATATAAATATAAATTTCCGGATTAGGGAGGTTGTACTGTACTCCTTTATGCTCATTATTAATTTATTTTTAATAATTACTACAAAAGTTTTGCTTTACTTCTTTATTTAGCAATTTTATGAAATTTTTTTATGATTTTCCTTTTCATTTAAACTCATTAATTATTTAATAGAATCATATTGTGTACATAAATAAATAAATAAATAAAAAATAAATAAATAAATAAAAAATGTGTTTCATTGCTAATCTGGCGTTATTAAACGTTTATGAATATAAATACATTTTTATTACACGCTTATAACTCAAAATTTGTTTAATAACTATAACATAATTTAACACTGAAATAAAAAAATTTTATGAATTAGACCGTAAAGGCTGGTACTGTGTTCAGTTTTCCACGCGGAATGCTGTCAAAATGCATGCATAAAAAATATATGTGGAAAATTCGTTAAAAAATGTTGCCCGGTTAGTACTGTGTTTGTTTTCTTGTGGAAAAACATATGAAATGTTTCTTTCAACATTTTATTAAAGCTGTGAAATAAAGAAAATGGCCTTTATATCATACGGAATTTTGACAGCTGATCTAAATACATATGGACATAAAATACTAATGTAAAATAAATTGATAGAAATAAATACATAAATAAATAAAAATAATAAATGGCAAATATTGAAAAAGAAAAGTTTAGTGAAGTGGAGAAGAGTCAACTTATTTTAGCCGTCAACACCACATTTTAAATGTCAAAATTTCCAAGTGAAATAATCAATAACATTTTTCACAAATTTGAACAGAATACTAAGCTTAAGAGTATAAATAAATATATTTGTTATCAAAAAATCAGTCACTATTAAGTTTCATGGCAACTAAATACAAATTTAGCTGTTGGCCGCAGAAAAAAATTAAAAACTAAAAAAATTAAAATCAAGCATATTCTCTGAAAAAATATTGTTATTCGTATTCTTGAGTAGTAAAAAAATTTTGTATTCGTACTACAGAGCTGCCAATGCAAAAATTACTATTGGAAATTCGTGGAAACGAAAGTGCGTACTATTGGATGTCCACTGTACTGCACGTTTCAAATTTCACATAATTAACATTAAATTCTCTTTTTGTACTATGTAGAAGACAAATAAAATCAATAAAGATAATTCTTCAGTGTTAAAAAGCAGTAAAAAATAAATGTATTAAACGCTGGTTTTAATTTCCGGAAGATTCGAATTTACAAGAGTTCTAATTTTTGTGAATTTGCCTTGATATAATTCGAAAAATATTTGACTTTATCTATTTCTTGGTAATTGTAGCCTCATAACAAGGCTGCTTCAAATGTAAATCAAAATGATTTTTGACTTTTATCTAAGCATTACATGATTAAGTGCAAACATAGTATGTTTCACAAAGAAAAGGAAACAGACGTACCAAGGCGAAATCATAACAGGTGGTCTCGACAGCTCAGCTGATTATTTTTTGAGTTGCATCTCCTTGTATTTTAATATGTTTTGTTTGTCAAAATTTGTTTATGTTTGATTTATGTATATAATATATAAATCAAACATAATATATAATATATTATAATGTTTGACTTTGATTTTGACAAAGAAAGCAGGTATTTTTCAAAGCGATTTGAGGCGAGTCTACCTCTTATGAATTTGATTTGCAGACGTACTTTCTTACATAAACTACAAGTATGTGTTTTTTTTTAATTTGAACACAAATAAATTACAAATGCTTTCTTCAGCCATCTCCTTGAAAATAAAACAATAAATTTCATACAAAAACCAACAACATAAAATTAAAAAATAAATAAGTATGATTGTGCGCTAATTAGGCAAATTACTTTAGCATCAGCCAACCACTCACCCATCCATCCATCCATCTATTTATTGTTGAACACATTCACCTGCATTGCTGGCATTAAGATGCGGGTACTCCGGCAACAGGCAACAGCCAAACAAACATCAGTGTGTCTTTCGTTGTATGGTTGGCTCAATCATCACTAACCAACATCATCATTATCATTATCATCATCGTCGTCATTGTGATGTCACAAATCTCTCACAGCGGCAGTATCCATCGTACAGATGTGTAAAACGCGCGCTTTTTTCCTGCTCCTGATATTCTTCTTCCACTCTTATTTGTCATCCTTCTTATGGCCGAAAACCACTATTGTCACGAGTTCTGTTTTTATCATTTAATTAATGGAAATCAAAGAACAACAAAAACAACAAGCAATATTACAAGCAACGAGAAAATCAAATAAAATCAAATCATAAAATTCTATAAAGAATCGCATTAAAAAATTCCCGTTTTGTAAGAATACAATTTGAGTTTGAATATCTGCTTGAGTTTGAGTATCTCTGAAATTGAAATTGTTCTGCTTGGTGGCATGTGGTTCTGTTGTAGTATTGGTTCGTGCCAATGTGTGTAAAATAATTGTTATTTTGCGTTGCCTCTTAGCAATATGTTCGTTCATATGCTGTTTGTTGTAAGAACTCTAATAATATTCATTTGTTTGTCTCTTAAATTTCAATGGTTGATGTGAGACAATTCTTATTTATCCGTACAAAAATGCCATTTATCTTTCACTCTTCAAGCACATACACATACACGTACTACTTAACAATCAGATTGATGTGATATGAGTGCTTGTTGTGTTGCGCCACCAAAATTGCCAGACTAACTTTTTGGACGTTCTAGGTGAAGTCCTCTGGAAACAGGACATTTTCTTTAGTTTTACAAAAGGCTATTTAATAACTAGTTATCACAGTTAGTAAACAAATATACAGTGGGTGACAATACAGTGGACACTTTTTTTTGAAAATTCCACAAAGAGATAGGCAAAAATATTTACATATGTTTCCTTTTGCAAGATATTAACTTTGAGCATTTATTTATGTTAAAAAAAGACATTATTTATAAACGGTGCTTAAAAAACAATAACTACTTTTATAGTTAAATACATTTTATGTGTTAAATAAAAAGAATGAATGGGAAAGCAATTTAAAATATATAATTGATATATCGTTATTAATAACTTGTTTTTTCGGCCTTTCATTGTAAATAAAATAATACAATATCAATGTTTTAACATATTTAGAATTAATTCAATTCCTGATTTTTAATTTAAAAAAAATTTGTCATAGACAATTAATTTTAATCCAAAAAAATGGAAAAGGAAATTATTCATTTATACTATTTAATTAATTATTTGTTTAATTGTTATTTTAGTTCTTAAACGATTTTTGATCCTGAGGAAGCTACGCAAAGGAGTAGCGAAATATCAATAATAAATTTGGATGTTTTTTATATAAAATTTACCTCAATCTCGTTAATTAAGTAGAAAATTTATATTTTATAGTTATTTCTATATTTGTTTGTTTGTAATTTTTTTTGCAACATTTTTCGCTTAATTGGTTTTATGTGCAAAATTGTGTGCGAAAAATTGGCTGGAATCACGCTTTGTGTAGATTTAAAAATCAAAATAATAAATGATTTTATTACTGGGTAGAAGTTTAAAATTATTATATTGAAATGAACGCTGATGAGATGGTGTAGCGACCTTAAATTCAGTAGTGATCCGTTCTGCTGGTCTGATGAATAAATTTTTTCAAATAAAAGTACTCTCTTAATAAAAATAGTGAATTTATCCAAAAACAATTTCTTAAAAATTAAGAAGAAATGGGTAAACTCAGATTTGAACTCAAACCAAAGATTTAATTTCAATATAACCCATAAAAAGTTCAACAATTACGTATAAATATTAAGTTTAAAATTATTTGTGATAAATATTCAAATAATAAATCATCAGTTTCGGAAATTATACAAATGACCTCGATGGCCTCGTGAAACTACTCCAAGACAATCTAAAGGCAGAATTAGTTTGAACATTCTGTTCTGTTCTGAATCAGCTGTTTTGTTTCTGTTCAGTTGAAAATCTGTAAGTGTGGATTATGTCTCCTTTTTCATTCTCTTCTGTTGCGGACAAATCTGTAGAAAATAGAATGCATCGTTAAGTGATAACCAAGAGGGAGGGCAGGGCTTATGTATTAGTTTGTTGTCGTGTCAAATATTACACATTTTTTATTAAAAGTTAGAAAATTTTGCTTTAATTCAAGATTTTTTTAAGATTTTTATATTTTTGTTAAATAAGAAACAATGGACGATGAAAGCCTTATTAGCAGGTCTGGCGTACCACCTCCGCTGACTGCGCTTCTTCTGCCATTTTAATGTTTGGCACATTTCGCACACATTTACAAAATTCATTCCTACAATTATATCGTTCATATCCGAAATTTCTGAACCAGAATCATACGAAATATAGTTTTTTTATTTGTTAATTTGTTTTTTTTTGTACATATTTAATCAAAAGAGTTTATACGAAAACTTTTCGTTCACAATTTCAATGTTTTTCTTTTGAAAACAGCTTTTTCCCTTCATAGAACAAGTAAATAAAAAATATTTTCTAAATATTGTTGATCGGAAAATATGAGCCCAAGTTTCGTTAATTAGCAAATGAGAACTAGTGTCAAAGGAAACGATGGCAATTTAATTTGATGAATGAATGTATTGTCGATGTGTTGCTGTGATCAAAAACAAAGGATATCCTACAAAAGGGACAAAACATTTTTTTACTGATTATATTGTAATTTTTTATTAACAAATAAAAGAAAGTATCCATCAATTGCAAATTAATTGATATTTGTTTTTGGGAGGTATTCGAACTCTAAGACCAATAAATGAATATTTCTAAATATTTTCAATATTTTGCAATATATACAATTTTGTTTGTTATTTAGAACATTAACGAACAATAAGAATGTATTCATACGCTGTGATTTCCATGGTTGACATTCATCTTCTTCTCTTTTCGACTGAGAGCCAAAGTGTTTATCTTTCACAACCGAGTGGGACCGCTCTAATTTAGAATGTATCGCACTATTAGATTTGTATGGAGTTCTCATGAGTTAAAATCTAAGTTTTACCATCAGCTCGCTTAAACCCCCCGTTGCCACAAGCAAATACAATCAAGAAAAATTTAATACTCTCTCACTTTTTTACTAACAAACTGACGTTGCCTCTACTTGCAAGGGTTTTTGGAAGACAATCCTTTTTCGGCACTCGCAGCAACTTAGTGTCAAAGAGATAAACAGTATTGCCAATGTTGTTGGAAAAATTTAATTCATTATTTTATTTCCTCAACCGATGTCATTTTAAATTATCAATCTTATTAAAAAACTAATAATAAGTGTGTTCGAGTACCTTAAAATTTTTTAAAAATTTTTACTGAACTTTATTGTGTTTTACAACACAAATTGAGAGCTTAAAGTGACAGTTCTTGGCTGAGAATTTATTCAAACAAACAAAAGTAAGAAAATAAAAATTACGCAATTTGTAAAAAAAATTATTTAAAAAAGAAAAACTGAAACAAAATAATAAAAATAATAAGTGAACAATTATTTTTAAACTATTCGTTCGTTAAACATGTATGCACTTATCTGATTTTTAAAAGACAAAAGATGTTGTAGAAAACATTTACAGCCATTTTTTTTTGCTTTTTTGTTATTTCTTTGGAGTTGAGAAAATGCTAAGGATATGGTTACTTAGCACTGCATTCGCTTTTAGGGTAGTCAATAGCAAAAACCAATAATCACATACTTTTGAATAAAATTAATCAGACACAAATTAGCAAAATCAAATAAAATGAAAATAAACACATGGAAACGATTGTTCAAATTTTCTTAAAATATTCGTGTTATAATAAATATTGCATCGAGTACCAACAAGAATAAGAGTTGAGCAGTCCAAAGTGTAAATATATTTCAAGACAATATTGATTTGCAATCACCTGTTTCCTTAATCTTACTAATTTTTACAACTTTTCCGTTTGCGTACTTTTTTGGGTAACAGCTTTTTTTGAGAGTTAATTTTTCAGTTTACTCAGTAATTACTCATTTACTGGATTTTACTGTAAAAGTACTCGAACGCAGCTAATAATAAGTACTGTCTCCTTTTGCCTGTGTGAAATGTGTCCATATTGAGTTCTTGGCAGCTTAGATTTGTTCAACTTGCATAGAAACTTTCTCTTGACTGTGTAAACATTCAAGCAACTTGCAAGAGATTCGAGTGATTCTTCCACAATTTCGATGCTAATACCAGCGTTGTCAACTTTTTATAACCAAAACACGCCATACACCTTCTGAAAACGTGCTAAAACGCGCTAAATCATGGCGTTAACAGATATTCATAACCAAAACACGTTATTCCCAAACGCTTTAAGTTAAATTTTGATGAAAGTCGCTGCATATATTAGAAAAGAATCCAATATTTATTGAAACAAAATAATAACTTTAAATAGTACATATTTGTTTTTAAATTCCTTCAGGTACAAAAAGTAGATACTTACAACTGTTAACAACATGTAGGCAGCCTAAAACGACAGCTTCAAACTTAAAATATTCTTTTGGTATATCAATACAAATTTTAATGTTGTACATAAAATTGTACGTGGTAACGTTACAAATATTAAATCAACAGCTCTGTCTTGTTGTATTTAATATTAAACTTTTAGGGTCTTATTCATTAAAAATTATCAAATGTTTATTAAAGGTTTATGACACAGTTTTACATACAAAATGTGTTTCATAGACCTATTATACACTTTTGGTAAGTGCTCGTATTATAAATAAGGCGGTTAATATTTTCATTGATTAAAAGCATCAATAAGGAACTTTTTAATGTTATAATAATAATAAAAAAATACTTTCATTTACACTAACTGGTCCACTTTCTGACCACAAAACCGATTGTATGTAATACTTCGAATTATTATAGGATTCATTTGAATTTATTAACTACTAAGAACGCGCCAATTCAGCGCGTTTTCTATAAACACGCTAACACGAAAAACAACGCCTTTGGCACAGTTAAAACGAGCTAAATCTAGCGCGAAAAGCACTAAATTGACAACGCTAGCTAACACATAAGTAACTCTGCTTGCAGGTAATTACTTGCGTCTGGCAACGAGGGGTTAGATTTTGATGAATGAGCGCTGTTTCAGTCATACCGATGATCTTCTTACATATGTCGTCTTTGAATTTTTTTTCTATGATTTCTTCGGCCGTTTTGTGTCAGCAAGTAACTGGAAAAGAAAGAATTTTAAGTTCATGTTCAACTTATAACTTCTACGAATTAACTGTCATCTGGCAACACTGGCTAGTAGTTTCAAAGTCCCCGTTAGATGGATGATGTTTTTGTACGAATAATCATACATCCATCGCTTTGATACTGATTACGATAATAGTGATGCCGATGCTGTTGATGATGTCGCTGATGATAAAACAGCAACAACAACAACACAACTGTAAATCTAACAAAAAACGAAAGCAAATAAAACGGCTGCTGATTTATTTCGTCTCGTTTCGTCATCGCGTTTTGTTGTTGTTTATAGCGCATGCCGACGACTGCAGTGTGAATTTTCAGTTCGATTTATTTAAGTTTGCTTTTGCGTTTGTTGTTTTTCCCTTCGCTCTCTTTGGGTGAAATATTCATTTATTGTGGGTTTCTGTAGGCAATTATTTCATGTACACACGCACACACACACACATGTATTGTACAAACAACCACGCATAAGTACATGCATCTCCATGCACATGAATATGTATTTTTTAGGTGGTAATTTTTCTTTTTCATGCTTTTCTATCAAATTCAATGAAAAAAATAAAAAACATTTCACATACCGAATTACACTCGCGTACTAACTAACACACTATTGCTAACATTGTGCGCATATGTACCTACATATGGATGTGTGTGTGTGTATGCACATTAGACCTATTTTACACTTGCCCTGCTTATCGCTAATTGTGTTAAGACAAATATTAATCACCACTGGACGCAAGTGGCTTCAAAATCCTTTCAAATCATGTACTAAAAGATGTCTTTGGAGAAAATGTAAAAATAGTTACAAAATGATTCCTTTTTCAGACACCATCCAGCTCACGAATGGATACCGCTCAACTGTGCTCATACCCTCAATTTCCTATGCTAGCGTGCATATCCTGCTTTTGTGATGTCCTGCACAGTCTATTTGTTAAGCAGCCTTGAAGATGACATTCAAACACAAATCTGTGAGGCTGTGTTTGCGCATCACTGTCAAGGGTAAATCCTAACAAATATTTTGGGAAGAGTCATGGAACAAACAAAACTCCAATTCTGGAAGGGTAACAAAAACACATTTTTCGTTTCCATACACGATGAGCTGGCCTAATGTGCATACATGCAACGTGTAGTCAAAGGATGAATAAGTGAGTAGAGAATACAATTTTTTTTTCAAGCCGTTTATTAAAGCCTCACGATTTTATTTCTAATTTGTTTTTTGTTTTTTTTTTCATTTTCATTTAAACGAACAACAAACACAAGGCACAAAAGCAACAGCTTCTTCCACTTTTATTTATTTTCTATGTGTGAGTATGGGATATTATTATTATTTTATTTTTTGGTTGAAAGGTTTGTGACGTCACAATGCTAAACACACAAACACACACTTTTAGTAAAACCCTAAATTTCCACAATGTGCCATAAGCAGATCGTATTAAAGGTTTTACTTACATACATACACACATCGGCACATATATACATACATACGTACACACATATGTATATAGTTTTTTGTTCTGCTGTTTAGATGTATTTCATTTTAATGCTTCAAGTGATGAAATCGACGGCAGATGTTTTTATTTCGTACTCGTTCTCGTGCTGCTCTCATTTGGGTCATTATAATTTAAGAGTTGCCATGTCCATTCTACACCATTCGTAAGCAAATAAATTTTGTAGCTTTTCCTTCAAAAATACTAATGGCAACTCATATATAGTTGAAATGTATTTAATTATATAATTACCTCACAGTTCTGATGCATATCTCAAATTTCTGATATATTGCATTCATATTGCACTTCATTTATTTAACATACAAGTTGTGTTTAATATGTGCGAAGCTTGGAGAAAATACAACCACTTTCAATCGTGAAAAGGAATGACCAGAAGAATATAAGTATAACTCAAGTGACACACACTTCCCCATGTTATCAAGTAAGACAGTGTAAGTGCCTTGAACAAAAGCGATATAATTCGCAATTAAATTACAAAAACTTTAAAAGAAAAAAAGAGTTGCACTAAAAATCTGTAAAAGCCTCATGTTGCTGGTTGCAGGCACATACACAGTGTATACATACATGCATGCATATGCACTCACTGTTTAATAGTTGGTACGACAATTTTCCAATGAAAATGCAAGCGCAATGTCAGCTGACATTTTTTTGGGCTCATCCGCAAAAAGCTTCTTTTTTATTTCATTAATACTCTCACAACTCCCAGCTGCTTTCAAACCAACAGCCAAATCTTTTTCATATGATTTTTTAGCTGAAACTGTGGCAGCATGTATGAGTAAGGGAGATAAGTTGTTATTCTCCTCTGAAAGATCGTCGGCCAATTTTCTTTTCGGACGAGGACCAGCGTAATTACATACATTTTGGGCGACCCACTTTATTTGCTAACGCATAATGACCAGTGATTTCTATGAATATGCTTTTAGCAAGCCATTTTTAGTGCTTTCCCTTAAATCTTTCAAGAGTTGAATTACACTTCGGCAAGCGTTTATTTATATAATTGACGAAGGCTTTCACCTTTTCATTTATTGTCTTAATGTTCTCGGTATTTAAATGTTTTTGTGCAATGCTTTCCAATATGTGCTGTTGTATAGCGTCTCCCGAGCGATTGTTGTTGCTCCAAATATCAATCAGCTCAGCACGACTAAACACATATTGTACTAGAAAAATTTGATTTTTTCGAAAACGTGTGGATTCGGACAAAATTTATTAGTTTCTTATTAATCTGCACAATTTGGTTAATAACTTCTTAATCACAACTTTTTGCAACGCTTTGCCATGCAAAAGTACTGATCCACGAAACACAACTACACTTGTTAAGCTCATTCTAAATATACACATAAACAAAACAAGGTATAATTGGACAAAAACACATAACAACAACACAAACATTGGTAAACTATATTTTTACATACCTGGACAATCGCTTTTAATATTAATCCTTTTCAGTTTTGTGTAAACTTTCGTCAGAACAAACAATCAAAATTTAAAATTTTTCACGCCAATTTCACAGAAATCGTATGGTACATAATCAGCTGACTTTAACAGCGCGCAAACAGAACAGTGTTGCTCCATATGTTAAAGTTAAATATTTTTTTATCTAACTAGGGTGTTTAACTTCAGTACAACTTCAGCCATATTATTTTGCAATTATTTCGCATGATTTTTTCTATATGGACTTTTGACAGTAGTTCGCACGAAATGATGAACAGAGTACCATGCTTATGGAAAAAAATAAATGCATATATTCTCCTCTCAAGAGGTCAGGTAAACAAGATGCTGAAGAATTGTTTTGTATTCTTAAATCAAAAATCATTTTTTCCGAGTTATAATGTTTGAGTAAATGAGCGATGTATGTACTTTGTAGTAAATAAATAATAATATTAAAGCGGTAATTGACAACTTTTCACTTACGATAATAAGAGCGAGCTGTACGTACGTACGATCAGATAAATTAACGAAAATTGTGTAGTTGGTGTTTTTAAATGATTTTAGATAAATTTTATTATCTTAAATTTACATTCCTGTTACGGATTTGGTTGTAAAAATATTTTATGTAACTTAAATATATGTATGTATGTATGCATGCAGATGTGTATGATGGTATATATGTATACTTATGTATGTACATAGTATATGCATTACTTCTGTAATTGCGATTGTGGCAGGCAGAGTATGCTGCTGCTATTTTTTTTTTGCTTTTGGCTCTGTTACACCAAGTTAATGATTTGATATCTTTTCTTTCTCGTTTTTTAGATTTCAATGTAATCATCCTTTTTCCTGCTTTCCTCTCAGCATAAATATACATGCATACATACTTACACTCACTCTACCGTGCATTGAAGGTACATGTTTGTTTGTAACCATGTTGTATGCTGTGTCTGGATGTTCAGTATTTGTTTGAATGTGTATGGTTGGTACGTTGGCTCGTTGGTTGGTTGGGTGTCTGTCTGTCTGTCAGCTTTTTATTTAGTTTGTATGTCACATAGAAACACTTAATGTTTGGGCACTTACTGAAATTACAATTTATGTTTATGGATGTTTGATTGCTGGTGTTGCTTTAGCTTTACCAGAGCCGTCCATAATATTTTTATTGCTCTAAAACTGTTTAAATAGAAATTTTCTTTTATTTTTCTTATGAATAATAAATTAAATAGTATATTGAGAACATTTATAAGCTTCTTCGCTGTAGTTAATTTTAAGGATTTTATATAAATTTGGAAAATAGAAATTACAAATAACGGAACTTTTCATAATTATACTGACAATCCCAAAATGGCGATGAAGAATGCATTGTTCTATGACCAGTTAAGAGTCGTTTGATTTATGATGATGATGAAATTTGACGTGTGTGTAGTTTTTAAAAATAATAAATTAGTCGGAGGGTCTAAATTCCCTTGGATGTTAACACGCACAATTTTGTGCTGTTTTTAAAAAATTCTTATCATTGGCAATTATTTTTTCTTTCAATCCTCCCTTAAAAGAATATGAACTACGTACACATTTGCTTACATTCTTTTTTTTTATGTGCCCAACAAACAATCACAATGTCAAACGTTTGAACTACATTTGTTGTATCGATCTTTTTTGAAATCTAGATAAAGATTTCAGATTAAAATGCGAAAGAATGTTTAAAGTATGACATTTTCTCAGTTTGATACAATAAAAGTAAAATTAAAAAAAATATTATCTATATAATTAATAGGAAAATACGTTTTAGATTTATATTAGATTTATATGTTTTTAAAGGTTCTTTTATATAGTCCTATACAATCATGATTTTACTGAAATCGGTTCAGTATTTTAGGTGCTATAAGCGTTTAAATTTGCTACTAACACATGCACACTTATTGCATATGCATGTATCAGCTTCGAGTTAAAAAATAAACAAAGTGTACATGTGTGTTTGTCCAATTCGCTTTGCATTGAAAGGAGACAAAGCTTTTTCCATATGCACTTTGTAATAAGAGAGAGCTAAGTAAGCGAGCTAATAAGTTTCAAGTTGTTTATTTAGAATGTTTTTTATTTATGTCTTTTATCGCATGTATTTATGTAAATGTTTAATATTTACTTCTAGAATGCGGTCTATTAAGTCGAGCGCTAGCTACGGTGGTTTCGATTGTTCTGTTAAGAGATTTCGCAATATTACTCAAAATAAACAATAAATTTAAAATAAAAAAAAAAATCTCAAACGCAAACTACAAAAGTTTTTTTTAGTTAGTAGAGGATAATAAATAAATTTATATATATTTTTTTTCATCAGGGCTATAAAGTATGTATATAAAATTGGAACTACAATTTATTTGAAAGCAAGTGAGAGTAATAAATGCTTATTTCATTTTGAGATAAAGTAAAATTTTTGTTAAGAAATCAGTTTTACTCAAATTATTTTGATATTGCTTCAGGACCTGATTCACTATCCTACACGATCGCACGATTCATTCACATGAAATTTTTAATTTTTAAGTCTGACCGACCTTAAAAAACCGCTTCGAAATGGCGTTTTAGGTGCCACACTATTCAACAATACTGATGCACAAACATCTCTTTTTCATTTTCATTTCAAATATATGTACATGAAATCCATTATTGTACAAAATACTTTGCTTTCATTGTTTTAGAAATAGAAAAGTTCAAATATTTTCATCATTGGTGCTAGTTAACAATAAATACCACTCTGATCGTATGAAAACTATAATTTTATGAAAATTTTCATGTTTGGCAGATCGTACGATTATGTAGGATAGTGAATCACAGCCTTTACAAACATTCCACATCTTATAATGATTTATTGAATTTAAATCCAAGTGTTTGCTGGGCACAAAGTATCTTCTGTGAGATTTTATTTGAAAATTGCAGACTCCTGAGCTGGTAGATTCACTCGAAAGCAACGTCTTCACCTGGCGGATGGCTCAAAGTTGCATCGAACTGCTTATAAGTTTTTTATATTTCTATTGTAAGGGGATGTTGTTTTTTCCCTCTTCCTAAACGATTTTAAAAATAATTGTCAGTAGAAATTATAAATCCCGGAAGAAATTTTCTCAACTATATTTTAATATAAATAATTAAAAAACAAACGCCGCTAACTTATTTATATGTTGCAACTTCGTTGTCTTTCAAACTGGTTGGTTCTCAAACAACATACCAAAATTAAAAGCCAAGTATACATTTACGTACTTTGTGTTTGGACTGTGTGTGTGTGCTATCGGATGGTTGAATAGATATAAAGGCATGTTGGTGTGAGTGTGTATCTGCTGGTATACTCGCATTAAAGTACTCAAGCCGGAGATGGAAACTAAAATATAATAATTGTGTATGTAGTTATTTATTTATTTAAATAAAAATGTACATAATGTTAAAACATTGAAAGATGCACGCGCCCAAAAGAAAAATAAAATGTACCCAAGTATTTATTTTATTCAAAATTCTGAAACATTCACTAATTAAATGTTGGAATGAGTTTAATAATATGTACATACATATGTATGTGTGTAAAAATGTATGTGTCGGTAGTTAACCTTGATTTCCCGATTCCCTCAAGTACCAAAATGTATAATACTCTTGCTAAGCTACAGTCCGGAGGACCTGGCACCAATGAAGCCATCCATATGCGATTGTTGGGTTAAATATAATAAGCAACAACAACAGCAACAACAATGACTTCCTACTTATCTTTCCTTCCATCCGTTCATCAATAAAATTTGAAAATAAGAAAAATAAACGTGAAACAACTACAACAAACAAGCAAAAGTATTGAAGTCGTTAGGACAAAGACAAAAAAACAAGCAAGCAAGCGAACAAGCAGAATAAAAAAAAATAAACGTTAAAATACTTAAATGTTGTGTTGTTGTTTTTGTTTGTTGCTTTGGTATCTCATTCGCATTCGTATCGTATCGCTACATTCAACTCAAATATTTATGTTTATGCTGCAGTGTGTGTGTGTGTGTTGTGTGGCTTTCTGTTAAATCCAAACTGCCAACACTGATTGCAGAGGTTTTTTCTTCTTAATCTACAGCATGTATTTATTTACTTCATACATATGTATGTATGTACATACGTATTGTTGTAAGTCTGAATATACAGCATATTTAGTACATTGAGTAGATAGACGTATGTATGTATGTATGTACATCTGTATGAATGTTCGAATCCAGATATACTGGTATATAGAATTTCATTAATTTCATAAATATACTTGTGTACTAACATTTGTGTGTATAAACGAGTGACTGGCAAAACTCAATTTATTCTTGCTTTTTGCGTATTTAACGAGAAGGTACATAAAGTAGATGATGTTCTCACAGATAATAAATACATATTATGTACATACATATGTTTTAACATGAATATACATATACATACCTATATAATGCATGCACATACATAAATACATATGTATGTATGCACGTAACAAAATTATAGGTACTTATTATGTAGTTGTTATTTAATATTCGTAGTAGACTTTTTTCCCCATGGCATTGTTTACCATGAAACTTTGAAACTACAAGATATGTACATACATACGCATGTACTTATGTATGTTCATATGTACATGTTACACATATGACTGTTTGTGATAAAAAGCTGGCAGACTTTATATGTCCATGAATAAGTACTTATGTGTGCATTCAAGGGATTTTCTTATATAAATTTATATATGTAAATATAAAAGATAACACAATCATATGCAATAAATTTCTATTTATTATTGAATAATAAAAAAAAACTATCGAGTAATTCCTACATTCTTTCAAACTTTTGTGAGAACTGTGGTTAAGAGCGTAAAGAGCGTTGTTTTAGTTCATTGTAGTTGTACATCAGTTGTTTCCCTAAGAACAGTGTAACGTGTACTTAATGAAAAGCTATAAAACTACAACAAAGTTAAAAAAATAACTGACCTGTTAATTGAGCTTAAAATTAAAATTTGTTAAACTTCATAAACTCTTTAAGGTACGAGGGCGGATCAATAAGTCCGTGACTTCAGAACGTTCAGCATCAGTTGTACTTGTGCGACCACAACGAAAGTCAGTAAACCACTTTTTTATCATTGAAATCGATGGTGCAGAGTCCCATAGTATTTATCGAGCTTTTCTTTGGTTTGATTGACAATTTTTTTCGCAAAAAAATTATGTTTAATGTGCACTCGAAATTCACTTTTTTCCATTTTTAGACAAATAAACGAGGTTGTATGTTTTGAACAGCTGTTAAACGCAAAGTAAATGACGACACTTGCTCAAAATTTGATAGTAGTCTATTAACAGGTGGTACTTGATGGAAAGTCACGGACTTATTGATTTGCCCTCGTAATTCGTACAGAACATGATGTCCTCGCTTAACAAGATTGCATCAGTGGCATTTTTTTTTAATTTATCTATAAATATAAATAAATGTTATCAAATGACTTTTTGTAAACCTAATATTCAAAATCATAAGGTTTTCCAGACTAAATTTACTTGATGAAAATTCAAAGGTTGTCAACAAATTGTTAGATCTTGGTGTAGTTCTGGATTGTGAATTTAATTTTAATTCTCATTTTGGTTATATGAAAGCTTATTCTGAATGCGCGTTTATAAAATGAAACTGTAAGGAATTTAACTGCAAGGATCCTATAACTTTGAAAATATTGTTTACTGCATTTGTTCGCTCTTAATTGGAATACTGTTCCTTTGTTGGGAACTTCTTTTTGTGATAATCGTGTTATCTTGTCGTCTCCCCTTTGAAGCCACTTTATTTAAGACGAACTATAAACTCTGTCATGATAATTTCTAATCTAATTAATGGTTTTATTGATTGCATGTATTTATTTAACTTAATTTATTTTTGTATACCTTTTACATCTCTAAGATCCAATAATTTACTTCATTTATCTGCACATGGAACTAATTGCGATATGAATGAACCAATTTTGCGTGCTTTAATTACTTTGAATAAGATAAATAAATAATTTCAAATTGTGCTTAGCAAATTAGAACAGATTAAAAAAAATATTGTTAAATTATAATAAATTATGACTAGCCGGTATGGATATTGTTATTCTATAGGCTGAATGATTAAAAATAAATAAATAAATAATGTATGCCCTCTGATTGTGCAACAATCAACAATTGTGCAACAATTTGGGACCGAGGCTGTTGTTAAATCCGGAATCGTTGCCGAGTAACAATTAAATGTACTAATTTAAAAAAAGTTAATTTAAAAAAAGTTGTTAACGAATAATGCCGTAAGTCATGGGATATGCTTAGAAATTTATTTATATATAAAACTAAAATTAAAATTAAATTCAACTTAATTAATGCTCTGCCCACACAACTAAATTTTGAATTTTGATTTAATAAACTTTTTATGGATATCAAAACCATTAGATGGATTTCAGTTTTTAAAAACAAAATAAAAGAATATTTACTACAAAATTTTAAAATGTTTCGATTGTGAATTTGCTTCACCAATTGATTTTATAATTTTTGTACTAACATGTTCATTTGTTTATTATAAAAAAAACATAAAAATAATCAAGGCGTATTATTCAAGTGGCAGCTGATTTCTTTGTCTTGATTATACTTGCTATTTTGAATGTCAAAAAGGGTGCCTTTATATTTCTCTGTATTTTTTTCTGTAGACTTTTTTGTCAGAAACGATATAAAAAGTGCCTGTTGCTTTTGTATTTTTGCAATTTATGTAGTAATAATTTCACCTGTTTAATACGCCTTAAAAATAATAGTAATTATTTTTCTTTATTTTTTCCTCTCTCTCGCTCTCTTATTTATTTTCATATCTTAAATTATTGTATGAATTAATGTACATAAAACTTTTGGCAACTTGCCTCAAAAATGTCCAAATGACACTCAATTTTTTGTAAATATAATTTAAATTTTTTTATTCTGCAATAAATTAAAAAACAAATGCAAATGTGTACATTCAACTTCAAAGAAATTGAATTAATTTTTTTAGAGTCTTTCCGCACATATGTACGAATGTCAAAATATTGTATATATAAAAATCGCTTCCAATTGTGTCATACAATTTGTGTGCTATACGAAACACTGTGCTCTTGAATTGCATGAAAATAAAAAAACAAAGCTCTCTTACTTGTTTTTCTAATGCCTTTCAAGCAGTGTTGCCGCAGGAGACATACGAAATTACACAAAAGATGATTAAAGACTATTTAAAGGTTAAAAAGGACTGAGGTTAAAAAAAATATTCGATTCAACTGGTAAAAAAGAATAACATTCTTGGTTCCGGAGAAGATAGAAATTTCGGTTAAAAAAGTTTTGAATATTTTCCATCAACGAATTACATAATAGTGAAAATTTCATCAAAATAAAATCAACAAATGGGAGTACAGGCCATTTTGCTAATTGCCAATGATTTGGCAACACTGTTTTCAAATACTTCTGTAGATTTAGAAACTTTCCTACAAACATTCGTACTCGTACGGGTACCTACACCGAAATATATATATTTTAACAAAGCCAATGTGCAGTTGATAACGAACACTACAGGATAATATTGATAATTCCAGGAATTTAAAACTCAACTGGATGTTATTTTCCATCACTTTTCATGTTGTTGTTGTTGTTGCTGCTGTTATTATTCTTTATTTAACAGACACGTTTACGCATTTAAAGGAACGACTAAAGCCGAAGGCTACAAACGACCCTCACGTTTAAATCGTCTACCAGCAAAGACGTACAAGGCAACAAAACAACAAAAAAAGAGGAAAAAATAAACAACAAAAATTCAAACAAAAAGGAAATGAAAACATAAATCGAGGACACTGATGTACAAGAAATGTTTATCAAGTACATAAAGGTTTTATATAAACATTTTTGTACATTATATTTGGTATATAAAAAGAGAGAATATGTAAATCAAAACGAGTATCCTTAGAAACGAAAGAGTGGAGAGGAATTTTTATGGATTACTAACCGGCATTACACATGCAAACAAAAGAAAATAACAACAAAAAAATCACCATGACAACTCAGTTGTTCAGGATTTATGTACGTTTGTCCATATAAAAGCAGAAATACATAAAAAGTTTTTCTTTTTGGATGTTTTAATTTTAATTGCACTCAACGCGTATCCTTGGCGCACACATACCATCCATAGATTTGTTTGATTGTAAATGTTTGTTTGATTGTATGTATGTAAGTAAATACAACTCAATATTTTAATGCTCCCTTAGGTCCTGGTTAAAAATAGGAATGGGCTGGTATGTGTACAAGTTGCTTTAGTAGATAAGTTTCCTTTATTCTGTCGTATTCTTTTTGCAATTCCATATCAAAGGTTACATTTGAGTGAATTTGAACAAAGAGTTTTTGGCTCTAACGAGACAAGAATAACAAAAGAATTCGTTTCTTTTTGAATTTCAAGGAAGTTGTCTTTCAAAGATTATTTTCGTTGATTACAATTAGAGTGGCAACATGCTTTTGCTTTTTCCACATAAAATATTCAAGCGTTGCTGCCGCTGTTTGCTACTCCTCGTATTATGTTTTGTTTTGTTTGAAAACTTGATTAATGTTTTCGCAGAAATTAATTTCATGTTGGTTCTTTAATGTTTTTAAATTCTATAGAAATTTTTGTTTTAGTTGAGCACAATTTGTTAAAGTTTGGCTGTTTAAGGAATTTTCTTTTCGTCACTCTGCCAATGAGCGGGAAGCTGATAAAGTTTAATAAAATTTAAACCCCTTTTACTTTAAACTTTAATAAGTAACTAATGCCGTTTTCTTTTCTGAAAATAAAATGTAACATTACTTTTACTTTTTATCAAAAATTTTGCTTCATAAAAGTGATGATACAATAATTTCTAATAAACCCACTATTTCAAAAAATCATTATATTGCAAATTTTCGATAGAAAGGGCAAAAAATGTTGCACTTTTTTTAGAAAAGAAAACGCCATAAGACGGTTCATAGCAAAAGGCAATAATTACATTTTTAAATCATATATTATTTAGACACTGGTAGTTTTTTTCTGTCCAAAGTATCATGACTCCACGCAGCAAAATGAGTCGCTTTACGCTTGAAAAACGTTGTGGCAAATATTTCACTCATGTTTCCAAAGTGAGTGTTGTGTTGCTCGAACCGTGTGTTTGCTAAAAAAAGTTATGAAGCAGAAATGAAACACTTACAGTGTAAGTTTTACACTTGCTGTTGTGTGCACCGACGAGAATGTGGCTGCTGTGATCGAAAGTGTGCAACTCAATTCAAGAACGTCGAGTGCTACGGAGCCATGATTTCAGTTTTTTATCATCTGAAATTGAAGATATGAACTTGAATAATTTTTTTAGAATAGTGAATGGTAAAAAAACAGAAAATCGACTTTCCGATCAACAATTTTCTGTTCCGATTAATTAATCGTAGGCAAAAATCGATTATTTTATAGTCGATTTATATTTTTTCTTTCCTTTAAATAAAATTTCTTTTTTGGTATTTATTTCAAATTCTAAGTAAAACTTAAAATTGTATTTATTAACTGTCTGTCCCAGTAAATTCTAAAGAAAGTTTCTTTCGTAATTAAAATTGAAAACAACAAAAAAAAACAAATTTTATTTTGTTTTCGATATAAGAAGCGATATAAGTTAACATAAAATTAAAGTGGACCTTTCGACCACTTTTAAAACGGAATCAATTGTTTCGTTTTGTTCTCACTCCTCATCCGATATTTCTTCAATATCAATGTTTGTTGTTTCTCCTTTTTTAGCAAAAGAAATTTTATGGCTTTTTTGTAGATGAGTGGCCAAAGTGGATGTGCTTCCACAAAAACAGAACTCTTTAGTACAAATAGAGTAGCTGTAATTTTTTACATTTTATTTTTTTGTTAAATACTGCCAAACATGGCTCGATGGCATTTTTAACAAAATGTTATCTTTTTCACGAGACTTCACTTTTTTATTTATGATACGCCGACCTACAATTTTATTACATATTTTACTTTATTTTGTTTTCACAAGAATTGGAACAATTCAAGTTCAGTTTATGTTAGACGACTATCAATTAAGATTTCTTTCAGTGGTTTTATTTTGTTGGTGTTAGCCACAGCGAATTATTACCAAGTGGCCTTATTAGTGCAACTACAACTGGCATTCACCAACCAGTCATGTTAAATGCATAAAAAGTTTTTGTTTAGTTTTTTCATATAGAGTTTGACACTTTGGTGTACTCAGTTGATAATCATCTGGACTAATAATGTCAACTGGTATCAATTCGCCTTGATAATAATAATTACAAAAACAGCAAATTTTTGTGGGGGTATTGAAATAAAAATTTTTTTGTAATTTTTGTAGAGCGGTGCCACTATTAATTTTATCTATCAAATGAATTATTTACATTAGTTTATTTATGAGGTGCAACACAGGTTTATTTCTTAAACGACATTCTTTGTGCGTTTTTCTTAAATCTATTAATCGGCGCCAAAAGTCAATTTCAGTATAAAGTTGGTAATGAAAAATCGAATACAAAAAAAAAATCTTTGGTATTGAAAATTTGTCGATTTTCGACTACAATCGACTTACTAGTTTCGAAACGTAAAAAATAGAATTTTTTTTTAATTTTATAATCGCATCTTAATATTTTACATGTTTAATAAATTATTAATTATTTTATTAAAAACAAATTGCAATCGATTATTGAAGGCTACAGCCAGCGAATTTAACTATTGCCATTAGACGGGAGTGACTCTCTATTTCAGTATACAAATAGTGGGATTTCGTAACATTTTTCTTTCACATCGTAATAAAGAGTAACCCTCCAGATCATCAGGGAACCTTTCCTTAGCCTTTAAATATTGTTAAACAATTGCAAAAACTAATTTCAAGAAGAATTTGAATGCAACTGATTTTTATTAACCCTTTGACTGTACAATGCATCAGATATGATGCACAGAGGTTATGATTGATAAGCTTGCGCATCATATATGATACATAATTTGTCTTATTTCTTTTAACAAAATTTTATATGAACTGATGAAAAATAAAGTTATCTAATGGTCTGGGAGTAAAGAGAATGTTTTTTTTAGATAAGACATGAAGATTTGTATAAGAAAACACTGCAAATTTCCAGGATATAAAACGACAAAAATATTTTTTTTTTAAATAACAAAAAACTACTAATGTTGAAAAAAATGAAAAATATAAAAGAAAAAATAATAATAATATTAAAAATAATTTAATTATACCTTATAATATATAGTTAAAAAATAATGTTTATGAATTTCATTAAAGCAAGGTAAACATTATGGTTTTTGACACTCAATACACTGCGATGACAGTTTTTCTATTGTGGCTTTCGGCTAATTTTTTATAACATCCAATACATCTGAAGTTAAACAGTCATTTAATATTTACAAAAAAGTATTTTTTATTTTTATAGATTGATTTTAATTATACATATGGCGTTCATAATAAAACGAGCAACAATTCTGGTAAATTTAAATTTAGTTTTTCCATTTATTTGTTCCATTCAAATCAACATACAAACACACATCACATTTGTTGTTTAATATTTTAAACACGTAAAACTTCATATTAGGAATATTTTTCCATTGAAATCCTCCCTTAATTTTAAATATTTTTAAACGTTTTCACTTAATAACTTTTCCAGGTACATTCACATGTTTTAATGTGTGTGTATGAACACATTTTCAATTAAAAAAATTAAGTAAAATAGTTAAAATAAAAATTAACAAAATTGTATTTATCCAGTTCTTGTTGCAATTGTGTGTTTGTATTTCCCAACGATATTTGAACCAGAATTTCCGAGAATTTAAAATTGTTGTCTTTTTGCAACGGAAGTTGAGCTGTAACAGCAATCGGAATTGTTTCGGTAGCTGAATTTTCTTGGAGCTTTAACGGGAGTGTAGTACGCGGCTTGGAAATGAAAATATAAAGCGTTCAAAGAAAATATCAAAGAGGAAGCAAACTTTGGCATCGTGGAGTTCTTAAGCAGGAAATATTTAAATTAATATCCGCTATTAATTTTTGGACAAATTCCGGGGAAATGTCATCGGGAATTTCAGTTTTGATTTTAGTACATTTTACATCATTCAGTTGAAGACAGTTTTTCGGGTGGCAGCTTTAAATGGAATCACATCGTATATTTTTATTTTATCATATTTTTCTTTTGAAAATTTATGAACAATAAATTTAAATTTTTTCACAGTGATGATAAGAATGAGCATTTGCTTCTTCAAACACTGCAGCACTTTATTCTGTAGCATTTTCGAAATCAATAGTAATGAAATTACCAAAATTGTATCAAATTACACCCTTTTCTTTGGGGCATTTAATATTTAATAAATTCGTTCACATAAACACCCACACGCACGCACGCACACACACACTCATATATATTTTTTATCTCCCACATCCCTGTGCCACGATGTCGTAAACTGAATGTTTGAATGTTGGCGACATTCTCATCTTCGAACGCTGCAGGAAGTTTCTTGTTGTTGTTGTAACAGTGCACCAATAAAACTTTAATAAAAATTTTAAAGCCATTTAATGTTTATCCGTTCATTATGAATTAATGAAAAGCTGGAATTAATATATTTTGTGTTGGGAAGCTCTTTGCGGGCAGGGAGATGACACACCAACCAGTGTTGCGTTCAGTACCATTTAAAGCTGTGATGCGATATGTTCGTATTTAAGCAGATTAAAACTCTTTTTTTTTCTTTATTTGTTTTCTTTTTTTTAATTTCATTGATATTATCATTATGATTCGCCATTATCTTAAACATCATTACAGTCACAGTAGGTGGCGGCAACGTTTTGTGTCGTTTATAAAGAACCAACAGAATTTAAACAAAAAGGAAACAAATTGAGTCTTTTTGTTTTGTCTTTTTGTGTTTTTGTCATTTTTCTATTGTTGTCTGGATGGATGGTTGGATGGATGGATGGTTGGATGTGTAATGTTGACTTCAAATGGAAAATATTGTTTTAAAGATTTCAAGCGAAAATACAAACAAATCTCAGCTTTAATTTAATATTTAATTAAATATTTTTGAATTAACTGAGAGCAACATTGAAACATTCTGTTGCAGGTTTTTTCCTTCTTATCTCTAATCAGGACCAACATCATCTACAATTCTGTTTCTGTTGCAAACTTAATTGGTGATCCGGAAGTGTGGACTTGTCTTTCTATTGACTCTAATTGAAAAATATATTTTAGTGTAAAGCTTAGTACTCTGTTCAAATTTGTGAAAAATGTTGAGCAACATTGATTATTTCACTTGGAAATTTTGACATATAAAATGTGGTTTTGACGGCTAAAATAAGTTGTCTCTTCTCCACTCTGCTAAACTTTTCTTTTTCAATATTTGCGATTTATTATTTGTATTTACATATATTTCCACACATTTATTATGCATGCATTTTGACAGCATTCCGCGTGGAAAACTGAACGCAGTACCAGCCTTAACGAGTTCATTTGAATATCCCTGCTATAAATTACAGCTTAAAAAACTTTTAAATCTTTATTTACTTTTTTGATTACTTTTGAACTATTTTTAATCGTAATTCAAGTCTCTATAAAGAACGGAGATACAATTAATAAATAAATGTTTTTTGGATCCCTTTAGCGCCCGTAATACTGCATACATGTGCACAACCTTAATTTTATTTAAATCAGTGTTTTGGGAGTCATAAGCGTTTGAAGTTGATACTAATCCATGCACACTTATTACATATGCATCCCAGCTAGCATAGGATGTTTGTTAGACGATTGTGTTTAATATACGACTCCTAAAAGAATCTTCTGATGATGCTCTGACGAGTAACAATAACAAAACCATATATTTTTTTTTGATTATTAATTTTTTACACATTTTCTGACACGCTCGTCTTTTAATCTTGGAATGTTTAATATGCAAGTCGTAAAAAAAATTTACTAATGATTATTTGAACAGTACGAAAACAACAATGTTACACTTTGTTTAATTACACAAATCTCACACGATTTCCTCTACGATTAATATAAATAATGTCTTTCGCTGTGTCATGGAAGAATCTCACAGAAGAATCAGTTTGTGTAACAGTTTCTCTAGTGCAAAGAATCTTCTTCTCGTCGACGACCAGAAACGTTCTTCATGAGATTCCCAGTAGGCTCTTTCACGATTGAAAATGCTAGCTGGGATGTATCAGCTTCAAGTTGAAAAATAAACAAAGTATTTGCATGTGTGTTTGTCCAATTTGCTTTTGAATAGAAATGACAAAGAATATTTTTCTATTTATGTAAATTTTTAACACTTAAATTATTAAAACTAGAATATGTCCGAATTTCGTGTCGGCCATAGGAAATACTAGTACATATTTATTTAATGAATGGGCTAATTTTTTAAGGAAGAAAGAAAAAAGGCATATTAGACTGGTGGAATTCGCCTTTTAAGAGTCACCTTAGTTGTTGTCCAAATTGTGTTTTGGAGGTTTATTTCAGTATTGTTGTGAGAAATTATTTCATGGGCAGCCTTAAAAGACTTTTATGTTATTTCCGTGTGGTCGTTTTTACTGAATTAACAATTTCTTTTTGAACTTTGTTAAAATACTTATCCCTGTTAGCAACGACAGTCGCCTGATTTAATGCATAAGAAGCAATAATAGGAAATGAAAGAAAATATTGCAATTGTCCGTAAAAGTGGACAAGAGAGTACGAAGCAGAAGACAGCGCTCAGAGCACGTGAGCCAATCGATGATAAAATCAGCACTTTTCATTTGTATCTTACAAGAATCATAATATCTACCAAACCTTATTTGGGAAGCCTTTTATTGTCCAATGCTGTCTTAAATCAGTAATGGAAAACCTGGTCAAGTACTGAACAAAAAGTGGCTCAACAACATTGAATACAAGAATCATGAGTATTAAACGGAATTAAGAAAACAGTTAACATATTATTTTTTTAATTTTTTTAACAAGTTTTTTTATATAAGTAAATAATTAAATTTATAAGTTTAAGTGCAAATTTTTTGCCCTTTTTATTGAAAATGTGCAATATAATGATTTTTCGGAATAGTGAGTTTATTAGAAATTATTGTATCATCACTTTTATAAGGCAACATTTTTGTTTTAAGAAAACTTTATATATCAATTTTTTTTACAAAAAGTAAAGCTTATGTTTATATTTTTTAGAAAAGAAAATGGCATAAATGTGCTCCTTAGAACATCTAAGATTTATATATTTCCGCCTGTTGTATTTTGCATTATTAAGAAGTTTTTTCTTTATTGTAATTTTTTTGGGGAATTTATTAAAAAAAATTCCCTTAAAAATTAAAAAAAAGATAAAAAAATAGACATTCCATTATAGCTAAATTAGCTAGATTGGCAACACTGATTACGACAATCGTGTCTAAAATCGCACATAAAATTCAATGATCTGCTATATATCCCGGGAAATCCGAAATTATTAAGAAAATTCTCACAATCGCGGTAACAAATAATTCAGGAATAAAACACTTTTTATTTTATTAAATTTTTATTAAAAAATTACTTTCGTGAAATCTATAAAAATTAAAAAGCGAAATATACCCCGACAGAAACAGATATTGTTTCTAATAAAATATAAAAAACTATATGGTGGGAATCTTTGTGGTGGGAATGATCGATTATTCGACATATTCCAGAAACCGCTTTTCGATTAGTTCGAATATTTGAAAATTAGAAAAAACAAATTACGGGTTTTAGAATTCAGAAAACAACCCCGGTTAATCAGTATTTGCGTTTCATACAAATTAAAAAAAAAAAAACTTGTAAAAAGCAAAGACCTGAATTTCTATGATTTTGATTGGTGATAGAATTTGTATAAAGTAAAACACACTTAAAAATATGGAGGGGAAAAATCAACAGAGAATCATAGTTTAAATTTATGTAAAGTAAACTATTTTATTGTCTACATTTACCAATCGGAAAATATTCGATTGACCGGTTCTTTTTATTGAGAAAACCTCGTACTACAGTCGAACTTCCCTATAATGTATCTGCATGGGACCAGAAAATAGCTTCATTATATAGAAACTTCATTATACAGAAATTATATATTTTTCACTTTTAATTTAATGCCTTGTTTTTTAAATAATTGATAAAGTGCTGGGAAGAATTTCAAACTGCTAAGCTAAATATATGTTTTTTTCCTCCATCTTCAACTTTATTCATTATTAATAATAATTTTTTTCAAAAGAAATGCTACTTCGCAAAGTCATTTTTGTTTACTGAACACGGACAACTACTGTCTAAATTGTTAGTGATGGGATTTTGTTTCTTTTCGTTGTTATATTTTTTCATCTTTTGGAAATCTCCTATTTATATATTACTTTATTCTCGCCACACAGTGTTGTTAGAATACGTAGCGGAAGCTTTTTTGAAATAATTCATTATATGGAGACAAACGCGCAAGAAACTCGAATTAAAATCTGAAAAATTGCTTCATTGTAAAGAAAAATTCTCTGTATGGAAATTTACTATAAGGGGATCAAAATACATTAACATTGAAACTAGAAAGCTGTGTTTTTGAAATGAATTCATTGTAGGGAAAGCTTCATTGTATAAAAGTTCACTATAGAGAAGTTCGAGTATATTTGTTTTACATTCGAAAAATCAATCTGATTGCCATAATACAGAGAAACAAGTTGTCGATCACTCTTGCTGGGAAGTCGTACGATTTGAAAAAGTAGGCCGATCTTGGGCCTCCTTTCTGCTGGTATCGTGTTGTCCACAATCCGCGCTGTGGCAGCTCCTTAAGGCCGTTAGTGTCTTGTGTACTTTCCATTATTTATCTGCATCTTTTAACCTTAAAAATTTTTTACTGGGATATTTCGTTTTTTTTTAGCTTTCAAATTAATTTTTGGCTTCATGTTCAAGTTGTTTATTTTATTACATTTTATCGGAAAAAATAAATATTTTTTAATGCTGCTGACCGAACCGCTCGTAGAAATTTTACATAAACAATAATTTTTTTTATAGTTTCTGTTGCTGCTTGTGTTCTCATTTTCGTACTTGTACAAAGTTTTATTTTTTTTTTGTTTATTTTTGCAAAAATCAACAACATTTTAAAAAATAATAAAAGATAAAAAAACAGAAAAATAAATTAAACTGAATACCTATAAAGAATAATGTAAAAATAAACACTTTTGCTCTTCTCTATGCACATCTCTCAACTTCTCTTTGGCCGTTGTTGCTCTTGCAAATATTAGTCAACAAACTTTGCAGAGCCCCCCTCACAACCCCTTTCAAATGTTTTGTTTCGAATGAATCGAATGAAGAGTAAACGACTACTTGTACTACTTACGAAATTTACTTATTCGCAGAGATACAGACGAGTGTGTAAATAAACACATACATACATACTTATGAATATGTGTATGTGTGTAAGTATGCATTAAAGTCTATTTAAATGTGTGTGTTGGTATCATTTTAGACTCCCCGGTAGAGAACTGGGGCTTATGCGCTGTGAAACCAACACTGGGTTACATTTTTCTTGTTTTTTTTTTCCATTAAAAACACATTTTTACAGTTACTGCTGCTGCTACTGTGGAAATACACAATGGGTGGCTGATGAACAGGCTGATAGAGAAAAGAGAGCGAGTTTGGAACAGGAGTGGAGGAAGACAAGCATAATTAAATGTTTAAAGCCCTACACTGCACAAACGGCTGGAACTTTTGAAATATTGTGAACATTTTTTTGCAAAACTAAATTCAAATCAATTTAAAAAAATAATATTCTTAAAAGTTGAATGTCTCACATGAGTTTGAAAAATGTGATCATTATGTGTATTTACTGTTGCTAATTCTCTCCGATTAGCTCCCAGTGGAGCATATGGCCCCAATGATGTTATTTATGCTTGAAAGGGGAAGCAGCAATACTTCTGCTTGCAAAAGGCAATACATCGTGCATTCTGTAAGCGGGAGATGTAAGCACAAACATAAAAAGGGCTCACATAAGCCTTTTTGCCCGTTAAATGCTCAGAGAAGTCAAAAACTTTTTACGGGTTGGAAACAATTGCGTTGAGATTGAGATTAATCTTAAACTAAAAAAAGAAAATATTGGAGTATACTCGTAACTTTCTTCCAAAGCAGTCGAAAATTTATAAATTTTCTAAATGTATGAAATTGTTTTTTGAAATTTCGATCAAACTTGCGGGACTCCCGCAGATTTTCAACTTGAAAATATAAATAAATGAATCAAGAAAATCGATTTGAGAAAGACTTTTAGAGCTTTTAAAATAAAACGCTTTTCCCTGAACTTTTCGTCTACGATCTCCAACGGGTCAATCAACTTCAATCGAATTTAGAGCAGTCAACGTGGTTTCTAAATTTTAGAGCTGATTATAGATATTTTGGACTCGATGGGCCGAGACGAATCGTTTCATTATCTAACGAAAGCTAAGTGAGATGAAAGTACCGATCGGTTAAGTAATTTTTAAGTTATGAGAAGCTTGCAAGCGCACACGCGTCCATACATATAAACGGACATCTTCGTAAAAATAGTTAGAATAGATTCTCATGACCTCAAAACGTCGAGATCAAATAAAACTTGATTTTCGAAATTCGGGTGTAATCATTAACTTTATATTTTGACAGCGGGAAGTTCAAAATCAGGATACTCATACGCAGCGATTTCGAGATTTTCGCAAACAGCTGTTGCAAAACCTTGTTTAGAGTGTACATGACAATCACATTTTGTAAAAGGTTTCTAAAGGATGGTTAAAATTTAACGCAAGATTTGAATTGAGTGGAAAAAACACATTTTTTTGTATTTTGTTTTTTTCGAGATATTTTTGAATAATGATAAACTTTGCACTATCTCGCAATGCTAAATTTTTACTTACATTGAACTGTCAAATTGTGTTTCAGGGCCGCCAACACCATACTGCTCGATTGTCGACACTCTTGGGGCTTGGGACACTCTTAATGACTCCAAACTGAAAAAATTTCTGAAGAAATCTTGAAATAAAAAAGTTTCCAAAATTGTCTAAAAATTGCCAAAATAGCAAATAAAAGTCAGAGCTGGGAAACTGTATTTGTAACGCACAACTTATGTCAGAGCTGTGAATAGACACCTGAAAATCACTTAAATATCTAAATTGAAAATTTATTTTAAAAAGGGACAAATATGCTTCGAAAGTTCGCAAAATTATATAAATATGCTTTTAAGGTTAAAAAGTGACCTGTTATGCCGCACAGGTCACCGCCTTTCAGCAGTTATTTTAAACCATTTTTGCACTTTATCAGCCAGCAAACGAACAACTCCCATTGTGCGTACACAGTACTCGTTAAATTATTTCTATTTCGTAAATTTATGTTGTAGTTAAAAACCTTAAACTCATAATATGCCAAAAGTGCCCATTAGGAAATTCCCAATTGGCCATATCTAATTACAAGTAAAATCTCGCATAAATTGCCAACAGGGTCATCATATTTCATTGCCTGGTGGTTTGTTTTTTTCGTGGCTTCAATCTCAATTATTTCTCTTGGCGTTTTTGTTTTTTTCTTATTTCTTATTTTTTTCTGGTCTTTTTCGTCTACTCGTATTTGGGCTTTGCCAGTGGTTGGATTTCATATTTTGAGCAGTCTCAAGCAGATCTACTCATACCAACAAACATCTTGGTTTAATTTTTTACCTTTCAAGCCCATTCACACACAGCAACCACTCACACGCAATCACACACACACACGCAATCACACACACACACACAACACTATAAACATAGAAAAAAATATTTAGAAAAAAATGGTAAAAGTTCTTTGGAGCCACACATGTGTCCCAACAACGCCAGTTGTATTTGAATGTGTTTTTATCAATTTCTGTAGTTCTGTGCTCCCTTCCCCTTCGGTGGGCAAAAAAACATAAGAATTCGAGTCGAGTGTATTTGAAGTTTTTTTGTTTGTGTGTATTTTGCTGAAGGATGGATGGAGTTGAAGAACATGGCTTTGAACACAAAAATAAAAGCAAAATTTTATGTTTATTCCGTTCTTTTTTTGTTCTCTGAACAAAC
The DNA here is from genome assembly GCA_956483585.1 of Gymnocheta viridis. Lineage (NCBI taxonomy): Eukaryota > Metazoa > Arthropoda > Insecta > Diptera > Tachinidae > Gymnocheta > Gymnocheta viridis. Next base: position 89,060,750 of record OY101443.1, on the reverse strand, counting down.
TGACTATAAGTTTTTAATGGTTCTTGTACGAGTATCCATTTAACATGGTTCTCTGCAGACATACGAGTACAAATACATATATTTTTATTTATATATGTATGTATATTCTGCTAAGAAATAAATAAGAAATGTTTTTTTCGAATTTGGTTTAAAAGAATTTTAAAGAAATTTGAAACTTTAATAGAAATTTTATAGCCATCGAATTTATTCAAAGAATAATACAGTTGTGAACTAATTTGTATTTATTATTAATTTATGCAAAGAATTTAAAGATGCTGAAATTAGCGTTTTCAAAATGTTTTGTAAAATCTTTTTTGTTATAAGTCCAGACATTTTGCACAAATTAATTCTGTTATCCAGCAGCAGCCTTCATAGTTCTACAACGTCAATGTAAATGTTTCCGGCTCTAAACGAGAAATTATTGCCATTTTTGTTTAATAATTATTCAGAGTGGAGTTTAATGCTTTCACATTTTACAAAATAGTCTCAGTCGTGATTTCACAGTGGTAAAATTTAAAAGGTGTTTAAGTTTCTGCTCTTTTATTCAATTCAAATGTTTTCTTTCCTTACACAGAAGGGCTTCTGAAAGGCCTAACATCTTCATTCTAAAAGATCCGATACATATTCTAAGTTCCATTCTTTTGGAAGCGAAAGTGGAAGTAGTTTACTTTGCTTTCTTTGTTTTATTTTGCCAGCAACAGCAAAATAATGCAAAAGCCGTCACAAAAATAAGAAGGCAGTAAGACGGCTTTTCCACAGTCAAAGTTTACTTTGCAAAGACGGCTTTTCCACAGTCAAAGTTTACTTTGCAAAGTTTTAATTTAGCTGGGAGAAAGAAAGAGTGGCGAATATTTTCTTATTCTGTCTTTCTCCCAGCTGAATTAAACTTTGCAAAGTAAACTTTGACTGTGGAAAAGCCGTCTAAAAAAAGTAGAAAATAAGATGGCTTTTCCAAAGTCAAAGTTTACTTTGCAAAGTTTTAATTCAGCTGGGAGAAAGACAGTGTGGCGAATATTTTCTTATTCTGTCTTTCTCCCAGCTGAATTAAACTTTGCAAAATAAACTTTGACTGTGGAAAAGCCGTCTAAATAAGAGTTGATTTAGTTGTGGTTGGAGCTTGAATGCGATCAATTTAGTTTTTAACTACTAAAAAGTTAAAAATGATGAAGTTGTTGGTAGAAACAGAAGACCTTTCAGTAACCTTTCGATTAAGGCCCTTTTAGCTGAACTTCGTTTAATAACCTTTTCTTGGGCTTTCGTTATAATATCTTCCTTCTGCAGGATGTTCCAATAAGACGTTTCATCTTTAAAAGCCCGCCATTTAAACAGCTGTCATGACTCAACCGGTAACTACTTGATGAAATCCCAGCCCGATCTTAGGATCGAACGATGATTAATGATTTTGTATTTCTGGAAGCTGAAGATATTGACGTGGACCCCGCTTATTAATAACAAGACGGCGTTACGTGCCACACAAGTAACGATACCATCGTTCTTTTGCGTGAAAAGTTTCCTGACTGTGTGCATTATCGAAGGGGCGTTCACAATTGGCTACCGAGGTCTTGTGATTTAACACATCTATCTATCTTCTATATTATTAATAGGCAAACACGTTGTCTTAAATCCCTTTTACGGCAGTAATACTGAACCGATTTTGAAATAATTTATATGTTTTTAAACGGCTTTTTACATAGATGTGCACAATCTTAATTTTATTTATTCGGTTCGATATTTAGGGAGTTATAAGCGTTTAAAGTTGCTACTTGCACACTTATTACACATGCATGTATCATCAGAATCAACTTGAAAAATAAACAAAGTGTCCAATTTGCTTTTGCATAGAAATGAGACAGAGCTTTATTGTTTATTTAGAATGTTTTTTGTTTTTGAATTTTATCTTATGTAAATGTTTAATATTAATTTCTAGAATGCGGTCGATTGAGTCGACCGCTAGATAAACTAGTGTATATTGAAGCTTCTACGTAAGGCCTTCTGAAAGACTCTTATCAAGGCTTTTAGAATGAATCGCTCTAATTGGAAGCGAGTGCGGATGGCCTATTCCGCGATGATAACGTGGGAAATAATGATGTGATAAGAGAGAATGGTACGTGGTGACCTTGTGTCGGGTAAATAAGGTCTTCAAGATGGACTCTTTACATCTGCATTTTACCGCTGGGTTGTTTTAAATTTCAACATTCGCGCGCACACACACACTCATCCAGAAGGATTAAGTTATTTTTCCCTCCCATAAGTTCCTTTTTATCATTTTATACTGCTCGCTTACAATGGCAACAACTATTTTTAATCTGCAGAGAGGATACGTTGTCGCTTATTGTTATAAATTGACCAACAACTTATTTTTATATCAAAAGAATAAAAAGAATTATTTTACTTTTCAGTATTAAACATTTGGGTTCAGCACTGCATTTTTAAATACGATTTCATCTATTTATTGCTCTCTGATAGAAATTTTCCTTAAGATCGATCTCCGAATTGTAAACCGTGTTTTTGCCGTATTTGTGCCGACAAATGTTTCCCTAAAGCTTCGTCCAGGTAATTTGACTTGGACACCGGTTTGACAACTCTAATTGCTGGGAAAAAAACTGGTGGAAAGATGTCCTCTTCTAAAGCAGAAATATTGCGCAAATAATAAGAGTTTTTCCTTCTTACGAACAAGTCTGTTAATATATAATTCGTACTACTGAACGTCCACTGTCTTGTATATAATAATAATATTTTATTTTTTAATCTTTCACATTTTGATAATTAATTTTTCAATTGACATCTGGGCTAAATTATTAAATTCACTTGGAATTTTTTAAATCAATCTTTAAATATTTGCTTATTTGTTACTTAATATTTTATTTATTTATTTGATTAAAAATTTTTTTTATTTTGTCGTTCGTATTCTGCTCACATTTTAAAAACTTATAATTTCTTTAGCATTAAATGCAGGCTTAGCATTCAGTTTTATTTCAGTAAATTCAAGCAAATGAAGTATTAAAATATCAAAATGTAAGAGTTCATATTAGAGAAGACTTGAATATTAGTTCTGAGAATATTAAGTTTAACATCTTACATTTTAAAGCATCCAAAACATTTAACAAATCACTTGACATTCTGGTTTTTAATTTTGCTGCCAAATTTCCAGCCATAGAATAAATAGTTTTAATTCTATTAAGGAAAGTCTTATTGTTAATAACGTGTTTGCTTTTTTATTTTTCTAAAATTATTTGTACCGGTCTTCAATGATACTGTCCTTCATCTATTTCATATAAAGCAAAATCAATTTCGCTGTCACTTACGAGTACATCTCTCGTTCACTTTATATTATTTACGATAATATTTAAAAGAAAAATAGTATAAAATAAAATCCACACATATTTATGGATTAAAGTATACTTTTGATTTCCCGTTTTGCTGGGAAAATATTGCAGCCTTTTCCCGGGAATTTCCGTTTCCCAATCCCTAATCGAAGCATAAACACATAATCAAGGCGAATTCAAAACAGGTAGATTCGCCTCGATTCGCTTTGAAAAATACCTAGTTTTTTTCAAAATCAACGTCAAACACTATTATATATAAATCAAACATAAACAAGTTTTGACAAACAAAACAGATCAATATGCAAGGAGATGCAAGGAGCAAAATATAATCAGCTGAGCGGTCAAGACCACCTTTTATGAATTCGCCTTGAGTCATAATTTGATTACGTGCACGTAAGGAAACTTAAAAGAGTATGATTATTGATAATATATTTTCTCTAATTTATTTTTATATTAAGAAAACTTTGATTGTAGTCGGAAATTTTTAAAACAAAACTATATATTTTAATAGAAACATTTTGCAATTTTTATTAAATATCTATAAACATGACTTTAATGGAAAAAAATTTCTCCAAGGTCAAGGTCAACATAAAAAATATTTAAAAAAATATTTTTTCCCAATATGTACTTCACTTTCTGTATGAAAACTATAGACATTTAATTTATAAAAATATAACAGCAAATTCAATAATTTTTAGGATATTGTAATAGATTTAAGTAATTTTCAATTTAAATTTTTTATTTTACAGAAAAAACAAAGGCGAATTCATAACAGGTGAACTTAACACTACAACAAGTACAACACTACAAAAACTACAAACATTATGCTTTTGTAAAGTCAAAGTACATCTTAGGCGAAAAAATAAAATATTGAAAATTATTATTATTTCAAAAAGTTTTGTTTTTTAAGGATTGTGTTTTTTTAAATCCCTTGAAATATTTAACAAATATTATTTTGTTGAAGAAATCTGTTTTAAAGATCCGCTGATTAATTATTGGAAATTCCATTGTGGAACAAAGTGTTATTGCTTTGATGGCCTCTGCTGTGGATGCTGAATCGAACATTAGTTTTATTTTGCACTGTAATTTAATTTAAGAAATATCATATGATTGAAACCTATTATTAATAAATCTTATCACTACACATGGGCAAAGCACGTTGCGTTGCTTCTTCAGAATTTGGTTCATCAACTGCAGCTGCTGCTGCTGTGATATGAATTTAGTTTTATATGTTTTAATCTTTTTATTTAAATTTTCGTTTAATTCTTCTTTGTTTTCACAATTAAATTTTTTATAAATGTAAATAAAAGAAACAAATAAATTTTGACATCCAACTATAAGTTCGCCTTGAATAAAACTAAAAAAAAAGTTATCAGCTGCGCTATCAAGTCCACCTGTCATGAATTCGCCTTGGAAAAAACTAAACAAATCTTGTTATTATTGGAAAAAATTAAAAATATATTTGATATTGGAGTCGTTAAGCAGCTCTGGGCTGAAGAACAGCTCTCGCGTCATCGTAATTATTTCTTAAGTGCGGTCAGGCTTGCGTATGTTGTTTGGCCTTCGAGAGTTTTTGTCTCGCTCGCACTGGTTGACTGATTTGCCACGGATAACCGTATAGTCTTGCGGTTCTTTTGTGGAATTCCGTTGACAACCACAGGTCGGGTATAGTCAGTCACAAAAACATTTTTTAGATACTGTTAATAACATCATGCACATATGGTCTAGTTACCGGCGCCATATTTGTGCAACTATATTCTGCAAATTTACTTTGCAGAATATATACCAATAAATAAAAAAATAAATATTTGATATTGTTATTGTTGACCTTGAGCTTGGAGAAGTTTTTTTTTATAAAATCACGTTTATATTAAGAAAAAAAATTCCAACATGTTTCCATTTAACAATATAATTCTGTTTTAAAAGCTTCCGACTAGAATCAAAGTTTTATTAATACGCAAATATTTAACCCATTAGATTAGATCCCAACCATCTTTAAAAATAAAAGACCGCATTTGTTTTTGTAAAGTTCATCTTAGTAGGACTCAAATAATAATAAAATGAAAGATAATATTCTTATATATTTTTTCGACGTTTTGTTTTTTAAATGAATCTAATTTATCTCAAGCTATAGGAATTTTTTTTATAAAAACCGTTTACGTTTCAGGGAAATATAATATGTAATAATAATAATATATTCCCCTGAAGAAGCCACACAAAGAAGTGGCGATATATCGGTTAACTAATAAAATTTTGTAAAAGTTTTTTGTAAAAAAAATTCAGCTATAGCTCGAGATAAATTAGTTTCATGAAAATTAATTTTTTTTTTTAAGTTTTTATAACCTGTACTCATACGATTACAGTGGGACAGTTTGGATGTAAAAGTTTCTATTAAGCTAACTTTAAGTACATACAGAATTTAATTAAAATTAACTTTTGTTTATGTTTTCCGACATTTAGGAACACAAGTAAAATAATATTAAATTAATTATTATTATGCATATTTATCGATTCGGTATGAATTTTTTTAAAACAGTCCTTTCCAAAGCAAATTGTCACGTTGTGAAACTCGCAAATCCATCGAACTCTATTGTGACATACAACTTTGCGTCTTAGTTGATTTTGTATACGCCTTACAGAGTGGTTTCCTGCCGATGTTGCTATGGATGATGTAGTAGAACGTCTTGGTTCTTTTGCACTGAACTGAAGAAATCCAATGACAACTTTGAGCTCTTCTTCGATGAAATGAAAGGTATGCATATTATATTGAAATGCGTATTTCACTGTTTGCGTGACAATTAGCTGCACAACATCACCGTCAATAATTTTTTCTGCAGGTGTTTTACCTTGCAGTTACATACATGTAGGTATATCAATTTCATACTTCATAGATTCAAAGAAGCTGGTACTCTGCATATCCATATTCATTAACCTTTTTCTTCATTTTATTACTCTTGTTGCTAATAGATATTTTCTTAAATCTGCTAATGGGATGTCATTTTCGCTCTCGCTAACTACAAAGTAATTCCAATTCCTCTCGATTATCATCTGGCATATCATCCCGTAATAAATTGCCTTCATAAATTTTCTCCTCATCTGTTTCGCGGTCAGTATTTGGAGGAATGATAGTGAAATCATAATTTGGGATTGCTTCTACAAATAGAAACAAAAGCGTGCAATTATGTTATTCGTCCGTCTATGGGAGCTGTCTGACCATGAGACAACAATATATTGTTGCAGGAAATAAATTATTCCTGTTCGTAACCATTCTCAATCATGTGTTTTATCTGTGTGTTCCTGATTGAATCGTTACTTTCTTTTATTCTCTGCTATAATCCACTTAATCGAAAGTTTTTTGAGGACCTTCCTACTTTTGTTGTGTTCATTATTACATCGACTGATAATTGTTACTTGAACTAAATGTACTACATATTTATTTACTGTGTTTTCAGTATATTTGACTTCGCGTTATTCCCTCCAAATTACAATATTTCGAACTCTTTCTACGAAGCTGCATACACTTTTCGGAATATAATGAAGCTATTTCATTTATTTATTTTGTGTATAAACAACGAAAATTCTAAATTACTTCAAACAGTTTTTCACACACGTACTCGTACATACCCATGCAGCAAATATTTTCCAGCTTACGAAATTGTTCACGCTCAAGAGCACTTAAGTGTGTAATTACGTTGTTTTCTATGAACTTTTTGAACCAATTTTCAAATAGTTTTTCGCTTTGTAATAACCACGTATGTATGTACATATACAGATGTATATGTTGACATGACTGGTTTTGTCAGCCCACACTTTTATCGTTATTTATTGGAGCGTGTGTGCATGATCTTATTCTTATAAGATTTTTGTACAAAGTTTTTATGGTCAAATAGGTAGATTATATTTTTGCTCTCCAGAAAAAGTGATTTTATGACTTATGCGGTTCTTCATTAAAACCTTGTAATAAAGTTCAAATATAAAAACGCATTTTTGAACTACTAAAAAAAATTTAAATACTTGTAACGCAAAAAAATTTGCTTTTTCTGGTTTTATTTATTTATGTTTCTATGTTTTAAAATTTAAATTATAGCCACACATACTCACACACACTTACACATGTACATAAATATTTATGTACACATTTTGGTACACATTTTGCATTTTGTAGGTTCACAAACGTTCTCGTTAACAGCAATTGTGCATAAATTATAGAAAATGTTCAGCAACACAACATTAATCAGCACAATCTTCTTCACACAAAGATACACAAATTCATGCACACACTCGTCGTCCTACAAACAGCCAACAATCTCTACAAAGTTGGGCCACAAATTTCAAGATGAAAATCTAATTAGTTTAAAGAGAAAAAAATTTCTTTCAAACAACCAAAACAACAACAACAACGCTGCTGCGGAAAAATAAATTTGAAACGAAAAACAACTGCAGCAATAAATTTGTGTTAAAATTTCGTTATTCATAACAGCGAGTGTTTAAATTGTTTCATTAATGACACTTCAGCAAATTTGCAAAAAGAGAACAAAAAAATATGCAAATAAAAAACGCGTTAAGGGATAATTGAATAATAAAGTTGAGGCATTTCTTCTTGACGCCATTCTCTGCATGAAAAAAAGAGCCAAAGACAACAACAGCAACGCTGGAAACGACAAGAACAACAAAAACAACAACTCACCCTCATTAGCAAAATGACTGAATGAATGAACGGAAAACGACGGACGTTGTACGTTTTGTTTGTTTGTTGGTTGTTTCATTTGCCTGGATGTGCGCGTTTAAAGGAGGGGTCCCTTGAAAAAATGGCAATAAATTAAAAAAAAAATCGATTTTTTTTATTCAATTCTTTTAACAGCCACTTAATTTAAATTTTAAAATTCCTCATTGGAAATGAAAGAAATTTGCAAATACGTTTTTAAAGGGAGGAGAAAGAAGCCTTTCGAACACATACAATTTAAAAAGGAAGTATTCGACTGTAAATACACTGGCATACATACATATGTACGTATAAATACATACGTACACGTACTGACATCAAATACGCGAAATTCTCATAAACCACCCACACTAATGAAATGATAACACAGTACCGTGGTGGTTCTGGAGAAGTTATGGTGGGGCCACCAGATGATAGCCTGCTATCAGTACGTCCTAATAATAATAAAATAAAAAGAAAACACAAATATGTACGTAAAAAAAACGTTTAAGTTGTGCCTCCCACTTGGACAGCTTTTTAAGGCATCATCAACGACGGGCACAAGACAATGGAAAGTCGTAGAACACATGCAGCTTCATGCCATCTTCGACGAAATTCTCATACAAATGGCAGCGATGTGCTCTACACGACCAAATGAGTGGCAACGATTGCATGGGGATAAGTTCGTTGATTTTGCCGTTAATTAAAAAACAATCATCAACTCATCATTCTAGAATTAATTTATACCCATCTGTTTTTTAACTGATGTTGCGACTGGGATACAAACCTGGGCCGACCACTTTATAAGATGTTTACAAGTCAACGACGCACTTACCAACTAAGCAGCATCGCCATCTAAAATATCAAGAGCAGTTTGATTGATTCAAGACAAAACTTAAGACGTTCTCGCTCATATTGTCGTAAATAAGATCAAATGCAGGACATGGTCGCTCAGACTGTCCTTAACAAAACATTTTAACAAAATAACAAAACTAAGAACTCCAAACTAGAAAAACGATTTTTAAATAATTTGTCGACCCCTGTGAGCGAAATTATCGTATGTTACACTATTTTCTAAATCGTCTTTTTTATGCAATTTGGTTCTAAGGCACCCCATACACGTTTTAATTCAATTGTCAATTTAGTCTTTCAATTGAATTGATTCTTGATCAGACACTTCATTAACTGTATTGAAAGGTTTTCATTCATTTGTCAAATTTATGTATGTATATGTTTTTACAATTACAAATTTAAAAATCAAAAACTGCTATTGCAATGGCTGAAAAAAGAAAAAACAAAAGTGCTCGATTTTCTTCGAGCAATTGGAAAATTTCTGTCGAAGCACCCATGTTTGCTGCTAATGTCATTTTTATATTTTTATTTAAAATTCAATGAAATTAAAGAAATGCTTAACTTTTTCATTGCAAAAGAAAACTACAAACATAAATTTTGACTGCTGATCAAGAGACTTGAACACATACAGCACAATCGAATTGAACTACTGACCAGCCAACTTGAAAAAATCAAAATGAAATGAAAACGCTCTCCTGTAAAATGATTTTTTTAACATACGTTAATATCGCGCACAGGGGTCGTTGATATTATGTATAAAGAAAAGTGATATTAGTTAGGGTTATGAGGATGAAAAAAAATCGAAACTTGTGGATAAAAAAACTATCGATAGCCGGAGATGGATGCCAGTCCGATAGGCGAGCGCTTTACATCAAACTAATCCCTGTTCGCTTGCAGGATGTACCATAAAACAGATATTTTTTGTGCTGAATTTCTTTTATCAATACGGTTGTTTAGAATTTGCATACTTTTATATGACGTATACGCTTCCGTGTACCACAAAACGTAGTTATCAATGTTGCCAGTACCTATAACATTTTCGAGCTGAGTTTGCAGTGTTGCCAAGGCGTGGGAAATTATCCGAATTAGATGGTTATTTAATTTTTGTGGGTGGAGCTTTTCGTTGTATTTCATGGGCAATTTGAAGTCATTTTCTTTTGTAACACTTCTTTTTAATATTCTCTTAAATCTTAATTAATATTGAATATTTACTATGAAAATTATAAATGTATTTTTTTGATTTGCTTAGTTCTTCATGTTCTTCTATTAAGGTTTGTTGCAAAGTTCATGCGAACGTTTATGCCAAAGAAGAGAAAATCGGGTTTTATCAGCTACAAATAATTTGGCATTGTGTAAGAATTTTTTTTGGGGGGTGCTGTGTTATGTGAACTTGGTTTGTCAGAATCCGATATATTAAAAATTTTATTAATGTTAGATGGCAGAATATGGCGTTTAGTATGATAATTTATGAAACCAAAGATGTTACTTATTTCCACACGAGTAAGTAGGTAGTTAACTGGAAAGGAACTACAAGATAACTTGTTCTTAAGTGATACCCATTTGTTAATATATTTTAAAAACTTGGTTCAAACTAAGAAGTAGAAATATGTAGTAAAATAAAATTTACAGCATGTTTATAGAGCACAATACGACTGAAATCGTGTATAAAACCTGACGTTTATCAAGTTTGCGGTTGTACCTATAAAGTTTGTTTAAGTTTGTGTAGCGTGTTTTCTGCTGTCAAAACAAAAAATTGCGTGAATGCAAAATTGCATTCGTCGGTGGAAAAAAATTATTTATGTAAATAATTTATGTAAAAAAATGTATTTACTAATTATTTAAAATAAAGTGGATATTTCTGGAAAAAAGTGATTGTTGTTGCAAATAGTAAATATTTGTTTTTTTTATTATTGTAAGTGGTAAATGGTAAAAATTGTTGTTTATTTACGAAACTCAGCTGTTTTGCGTCTTGCCGCCAAAAAGGGTTACCTTTTTTAATCACAAAAACACCAATTTCATATGAAAAAATGTAAACAAATAAAAATTATTTACATAAAGGCAACACTGTGATTTGACACCACATTGCTTAAGGCCGAGGCACATAGAATCCGTCGTACGTTATACGTTGCTTTTTTCAACTGACAACTAAGTTGAAATACAGGTTTTCGTATGAGCTTTGTTTGTCACATTCCGTACGTCTCCGTCAACGCAAAGTACTAAAGCTAACGTACTACGCTGAGTACTTTGAAAAATATAAGTTTTTTGCTTTGTTTTTATTAAGCTTTTTGTATTGTGTGGTGACAAAATTAAATTAAATAAAAATTTAAAAAAAAAACAGAATATCCTCTAATTCTATTGAAAATGTGTACTTTAATCAAATTAAGCTGATTTAATGTCCGTCAACAAAGTACTCATTGTGTCAACCTCCTCCGCCGATACTTTAATGTCAGTTGAAAAAAGCAACGTATAACGTACGGCGGATTCTCTGTGCCTCGGCCTTAAGTGCGCCACGAGAAGTAAGACGGACAAAAAAACATTAACGTGTTCTACAAATGTAAATTCTTACGTATTCGTGCATGTGCCATTCGTCCGTGTCTTGATTGTGATGTATTCTATAAAAATGCTGTTAGTTAGAATAACCAAAATAGGTATGCACCTACGTAATAAATAAAATTTTAAAGAAAATTGACTAAACACAAGTTCAGGATCTTAACGACTTTTTGGAAGATACACATGTGTTTTTTTACTGGGAACTTGTTGTATCTATGTACTCGTGAATAGGTACATATATGTATGTATATGTAAATATGTAGTACTAATGTATGTACCTATATTGCAGTTGTTTAAAGCTTAAGTTTAGACTTTGGGAAATATATTGTGACTTTTAAACTAAGCACGCATTGCAGCTAGTTTTCGAAGCCAAGATGAGATTGAACGATATCGTTAAGACCGTATTTGGAATAAACTCGTATTGCAATATATATACATATACACACATATTATATCCACGTGCTTTGCAACAAACTAATTGTATGCATTTTAATATTCAAATCACAATTACGAGTCAAAACATTTTGTTTTGAAGGCAGGTTTGTGAATGATAAGAAAATACAAAAAAACAGCCAGACAGCAAAAATTTTAGGTATAATTTGAATAGCGACCGCACCTTTTTAATTAATGTCTCCAATCGAACAAGTCTAGCTCAAACACATGACAGACACACTTTTTACAGAAGTCGTTTGAGTTGAACTGACATGCAAATGAAACGGAATCAACTAAGTTGGACACTCATCTATTCAATCGACCATTCATTGATCCATTAATCAAAATTATAATAAGTTGATATGTTGTTAGTATGGTCGTGTGTCTACGTTGGCACGAGCTAAAAACAAATCTAAGCAGTCTGCCAGCCAGCCAGCCAGCCAAGCGACTTGGCATACCAGCTTCGAAGCTAAAATAAACTTAAAAACAACACAACTGCCATAAAAAAATTATATTTTTAATTAACACCAAGGCCAATACCAGACAACAGACGTACAACATTTATTTGCGTTATACAAAATGCAAATTCTGAAAAGGCGTTCGATGAATTTCAATATAATATGTATGTATGTGTGTATGGATGTATGCATGTGCCCACTTCCAAACACAATTCGCTTTTCTATTCAATATGTACACTAGAAATCTTTGCAAAGCCCCAAAGAGAGAGAGCCAGAAAAAGTGTAAAAGAGAGTAATTTACTGACCAAGTATGAGAAGAGGAGTGTATTTTTCAGCAAATGCTTACAAAAAGCAGGCTGCTCTCATTTAGTGTATTATTGAATATTTTAAATTTCAAACCGAAAAAAGGGGGTCGCAGTTCCAGCCGCCGCTGTAGAATATTTTTAAGTCCCCATTTAATAATTATCAGCAAACAACGGCCAAATACAAGTAAACCAAAGGAATACATGCACAATGCAAAAGCACAGCAGCATACGTTCGCCAGAACATTGTGTTTCAGAAAAATCACCACACCTCTCTCGGTCTCTCTCACTCAATAAATTCAATAATCCAAAGGCAAAAACATACACACAATTTTGTAGTTAATTTTCAAAAATATGTACACACAAAATCGTATGTGAACTCAATAGCAAACACCAAATGACGACGACTGCTGTCAGACAACACCCTGAAGAAGTCAAACAACAACAATAAGAAGGAGAAGTGTAACACTTAACGATATCGGGTCATTTCGTTTCAACTTCGTCGACACACGAATGTTAAAGGCATGTGTTGAAACAGCCAATCATACTTTAGATTTATGTCAAGGGGTAGGCTTAGTAGCTTAAGATATGGCGGGAGGCACCACATTTAATACATGTGCTGATGCAAGTGTTTGGTTGTGTAGTGTTTGCTAGGCTGTGTGCGTGATTGCTTTTGGCTACAGTTCGCTCTTTACAAGAGCAAAATATGCGACCGTTATTTGAAAGAAAACTTTAGTTAAGGAAATACGAGTGAAAGAGAAGGTGAGATTCGTAAACGAAGCTGAGCAAATGAAACAAACAAAAGAAAATATAATAACAAAGAGAGAAAGAGAATGTCTAATAAGAACTCAGGCAAACTGGCGAAAAGCACAGATTGTCCGTTAGTCTTTTGCTAGTACTGCTATTGAGCGGTTGACGGTCGGTATTGTAATAACGTTTGGTTGCTTTTGCCACTTGACAAAAATCTCAGTTTATTTTTGTTTTTCGATTTCCATCAGTGGTTCTCCGATCGATTTTTTTTCTTTAAATACCTAAAAGAGTAAAACATATTTAAAATAAAAGCAATACACATGAAAAGCTTTGAGAAAAAAATTATAAAACAAACAACAATAAAATATGGAATTTTGTTAAAAATCAATAAATCAAAAAGTTAGTACCATCAAAATCCAATACATACACAAGTTATAATGTTAACATTCTATAATTTAAGCCAAAAGCCGGTAAAAACGTTAATAATTTTAACTGCGTGAAAAACAAATTAAGCTTTAAGTTGAATTGTTTTCCATTTATAATTTTAAAGAAATCTTGTTAAATGAAATACGACAAAATTTATTTCAATATTGTTGAAAAATTAAATTATTTTTTTAGTGTTCTTTATTAATTTCTTTTTTGTTTCTGTTTGTGGTTATTTCGTTCGGAAAAGCAACAAAAACGAAGAGTGAGAGCAGCAACTAAACAAAAATTTCACTTTGCCTTTATTTATTTTCCTATTGCGAGAGGAAAAATAGAGTTTTTCGCCTTGTTTACACAATGGAGGATTGGGGTGGTTGTTTTTGCTTTCTGCTTTAGTCGTCTCGTCAGCAATTTCAAATGAGAGTCGTATTACAGAGACACGTGACATAAGTGTTTTATTGTGTATTAGTGTTTGGCTATTCTGTTGTAGCTTGGCAAGTTGTATTTCGTATTGGAATTTAAACTTTAAAACATTCGTAGTGTTACCGTATCAGATGAGTTTTTGCTCTTTGAAGTCTCTGTCTCGAATTTGTCATAAGTTGCAGAGTTTTTAAGTTTTGTAATGGAAGTTTTCTAGTCTTGGAAAAGGTTACAAAGTAATGAATAGTAATTATTAAACGAGCTGGCTATTTAGCCAACAGAGAACATAGTTCACAATAGTGGAGCGATTCTTTGATCTTTCACGGCGATGCGCCAATAAGAAGGTTAATTCCCAGATTCGAATGGAATTTGACCGCCCTTTGGAGTGTGCTTTGCGGTCTCTGAAAAGCGAAGCTATTCACGGGATTGTATTGTAAGTACCAAATAATTTATATTCTTTAAAGTACCTAATAAGATACCGTTCTACGTTCCTTGCGACTGTGTCTGGTTGTAGAATAAATTTTTTTTGAGGGTCTTTGAAGTTACATGTCATAATCATACTTATCGGTAATAAAAATTCACGTGAAATGTGTTCATTTTCCCTAAAATTGCGATGACCAATTTGATATTGTTGTTGTGTTTGTTTATTATTTTGCCAAGTTTTTTTTGACACGTTTTGTTCGTGGGAACTTTTTAACGTGAAGAAAATGTTCGCTTTTTATTGATGATATCTAAGAGTTAATATCCGATGTCATATTGTGCATGGATGTCCTAGCACCTTTGAAAATGCCTGCGAAACTATAATATTTCATTATCAGCAATCAACCAACATTTCAAATGTCTGAGAATATTATTCTGTTCTGGTTACATCGAATAGCAGTTTCGCTGAGCTTGAAACTGCTGTCTAGCCGGCACTTCGTCAGGCTCAAGATTTTATTCCGCTGTGTTTGTTTAATAGCAGCTTCGATGAATAATAATTTTCTCTTCAACACACTCTCGGTTGGTCCTTTTTGGCTTTCTGGTTCCAGTTACGTTGAAAAGCGGCTTCGCTGAATAAACACCACCTACTCCAATGGGATCATTCCTGGTTTATCAAATAGATTCTGCGTTAAGTGCATACCATAACCTTACGGCAGTCAACTAGTGGCCATTCTGACACTTTCAAAAGTGAAATAACGTTGAATGACGTTATGACGCAATTTGGAGTGTCATAACTGAAGATTATAAGTTGTGGCCGGCTTCGATGCAATCCAACTGGGCAACAACGTTTACACATACTTGTATTTGGTTGCATGGCTGTGTTTGCTTTACATGTTCAACCAACAAAAGAACACAGAATTTGTCAAAGTAAACTTTGCGTGTGGAGAAGTAGTCATAGTCCTCGTAGTGCAAACTACTAAACCGTCATTCCAGCGAAAATCGAACCACTTGATGCGGCAGCTTTAAAAGCTGATTTAAAGATGATCCACAAGGAAGCCGAAAAATATACTTCAGTGCCTGGAGAGGACAACTGTTTACCGAAATTACGAAAATGACGAAGACCTGGACTTAAGAATACTGTTAAGACTTAACAGAAGTGAATGGGACTTATTAGTTGTGGCTCTATGTTCGACATTGGGACAATGATAATAAGTATATATTGATGAATCGACCGGAAGTATATGGTCTCCCGACGAACGGGAGAGTGACAGTCTTAATCTCTTTAGGTTAGTGGTCTTCAAAAAGAAAACACTATAATTTTTTTTAAAGAGAAGTAACACTCAGGCAATTAGTATGCCTACCAACCAGTAGGTGTGTTACCTTCTTTGGGAAAGGGGTAGTGAAAGAGGACAGATGGTAATGTTATGTTGCTTTTGCACTAAAAGAAATCTTTGCGTTTTAATTGTTTAAATCAGTGCTATTCAACCTTTTTGGCTCGTGTACCACTAAATTCACGACAAACTTTTCGCGTACCACCAAAAAAAATATAATGTACTGAAAAAATAATTAGATCAATAAATACCAAACAATTTTAAAATTTTTAATCCATTTTATTTATTAATAATAAAAAACAATAAAATTAAAAAAAAATAATAAAAATCACAAAAAACATAACAAGAACATGTACATTAAAAATATATTTTAATAAGGAAATCTTTCATTTAATTTTTTATTAAATGTATGTAGAAAAATTTTACAAAAAAGGTATACTTTTATGATGATTTTTCTTTTTGTTTCCAATTGCAAAATAGAAATCGTAAAAATTTTAAAAGATTTCGCGCACCACCTGGAAATTTTTCGCGTACCACCAAGTGGTACGCGTACCATAGGTTGAATGGCACTGGTTTAAATTATTATACTGAATGGTACATAAGTTTGTGTGTTTCTGATCGCATACAGGCTTGATTACAAACATTTGATTGAAAGCGGTATTTGTCCAAACTAAATTTAACACGTTGCTCCTTTTTTATCTAATTAAGATAACAGATTCTATATGTGTTATTGTCAAATATTTCCAGTGTACTTATTTTTTCATAAAACAATACAACATAATCGTGCCAGCTGGCAGTCGTGCTAAGTACGATAGTTGTTGGATCCCAGGGTTATTTTTGATGACCACTGGTTTAATTATATATCTGGAGCGCATTAAAAATACTATTTTCTCAACCTTTCTGTAGTAAATAAAGGTAATGCCACCTCGTGTCTTTTCAAGGTAAAAAATGTCATGAGAATTATGGCCTTTGTGCTCGGAAAGTGAGTACTAGTGAACGCTTCGGATATCATTTCAGTAGCCAAATGGATAAATTGTAGCTTTAGCTTGGCTGCGAAATGTATGAACCCGACTCATGTGTTGAACTTGGTAAAATTAATGCGCTACATTGCACTTTTATTATTCACAATTTCTATGAAAAATGGTACAGTCGATCTTATAGATAAAATAAAAAATAATATTCCAGCAAGAACTTAAATTGTCAAGTAATGAGTTAAAATAAATGCTAATAATCAACAAGTCGTTCCTTTAGTGCATCTTAGTCATATCTCAAGAAAATTTTGTTCTTCAGAAAACGACTTTAAAGGTTTTAATTTACTCAGGCCTCGATGGAAAAATAAAAAAGTATTATCCCCTCAAGAGGTGGTGAGTAAACAAGGTATTTGTAAGGGTTTTTTACACACGATGAAGAACTAAGAATAATTACTCGCTAGAGTTTGTTTTCGTGAACGATAAAAAACCCATATTGTTTCGCCGCTCATCTACTGTCTGATAAGCGCGTGGGGGCTGTTGCGATGCGAAAGCGATTTCTGTGTACCAATAGTTCGATTTCATACCATTTTTCTTTCGCATCACAATAGAGAGTAACGCCCAGGTTTTCTATCGCGCCACTTAGAGATAAAACTACTTGTTTATTCACCAGCAAGTAATTATACAACTACTTCAAAGTAATGCAGGATGTATGTAGTTCCTGTTGTTCTAAACGGTAAGTCATTACCAAATGTTTGCTGATTGCAGGGTAAACGACGTTTCTATGGCTATTTGAGCGGTTAATTTAAATACAGTACAATCTCCATAATCCGGACAGATATAGTTTCAGCTACTGTCCGCATTAGTGGATCGTCCGGACTACAGTTAAAATTAAATTTTAAACGCAATACATAAATGTAAATATATATAATTTATTTTTATTACCGAAAAGATAAGAATTCATTTGTATATAATTTATTTACAGAAGACATAAAGAAACATACTAAAAGTGACCAAAAATATTCATTTTGAAAAATAAGAATTTTTTTGTAATTTATCTGGTCTATTTTTAAATTCTTTTAAAAATAAAATATCCTTATCTGTCGCTTTGGTTTTTTCAGCCCATAAAATACCTTTTGAAAACAGTTCGTAATGTAAATTTTACTGAGAAAAAAGAACACTTGTCCAGCCAATAGAGGTAAAATTTCTAAACTGTCCAAAATATTTAAATGTCCGGATTACTGGATAGTCCGAATTGGCGATTGTCCGGTTTGGGGAGGTTATACTGTACATAATTAATTTATGGATGTGAACAGAGATCGTATTTTGGGCATTTGCTCCATCTAAATTTACAGTGATTGTAGGAGGCCTTTAAATAACTGGCAACTCTTAATACTCCACATCTAGTACATTGTGCGTCGGACCTTTTATAGAGAAGAAGAAAGTTTTCTGTCGTTCAGATATACATGCATATGTATTTAAGTATGTATGTATGTATGTTTCTCCCATTTTGTCTATCTCTCTTTTCCAATTTTCAAATGTATAGTTCTTTTTTTTTCGTTACATTCTCTTTTTTTATAAATTCTGGTGGGTACATGCATATAAGTATCTCTTAATGCCTCAATTGTGCATTAATTAAGGGAGCAAGTACTCAATTTCAGAGGAAAAATCGCGCGCGTATTGTTTAGTTTGCCAACACAATTCGTTAAATGTACGTACGTAAATACAGATAGATACAAAAATCTACAATAGATACACAGAAACTGTTTCGACGGATGGATGAATGGATGGATGGGTTTTCGTGTAAATGTGTAGCTTATGCATGCATGCATGTGCTTGTGTGTTAAGTGAAAAACAGAGGTTGAGATTGTGGTGTTCCGAGTGTGCGGCACGTAGAGTGTGTGTGTGTCTGACTATAAATCGCTTTTTTGGCAAACTTAAAGTTTTGTCCAATTCAGTTGAATTTCGGTGGCTGCCGTAGCCGACATTGACGATACATTAAACTCGGAATACAGACGAGATGAACCTTTCGGTTTTGTTTTGTTTTTTTTCAAATGTGTAAAATAATAACAAGTATTACATGCAATAGACATGGCAAGAGAAACACGTTTCAATAGAATGTTTTTAAGCGCAAAAGAAAAAAAGCTCTCTAATGAATAAATGTGTATCCAGTAAATTGTAACTAAATTTTTGTGCAAAAATTTTCAAATGAAACCCAAAAATACAAAAAAAAAGAAAACATCAAGCAAAATTTAAAGGGATGCAAAATCAAAACGCGTATTTAAGAAAATGTGTAAAAAATTCATCAAAGAAAATTACGATAAAAACAAAACGAACGAAATGTAACAAGCAAAACAAAATACACTTGACTTGTCTGCCTGCCGGATAAATTTACTACCACAAACAGATAAAAAAAATAAATAAATAAATAAAATACTTATTGCTACAACAGATTGTTTAGTCGTTCATTCGTTCGGTCCGTTTATAACTTGCCGTTGTTGTTGGTCGGCAGTTGTACAAAGTAGATTTTCTTGCCACTGTTTTGACTGACTCGCGGTTTGCATTGTTTTCGTTTGTATTTTTTCTCTGCTGTTTATCTGCACCAACCACTTAATAATGAAACAGAATACGACTGCAAGGCAGACCGAAAAACGCTCCGAGGGCAACAGTCCATCTTTAATTTGATTGAATTATTGTTTTCTTTTTTTTTATTTTGTTAAAAAAAATTCATGAAATTTTATGAAAATATGTTAATTTGCTTAAGAGAGTGACTCTCACTCAAAATAAAAGCACAAGAAAATATGTGCTAAAAATTAAAAAAAAAATTATATTTTCCTACATCTACACCAGACGTACTCGTACATATTTAAAATGTCAATTTGTATGGACAATTACGTTACAGTCGTGTTCTGTTACGGAGCACAAGAAGTATTAAGCCGGTGTAAACATCGTCTATATATGGAGACACTTAAAATCGTAACGTTAAATGTGTGCGTGCGTGTGTTTTTGAATATGTGGCGTGAATGTGCGTGTGCTAAGTCAAAAGTCAACAATAACAACATTCATGCCAGTGTGTCTGTTTATCTGCTTTATTGCCTGTCTGTTCGGGAGTTTAACAAATATTGAATACTAAAGTAAAACAAAAACTCTTAATACGGCGTATAGCACAGCGCTTCCACCACGTTGTTGCAAGTGTTTGTGTGAGTGTGTGTGTGTTGCGTGTGACGATCATCCGTGCACGTATTCTATGGATATGGTCGGTTTGGGCTTAAAAACATACAAAAAAATAAGAAAAATAAAAACGTTTGTACCATGTTGTTTATTGGTGAGAGTTCTAAAGTACAAGAACAACAAACAATATAATTGTATCTCACCCAACACTTAATTGACGTTTTTATAAGTCGGAATTTATCGCAATTGCTTTGTGTTGCAGCGCCAACCATAAAATACTTACAATCGAAAATACACATAACAACAAAAACAACATGAAGGGCGTGCGCTACAAAAATTTTAATATTCTCAACTGTTTGATGACTGTTTTGTTAGTTGTTAATATTTTTGTGATATTAGTACTACTAAAGAAGACACGTGCTGTGCGACCCATAGGGTCATCTTTTGTGCAGCCCTTGAGTTCACTAGAACAGGCTAAGGCCACGAATGAAGTCAATTACCTGGTTCGGTGGCAGATCTTATGTTTTCTTTGGAGCTACAAAAGCTTCTCATAGAAACTTTGCTGCTTGTGCCACTAAAGTTGTTTATGCAGAGAGTATTAAAGTTTCATCATGCATTTCACAGAATCTACATTGTTCGGTATCCGAGAGTTTCTTTCAATAAACTGGTATTACCGGAGCCAACAATGTTCCGTAAACTATCCAGTGATTATATTAAGCTTCCTTTTATCAAGCGAATTACGATTTAACTCAGGATTGAGTCCTCTAAATAGCACAATCAATATTGATGCCATATAAAAGAAATCGAACTCCTTCGTTTGCTATCTTCATGTTGGAAGAGAAGGATAAATAGTCTAAGAATTAATTCAACGCAATGAATTCGCCGGTGAAAATTCGCTGTGTAAATTCGTCGTATGAAGCACAATAACGACGAAAAAAGTAACAGCTGTTATAATTGATAGTTATTGTGCACTGTTAAAGGAAATAAAATAAAAACATGAATCTAATAATTTAAAATTTTGCGATATTATAAATATCATATTTTTAACTATATGCTGTATAACACAATGAAACATATCACGACTTTTGGAAAAGTAAACAGTATAGTTTCAATTGTATTGGCTGCTTTTTATGTATAGACCTGTTTTTAATAAAACAAATTCATTGAAATGACAGGTGTTTCGCCAGCTCCTTCAAAACCTCCATCCTCCGCGGCGTTAAAGACGAAAAAAATTGGGCAATACCAAATTGAGGACACTTTCTTGAAATTCTTATACGGAGTCGCTTGGAGGTTCTGTACATAGTATACATATTTACATATATAAATTGGATAAGTTCTTTGAAGAAATGAAACTAAGCAAATAATTCTTTTAAGTTTTCACCAACACTTTTTCTTAATTTTATTTCGTTTGCTTGTTTTGTATAACAGTTGATAGTGTGACCGTACTAAAGAAAATAATTCATAATTAAAAATGAAACATTAACAAAAACACAACTAAAAAAACTTTTTTAAGTTAACTATTTTATATATTTATTGTAAATGCGACAAAATAACGATAAAACAATTATTAAAGCAATAAGAAACTTTATTTAGCAAAACACATGAAAACTATAAACAGAAATGGTCACATGGTACTGATTTGTTCGTCGTTCGCCGGCTTAAGAAATAGAAATAAATCTATTACAGAGTTCGCCGCGTGTGCCGAATTTCGCCGTCGCCATGATTGTGTGTATTTTCATATACACTACTGTATTTTAATTTAGTCGACGAATATTCGCGACCAAAAATTCGTCATTCGTCTCAGTTCTATTCATAGCATACAGTTATCAAGTGCACGCATCTCTGCAGCAAACAAATTTGCCTTCTCTCACTGTCGAACAACTTTTGTTTATGTTTCTTTTTTATATGCAGTTTGACAATTAGATCAGCTGATCACTTGCATGTGCTTGAATAAATACAAAATTAATTCAAATTGAATTTGAGTTAGGAGAGCAGAGCTCAGGCCCTCGTATGAGATAAAATCAAAGCAGGTTATGGCATGTTTTGCATCATTCCGTCATGAATATCATTACCTAATCGAAAAGCAGAGGGGTTATTATGTATTTCGATTCGAAAGAAAACACTTTCGAAGAACAATGTATAAGATATACAAATTCGAACGATTTCCGTTTCGAATCGAAATACATAATAACCCCCCAGGTCCGCATAATGGTTGACTGCGCCAGCAATCACTGGAGAACAAACAGGGACGAAACATTTTAGTACGAGGGATTATAGGATAGCAGAGTTATCATGTGAATCTTTTACTTTTCTTTGAAGGAAAAAATATTCTATTTCTATCATAACGACCAATCTCCTCTAAAGTCCATGGATGTCAAAAGATCCTAAATACACTTTTTTGTGCGACCGTTCTTTTATTTAAATTTATTTAAATTTGTCCTCTGAAGATGTCGAATAGTAGCTTCACTCGAGGGCGGATCCAGCCTTTACTTCAGCGGAGGTCACATGCTAGAATTTTAGTCGGAACAGCCAACAAACACAATTTGATTATAATACTTCCAGTACTTAACTGACACAAGGGGTTCATGAACCCTTTCGGATACGCGTCGGGATTAAGAATTTTTTGATCTGGTGTGTTCAGAGCTATTGAATTAAGATGTTTTGCTTAGTTGGCTCTCCTCGGACTCAATGATTCTCTATTCTAGGTTTGTGGGCTGTAATAGTGGCTTCGCTAACGACAATCTGGGTATAGTTGGCTTTAGGGCTGTTTCTGATTGGTTGTGCCAAAGATAAGCATCGACGAGCACAAATCTTCTGTTAACTTCTGTCCTGGACTGCACGGAAGTACGTTTGTGAAGATTCTTGCATCTTCAAGAGGCACACAATGTTCATGAAAATTGTTCATTTGTATCATTACCAGCAAAAAGTTTTGTTAAAACTTCTTCCTAACTTGAAATCTAAGTCAGTTAACACGACTTAAAGTGAATTGTCCAAAAAGTTTTTCGCAACATTTTCAAAATTGTGTACTTGCGAAATCAGTTGTAAATAATCGGTCAATATTGACTAAAAAGACTTCTTGTTAAGACAAAAAATCTGGCGGCAAATTACGGCATTCGATATCTAACGAAATTTCTATAGAAATTAAAAAAAATTTTGTATGAGATTTCGTTTGACATCATCGAATGCCGTAATTTGCTCCCTGAATTTTCCAATTAATAAAATACCATATTTCTTGGACTCCTACCAATGCCCAATGTAGCGTGAGGCCTTCCAACAAATTTTCAAACAGCGTTTAAATGATGTACTACGAACAGTGAGTGCTTTTTTATTTCGTTTTTTTTTCTTTTCACATTTCACACACTGGCGAATCTGTTTTAAGCATAACAAATGCCCACAATGTTTTTTTAATGGCTAAAACCAGCAACTAGAAATCGTGGCTGCAGATGAGGAAGCCCATGAAGTCAGCGGCAAAACTAAAAACAAAAAACGAAAACCAAAATTAAATAATAAAAAAAATAACCTGAGTGTGGAAATGATATATTTTTCAAATCACGTTTTAACTTTTTGTGTTACACGCTCTCTCCTGAAGTTTGTTAAACTCTCTTAAAGTCAAATTTATTTATGGGGCTCATCATCGACAACAAACACAAACGTACTCATTTTAACTCACTCCATGGACCCAGGCCATGGCTTAGATGTTACAACAATAACAAGAACAACAACAAACACGTTTTAAGTTATTACATGATTGTTTTGGGCCTTGTGTGTGTGTGTGAGTGTGTGCGGCTGTTGTAAAAATGCATTAAGTTTATGGGGCAGTAAAAAGGGTTTTATTTAACTTCTACTAATATTTCGTTGATGATTTTATTGAAACCTGAAATTGCAAAAAAATAAAAAATAAATAAATAAAAAGAACAACGAAGCGGGGAGATGTTTGTGGAAGGTTAACAGAAATCTAACAATCGAGTATTAAGTATTTCTTAAGATTTTCATGTTCGGACGAGTTACTTGTGTTACTTGACGTATATTTATTTTCTACTTAAACCGAACATGTTAAATGTTCACATACACACACACACGCGCGCATTAATGTGTGTGTGTGTGTATTGATTGTATTTTTTGTTTGTAAATCTGTTTTTCGGATTTCGAAATGGTTTTTTTGAGTTTTGTCTAACTTTTTCTATATTAATTTAAGCTTGACTTTGTTTAAAGTTTTTCTCTATGGTTTTCAGGAATAACCGCGTATATCTAGAAATCACTTGTTCCAAAAGACCTTCTCTTTAAAAATGTGAACTCGGTATGAAATAAATATGGATGTTAGATGTGATTTTTAGTAAAAATAAATCGAAATCACTTTAAATTACTGCTACTGTGAACATTTTTCGATCCTTGCAAATATCATTCCAAATAAAACAAGTTGTCATCAATAACTCAAAGTCGACAAAAAAAATTCACTCTTGCGGTTATTGATAAAAACCACACAATTCTGCTTTTTTCTCATCATCAAACATGCGATTTAAAAAAATATTTTGCAAGAAGACAGAGTGAATGGCACATGCCAATAAAGCCTTTTCGCAATCTACTCTGCCATAAAATGCCATTTTTAAAGTATCACTTTGTTTTATGGCGCCTAATTTTTGATCAGAAAGCTTTAAAGTAAATTTAAAAGCATTTCACTTGCATAAATAGGCCGCAATTGAAAGGCAGCTGTTTTTTATGTATGAGCGTCTGCGCACATTGAAGATTTCTTTTTTATCTGAATTAAGTGCATTCAAATTTGCTCCAGTAATATCTATTGATATCGAACGAGTCTTTTCAATGCAGTAAACTTTCTCAAGTGACAATAGAAGATCATTTATTTCTCTTTTCAAATATAAAATTGCATTAAATCTTTATTTTATATACATATATGCAATAGCATAGCTTTTATAGCGGTGACCGAATCAAGAAATTTCGTAACGAAAATAAAACCTAACACTAAGTTTGTTTCTTAAGAAAAAAATACTGCATAAATAAATTAATTATTATATATATTTAAAATAGCTTTGCCGCGGCAAATAAATATATATAAAAAATTTGAGTTCAAAATAAAATATTTTGTGGGTGCTATCGAGATTTTGGTGCCATATTTGAGCCTTTTAGAGGGCCTTTTAGGGAGAGTGAAAGCATCAAGTTTCAAAGCTTCGATGTACTAATAAAACATAGTTAAGGGAAAATATTTAACAATCTTGGTGCAATATCCTTGTAGAGGCTTGTCGTAAGCAAACTTTATTCATGCCTCGAAGAAATGAAGCTGCCCTTAAAAATAATAGCGGTTACACAGGATATTAGCGATCTGCTTTAATATTTAATTAAAAACAAATCTAACTTACAACTTCAAATTGTTGTGTTAACACAAAATTTTTTTTCGTATAAACCTTTTTATTGGCCACATCAAAACTTGTGATTTATGTACAATATCGATTACGTGATGTATACTTTTACCACTGGGAATTTTTTTTTGCCGAAATACAAATTTTATTGAGAGAAGGAAAGAGAAAAATGTTTATTGTTCGCCCACAAATTGCGGAAAGAAAACTTTTCTGATGTAAATCCAGTCTAAGTTCTATTATGTGATTTGTTTTTAATTAAAGATTTCTGCCTCGCTGGCGCGTGATCCAGTGAAGGGGAAACAGGATAAAATATCGCTCATTTCGATTGCGTTGCTAAAGGAAAATCTTAAAAATTGTATGGATCATTTAAAATTGGCTCTCACAAATGCTTGAGCTGTAACCGCGGTTTCTTTGCGTTTTAAATTTAACTGCGTCGTAGCTTTTTATCAGAGCACTCGTGCTTTATCGGTATTTTTTTTTGGGAAACAACTTGACAACAATTGCTAAACTTTGCTATTCATAATTTATTGTTTTCTAATTAGTTTTCCTCTTTGGCCATATTTTTCTTCTATTGTGTGTTTTGCTGGTAAAATTATTGCGTCGCTGAGATTGTTTGTTGAATGTTGAAATAATGACTCTTTTGACATTTTTATTGTTACTGCTGGCTAATGACACACAGTTTTGGTGCTGTTTTTATATATTTTATAGTTGGCGGGAAAGTGTCAAAGAAATAGTCGAATGTCATGCAAGTTGTGTAGTAAAAACACTTGAAAATAGTACACTTTAGCTAAATATCACACGAGATGCCTGTTTTGTGACCGTTTTATTTAGTATCATAAATATGTACATGTACATGTGTTATATACCACTGGCCAGGTATTTTTATATTTTGTATGACTTTAGATAGTTTTTAATAAAAAATAAGGCATTTGCTTGATAAACCTAATAAATTAGCCATTCGTATTTTCTTCACATATTTTTTTTGGATTTGCAAATTCATAAAAAAATTTCCATTTAATATATCGTTGAATTTTTTTTATATAAGAGGATTGTTATGTTTGTTAATAAATAATGAAGAAATAAAAATTCAAAAATAAAATTTAGTACAATTTTCATGCATTTCACTATTTTTAGTAAATCTGCTCTCCTCGCCACATTTTTGAACGGGCGGGTAACAGTAAAAAGTCTGATTCATTAATTGATTAAATATATCTAATGTAATTTATAAAAATAGTTTAAAACCCGATTTGCGTTAAGAAAAAACTTAAGCTATTAATTTAGAATTTCGTTGAAAAATTTTCCATATTCGTCTAATGCTGGATATAGCGTGCATGCTTTAACCGAATTAAAATTTGTACTGCTCTCTTTTCTGAAGTCTAATCTTTTGATATATTGAAAAAGAATAATTTTAGATTTGAAAAAATGTTGAGAAAAACGTTGCATAATCAAGCTCTATTTTTGTCAAAATTTAGCCATTTTTCACTTTCATTTAAAAAAACTTACTTTGATTTTTTTCACGACTACATGAATTGAGATCAATTAAAATTTTTTTCTGCATATTATCAGAGATTGTATTAAGAATCATATAATATATTTTTTTAATTTTTTCTTTGCTATTATCGGATATATTAACAAAATTGCGAGCAAAGTCAAGGCGAAAAATCAAAATTAAAAATTGAAAGCCAAATATCTTTGAAAATATTAAAGATATTTCTTTAAAATAAAATGTATTTTCTTTATCTGTTGAAAAGCTTTACAAAAAGCATAAATTTGTTAAAATCAAATAATATTTGTAAAAGCAAAGTTTTACATGACCAAGGTAGTCAACTTTAACACCCTGTAGCCCACCGTATGTTTCAACAGGGTGCTTCAAATTAAAAAAATCCTTAAAGCACAGTTCCTCCTCTATGATTCCTACATACATTGTTTTGTAATCGGATCCCAAGTGTCAAAGATACAGATTTATTAATTGGCACCACTGTGCGACGTGTCGCAGGGACATCACCCCTAATGTAAACATGCTCTAATTAGTCGAACTTATATTTGGATTATGTTGAAAGGAATTGTTTGGCTCAGGTTCAAATCTTCTTTTTAATTTATGAAAATTTTTTTATAAATTCATTAAATTTTTTAAATTATTTAATTTATTATTCGAGACAGTTCTCGATATCTTTTTGTAATATTTGTAAATCTCTTTAGTTATATAGTTTGAGGGTTATTGGTGGTTTGGGAGGTACATTTTACTTTTAGAGTGATCCTGTGTTTGAAGAGCAATTTCATTTTTAGTTTTAGGAGCGCGAATAAAAGCTAAATTTGGATCGAACTCGTTCGGTTTCTCGTTTTAGACAAAATCCTTGCATCAAACACATTTCAATTATATTCTTGAACGAGCGACTGAACAAGTACGATCCAACTCTAATAAAAGCCATATTATTGAAATTTGAGTGCAGTGCAACCAGAAGAAGCCGCCAGACTTGACAATTATGAAATCACAGAAAAAAATTTTGCTCTAAAATTGCCAACAATTTTTTTTATCAAAAATAAAAACAGTGTTGACAAAAAATATTGTTCAATTGACGAAAAAAATTAGTCAAAAATCAAACTTTGCAAAAATAGAACCAACAATTTAATTTCACAAATAATTAATAAATCGTTGGTTTGACAAAATTTTTAGTCAAAATTTTCTTATTACCCAACAAAGAAAATTGTTGGTTTGAAAAAATATTTAATCAAATATTTTTTATTATTCAACTAAATAAATCGTTTGGTTTGATAAAATTTTTAGTCAACATTTTTTTGTCTTCGACTAAAATTTTAGTCAAGCTGACAAAAAGTATTGTTGGAAAACTATTCATAACTCAACAAATCTTTTTGCTAAATGATATTATTTTAGTCAAATAAAAATTGACAAATTACTTACAATTATTATTTATCAATATGACAAAAATATTTTACGATTTTTATTTTTTTCTGTGATCGTGAAATACACTGTTCGGGGTCGGTGAAGCCATCGTTCCAAATTGATCTAAAAACTAAAATAAAAGCTTCAGAATATAATGAACGCAGTTTTTGGTGACGTTGCTTTTATTGTTAATGCTTCCCAGCTGTATCTGTGGGATAAAGTAATTCAGGCTCATGTTTTATGGTCTAGTTTTATGGTTTAGTTTTTTTCTAATTGTATAATTTTTTCTGCCCAACAAACCTAAATCTAAAATCAATATTATATCGAAGATAAATCTATCTATTATCTGGCCAGCGGAAGTTTTATGCAAAATTAAGCAATTTTATTTATGAAAATCGAAAAAAAAATCTCAAAGAAAGTCTTTATTTTCGTTATTTCTAGAGCTCTGAGAAAGGAAAACAAACAAATAAGCCCCGTTTTCGAACGGTTAGTGCAATTTTAAAAGAGGCTTTAGTTTAATATACAAAAAAAAAAATAATAATAAAGAAGAACAATTCTTAAAAAGAAACATGCAACTTTTGCCAGATGAATGTAAACAGTCTAGTGAAGAGCAGCATACAAATGTGACTGTGACACAAGCCAAACAAAAGACGGCAATGCCACAATACAAAATGGATAAGTTTTATCCGCCAAAACCGAAGATCAGCGCATTTAATGAGCTGTTCACCTGCTATTTGTGTCAAGGATACATGATTAATCCCACAACCACAGATATTTGTACGCACACATGTAAGTTTCTGAGTTTCTGTTACAATTTGCTTGAAAGAAAAAAAATACTTGTATAAATAAATATTTAAAATTGAAATTAATTTCCACTTTAACCGCGAACACTGTTGTATGAATTTAATTTGCTTTTTACCACTCATATTTCAAAAAGACTGTCGCAGCTGCATAACGCGACATTTGGCCGTCGAGTGCTGCTGCCCACAATGCGGCAAAACAATAACCATAACAAATCTTATGTCTGATGATATTTTGCGTTCGCTCATTTTTAAACTGGTGCCTGGTCTCTATCAGAAAGAGCGCGAACGTTTAGTGCAATTTGTAAATAATACAAAAAGCGAAGGGACTCTAATCGGGGCCACAGAAGAGAGTTTAAGCGAACTGTTGGAGGCCGACGATGATTTATTTGCACCCACAGATCCCATCAGTTTGTCCTTAGAATTTCATCCGTTGCTGGCTGAGCAGTGTCCCCAGAGTTCTGTGCCGCCAGTGCGTTATTTGCAATGTCCGGCCAGTGTCAAAGTTCAACATTTGAAAAGA
This sequence comes from Gymnocheta viridis, assembly GCA_956483585.1. Lineage (NCBI taxonomy): Eukaryota > Metazoa > Arthropoda > Insecta > Diptera > Tachinidae > Gymnocheta > Gymnocheta viridis. The sequence goes on along the minus strand of OY101443.1, from coordinate 89,031,048 downwards.
TTTCTATGCTCAAAATTCGAAATAGATCCCTGCAATCGAAGAGTAGCTATTGACATCATTTACGAAGACGAAATATTACCCAGTGATTTCACATTAATGGATGTTGGCTACTGCTACAAGTGGCAGCGGGTAAGTAATAGTTTAGCTTAGCGAATGATAGCATTTGAAAAAAGAAAGCGTTCGTTCCACTTCATACATAAACATTTCGCTTTGTGTTTCTGTATTTCTGTAGAATGCACCCTTAAAACTAACTTATAGAATTTTGATATACAACGATGATTTAACGCCCAAATCCGACAACGGTTATGCATCAGACGACAAGGTTTCGGGAAATACTTATAAGCCAAGCTTAGAAAAATCGATGACTGTGTCATGTGTGGCTGAAAAGACCAAAATCTCCGTTAGCAAAGGAAGAGAACAAGTGGAACATGCGCCTCTATCGCATGCGGCTTCTACCGCTCATCACACCGTCAAAGTTAAAACATCAAAATCGTCATCATCATCGATGAAGCACTCGTCGTTGCAAGTCACACCATCGAACCAAGAAGTACCTGTTAAAGTAACAATTTCACGAAAACCAGCAGAAAATAAGAAATCGGTTTCAAAGAAGTCATCGATAACGGATGAGTTTCTAATACCCACCACTACCAACGATTTTAAAAGTTTGCGTAGCAACGACATACGATTCAGTGATTATGCCATAACATCGTCCACCACTAATACGATCAACAGTAATGTCCACTCCACGGCAGCTAAGAACCCAACACATTCCTCTAAAAAGGAGAAACACTTAGTGTCCACTAAATGTGACATTGTTGTGAGCATTCCCCACAACCAAATGCAAGAGGAATGGGAAACAAAACCATTAGCTCAGCTGAAGACGGCCAGTAAAAAGTCACCGAATCCCACCTGCACCGAAGTAGCAGATCCGACACCGCCCACCAAAAAAAATCGAAATGTTCCAAAACTGAAAATAGAATTGAATAGTTTGAAAACGAAATTAATAGAGAAGCCAAAATCAGCCGATATTCGGCTTGATACATTATTAATCAAACCTTACCGGCCACGTAAGTTCTCATTGGACGAACCCCAGCCCGTAGTGGACAAGGTCGACTTGGAAACGTATGTTAAAAATATTGGCTTAAAGCCCATAGAAATACAAACCACCAACAAATTGGAGGTTCCGGATAAATATACACCCAATGCCTCGCCCATGTCCTCTTGCTCTTCCACCACCTCATCATCCACGAGTAATTTTAATTTCAACTGCAGTGCGGATATAACTTCCTCCACATCCAACTCTTCTTCGCATAAGAAACGCAAGAAAAAACATTCCAAAGACTCTCGTGCATCGAAAGATTCCAAAAGAAAGAAAATGCATGCTGAAATTTCATCACATTCGGCAGAGGAGAGTTTGAAGATGAAAGTCAAACTCACACCTCCGACCAATTTAAAGTCTCATAAATTAGAAAGTAAAAGGCATCCGCCTTTTTGTCTGGATGTCAGAATGCCAGAACCTTTGGAGTCTGAAAAGTCGAAATTTTTAAACAGCAACGATTTTGAAAAACCCAAATCACCTGAAAGTAAAACTCATGACAGATCAAAAGAAAAATCAAAATCCCGTTCATCTGAAACCAAAAAGTCGAAATCTCTTGATAATAAATTCATGTCAGACTCTAAGAAACAGAAGGATTTCGAAAAACTGAAACCTTTAGAAATCAAAACAGCTTCAAGTGACGCCATAAGCAAATCTCCACCAAAAGAGTTCGACGATGACGAGGATCTGATCATTCCCGATTCAACATCGCTTGGCTTAAGCAAATCCTTGGCAGTTGTAAAGGAAACAAACCTGCCACACTCTCCTCCGCTGCCACCAAGTTTATTTAAAACAGCTCCCCTTACTTTTTCGACTTTCTCACCCAACGTAACGACGGTGGCCAAGCCAAAGCCTGTTGCTATGCCAAAAGATTACAAAGACAAACCAAAAACTCCTCAAATGAAACCAATAGCTTCTAAGCCAATTGCTGCCAGGCCAGGCCATCAATCCTCCTTAACGCCTCCAGCATCAACGTTCAAAGCTCCTCATTTTGCTGTTCCTAACCCGCCGCGTTTTGTGGCCTCAAACGCAACAAAGTTCCTTTCGACACCAACCTCAATTGCCAGTTCTGCTAACAAGCACATGGGTAATCTACTCAAAAGATCCATATCGTTGGATGACAACAAAAACTCAGGGCCCACCAACAAACAACAGCGTCTAGAGAAGCCCAATCAAATTACCGTAAGTGCTTACGGCGGTAAACTACACATGACCAAAGTTGAAATACCAGCCACACCAACGTCATCCACGGCAAAGGCCACCTACGAAATTCCTCTATATTCTCCTCTTTCCGCTTCGTACAATCCAAAATGTTCATTTAGCGTAAACTCAACGACCTCTGCAGCAAAATTTACAAAGGAATCCACATTACAACATCCCACAAACTCCAGTGCAACACCAGCCAAACACACATTCACCGCAAAAGCTGTGGCAAGCAACAAAACCGATATGGACATTAAAAAAGCCACAACTAATGATATTAAACCTTCTTCTGCCAACACTGCGATTACCATGGCCAGCACAACCAACCGAACATCAACAACGCCACCAACAACTTCAATGGTCACATTAATGGGCCCACCTTTGCCCATGCAGAAGTTTAACTCCACTTTAGCTGTTGTACCCACAGCCATAAAGTCACCACCTCTCAATGCTGTCCTGCCATTCGCCTCCACATCCGCACCAAATTCAACATCAACCGCACAGCACACACCCGTGTTGAATACAGGATACCTCTCTTCACCACTCTCCATGGTGAATTACAGACAAAGCAAAGTTCTCTTGGCTCATGTCAAACCAACAAATGTACCAGAAATTAAAACTGAAAAAACAACTTCTACTGCAGCAACGGCGACAGCAGGAGCAGCAGCTGCTGCTACAGCAACAACAACAGCAGCAACAAAAACATCTGCAAGCACAACAAATGGTTTGGCAACAGAAAAACCCAAAAGCAGTCTCAGACAATTCAGACTTCCCTCAAGAGAATCGGGCCAAGATATCCTGGATCTATCAGCCTCTACAAAGGCGTCCGTAAATGGCGTAGCAGATAAACAACCAACTAAAGCAACAACAACAACAACAAGTCCTCAAATAACAAGTTCAGCTGGGAGTTCACTGGAAATGGCGTTGAATAAAATCAAACAAAATATGACCACCACCACCATCACAACAAACACCAGCCCAAAAGCATTGGACAAGGAACTGCTCTCCGATGATTTGCAAAACTTGCATTTGCTCTCGGAATCGGCTACAGCCCGGGAGAAAATCGCCATCAGCTCGTCTACAACTCCGACATCTGCATCAACTTCTTTGTATGAAAAAGCGAAAATAACACAAAATTCCTTGGTGAGACAACAAAATGCTTCAGTGCGTAACATACCAAATCCTTCCGCTTTGGCTTTTCGCAATCAGCAACCAGCAACAATCATTCCTCCCATGGTTACGATAGCTGCCGGTTTGGCAACAACTCTTAGCGATCTGGACAAACCGCTGCTACTCAAAACGCCTTCACCGCTCAAATCGCCTCACTCCCCCAACTGCACTACCTCTTCTACTTCGCCTTCACGCATTGCGGGCAAAAAGCATCCCTCAATCGATCAAGTGGCAGCGTGCTTAAACCAACGTGCATCGGCTGCCGCAGAAGCATCTGCCAAAGCCAATTTGAAACAAACAGATGAAACGGTCCAGGTATCGTCGACATCTTCTACGCTCACAGATAAGTTGGAAACTAAAGAAATAAAACAGGAAACAACAGACATACAAAGCGACACAAGTGTTACCCAGCCATCGTCCACAGTGATTGCTTGCCCTCTCGTCAATCTGCAAGACATTAAAAAGGAACCTGAAGAAAGAATGGAAGATGCGCCAGAAACGACACCTTCTGCATTTATCAATGCGACCACCAAAAAGTCGACCATGGTCGAAAATCTAGTGACATCCGTGATTAATGTTACAACGCCGACCTCTTCGCTATTTACTGCAACCACGGCTGCTGGCTTTTAAATTGAGGTAAGTTGATAAATTTTACTTCTGACTTTGAATTCGTTAGTAAACAGTTGCGCCGCTGTCACCATTAAATAAATGAGATTTTAACCCGGCTTGTTAATTAAATGAATTAAATATTTTTGAATTACAAATCACGTGCTTCAAATAATATTTAAGAAAATATTCTTTAGCATTCGTAACATAAAATTTTGTATGATAAAAATATACAAGGGAATTGATAAGATAATGGCAACAATAGTAGGGGTATTCATTGAAGTAAGCAAAGTAATTCTATCACTTGTACACATACGTTTTCTTTTTTCTAAAGGCCTCATTAGTTATTACTTTTCGTTGCCGTTCTATGTCGTTATTTTCTGTAGAAAATATTTTTTTATTAAATATTCTCTAAAAGGAATCAGCTGTTTTTAAAAGCAAAAGATTATCAAAAGAAGAACATGGAAATTGTGCACAAAAAGTTTTTGTAAAAATTATTTTGTTTGAATAAAAAAAAGAAACAAATTAATAATTATACAATTCATATTTTGCATCAATCTAACTTTGATTTTTCGTATGTGGACGATGTAATTGTTGGAATGAACTTTAAAAAGTGTGCGTAATGTACCAAACAGTAAAGTGTCAGAAGAAGCGTCGTCAACGGAGCTTTAAAAAATTTTGAATTAAAACAAATTCTTCTGACTTATAAAAAATGCGCAATATTTGACAGCACAACAAACTAATACATACGCAGTCCAGTCCCTCTTGGCTGTAACTTAACGTTGCATTATTTTCTACAGATTTTTCCGCAACAGAAGAGTCCTTCTCAAATCACACTTAGTTTCTTAATTGCACAGAAACAAAACAGCTGATTCATAACAGAACAGAACGTGCAAACTAATTCTGCCTTAAATGAAACAGAAAAAACTTGTTCGTTTTACAAAATAATCGGCGTCCGCTCCCAGGCGGATGGAGTGTTTATTTATTAAAAAAATGTCTTCAACTAACTCACCTCAAAAGTGAATACCCTTATTGTTTTGTAAACCATTTAACTTGTTTTAAATTGTGCATGGGCGTGACTTGTACAAGTTTAATCACTTTAATCATGTCGATTCATGGTTTGTCAATTTCTTTTAATAACGGTTTTTTCTTGTTTCCTCTTTTGTTTTTTTCTGCTTTAGTTTCTGTTACATCTACTTGGATTTCTTTTGTGGGCAACAAAACTCACTCGATCTGCTTTTAATGTTTCTGCTTTTGTACAGAACAGTGGAATAAAAATAGAATGTAACCGTGTGTAACCCCATCATACTCAACAGTGAAGTAAATTACAAAAAAAAAAGAAGAAAAAAAACATTAAGAAAAATATAGAAAATTGCACAAACAATTTTTAAAAAAGTTTCCCACAGCATATTGACATCAGAGACCGCTAAAATAAGCTGTAATAACAATATAGAAAATTATGGGAAAGAAGACGGACGAAGAGATGATGAAAAAAGACTATAAAAAGAAAAACACTGTAAAATTTATTTTTTTTTGTTAGTAAAAAATTGAAGAAAGAAAGATGATGATGATGATGATGAAGTTAATGAATTACATTAACCTTAATGACGGCATATCTTGAAATGGTGGTAAATGCCATTAAACAGATTGTTAAGCAGACAAACAGTTTTATGAAGTCGATCGGTTTTAACCTAAAATTTTGATCCAGGAACGATTCAGCGTGTGAAGATAATTAATTAATTTAAGAAAATATGGTAAGAACAGTTTCATAATATTTACATACACAAATTAATTTTGCCATAATTTTAAATGTTTGGCCGTTTAAATTATTTTGTTTTTGAGGCGTGAATTGCGCTATGCGAGTAAATGAAATTAATATTCACATAGAAACATCTACTGTAGACAAAAATACTTAAAATACGAATCCTGTAGATTCAATTAATTTCGTTGTTAAAGTTCAGCCAACGACGAATTAAATTGAATTACCAATTAATTATAGAGCCTTTGCTGCACAATAGAGTCATAACTCAAAAAATTTAATTATTGAGTTAATAACGCAGTATGATTTGTCATATCGTTTTTCGTATTGTGTAAAAATATCATACAGATATCCTTTTTAATTACCTCTTCAGAAGAGAATGTTAATTTTTCCATTAAGTTGCATGTAAATTGAAAACTTTGAACTCATTTTTCTCAGTTCGGGTTTTTTTAAATATGTGTTTCTTGCATCAAAGGCTCGTTGTGTACTTGAAATTTTGAAAAAAAAATTTAGGAAATTTAATTTTTGATCAGATGAACAATTTCAAAATAATTAAAATTACTTTTAATTTTTGATAAATTATGTTCACTGAAAATTTTTAAGGACTAATGTTGTACTTTAAGGTTAACTGATAAGTCCCAGCGCACACACATCAAGTTTTGTTTAATTTTCCTTTAAAGTTGCCATAATGTTCACACAGAGTAATCTATCTGTTTCAACTAGTTATTAACCTGCGTCAACTTATTACGGATGAGAAACGAAAGGGAAAAAAGTAAAAATTGACTGGTGCGGTCAAATCTATATTCTCTATATTCTCTTTATAAAGAGAAAACAGATTCGTTGAGACAACCGAATTTGTTGCCAATCGAATTTTGGCAGTTGCACCTATCACTCCCTCTCTCTCTCTCCTATAAACTAAAGACTAGACGAGTCAAACCTGACGTGTGTGAACCGGGACTAAAGTCTCTGCAAGTCGTTTAGAATATAAATTTTTACATTAAATTTAAAGTGGCTTCCCTTGCGCAATCCCTACGATTGATTGGAATAAAATTTTCTTTTCGAAATCACTCGAAAAAATTAAAAAATTTTCATATAAATTTCCTATTCAAGTCGATCATCGTCTGTCTGTATTGTGGAATGTCAAAAAAGCACTTAAATACCCTCGCATTTAAATGCGAAAGAAAGAAAGAAAACGGCAAAAGTTTACCAATTGGCTGGGACCTTGTTAAACCGGGAATCGCTCTACACTTAATCATTGATTCGTACACTCATATACTAAACTAGTAAATATGTACATATGTACTTGTATGTATGTATTCAAATATATTTATCTAAATACTGATATGTTTAATTAACAACCTAAATTCGTCAGAGGTCTTTTTTTGTTGTGAATTTTTAGTAATTTTTAATTTTTATAAAAATAACTAAAAAGAGAATCAAAACTTTTCTTTAAAATGTTGCAGACGTGTTGCACGTATAAACAGAATTTGAGTTTACATGTACGAGCTGTTAGTGTTTGCCATGTGTTGGCCTGTAATAAAATAGCGTATACGCCATGCTCAGCATCTTTAAGGCCGTTGCGGAGTTTTTAAGGAAATTCACATTAGAAAATTTATTTTTATGTCTACGCGGAAAAATAAGCATGAAAATTAATTTATTTTCGTAAAATATAAAACGCAAAAAAATATCAAAGCACAAGAAAACGAAATGTAAAAAAATCAATGACTAAACAATTGTCTGTAAACTCAACATCGCAGCTCACTCATTCTGTTTTATCATCTTTTATTGTCAAAATGTGATTTTTGGTACATTTTTCTGATTTCAAATTATTCTTGAACAGATTATTTGCCAAGGCGAATTCTCTTGTGACTACCTGTTATGAATTTGCTTTGGTACATTTATTTCTGCTTCAGCTTACGGATAAAAGTCTCCACTTATAATTGTAACACCCCTGTAATAGTCAATAAATATTGAAAATTCCCTGTACTTTCGGAAGTTTTTTTTAAAGAAATTTACCACCCGGAATTTTCCTAAGTTTTTTTTAACAAAAAATTCTTATGGGAACCTAAATTTCCGTAAAAACATTCCGTACCAGCCTTTAAGCTGGTTTATGTTACCGCGGTCTGCAGAGCTTCAAAAAGAAATAATATAAATCACTCAGTAAAAGTGTTTAGTTCATTCCGAAGCAGACTCTTATGAAAGTCCCTTCTTGATATTTGTACGTACACTTCTTGCTTACAGGTTAAGGAAGCACAATGTACTGCAAATCTATTCCGTTTCAAATCAGTAACAAAAACTTGATTTTCTTAATGATAGAGCTTCCAAGTGGAAACTCTTCATATAAAAGTCATGCCTGTTTCAAGCAGACTTGTGAGCTGAAGTATTATTTCTCACTTATAAATCTGCTTACATACATTCATTCTGGCATATAAAGGCAACATTTTTAACTGGACAGGTTTGAGTTGGAACGGCACGATTTACAACAGAAAAAAATAGCAGCGATGTGGTCACTATTTTCATTTTGTGTATATTTTAGAGATTGTTTTTAATAAAAAAACTTCCCGTTTTCTTTTCGAATTCTTCTAAAAATATCTTTTAAAAATTATTCTTATATATATATTTTTTCGACCTTCTGGTTTTTAAATGAATCTAATTTATCTCGAGCTATAGGTAAATTTTTTTTAAAAAACGTTAACAAAATTTTATTAAAAACCCGATTTTTCGCCACTTCTTTGCGTGGCTTCTTCAGGTATATATAAATTTTAATAAAATTTTGTTAACGGTTTTTAAAAAAATTGACCGATAGCTCGAGATACATTAGATTCATTTATTTTAAAAATTATTCGAAATTTATCACAACTTTGCAATACACAAAATACACAAAATATTTTTGCAAGACAATTGTAAATTGTCATTATTTTTCACATCAAAATATCTTCGTATTTCCAGCATAATATTTTGGAATCTGCATGCAGATATAAAAGCAATTTTATTGTTGTCATGATTTACGTTTATTATAAAAACATATCAATAAAAAGTAACGCCTAAATTTCAGCAATTCTGAAAATATGCAAAAGTTTCGCTCGGCTATAAAAAAGTTGTTACGGCCGGACCCAGACGTTGAAATCTTGAATGCGGCTACAAAACACAATTGTAAATGCAGTCAATTTGCAATTACAAATGCAATCAATATTGATATGCACAGCCATACATACACACACATACCAACACATAATCATATGCATGTTGGTATCCACAGATCCATGCAAAATGACACATTAACCACACTCCCATTGAAATTCATAAAAAAAAGAAAATAAATTCTAAAAAGAAAAATTGCTACGAGTAAAATAATGAAGATAAATTATTATGGAGTAAATTTTTCAATGCAGTAAATAAATGGAAGGAAAAAATATATGAAACTGTTTTGCTGGTAGTGCTGTAACGTTTGAGAACATGAATGTGCGGCACATAAATAAAAATCCCAGCGAAAAAGTTGCTGAATTCGTAAGCGAGGTTGGTCAAAAAGCGTTATGACAATAACACTGTTGTACAATAACGAAATCGAGGTTCTGCTTCAGGCAGAGGAGATCAATAAGATAAATTTACGCATATTAGCGTTTTTAAAGATCGCCCTATGTTGTTTTAAGGCTTAAAGTTTCCCCCCACCCCTCGAGTAAAGGATTATTGTAAAACGTCATAGGAAACCTTGTGAAACTCCCATTTAAGTTATGGAAAGTGTTTATCAAAGTTATGTAAAACAATACAAGAAACAGTTTTATAGGAGATATTAACCCTCCAAGGCTCTCCAAAAAGGCCCATTAGTGGAAGAGCAAAAGACTTACATATAATAATAATTCTCAAAAATATTTCTAATGATGTTTTGCTACATGTCTCTCTCTCCCTCTCTCTCTCTCAAGACACCAAAGTGGAAGATTTCATTTCAACGTCAAAAATAAGTTAAAACTTAAAATGTGTTTAAGGCTTAATTTCGTACTTATTCAGACATTTTGAGTTCTAAATTATTTCTGGCGTTCAAGTTGAATTTTGAACTTTGGCTGGCTTCAGCAATTTGAAATGGAATTTTAAGATAAATTTTTTTGTGAAACATTTTAAACCTCTAACTCTTCGCTGGATGGGTATTAGCGACACTTTCTTGAAAAAGGGCCAAGCGAAACTCTTCTTAAACAGCGATATAGCGGCCTGAAATGTACTATGAAATACTTTTCATAAAATTCTATTATAAATCTTCAAAATCACCAAAAACTCAAAATTCAGCGTTGTCAGAAATAATTTTTTGCTGAAATATGAAAGATGTACTAAAAGGTGGACCATTTTGTCAGAGAACTCTGTATGAATTCTGAAGAAGAGTTTTCGGGGGGATTTGTAAGGAATTTTCTACGACATACATATTTGCAAAATATCGCAAAAATGTCTGAGAAAATTTTAGAGAATATTTCTGGCACTTTTGCACCAGGAACTGAATGTTTTCGAAATTTAAATTAAAGAAAAGTCAGACGAAAAGAATTTTTCTATGCGATATTGAATACACATACTGTGTAAATATTTAGTAATCTTAGCTAAGGAATAATAATCTTAAACGATTTTTCTTTGTATGACATTCTTCAAAAAATTTCCGGTGAAAAATAAAAGTTAAAAAAATTTAAATGCGATTTTTTAGATAAAGAAAATTTAAGATTTTAATTATTATTTTTCATAAAATAACGTAAAAAATAATCGTTATTTGTACACCGATATTTTTCAGTCAAAAATGGCAGTTGACTTTTTTTCCACAAATATTAAATTAAATTTTAACTGCCAGGACCACTATGTCGAACGAATTCTTTCTTTCGTACAATTACATTTAAAACAAAAACAAATTTTGTTTTCATTTTAAATGTAATTGTACGAAAATTTTAGAATTTGTTTTTGTTTTAAATGTAATTGTACGAAAGAAAAAATTCGATCGACATAGTGGGCCTGGCCTGGCAGTAATTTTTGATAAGCAAGTTAAGACTAAAATTTGAACTGTTATGAGTAAGCGGAAAAATATCGTTCAAAATTCTATTATGTTTAACAATTATTTATTGACTTTTTGAAAAATGATGTCGACTTTTATTGTTCTTGTCTTTTATGACTTGATTTATTAAAATCTACGAAAAGTGTGTTATAAAATGAGAAATTTCTGATTTCTGATTTTCCTACACGTCATAATAATTTCATTGTTTTTCTGTTTCATGAATTCCACAGGTAGGCAATTTCATCAGGTCATAAGGAAACCTTTAATCATGCATTAAAAAAGTGACACATTTATTTGACAACTTTCAAGCAATTATTGAGAATTATTACGAACACATTAAAGTCCTGTTTATACAAAGCGTTCGTTCGGTCGGGAAATATACATAGAGCTCATACATCCAATCAACATTGAGTGCTTGATTTTTTTATATATTTTGACGACGTGTTGGACGAACGTACAAGTGATTTGTCGTGACTATTCTGTTTCAGAACATCAGCGGACTCATTAAAGTTTCAAATTACTTTTGACTTTGGACATGTCAGCAAGAAATGTTCACTGGGTGTGTACGTACTAGCTAACACATTTATATCAGTGGGTGTTTAGACTTGTATAAATGTGCACACAAACTTACATACATACACATATGGGTGGCATTTTCATAAATAACAGTGTAAGTCCATTTTTGTCGATTTTGGTTATTGATGCGAAATGGCTTTATTTCAAACGCTTTTTACATGAATACAAACATTTTTGGAATAGCATGAACCCATATCACTTTTTTACATGGATAAACAACGGTAATTCAAATAGTTTTTTGCAAAAACAACGTATGTCATTTACCAGTTTACGAGCAATTTAAGGTACACGTAAACATACATTTTTGCTATACGAACACATTTCAAAATTTTCTAAAAAAACACATTTTTTTAATAACCACTTATGTTGATATAAGAGGTTTTGTCTGCACATACTTTTTAAATTTCGAATTGCCCCGCGCTAAAGTCTTATTCTTAAAAGATTTTTGTCTGAAATTTTTATAAAATTTTTAATAATTAAAAAAGAAACATCATACCGAGTCCACAGTTTCAAATAGAATGCATTTTTAATCTCCTGAAAAAAGAGCTTTTATGACATATGCGGTTATTCTTGCAAGCCGCAGACATACATATCTGCTTTTTATTATGATGTTATAAATTCGTGCTGCTGTCGTTGTTGCCATTTAAATTAGTTCGTTTATTTTATACGAACTTTGATTTACTGTTTTTTAACGCACGAATACAACAAAGTATCCACGATAATTGTTGAGTTCACATTTACATCTCCAGTGGTAATGAAAATCAGCACAGTGGACTTGATGTAAAGGTTCGCATAAATGATTTAACCTAAAAGTCAATCAATTTTAAAATCTTTTGAAACGTACAATTTATAAAACTCTTCTTATACTCGCCATTTATTCGCTTAATTATAAAAAAATGCAGTAGAAAATTCAATATGAGATGTCTGTCCATACGGGGAAAATTCTTGTGTTCGATTTCATTACGTTAATCGCCGAATTGAATCAAACATTCACTCTTCTATGCCACTGTGCCAATGAATTTCTATTTTAAAAATTTAATTAACATATTTATTGACTTGATTTGCTAACAAATATTAATATCAATAAATTTCCAAATACATAAAATGAGTTAAGAGAAAAAGAAAAAATTTTTTTGTAGAAGACTTTGTTCAGTAATTTTATCTCCTTTCACCATCTCCAACATAATTTTGTAGTCATTGTTGTCATTATTGTTATTATTATTATTATCGTTGTCGTCATCGCAACAAACAACATCATTATGTTCATCATCATTATTATTATTATCGTTGTCTTTCAAATCAACATCAGCGGAGCAGCAACAAAAAGTTTCCACGCCAGCAAAATGTGAAAGAAAGAATAAAAGTTCCACTTCCATCACTGCTGGCAAAATGTTGATTTGATATCCATCCACGAAGCGAAGCTGTCGTCACAGCCACTTGTGGTGTGTGGATATACAGATGAACATTATTCGGAATTTTATGATTATTATTTTTTGCTTTTGAATTTCGTTTTTACACTCTTTTACACACAAATCCATACAATTTTTGTTCAGTTTTTATTTTATTTTGTGAAATTGTTCACCAAGAGTCGAAGAGTGCAAATGAGAAGCAAAAAAAAAAACATATGAAATGACGTGACGTATCGTGATGTGCGTGACGTGGTTTCCACCCGTTTTGAATTCGTTAATTTTTTCATTATTTCTCGTTTTTACTTTATTTTTTCGAATATATTTTTTTATTCTTTATTTTTTATTTTTTTGTTCTTGTTATAACTTTTAATAGTTTATTTGTTTTGTTTTTAAAGAAAAATTTGTAGAATAAAGAGCAGCAGAAGAAACACAGAAAAGTTTAATTAATTAGTAAATTTAAGGGAGAAAAAACAAACAAATACAATAAATGAAACAGAATTTCATACAGATATTCATAGAAACAATTATTATAATCATATTTATTAATCGGACATACTCGTTCGTATCTAGATACATACATACTATGTAGACATCATGTATATTAATCGCCTCTTTGTACATAAATAAAAATCAAATCAATTAAATAATAAGAATTATTAAAATAAGTTTAATTAAACTCTTAAATTATGTGCTAAATTTGCATTAATCTGTTGAACTTTTATAATTTATAAATCTGGAAAGTTGCAATTTCGTTGGTTTCAAACTCTTAAACATTAGACCAAAATCTCTAGAAATAATGTATTTATTTAAAAAATTTAAATCTAACAATAATCTGTAAATTTATTCTAAAAACTGTTTTACTTGAATACATATTTTAAATAGTTACTTTGTAAATTTATTTTTTTTGTTGTTTAAGTTTGAAGAAAAATGCTTTTTTTTAGTTTAAGATAATTATAAATAATTGTTCTAAAATAATAACAAATAACACTTACATCCATACATAAATACAATTAATAAAAATAATAATATTCAGCACAATTATATGTATGCGTGTTTAAAATAACAAAAAAATATATATTGACAAACAAACAAAACAAAAACAAAAAAAAAACAGAAAAAAGAAAGAAAAGAAAAACAAACAAACAAACAACTCACAGTTTTAAACTTTTTAAGCACAATTTATGTTGTATGTAGCAGATATCTATCTTAAATTTAATAAAAACAAAATACGGAAGAATCTAAAACTAGAATAAATAAAAAAAACAAAAAAACAATTAATTAATTAATTAACATACAAAACAAGACAACAACAAACATAGTAAATCTTTAGACTCAAAACATGCAAAAACCATGAAAGAAAAATCAAACTAAATTTAAATATTAAAATTTAAATATTAAAATATTAAAATTTAACCGACAAACAAACAGAAGTGTACGGATGGGCTATTCTTTACAAAATACAGTTATTAATATTTGAAAAGTAAATAAAAATGAATTAAAAACGAAATAATAAATTTGTGTTCGTCCTTTTTTTCTGCAATTTAAGAGAAGGTTTGTATTAACCCTTGAGATACCAGCCGGCTTTGAAACAAATATTTTCAATTTCAGTTTGTTTTTTTCTTATTTTTTTTAATTTCAATTCAAGTTAAACAGATCACTTTTATAACAAGAAATGGGTGTTTCCACAGAAATGGTCGGTACCGAATTGCGGAGAATTTTTAAATAAAATTACAACCTAAGCTAATATGGCACGAGGATCGCTTCGGTTGCTACCGATGCTTGAAGCTTCGTAGGTCCAAAACTAAGCAATCCTCGTGCCATATTTGCTTAGGTTGGTATTTTATTTAAAAAATCTCCGTAAATCGGTAACAACCGTTTCTTTGGGAACACCCATTTCTTGTTATAAAAGTGATTTGTTTAATTTGAAATAAAATTAAAAAAAAATAAGAAAAAACAATTTTTCGAAAAGTGTATTAGGATGTCCCCATAGGAGTACAATTGAACAATGTGGTTGCTAAAGCGAACTTAAGTAATTTGAAACCGAAATTACGAACGAAGTCGCAACTGTTCATACTGATACGGAATGTCATTTGAGTTGTTTTCGCAAACAGCTGATAGTTTGTTGTTTGCTTTGATGTAAATATGTTCAATTGAATAAAATTGCCGCTGCAACATATTTATTTTCAGATATTTTCTTTAGTTGATTGCTATGTGTTGCATTCGACATTCGATCTTCGCTGGCTATCGAACATCGAATATAGAATGGGCATTATGAGCTGGCAGCGGTGTCGAAAGTTTTGTTGCGCGTCGAATCGAACACAATTTTGCTTTCGACGCTGTATCACAGTTAGCAAAAATCAGAAATGGGAATTTCTTACTAAACGAAATCGATTTAACTTGTAAAAATGAATAGAAGCAATTTTCGCATTCTAATTTGTTAAATAATACGATTAAATAGTTGATAGTATCAACCGTCAAAAGTGGTAAAATCGAATAAAGAACGTGTTAAGTTACGGTCACATCTGACAAATATTTGCCGAAAAAAAAACGTGACCAATAATAGACAAGCTAAATTTGCATTTTCTTTAATTTCAATATTTTTTTAAATATGGGTTCGCATACATTAAAAATAATATAAAAATAGCATTTTGCGGCAAAAGTAGTGGTTACGTTTTTTTGAGAAAATGTTTGCCAACTGTGACCGTACCTTTAGTCTTTCTTAATAAAAATAATTTGAATTTATCAAAAATTTCTAAAATTAAAATAGATATGGTTAAAATCAGATTTGAACTTGAGCCAAACAATTCATTTCAACATAAACCTAAAAACAGTTCAAATAATTACGTATGAACATAAAATGAATGAAGTTGGTCACTTTTTTATGTTTTCGTCGATCAAGTACCAATTGTAAACTATTTTGGTTAATTTGATGCAGGTGCAATTGTGATTTTATGCAAAAATGTGCTTTTGCTTGTTGCTGTTCAGCCACCGTACAAGAACATCTAGCGGCCCTGGTAGAACCACAGACTCTGATGGCTTTGGAAGAATAAGCGTATTTTAATTCGATCCCTGACAGAGCTGTTGACAATTTAAAAATACTTTGAGCTTATTTGGATCGTGTGGATTATTGCAGCAGCTCGTCTGCAGTCCCTACACGCCGCCTTGTAAAGTAGATCGTTTTTTTATAAATCTAGTGGAGTGCATTTTCCAAAGGATTGGCAGAGATGTCTTAATTATTTTCTACGTCTGGCCAGTTCCAGTAAGCTTTCATCCTCATCTGATGAATAATCGAACCATGACTCCGCCGTATTCATATTTTCCTTTTATTTTTTGTCATGCAGAACTGCAATTTTTATCATGCAGAACTGCAATTTTTGTTACAGCAATTCTTGTGTGTGTATTGTGGTGAGAAGATTTGGGAGGGAGGGGTGCACAGTTTCATATGCTCTGCAATTCTCTTTTACTTTGAAATTCTCACTTGTCAATCTGCAGATGTATGAAATAGTTGTATGAAATAGAACAAACTTTTGTATGAAATGAATTTTAACTTTCGGAAATGTCAGGATAAGAAATACAAAAATTGCAAAATGTGGACACTAATGCAATTTCAAAGCAGAATTTAAAGAGCTGCAGCAACAAAATTGCAAGTCTGGAAGGCGATTTAGTGTCATTTGCTAGAATAATAGTGCGCCTTACTACGGTTGTCGTATTTTCGCCTTCGACTTCGAGAAGTTGCACTAGATTAAAGAATCACATAAAATTATTCTTTTATCTAATATACGCTGTCGAAGTCAAAGGCGAAAACACGACAACCGTAATAAGGCCCACTATTGTGAATAACTAAAGTGAGTAAAATTCACAATAGCGATATTCTTCGTCGAATGTACGTCATAATATCAAATGAATATTCGTTCGATCAGGGCGCAAATTACGGCATTCGATATCGAACGAAATCCTATACAAAATTTTTTTAATTTTTTCTATGACAGTCGAACATCTAATTAGAGCCGTAAATTTATTTCATTTATTTATTTTATTTCATTCAATGTTCAATGCCTTTTGTTTTTTAAATGGGTCAAATTGCACCATCGAGGAGGCCAAGACAGCTGATTACACGATTTTTCGATGATTTTTTGGCCAAATTCCACACTTTGTTCAAGCGTAAAGCGACTAATTTTTGCCGACGGAGGTATGAAGCTGGATGATATAATGAGAATAATTTATGTAACAAAAAGTGGACTTTTCTGGGGAAATGCCCATTTTCAAAATTTTCAATAAGGTTTTCTTCAACCTTAAAGTTATGTTCAGTTCATATTAGTTATTGCAAAGTTAAGTTTAACTAACTATCAATGAAAAATATTTGTAAAAAAAATAGTCACTTTTGTTTCATCCTATTATGAAAAATTTCATCGAATATAAACATTTCTTTTCTGTGTAGAAGAATTTCAAATTTCAATTTCAAAACAAATGTTGTGATCAACTCATATCAAGGCGAATCTGCCTTGATTCATATTATTTATTTAAAATTTTTATAGTTTGAATGAAAAAATATTTGTAAGAAATTCATATTACATATATTCATAATATTTATGCATAAATTCATTGAATATACGCATTTAAATAATTTGTTGGTTCGTGTTTAAGAAAACGGATAATTAATACAGCGATTGAGAAAGAAAGTGGTTGTTAAATAAAATTTCATTTTCAGTTTTTCCAACATAAAACAGCTCCACAAATAAATTAAATAAAATGCTTATTTTCAATTTTATGTTTTTGGATGGAGTTTTCTTTTTAATCGCCTTCATCTTCAAGTGCTATAAAAAGCTACATAAATTCTAAAAATTGTGTTGATTTCAATAGCGATAAAAAAAACAATTTCCTTTTGGCCCTTAAAAAAAACTCTCTCAAACACACACTCACACACGCACAAATAAAACCGCAAAACAAATCCTGAAGGAATTCGCAAAATTTGATATTTCTCAATAAATTCCATAAAAACTACAATCTAATTTTCTAACCAAATAAATTGAACGTTTTCATGCCACTTAAATGCCATCGACCGACCGACCGACCGACCGACCGAAAGGACAGAAAAAAACGAAAAAGCCAATAAAATGTTAACCCCCAAAAAAAAATAATTTATTTTAGAAGAATC
Organism: Gymnocheta viridis; assembly: GCA_956483585.1. Taxonomy (NCBI): domain Eukaryota; kingdom Metazoa; phylum Arthropoda; class Insecta; order Diptera; family Tachinidae; genus Gymnocheta; species Gymnocheta viridis. Next base: position 89,013,054 of record OY101443.1, on the reverse strand, counting down.
CCTTGATATTGATCCTTGTGAAAAGGATGCTTGCTACAATTGTGCCGTTGAAGTTGTTGGCGAAATTCGAAAAAAAAGGGAAAATAATCCTTGGAGTGTCGCATCAAAACAAAACCCACCACCAACAAACTACACAACTACAGCAACAAACAACAGCATCATTGGCAACATTTTACTACTCGCACTCCAGTCAGTATTTGTAAAGAAGACTCTATTGTTATTTGATTGTCCACATTTAGCACCCAATTTAAGAGGAAGTCAAAGTAACAGAAACAACAACAAATTGAAATTAAAAAAAAAACGGAAACAACTTCAGGAATAAGAAGAAAGAACGCATCTTCGTCAATCGAGAAGGCAATAAACACCACCAAACAATGATTTACAGATGCTAATGGCTCGTGCCGAGGTTTCTTTCTCTGCTTGGGTTCTTGTTTATTGTTGTTGTTGTTAATTCCTTTAAATGAAACATAAATTCCATGTGTGGAAAGAAATTGAGCGTAAACTCATTTGTATGATGATGATAATAATGAAAATGGTTGAATGCACAATGAGATTGTAAATGAGCACGAACGACCGTTCGACCGGCTGGTAATTCGATACAACACTCCACAAAAGATCCACAAAAATTCTTATTGTTTGTTGGATTGATGGAATTTAAATTGTAAAATTCAAAAACAACACAAACGAAAAAGAGATTATCTTGGCCCATTGTGTTTTCAAAATAGAGAATAATATTATGAAATTTCTTATGTTATTAAGATGCAGATGCAATTACAACAAATTGCAACAAATTATGCTATCAAATGCATAATTTAAATTAAAAAAGAAATTAATTAAATAAAATTAATTAAACTGAAGTATCCGAAGATAATTGCAGCACAGTGTGCTCTGGCTACAACGTAACTGTGGACCCTTGTCTCTTGCGGATTCTCTTGATTCGTTCACAGTTTGCTTCTTGCCGAAGGTGTTCGTTGAATATATGTATCACAGTCAGTGTTTCCACGACCAAAAAATATTTGTAACCAAAAGTTCTTAAAAAAAATAAACAAATACGAAAATAAATAACCAAAATATTATTTTATTCTAATGTATTTAAAATAGTGTTTTTGTACTTTAAACGTATTCGGATAAGCGATAGTCGTTTAATAGAAAAAAATCGCCTAATTGTAATGACATATTCTCAATTCTTACTTTATGATAATTTCAAGGGGTTTCAATTAGCTTAAGGGAATATATCGCACTTGTTTAATAATACCGTATTAACCCCAAATTTGAATTTATCACTCTATGCGAAAAATGGACATCTAACATACACATCTACCACGTGTTAAAATATCGGATTTTTATGACTGTTCCTTTACCACAAAATAAGGAACAAAATATCTTTTATTCGTATGTGTCATGAACTTTTTTTAAATTTTGTATTGGTAAATAAGGGCGATATGCTTCAGCGGAAGATCTCTCAATTGCAACGCATTTTCTTAGCAAATGCTCACATTTTCGTCGGACAAATGCTGCTCAAAGGAAAAACTAGGAATTAAAGTTTCGAAAACATTTTAGAAAGACAATTCTGAAACATTGAATTAAATAAATTATCGTAAATAATTAAAAAATTTACAGCGATGGAACCAAGGACAAGTTTAATATAATTTAATTTTTATAAAGAAAATCATTTTATTTTATAGAACAGTATTTAAATGAGAGCAATTCGCTTAAACGAAATGGTTTCAAGAAATTTTCGGTTTTCGTTTAACCAAATTTCACTGTATATCCTTATCAATACTTATACGCAATAACGAAAATCTGATCAATCGAAATATTTTATCATTCTAATTCATTATGTACATTGTACAAATTTAACATGTCATTATAAAAAATAAAATTAAAAATTGTTGGGTTGAAAAAATAACCAATATGAAAAAACAAGTATACAATGGAAATAAAAGTCCCCAATTTTGGTTAAAAGTAACCAAAGTGGCAACGCTGATCACAGTTTTGGTAAGCTATAATTGCAGGCGAAAAACACACATACTATTAACGTTTTGTGGTTAATTTCGGTCGAATCGATGAAAAATGGGATGCATGGCCGTATCAAATCAAATAAAGAAATATATAAAAATTGTCTGATTTGGAAAAACCCATGCAACACATACGGAGAAACCTTTCGTACACTTGACGAAATATGAACCGTTTGAAAGTGAGGCAAGTCTGTCTCGTCATCAAAAAAATCAAATCAGCCATTTACGATACGTGATTGCAGTTGTGCTTTTATTTCGTGCTCAAATATACAGAACAAATTAAATACACACAAGAATCTATTTGGTATTTATTATATTTCAAATTTACTTCAAAAAGAAAAGAGAATTTAAATACTTAAGGATTGAAGGGCTTGTTGTCCTCCTTTTGTAAAATGAAGCGTTTGAAATTTGTATCGAAAAAAAAACTAAAATTTAAAAACAAATTTGGTATTTTTAAGATTCATTTAAAACGTTTAGGAAAGTGGTGTGATTTTTTAACTTCCCGTCATCAAAAATTGGAAGTTACTGATTTCACCCCAATTTTCGTAAATCGAGGTTTCCTAAACCAAATATATCGTGCGATAATAAATGATGCGCTTCAATAAATTTTGACAATTTGCGAAATTAAATTTTTAGAAATATAGTTTTTGTCAAATAAATTTTAAAATACTGAGCCGATTGAAACAAAAATAATATTCGAAAAAAGCATTAATTCCACAAAAAGACTAATTGCTTGTTTTTAGAAAATTAAACCAAATTTGTGAGTGAGAAGTTATAATTAAAACAAAAATAAATTTTCCGAATTTATTGCTGTTTTGCATATTAATTCTCACTCATAATTTTGTTCTAATTTTCGGGTCAGTCTTCTTGTGGAATTGATTATTTTTACCAAATCCTTTTAAAAATAAAAACTTTACAAACATTAAAATTTTTCTACATCATTGAATCTGCAAATTTAGTGATTTTGAATTAATTAATTTTTTTTTAATTTTTAAAATTTTTTTCCATTTTTTGGCAGTTTCTACGACATTTTTCGATTATGACGATAGAAGAGTTATTCTCAAAAAATCAATTTTATTTGCAATTTAGCAGTATTCTGTGCTGCAACACTAGAAATGCGTTAAACTGTCTAAAAATAATTGCAAGTTTTCTTGCTGGAAGCCTGATTTTGTTGTGGCGAAGCAACTGAAAGGAATAGAAAAGTAAATAATTCTCTATTTTATCAGGCTCCCACAAAATTGGAATTAAAAATAAAAATTTTCCGTATGTGATAGATTTTTCTTATAAAAAAGCTTTTTTATTTTCTATGCTTCAATCACGTTATTGACTCAAAATGATTAAAGTATTTTATTTTGCAATAAAACTTGAAGGACGAAATGAAGGCATTCATTTAACACCAAGTCATCGAGATTTGGGTCATTATGTCTCCTATATTTTTAACTCTTTAAGTAACCATTAGGGTAACTAAGATATGACTTCGGGCTTTCACGAACTTACTCGTGCCTAACAAACTTCTTGTGTGTGGTCTATTTTTAATGACATGAAGTAGTTTTTGGGTTAGTCCGATGTAATGCAAGCTTGGACTCTATGGTCCAGCCCTAGGACATTGCAATGTTAAATAGACCATGTTTTCTTCATACATTTGGGTTACTTTAGGACTAGTCCTAGTCCTTTATGGAGTATACTTTACATGCATGTTTGGACTAGTCGCGTTATCTGCAGGGCACGCACACAAATTCAAACTTAAAGCTCATTTAAATTTTAACTAAACACAACATTTTTTTTCTGCATTCGTTTTGTAAAATAAATCTTATTACGAGATTAACAATTCAATGAACTCAGTCTGTTGCTCAATAAATGTCACCTTCGAAATGGAAGAAGAAAGTCAAGTAATAAGAAATTCTACGAAAATGATAATAAACTTTTCTTTAAGTTTGTTGCTTTGATTCTTCTTTGTTCGTCTGATTGTTTGAGGCTGCTGCTTTTCTTACCGAGTCCGTCATTGAAAGGCGTCAACGGATGTACTTTCAAGGTTTTCCGTTTTTGTGTATGTCAGTTAGTTGATGCAGCAACGGAAGTGTTTAAGTGCCACTTCAACTCAAACTATTGTACTCCGAAGCACACACACAGCATGATGGCATTGAAAATGAACATGAACATAAAACATAAACTATGGAAACGAATATGAACGCAATGAAGAAAAGGAAAGGAGCACAAAAAAAACTGCAGAAATTGACGAGACATTTTTAATCCCTTAAATGATGCACATTAATGCGTTCCTTCATTCATTCATTCATTCATTCGTGCACAAACAAATCCAAACTTACAATTCAAATGCCATTAATAAGGAAATGTTCCAGTAAGAAAAAAAATATATGAAATTAAAAGCCTCTACTGTGTCGACACCAGCCAGTTGTGTATGCATGCTTGTTATGTTGCAATATGCAAAATGTCGAAAAAGACGACAACAAAAACAACAACAGCAACAACAATAAAAATGCACATGTAACACCAACACAACACAATGAAAGCAAAATTCAAAATGCAAAAAAAAGGAAAACAAATAAAAAGAAAAACATAGAAAAAACACGCCAATTGGCAAAGACTCCGAAGAGAATATGTTTGTATGTTGCATATGCACACATACATAAATACATACATACATACATACATACATGTGTATCAATGTAGGCTGGTGTGTGATAAATGCAACACAACAGCCGTGTTCCATGTTCACATCGATTAATAACAAACAGCAACTTTTGAACACAACTCGAACTTGAATGCCCCTCTAGCGGCAATTTAAACTTTTATTTAGAGTTCCGCCCACAGATCGTTCCCGTCCATCAGCAGTTTAATAAGCCAATACAAAAAAAGAACTTGAGCGAGCATTTTTAACCAAACAATCATGTTGCACACACGCACACACCCCAGCACACAAACACACACACACGCAGGCAAATACTGCCCCTGCTGCCTTCTGGCCATGACAAGCACCACAAACGTAAAGATTGTCTGAATGTGTGTTTTTATTTTTATTTTTTAGTTTCCTCCATCAGACCAGACCGTGTTTTCGAAAAGCAAAAAGTGGTTCCTTCGTTCGTTCGTTAATACCAACACAAGTTTTCTAAAAGAAGAAACAAAAAAAAAAGAATATTAATAATAATGAAGCGAACCAGGCAACTAAAATGTAATAAAAGCACACAGAAACAACAACAACAACATACGATGGATGACAAGCACAAATGTTGCAATATTCAGCAAACGAATATTCGTTACAGACACGCAAACACAGCAGAACGCCACTCATTCACTCACTCACTTCATTGCTCCACTGTTCACTGTTACCAAGAGGGAGGGCAAGGAGCTGCAGCGGCAGGATTTAAACAACATAAAATTGTTAACAATTTAACATACAAACACGTACATACAAAGCTTCGCATAAGGAAAGTACTTAATGTCCGTCTGGCAACTAACTTCAGTTTTGGCTTAATGTTGCAAAACATACACTGCGTTCGCAAGAGCACTTTTCGTGCCACTGGCCTTCCTTCCTTCCATCCAGTCGAAACAAATAAACAGACCCAAAAGGCAAAGGCATACCGATATAAATACTCGTATGTACGTACACACGTACATTTCGCTGTTTGTTGCATGAACATTTACGAGTACATATTATTCACAATTTGATTAAGCCCGGAACGTTGTTGCTGTTGCTATTGCTGCCGTTGCTGCTGGTGTTGTTATTTTTGTTGTTTTATGTGGATGACTAGTTGGCATGCCATTTATTTGGCATGTCATGCCGTTTTACCATCCACGGCACATCCAAACAAAACAAAAAACTTTGCAAATAATACAACAGCTACAACAACAACAAGAAGAACAAACACTGAGCACACACAACTAAAAATACACACACAGATACGCGTACATACATGTGTACATATGACTGTGAAGGAAAAGGAAAACTGGGAAAAGAAGTAGAGAAAAAGAAAAAGTATTTGCTAAAAGACTTTCCACACCATGTCGTCTGCACACTGCGGTGGCACAAAAAAAAGAAAAAAGTACAAGCGATTATAACACATGAACTCTTTCAAGTGTTTGCCAATTCTATTTCAGTATCTGTTGATGATGTTGCTTGTTGGTTTTCCCAACAACACTCTCCAATCCCGCTGAACGGCGAGAACAAAACGTTTTTCATATTTTTCATAATTTCCACAAAAGTTACTGTTTGGCTGCAACCTGATGTTCACTGATTCCAATGAAGACAAGTTTCGCCTGTTGGGTGGGAGACTATATAGACCCTTCGAAGTCATTCTTCATTAGCAGCACACCCAATCGAGATCGAACCGTACTAAGTATTTAAAAAAAAGGATTTGCTTTAATCGAAAAGTTGGTATGTGGAGTAAATTCTCTGCCAAGGTCTCTCCGGTCATTTGCAATGTGGGACAATTAAAATATCTCTATTCTTTTTCCCACAACCAGATCTTCTCAGTTCAGTTAGAATATGTCGGGTCATCGCCGACAGCTTGTCGAAAGGAACAAACAACTTTATTTTTCGAGACATTAGCGTCGCAAATAGTAACATGATCTGGGGGCAAAGTACGGCATTCGATACCGTACGAAATTTCCATACAAATTCAACAAATTTTGTAAGTTATTTCGTTTTACTCAAAAAAAAAATCAATCCATTAATACTTAAATCAATCCCAAGAATTTTGTACTCATTTTTAGAAACTCCAGGATTGGTTATCTAAAGTAATCTCGGTATCGACTTGTTATTTGTACACAAAATTTTGAGTACGACTCGTACTCAAGTAGAAAATACTTGAAATTTAGTACGGCGTTTTTCTTTCTGTGTAGATTTCGTATGCCGTAATTTGCCCCCCGGTGTCTGGTGGCGCAATTCACGGCATGATTATTGCTTCGTTGCAGCGTAACCAATAAACTATTGGTGACTTCCAAGAATACTATTTCCACTAAACCATCTCTATTTTAATCTTCTAAAATCGTTTTTATCATTCCGAAACAGCTTCACAGATTGTGGCCGATATGGAAGAGCTTCGCAATGCCAAGTGAATACCGTCTCCACAGCGACCGATAGCAATATATCGCAAATACTTTAGGCTTGCCGACATATCGGCATCGGCGATATTTTTACTGTCGGTTCAACGTTACTTTTTAAATTTGCTTAAAGTTATTTTTATTAATCAACATTAACAGGAGTTCAGATCTTGAAATTGTTTGAATATTTTCAATTCTTACTTCGCCGCATAACAAAAACTAAAAGAAAATAAGGATGAAAAAGTAGAGCATGCAATCGAAACTGAAAAATGGAATCTTATCTTGGACCAGCACTCAGGTGATGGCCCCTACACTTGCAATGCATTGTGCTGGAACTAGTGGAAAGGGATAGTGATAGATATGAAAGGAGGTGAAGCTTCTTCATTCGTTCTTTACAACTCTGCTTTTTTCAACGTTTTTTTATTTGTAGAGCAGTGTTGCAGGGTCGAGGAGGGGCATTACGAAATTTTAAGCGGTGCTTACTTAGTAACCACTTCTTTATTAATTATTTTACTTCGCCGTTGATTGTACTACTCAGTGCCAACGAAGGAGGGCGCTCTGATGTTACATTGGAATTAGTATCAGCTGAAGTTGGTCCTGTTCAGTGACCAGTGGACCTTGCCTTCGCCACTGAAACCTTCCGCCAATAACTGACACAAAGGCACACTAATGCACATCAGAGAAATGCGTGGTGTTTTCATTTCATGACTCTACTCTGTCTGACACTGGGTTTGAACCCAAGTCCTTCGGCTTGTAGTCAACGTGCTTACTACCTGAGCCAATGCAGCCGTTTCAACAGATCAAAAAAACGACTTCTTCGAATGCCTTTCATTTAGCTTTATGGATATTTGTTATTATTAGAGAAGAATCCGAGGAAGATAAGGTTCTGCGCATCCTAAGCTGTTGGTCTGCTAAAAAGCAAGTCAAGAGTTTCTCAAGATCCCCTAATACACCTAGAGACGCAGATCCGCTTGTTTGCTGGCGCCCTGACATCTCATACCCAAACTTAAAGAAAACGGCGCAGATGTATTTACGTTTTCAAATGAGTTCCGCCGCATCTTTGAGACTCTTTTCCACTGCAGGTCACGTTCAACCAAAGTGCCAGTTTAGATTATGAAACTTTGCATTCCACCTAAATTCATTATCCTCTAACATTTTCAATCATCGTGACCAGATTTGTTCCAGAAGGATGTGAATTCTCTATGAACCAGGTGAATGACAAATACCAGCACGTCGTTTTCTCTCCCGTTCTAGCAACTTCTGTCGAAGGTGTTGTACAAAAGATTGGAGCTCCTTACACAAGGCAGTCGCCTGCCAAGACAGCTACAAATATTCGTAGCTGTAAGCGAGAAAGGCCTAGATGGAGTTGCAGATTTCGCATAATCATACCGCGGCCAAAAGGACCTTAACAGCGAGCAGGTCGCATCATTAAACTATCCGTTCCAGGTGCCCTAAAAAAATCTTTATTTTTTATTTATATATTTTCGTTAAACAAATAATTATGTTACGAAATTTAATTTAAGGCCTCAGCACCACAACAATATTTACTTTCGCTTCCTCCGTACCTGATCCTTCATTTTAATTTAAAAGTAACTAGAGTTCGCATAGTGGTGAAATTCGACCGCCAGTTTAAACGTATACATATTTTAGTTGCATTCAATTAAAGGGAAAAAACTACCTAATTACTTATCCCCTGCCCCATGGAAAAAACAATGAACGAAATAAAATTTTGTATGCAATACGCACATTTATAAAAAGGTATTATTACTCATATACACATATGTACGTGTGCAATCATAAACACTCTCATTGCTTTGCTCATGGTTTTACTTGAACCAATACTTACATAAAGGAATGCGTTTACGTGTGTATTTTTAGCATTTGTAGTAGCGCCAACTTTAGATGCCTTTTATTCCTTTAATACTGCACCGATTCAAATAACATACAAGTCGGGTCACTAAAGCTCAACAATGTCTACCATTTGCTAAAAGAATGAAGAAATTCGGTTTGCAGACAAAGGAGAAAAAGGGATCTAAAAATTTGTCTTTGTCTATTTATATACAAATTACATTTATAGCTTCCGCCTATAAAAATAAGTTTCGAAAACGCAATCTAATCAGCTCATAACCTCAGATTAACAGCGTGGATTTCGTAAATTTCATCAAGCTCAAACAACCGTTTGAAAAATTAATTTCTTTTTAAATACTAAAAATTAATATTTTATATATTGAAAAAAAGTTCGACTGATTACTTATAAACATTAACTAAACATTAATTTCAAATCTGGAATATGGGTTCAATTTATGCCGCTTTAAATGCCGCAAATTTCATCTGGATCTGTTAATTGATTTGAGAGATATCATTGCCGAAAAAACCTCAAGAAACTGAGCCAAAAAATTAAATCAAAATTTGTATGTAATAATTTTTGAATAAATTAATTTAGTTAAACGAGTGATAGGTGTACGAGTACTTTATTTTATGCCTATTACTTTACTTACAATTGTAATCCTTTTTTTTTCTTTTTCTTCTATGAGATTTCATGAATTTTGCCACTTTTAGCTGCGTTCAGTGTAAAAGCATTTACACATGAATTCTGGCACTTAAACTGAAACATTCGCTCCTTCAGTTTGGAAGGGAAATTAATGGGAATAAACATTTTACACAATTCAATAACGAAGACTGAGAAAATAAATTCTCTCGGCTACAACGTACGAGAACAAAATGGCAAATAGTCATTTAAACAAGTCATTCGATACCAAAAAAAGGTCCAAATACGTTCAGACAATAAACAGCGAATGTTCAACAGCACGTCGACAAAAAAGGACATAAAGACGAAACAGAAGAAGAAGAAGTTGGCTTAAATAGAATAAAATACGTTCGCATCGTTTAAACATTTTTGTTGCCGCGTTTTGGTTTGATACGAGTATATTTATGAGCTCGTTGGAATGCATCATTTCCAATTCAATGGGGACCATTAAGAAGGTTTTTGTGATAAAATGTTTTATGTTGAATGGAGCTTTTCTTTGAGCTTGTGATGTGGTGGCACATTCGTGTGATTCCACATTTAAGTGCGGAATCAAAATGTTTCTCGTATAAAGAGTGTATTGAGAAATATGTATAATTACGCTGCTTATTATGGTGGCATATTAATAAGGTTGACCATTTCTAGAGATTTGTTAATGATATCTTTAAATAAAAATCTAAAATTCAGGAGTTTCTTTTTATGATTTTGTTTCTAATTTGCCATTTAACATTCTATCGAGTTTAATAATACGCAGAAAAATTCGCTAAGATTTAAATTAATTATTGCGAGTAGTAATAAAAATGTAATGCTGGGCCATATCAACCAATCCCTTCGAGTATGATGATTTTAGTTGCTGTTATTATTGAAACTAGTATTTCCTATGGCCGCGGCCGACGCAATAGACAAATATTCTGGTAATTAAATATTAAGCAATTACATACATAAATATTTACAATAAAATACAAAAACAAAAAACATTCTAAGTAAACAATCCTACAAGAGCAGTGACGGACATTTTACCGGCGTAATATGACTGGCATTGCTGATAGAAATGTCCATCATCACGTAGGACAAAGTTTCTATCATTTTCTTAAGGCCAAAATGGAAAAAATTATGGAAACTTTTGTGTACGCCTTGCATCTCCATCTAACTACCAAATTTTATCGTTCATAGAACATTTGTCTAAACTGTTCACTTTTATGTTTATTTACTGAACACCCGTGACACAAATATTAGTCACATTCAAGGCAGATCTACCAGGTAGTAACGATTCCACAACAATACAAAATTTTCTGTAGAAATATCTGAGCAACTGTCAAAACTTGTACATAATCGGGTGGCACTGTTAGCACAGCTGAACCTCTAACAAATGTAAAACATTATACAAAGCTGGGGTGTTTGGCATCAGCCATGTTACGAATAGATTATCAACGCAAATTTAATTTCACACAATTTACATTTAGTCCGGTAAATCAGCTGTGTTATCGCTACTAACTTGTTGATCTGCCTTTGTCACATTTGACTAATTAACCTTGATGTACATACATATCGGTCACCGCTGATTTCTCAAGTTTGACGGACATATTGGTCACCGCTAACTTGTCAAAATATATTGTTTCTGATTCATTGTATTCGCATATACTGCAATATAAGATTTAAGTCTTGTGTATGGAACATCGAAAAGAAATATATAAAATAAATAAATAAATTCATTCACCACTGTTGATGGACATTTCTGTTGAAATAAAACGTGATTTTTTCAATTCAGTTGTTACATTATTACACTGTGTTACAAAAAAGAACGAAGTCGAAATACCTTGGATGTGATATTATTTTTCTTGTAGGTGCTTTCGATTTGATCAAGAACCTGTATATGAAATTTCCGGGACACCTCCAAAATCTGGAGTTACGTATAAAAACCCGGTTTTTCGTACCTCTATGCACTTATAGATCTGTAACTTAGTTGAATATTTAAAATTTTAGAAGGAACTTATAAAAAAGAGATGACTGCAGCGAAAATAAAAATAACAAAAAAATTTTTAACCAACTTTTTTTTTGTTGCTCAACAAAATAAATTGTTGGTGTGACAAAATTTTTAGTAAAAAATTTCTTATTACCCAACAAAGAAAATTGTTGCAAATTTTATCAAATATTTTTTATAATTCAACTAAATAAATCGTTTGGTTTGATAAAATTTTTAGTCAACATTTTTTTTGTCTTCGACTAAAATTTTAGTCAAGCTGACAAAAAGTATTGTTGGAAAACTATTCATAACTCAACAAATTTTTTTTCCAAATTATATTATTTTAGTCAAATAAAAATTGACAAATTACTTACAATTTTATTTATCAATATGACAAAAATATTTATAGGCTGGAAATTGACTAATTTTTTAATCAGATCTGCGTTTTTTAATCAAATACGATTTTTATTTCTTTCTGTGTGTAAATAATCTGTACAATAATAGTGTGTTTTTAAAAATTCAAATTTAAATGTGAAAATAAATAAAATGCATTCCACTTTAGTGCCATGGGGATAAAAATCATAAGTTATGCGATTTCAGATTCAGTGGAATTTGTTAAAAGATCCAAATTATCGTTACCAACTTGTTTGATTTGCTTCTCATGCATTGAGGGCATAGAGGAAGAGACTGAAAGTGTATTAAATTTAGGAAAACGTTAATTTTGTTTACCGCTTAAAAAACTTATTTGTGTAGTAGAAGTAATAGCTGCAGTAAGTAGCGACATCACATATTGAAGATGCACTCTAATTTTCTTACCATAATCTCATCTGAATCAGCATTGATGTTGATGTTTATGCGATCAGAGTTATCTTCACTTTCGTCCGGCTGATCATTGCTTACATTATCCTCCACCATGTCGCCATCTTCAACTGGAAAATTAATAATAGCTGGTATTTAAAGTGCTGCGGTGTGAAAAAAAACACTATTTAATTAAATATTTACTTATGTATCTTTTTGCTGGAAATAAATATGTCACAAAATTGTAGCTTCGACACTTGTTTTATAAAAATTTTTAGTATTTTAAACTTTTACTGCCATAATCCCAAAATATGTGAAAAATGCAACATAATTGGTCAACGTTGACGGAAATTTGTATCAACAATGACAGTTATATGTTCCCTGCAGGAAATGTCAATAGTGGAATTATAACTAGGTCGCTACTTATAACCAGTGATCTTCATCCATGTTTAACCTTTTGTTATTCTCAAAAATGTTTGCAAAAATTAGCTTCAAAGTAAAATTGTACACTATTGATGTTATCGCATTTTGCTTAAAAGTGGTTCATAATAATTACGAAACGAAAACCATAATACAACTACAGGGAAAATTTCTGGCAATACTTATCAAACAAAAAATTTGAAAATAAATGTGCTCATAGTCATTGGGGTGCCTGTCGATACATATAGCTACGCATGGATATAAACAAATATGAACATGAATACATACAGGTATTAAACAAAGTGAGCACCGCTAAATACAATTATGAAATTAAAGAGATACGAAAAATATTTTGTATTGAAAATATTGTCGTTCTCTGTTCCTAACACAATTTCATTGTATGCCTGCATACATATTTTTTAAAATGTATTTGAACTTATTTTTCTTTCTATACCTATAAATTTTTTTTTAATTTTTTCGTTGAACCATTTTAAAATTAAACAATTAATGATCAAGATCTTAAATTATCACAAAAATTCGCTGTAATCGCGATGGTTAAAATCTTGAAATTTATAAGTAAAAGATGAACTAATTAAAGATAAATTTAGAAACGAAAAAATGCAGTACAACTTCCTTAATCCGGACACTCGCTAATTCGGAATATCCAGTAATCCGAACATTTAAATTTTTCGGACAGTTTAGAAATTTTTCCTCTATAGTCTGGACAAGTGTTCTTTTTTCTCTGTAAAATTTACGTGGCGAACTGTTTTCAAAAGCTATTTTATAGGCTGAACAAACCAAAGCGACAGATAAGGATATTTTATTTTTAAAAGAATTAAAAAATAGACCAGATAAATTACATAAAAATTCTTATTTTTCAAAATGAATATTTTTGGTCACTTCTAGTATGTTTTCTGTAAATAAATTATATACAAATGAATTCTAATTTTTCTTTTCGGTAATAAAAATAAATTATATATATTTACATTTATGTATTGCGTTTAAAATTCAATTTTAACTGTAGTGCGGACGATCCACCAATCCGGACAGTAGCTGAAACTATATGTGTCCGGATTATGGAGGTTGTACTGTATTTCGATCTTAGAGACATATTTGTCTTGAAAAACTCAATCGTTACTTATATTTTATGAAGTTACACTAAGGAGCCACGCCTCTGACCTTCATAATGCTCGGCAATTCTGATAAAAGCCTGAATCAAACATCATTAAACCCAACATTTGTAATTCAGAACTTATTTTCAACCCCTCACAGCTGCACTTTGCCAAAACTCGATTAATAAAATAAATATATTCAATTGAAACCTAAAATATCTTCTATTCGAAAGAGAAAGCATATTGAAAAATATTAATTCTATCAAAAGTTATTAACTATTCATTCACTTCTCGCGAAATGTCCAACAGTGCGTCGTTAAAATCGATTAAAAAAATGTTGAGTGTGCTAAGGGACACAATAGACAATCAACAACCAACAGCACATTCTCTTTTAATGTGTTCGAAAATTAATTAAATTTTCAAATAAAAATAATAAAAACTAAAAACAGAAACCGAAATACCTACAACGCAAAATGAATAAATTAAATGTTAAAATTGTGGTTGTGGAATTCTTTAATTGTTTTTATTTTTTTTTTCATTAATATTCTACAAATTAATAAAAAGAGCTGCTTACAAAATGTCACAATAGACAAACTTTAATCTGTTGGTTTAAATTTCATTCATTAATTAACTTGCATTATAAGGGATTAGTTCATTCAGATGTCTTTTTTATCACTTTTTAATGCCCCAGAAGTGAAGGAATGCTTAAAAAAATGAAAAGAAAGAAAATGCAAACAAGAAAGATAAAAACTGCCTTCTAAGTTAAATTAATTAAATTGTTTAACATATAAATGGGTGTAAAATATGTTTATGAGGCAACTTTTACTCTCATCTAAACGGTAGAATAGTTTTATATTTCATATTGGCATTATTTTGTTTGTATTTATTGAACAAAATGTCATAATTTAAAGGAATTGAAACATTTAAAGCCTTTCTTAATCATAAAAGAAATACATTTCCAGAACAAGGTTTTTTATTTATTTATTTATTATTATTTGTCTATGGAATTGATTTCCTTACAGACAATTACAAATATTTATTTACATTACACAACATTAAATAAAATACAAAAAAATTACATACAACAACAATTTGTTATGAATTTAAAAAATTCATAATCACATTTTTTACTACATTAGCATTTAATGAAAAGTTTTTAAAAATCTATACGATTCGTTCTCCACATTCTTCTAAGAGGATCGGCATCAGCAGAATTAACTCTAAAAACTTTTACTGATAGAGAAATTAAATTACACGATGTACGTTGGGGAACATTAAACGAAATTTCATGGATCAAAAATCTAGAACAGATATCACCATTAATAATATTGAAGACAAACGATACATTCAGCATAGTTCTACGGCTTTTTAAAGTAGGCAGCTTGATAAGAGCAAGTCGAGCAAAGTAAGAAGGCCAGTTAATTGGGTTAAAACGTAATCCTCGAAGACAAAATAATAGGAATTGCTTTTGCACCGATTCAATTGCATCAGAGTGAATTTGATAAATAGGTTCCCATATTATTGATCCATATCCTGGAATCGGACGTACCAGTGACATGTATATATATTGCTTTCCCAATGTACGGGTCATTAAACTCTTTTGCCCAACCACCTGTGTGCCCCTGGTCTTGTTTACTCCAAATGTTATATGTGAGATAAAATTCAGCTTAGGGTCTAGTAAAATACTGAAGTCTAGAAAACTGTCGACCAAATCCAATTGATGATCACCAAGAAAATAGTTTGCAGTAATTTGCTTAGATCTCACAAATCGCATTAATTTACATTTATTCAAACTTAGCTCCATTAAGTTTATGTTGCACCACTCATAAAATGAGTCCAGGTCCATTTGAAGAAGTTTATGATCCAAAAATTTATTATAACTTGGAAAAACTTTTACGTCATCAGCATACATCAGGATAGATGAACATTTTGTTGCTGTAGGCAAGTCATTAATAAAAAGTGAAAATAGTAGCGGCCCAAGATGGCTACCCTGGGGTACACCTGAAGGTGCGGCTATGCTTTTCGAAATGTGTTTTCTTAAACTATTGACTCATATGGGTCGAAAATTTCCTCAGAGAGTTTTTCTTTTTTTATGTTTTTTTTTATTTGTTAACAATTAAATTTAGAATATTTACAAAAAGCAAATAAATCAATCAATATATCAATCTTCGGCTCCGAAGTGGAGCTCCTAGCAACACAAAGATTATTAACAAATTCACCCCAATTGTGTCTGTTCCGTCCCAATCGTTTTACTTGAGGTCAAGTTAACATCATCTGATTGTATTCAAGATCCACTGATCTGCTCCACGTTAGCTTTGGGCGAACTCTACTACTATTATCTCGCTCCTTCTATATCCTTTCGCAGAGTATGACCGTTCCATAAACATTTTCTCGACAGACATCTGGGGAAATTTTTTCAATGTTGCATTTGGACAGCAGATCCACTTTTGATATTCTCTGTGGCCAAAATGTATCTAAAATACGTCGTAGCCATTTATTAATAAAAGTTTGGAGTCTTCTTACAATATTTTCCGGGACCTTGCAAGTTTCGCAGATATATAGATCAGAGAGTTTGAAGTGCTTTAATTTTTATCAATTGGCAGAAGAAGAAGGCGAGTTAGCTCGTCATTTACTCATTAGTTAGTTAGATATGTGTTAGTAAGTGTATACAGTTGTTTTTTTTTGTTGACTACCAAAATCAGTGTGGGGTAAGAACTAGTGCTGGCAAAGTATTGAGTAGTGGATACCGAGTATCGAGTATTTCCTTTTTTTGGTTACTCAATACTCAAAAGTAGTTACTCGATACTTTCAGAGTTGTATTTTTAAGCAAGTTGAGTGGCTAAAATAGTGCATAAAAATACATCACTGTATAAAAAGACAACTGGGTGTAAAATTCTTTAATCAATTCAAAACTAAATAATTTTTTTTGAGAACAATTAAATTATTTCTTAAGTTGTTGTTAACGTTAAATTAAAAGTTAGCTTTACATTTATTTTTTATTTAATAATAAAAGACATACAAAACCAATAATAGTTGAAGATCTATTTTTAATTTTTGAAGAAACTACTTCAATTTGCAGATAAAAACTATGCGTTATAAATTCAAAAAATCCGTTAAAAGTATCGGATAGTATTGAGTACCCAAATGAAAAGTATTGAATATTATTGAGTAATGAAAAGTAGTAGAATTTGCCAGCAATAGTGAGAACAATGTTAACAAATTTTGTTTTTGATGTACAGTTTCATTAAAAAAAGAATTTTATAACTAAAAAATCTCCATTACAGAAGATTTTTATTTTTCTAGGTCTTTTCGCGACCTTTATATTTATTGGTCATCTATATCAAAACATACTTACTGTGTGCAAGCTCTAAAAAGCCGTAATTAAATAATGGCTATGCAAAGACCGAAAAAAATAAAAAAAACTGGTAAGAGAAGAAAAACATAAATAAAAAATCTTTCATAACAATTATGAGAGGACTAAAAGATTTTTAGATTTTTCTAATTGTTATTTCAAGATCAAAATTTTTCCAGCTATTTCTTCTTTGACCAATTGAATATTTAAAAAATAACAGCACTTATTTTGGGTCCCTGGTCTAAAGTATAGCATCATACGTTATCTAATTTCACACACTCTCTTATTTGTATCACCGGAAATAACTATTCTTTGTTTTATTTTTCATACATTTGCAAAGATGTAAAAAAGCCACGACAAAATTGTAGAAAAGGCAGCATATAGATATATTTGCACGCTTTTATACAGTGAGATTATTTATACTTAACTTGATATTATGTATAAGTATGATTTTTTAAAGTAATTCTGCGATCTAAAAAAGTACTAAAAATGCTAAATTATTATAAAAATATGCTAAAATAGCATTTAGCATTTTTTTAATCTCTTTGTCAGTGTTGGTATCTATAGAAAGAACAAAAGCACCTTTAGCTCTTCCAAAAAGGGTAAAAAGCGCAAAAAAGTTACCAAAAAAGGGGTAAAAAAACACCTTAAAAATATTTAAAAAATTTTATTTATGCCGAAAAATATTAAGCAATTTATTAAAAAAGTTCAAGTAAATACCCAAAATACAATTTAAATTTGATGCTACAAAATAAATAAAGGACTTGAGATCAAATAGCAGAATTTATTAATATAATTATTAAAATAAAATCACAATTCATTTAATACAAGTAAAAAAAACGTAACAAAACAAATCGCTCATTTCCCTCCTTTGTTGTACCGTAGTCATTTATCAAAAGTGAAATATTAAAAATGTTAGCGGGTATGTACATATATGACCTGTATTGGCTTTTTAGTGGGTATAAATTTTGTTTGGATTAAGCATACATATGCTACTGAAAAAGTTTTTACATACAACGAAATACCTTCAACATCTTTTTTTTCTAAGTAACTTAAAAGTTTTGGTTTTTTAAGATATGATAATGTTGCATTAAAGGAGCGTTCTGAAGTAAACAAATTTCTGCAAATTCTAAATAATAAGGAATCGATTAAAAAAAGGAAATTCAAAGTCAAATGAATCGAATTTTATTTCATTTTCAAAACAGTTGCAATAAATATTGAGATTTTTGGTCTGATTCCTTCGAATTTATTTTGTTGCAAACATTTAACGGCAGTTGAAAATTGCAACAACAAGCATTTTCAAATGTTAAGCCGTATTTAATATGCAGTAACGCTTTTACTGAATTTAAAGATAAGCGGTTTCTAATTTTTGTTTAAAACAAATTCATGAAACTAAATTTTCTTTCAACCTGAGCGGAAAAAAATCATGGATGCTTAAAATGCACTATTTGCGCTTAAAAAAAGTAACCAAGTTTTGTAAGTCTGTGTTTAGAGGCGTCATGTCTTATTGACATGATTCTTACTTTTCCTTCTTTGAACTTTCATTGTTGTTCACACAAGTCATGTCATGTTGACGACTTTTGCTTGCAAATGCCTTCAGGCTTAAAATTACGAATGAGGAAACAAAACGTAATTACAGTACATGCATGTGTGTACTCGTTTCTTCTCCCCTCGTCGCTCTCGCCTATAAAGTAGCAATCATGTCAATAAGACATGATTTGTCTAAACACAGACTAACTAAGAACATTTCTCAGTTGTGCAAAAAAGCACAAAAGGCACTGTGACCCATTGTGAAAATCACTGTAAATATCCGCTTTTTGAAAACGGGTATTTAACAAATTTTCGCGCATATGAAGAGGCAAAAAGCACCAAAAAATACCCGAAAAGCACCAAAATGCCATCACTGCTCTTAGTGCTAACTCAGAAAAAATAATGCTAGATCTAGCAGTAAAAGTGCTAAAATGGTAAGAATGCAACAACCTCAATGTTAATCCTGCGTGTTACTAATTCAAGAATATTTTGCGACTTCCGGTTTCTTAGTTTCCAAACAGTGAAATAATAATAATAATGTTACTCGTAGATACGAGTATTATCGCAATTATTAATACCTTTAAGGTTCTGTAGCGTGCTCTGGCGTGTTTTCGCTTGCCAGTCAGTCTATCTTATCAGTTGGGCGACAGGTTTTCATTCCAAAATATTTATAGTGTATCATGTTTTTTGTTGTAGTTGTTCTTCCACCAAATAATAATCTTTATAAATTAATGAGGTGACTTGTTTGTTTTGTTGTTGTTGTTGTTTTGTTTTAATAAAAACAAATGAAAAACATAAAAGAGAATAAATAAAAGTGTTTACAAAAGATCAGGAAATTATTTAAATTGAAAACAAACTATTTTTAGATGTTTTTTAAAAGTTATTTTCTTCGTTCGATAAAGTTCGTATTTAATTTGCTTTGTTTATTATTTTGAAATCCCTTTGGTTACACTGGATCCGTATAAGCAGTCGTGGCCGAGCGGTTAAGGCGTCTGACTAGAAATCAGATTCCCTCTGGGAGCGTAGGTTCGAATCCTACCGACTGCGAATTTTTATTTTAATTGCTTTTTAAAACATGGTTTTTTAATTAAAATTTTTGTTTGTGTGGAAACATTTAAAGCCCACCCACAAATTTTTATTAAAAGCGTGTTTGTTGTCATATAATTGTTGTTCAATATGATGTTGTTGTTATTATTGTAATTTTTTTGTTTTGTTTTATTTAATAATAACGACGTATGTGTGTCGTAACCATAAAAAGACATCACCATCATCATCAGTATCATGAACCAACCCAAACATACATTCATTCGTTTTATTCAATTCATTTGATTTCATTTCTAAAGTGTCTTGGTGGATGTCGGCTGGTTGGACGTCTGGATGAATGAATGAATGAGTGGAGTGTGTTCTTGCCGCTGCTTGCTGTTGATGAAGGAAAAAAAACTGAAGATTGTGGGTGATACCTGTTATTGGCCTTGTTGTGATTATGGATTTCGAGCCTTTATATTTGGCACAACAACAACAACAACTAAACAAATAAACACTCATACAACAATAAGAAAAAGAAAAAAATTAAAAATGAAAACATTTTATTTTTTTTTAACCAAGATGTTGCTTGTTTAGCATCTGTGTGCGCTTGAATGTTTGGTTTGTTTGTTGTATGTATCTTGTAGGTTTCATTCAACACAATCACGAGGACATTAAGATTGCGGGTGTGTATCTTTAGAATTGTTGTTATTGTTGTCGTCTTCTGTTTGGGGGCATACATATAATTCATGTTTAAAATAAACATTTGTTAAATGAACGAATGAATGGAGGGAGGCAACGCCATGGAACGAACACCTTCTGAACTCTTGCAGCAAAAAATAAAAAATAAAAAGAAAATAATACTAAAAGAGCAGCAATATTTGTTGTTTAACCTTTATGTGCTCGGATGACTACATTTGTAGTAATTTTGTCGAAAAACTCGTATAACTTTTTTGTTATGTATCGAAATGGTACGAAATTTTCAGTAGCTTCCTAAAAAAGTGTTTTAAGTAGATTAAGCTTCTAAAAACATCTTAAAAAAGTAGTAGTGTTGCCTCCACATCACGATTTTCAAATGACCATCTCCTGGCCGGATGACTACAAATGTAGTCACCATATAAAATGTATAGAAATTCCCTTTAGTTTCTATGCAACTCATTTTTTTCTAGTTACCGTTTGTCGAAACCTGTTTTCCTAGTGTTGTTTTTGTTTTCCAAAGGAGGCGTAGACGCAATGGATAAAATGCTTTCCGCATATACGACAAAACGTAAAACTTTGCGTTGGCCTTTGGCAATGTTCTATAATATGCTAGATATAAGCGCCTTAGCCGCATATATTATATATTCTGAAAATCATAGCTACGTCCAGCAAACAGATAAAAGGCGAAAGTTCTTGCGAAGCTTAGCAAAACAGCTTTTTATACCTGCAATCGAACAACGCATTGGTAATTCAAGAGTTTTGGGTAACGAACAAACACGTTTGGCTATACATATGGCACTTGGCTACAGTCCCAAATCTGCTGACGGCGCAACTTTGGACGCGTTACCTGATGTTACCAATGACAAAAATCCACTTCACCCAGTCCGTTGTCAATACTGTGATATTGGAAAACGTAAGTCAACACGTAAGATTTGCAGTTGGTGCAAAAAAGCGGTGTGCGATACCCATTCCCTCACATACACACTTGGCAAATGTTGCTCAGTCAACAAGAATTAATATTTTTTAACTTTTGTAGTAAGTACAATGATTTTTTTATCATAATAAATAAAATAACCATGAAGTATTAAAGCATATAGGTGTTTATTACTTACAATTTTATGCTTGCTACAAATGTAGTCATCCGACCGGCTACGTAGGTAAACACTTCCGAGCACATAAAGGTTAAGCAAAAAAACAACAATGGCAACAACAATGTTCGATGTGGTGGCAATTCCTTCATAAACTTTGCTGTTTGTTCTTTTTTTTACCTGAGGTCGCTTATTTGGTCAGATGGCCTTTTCTGATGTTTTTTTTTTGTGAACTCACTGATGATGTTATTTCGATGTGTAGGTACGTGTGTGCGAATAAGTATGTTTTTTTTATTTCTTTAGCCTTGTCAAGCCATACGAGATGCCATTCGGTATGAGTCTGATGATGTTGTTATTATTTGTTTGGCATGAATAAAAATGTAAACATTATGGTTATTTTTACTATCCCACATTCACATGAACACATATCGGTACAGTGCGAAACATAAGTTGTAAAGCAATAATTTTTCGTTTCATTTAATCATTTAAAGTGAATTCACATGTAACATCTTAATGTGTATGCGAAATAATGAATACGAATAATTTATAAAAATTAACATCAGGCGCGAATACCACGCAATATTAGAATATGTGTGGATACACAACAAAAACTTGGCACCCAATAACTTCCATTACGAACAATATAATTTTCAACACCAGCTGCAAACTGTCTGCATTACTTTACAGCAGTTCTAAAAATGCTGACTGGTAAATCAACGAGTAAATTATTTTTTGAGTTCACTAGATAAGCAGTTCAAACTCTGGCGAAGCAAAGGGGATTTTTTTACTTGAGTGTATAAGCTCTTGAAAACAAGTTTTTTGTGCGCAGTAAATGCGTGAAACACTTGACATGAAAAGCACGAGTTTATTACTCCAAGCAGACATATAAATTTGGTTTTTCTGTATTCAGTTGCTAATAAATATTGACAATAATAAGTTGTTATTTGTAAACGGTATTTGCTTTGACATGGCACTGGCATTTCAAAGTAAGGAGCTGAAATTCCAAAATAGAAGCACTGAAATGTAGGCACGTATGTATGCATCGTATTTGTTCAACAAGATGGTATTAACTCAAAATTTAAAAATTTTTAAATAGATGAGGAATAATTTTTGAATTTTGAATATAAAGAATATTTTTAAGTCCACTATTTTGACACCAAAATATAGGCAAAACAATACGAATGTGTGTACATACGAGTATAAATATTACACAGTGTTACAAAAAGGAAGGAAGTCGAAATACCTGGAATGTGATGTTATTTTTTTTTTGTAGGTGCTGTCGAGTAGATCAAGAATCTGTATTTGAAATTTCCGGGACCCTCCAAAATCTGGAGTTACTGGTAAAAACCTGTTTTTCGTACCTCTATGCACTTATAGATCTGCACCTTAGTTGAATATAGACCGATAATTTATACAAAACTTTATATTCCTTTGAATTAAATTGGTATTAAAATGGATTTTTTTGAAAAGTTTTGTATAAATAACAAATGGGGTTCTGGAATATAAAAAGTTTGGCGAACAATGATATACCAATGATTATATTTATGTTTTATGATTATGACATCGTTTTTGTTCAAAAAAAAATATATCGTATTAAAAGAACACAAAAAACTGAATATAAGGATTTTTGCAAATATTTTGTTTTTATAAAAAGTTTAATAAATGAATTAGTTTTAACGGACTATGAAAACCAAAGTAGCATTTTTTTTCCTTACAAAATATACTTTCATATTATGTGTATAGAAAATAGGATTCTCTTACAAACTACTGCAAAAAACATGTCCGAATATGGAAAATAGCGAAAAAACTTAACGGAAAATACCTTTGCGGTTACATGACTAACATGTTTTTGAAAGTAACATGAACAACATATACATAATTTTAAAGGCCTCAGTTTTCAAATTTTAGATCGGTTAATATTCAACTAAGTTACAGACCTATAAGTGCATAGAGGTACGAAACTCCAGATTTTGGAGGAGTCTCGGAAATTTGAAACACAGATTATTGATCTACTCGACAGCACCTACAAGAAAAATAATATCACTTCCCAGGTATTTTTCTTTGTCGCACTGTGTTAATTGTACATTTTTCATAAAAAGTGAAAAAGTAAAATTTCTAGTTAATACACTTTTATTGAGCGAGTGCGTTATGTACTTCATATGTTTGTTAGCAAAAAATATAGTTTTATATTTTCATAAAATTGCAGGTAAATTGAAAATCTTAAGATCACTTTCCGTAAAACTAGTTTTTTTTCAGTTATGACGTTTTTGCAGAAAATGTGTGATGTTCTTATATATATAATAACGCACACATAACATGTTATGAAACTAATAATTCTTTATTATATTGTGATGTATGTTTCAATATTTTAAATGTTAGATTTTAGCAACGCAAAAGCTTCATTCAAGCAACAATTATTCTTAAAATTTCGGATAGAAGGAACGCGTCTATGCAAAATATGAATGCTTTGCAGTCAGCTAAGGAATAACGAATTATTACTTTCTTAATTTCTTCAAAAACGTATCATGTCAAAGAAATCATCTGAAAGTTTTGGAAAAGCAATACACCGTGTAAATAAATGGATTTTCGTTTATTAAAATTAAAAATTATACAAAAAAAAAATGAGAAAAAGTATATATATATGTATGTATGTAATATGACAATATGACAAGCACCCGGTCGCAAAATTTTGTTTGACATCACTCTATACAAATGTATAGCAGTTGTTGTTTTTACATTTTCTACAAACCTCTTACAACTACAATTAGAGTTGAAAAAAAGTCAGCTTAGGTAGTAATGGTAAAGTAAGAAAACAAAAACAATTGGTTGATTATTGAGTTCTTGTTACAACTTTGATATTGTTTAAACTTTTCATTTGTTTTAATGAAGGTTTAATATAATATCTCCAGTTGTTCTAAGAAATATTTGGGTTAAGATGGTATTAACTCAAAATTCAAAAATTTTTAAATAGATGAGGAATAATTTTTGAATTTTGAATATAAAGAATATTTTTAAGTCCACTATTTTGACACCAAAATATAGGCAAAACAATACGAATGTGTGTACATACGAGTATAAATATTACACAGTGTTACAAAAAGGAAGGAAGTCGAAATACCTAGAATGTGATGTTATTTTTTTGTAGGTGCTGTCGAGTAGATCAAGAATCTGTATTTGAAATTTCCTCCAACATCTGGAGTTACTGGTAAAAACCTGTTTTTCGTACCTCTATGCACTTATAGATCTGTACCTTAGTTGAATATAGACCGATTATTCCTTTGAATTAAATTGGTATTAAAATGGATTTTTTTGAAAAGTTTTGTATAAATAACAAATGGGGTTCTGGAATATAAAAAGTTTGGCGAACAATGATATACCAATGATTATATTTATGTTTTATGATTATTACATCGTTTTTGTTCAAAAAAAAAAAATATCGTATTAAAAGAACACAAAAAACTGAATATAAGGATTTTTGCAAATATTTTGTTTATATAAAAAGTTTAATAAATAAATTAGTTTTAACGGACTATGAAAACCAAAGTAGCATTTTTTTCCTTACAAAATATACTTTCATATTATGTGTATAGAAAATAGGGTTCTCTTACAAAATACTGCAAAAAACATGTCCGAATATGAAAAATAGCAAAAAACTTAACGGAAAATACCTTTGCGGTTACATGACTAACATGTTTTTGAAAGTAACATGAACAACACATACATAATTTTAAAGGCCTCAGTTTTCAAATTTTAGATCGGTTAATATTCAACTAAGTTACAGACCTATAAGTGCATAGAGGCACGAAACTCCAGATTTTGGAGGAGTCTCGGAAATTTGAAACACAGATTATTGATCTACTCGACAGCACCTACAAGAAAAATAATATCACTTCCCAGGTATTTTTCTTTGTCGCACTGTGTTAATTGTACATTTTTCATAAAAAGTGAAAAAGTAAAATTTCTAGTTAATACACTTTTATTGAGCGAGTGCGTTATGTACTTCATATGTTTGTTAGCAAAAAATATAGTTTTATATTTTCATAAAATTGCAGGTAAATTGAAAATCTTAAGATCACTTTCCGTAAAACTAGTTTTTTTTCAGTTATGACGTTTTTGCAGAAAATGTGTGATGTTCTTATATATATAATAACGCACACATAACATGTTATGAAACTAATAATTCTTTATTATATTGTGATGTATGTTTCAATATTTTAAATGTTAGATTTTAGCAACGCAAAAGCTTCATTCAAGCAACAATTATTCTTAAAATTTCGGATAGAAGGAACGCGTCTATGCAAAATATGAATGCTTTGCAGTCAGCTAAGGAATAACGAATTATTACTTTCTTAATTTCTTCAAAAACGTATCATGTCAAAGAAATCATCTGAAAGTTTTGGAAAAGCAATACACCGTGTAAATAAATGGATTTTCGTTTATTAAAATTAAAAATTATACAAAAAAAAAATGAGAAAAAGTATATATATATGTATGTATGTAATATGACAATATGACAAGCACCCGGTCGCAAAATTTTGTTTGACATCACTCTATACAAATGTATAGCAGTTGTTGTTTTTACATTTTCTACAAACCTCTTACAACTACAATTAGAGTTGAAAAAAAGTCAGCTTAGGTAGTAATGGTAAAGTAAGAAAACAAAAACAATTGGTTGATTATTGAGTTCTTGTTACAACTTTGATATTGTTTAAACTTTTCATTTGTTTTAATGAAGGTTTAATATAATATCTCCAGTTGTTCTAAGAAATATTTGGGTTAAGTTCCTTGATTATCTGCATTAGCAACAGTGAAATGCGCATAGGAACAAGCTATACCCCTCAATAATCAATTGCAATTTGTTTTTAACAAAATGGTTAATGTTTTACTGAATAAGTAAAATAATAATTTTGGGAAAAAATGCGAATAAAAATTTAATACTATGTAATATTTATTTACCCAAATTGTGAGAAGATGAATATGGGTCCATATGACAATCTTCACACTTTGTCTGGGTGAAGCTTTGTTCTGCGCATATGGGCTTCTGGCATTTGACACATGCTTGCCGTGTAGCTCTCTCCCTTTTACAACATCTTTTGGTCTTGTTTGACATATTTTGTATTTTTCCCCATACAAAATTAAGGAAATATATTTATATCTACCCGAGTAGATACTATTTGTTGAAGCAAAAAAAATTCTTCATGAAAGCGAAGGTCAACTTTGGCAATTATTTCTTATTGCAAAAAATATGTATATCCTTCCTAGGAACTTCGTTATGAAGAAATGTACCCACAATATCCCTCTTGCTTTTGCATTGACTTTTCTACGTAACATGCACCCAAACCTTAGAAACTTTTTACGCCCACTGTAACGACTAACTTACGGCTTAGTACAAAATATATTGAATATTAACCAACTTTCACACTCTGTTTCAGTATTTTAAATTTAAATTCAAATTTTTCATGTCCCCTGAAAGGTTAAATATGTTTATCCGTGTGTGAATGAATACAAGTTCAGCATTCGATTCGTGTTGCTCGTTGCTATTACTCGACATATTTTGCTGTCTGTTTGTCGTACGCCATTTTGTCGAGTCACACACAGAACAAAAGGCAGCAGCAACAGCAACAGCGACAACAACTTCATCATCATCATCATTATTATTATTTATAAACTGAATAAATAAACATCTGAGTTCATAATAATGAAAATAATAACAACAAAAGTATTAAAATGAAACAGCTTGAAACGATTTTTAATTGAATTATTGAATTGTGTAAAGCATGTACACATAAATTTACTCAGTCCTTCTCCATCCATTCGTCCGCCTAAAACACTATTTGCTGGGTGAGTTAATCGGAAAGTTATCAAAGGAAAGTGAGAATTTAATTAACTTGCCAAAAATTATTTATACCTGAAAGTAATAGAAAGTCAAATGATTTCTTTAATGTAAAAATTCGTTGCCAACAAAAGCTTACTTCCATGTATGTATGCACAGTATAACCTCGTTAATACGCACATATCTAGTTTCAGCCTCTGTGCAGATTAGAGAATCAACTGTTTTATAGAGCAAAATATTATAATTCAAAAAATAGTTACTGACAAAAAGGGACATAAAATTCAAAACTAAAAGTGACTAAAAAAATAAAATTTTTTTAATACACAAAACAAAACTCGCAAAAATCAGTATTGATTTCGTTTGCGTCTGAGTGCGATGGTGCATTGTCCAACAATCGCTTATTGGCACTTGTGAGAAATTGCTTCACATTTCTGAAAAAGACTTTCTTGGACCATTCGGGACCACGAAAGTTGATTACATTTTGTTTTTAGATTTATATATGTGTCATGTGTCTTTTATTGTATAATATAAGCACATTATTCGATATCGAATGTCATAATCTCAAACTAAGCAAACTCGATCGAATCAGCTCGATATCGAAAGCGACGATTTGACCCCTGATTAGCATAGAAGAACTTTTTTATTCCACGCTCGCTGTGCGCTCGACTGATGCAATAAAATAATATTAAATTTGATGACTGTAAGTGAATTTTTAATAGACCCTCGCATAAGTATATTGAAAACATTTGTAATGCCTTTCGATTAAATCTAACTAATGCATCGTGTTTGTATCCATTTCTATACAATATTCGTTTGGCCGTCCGTCTGTTCGCTTATTATTAACTCGAACAAAACTACATGCTTGTAAACACTAAAGACCCGCATCGATAGGAACGCATTTTCCATACTTCAACTTCACAAATGTTTGAACTCAATACAATTTCGTACAGTTCATTTTAATTCAATTCCATTCAATTCAATTGAATTCAAATTGATTCTAATCGCATTCGTATGATGTTTCAGATTCGAATGAATGTCATTTGTTAGGAGTACGAATGGCGTTTGTATGTTTGTTTGTCAGTTTGTTTCGATGAGTTCGGATTTGTGGCGTAGTTGTGGCAAAAGCCTGCCCCACTGCCTGCCTGTTTACATTTTTTTTGTTTTTTGTTTTTAATTGAGTGGTTGGTAGGTGTTTATTTTTATAACAGACATTTAAGTGGATTATTTGTCATTTCAGTTTGTGTTTGTTGTGGTTGATGTTGCTGTTGCTGTCGCTGTCGCTGCCGCTGCTGCCGGTGTTGTTCTGGTTTGTGTTTGTGTGCGACGGAATGCGTTAATGCTAAAATAGGTTTGTGATAATCTATTTTTGAAAAATTCCATTTGAATAATTCAGTACTTTAAATGAAAATGTAATGAATCGTAATTATGGAAACGAGGTATTAAAGCATTTGGGGGCATTTTTCTACCAGCACAACACATACGACTGGAATAATTATTCAGACATTCATTTGCATACACGTTTGTGTTCTCGTTCATTCTGCTTTGAATTTCTAGCTAAAATAGTTTGAGCTTACTCGTACATACTTCATATTGTTAATGTTGTTTCTGCTGATAAATTGTGGTGGCATTGATTGAAATTCATTATGTTGTTCAAATATAAATAATAAATATTCTTTGCCAGACATGCGGTACAGAATACAAGCGCAAGTATTCATTTGGGGCGATTGGGATCAATTAGACATCAAGGAAATGTTGCGGTAACTTTGAAAAAAAAGCTATAGATTTAAAAAATAACAAGAAAAATAAGATATTATTGCTTATCCGTTTCAATTGATGAGGTCAGACCTCATTGCTTTTGAAAATGCTGAAAATAATTTTGTTTATTTAAAAAAAACACAGGAAATATTTTAGAACTTGTTTCAAAACACATAATAATTTTCAGAACATGTTTCATTTTTAATTAAGTAAATTGAACTTTTTGATGGATGGCGAAAACTAAAGAATCGGTTGTGGAGCGAGAGTAAACAAACATCTCCTGGAGAAACATGAGTTTTCTGTTTTTTAATTTTTAAGTATTTTTATACGAGTACATGGTGTCCGCCGGGAAGGTATACTACTTTGTTTTGTCGCCATTTTGGTAAATATTAGTCTTGACAGTTTATATTTGGCGGTCGTGAAGTAGACACGTGGCAAATTTGTTATGGAGAAATATTCGATAAACCAACGTGTTGTAATTGTTAAAACATGTTATCAAAATCAATCATCGATTACTGTGACGATGAGAAAGTTACGTGAATTTTTTGGGAGAAACAACGTCCCAATAAAACGCACTACTTATCATGTAGTGAATGATTTCGAAGAAAGAGGGTCTGTACGTGATAGGCCCAGGCATGGACCACAACGTACTGCAAGAGCGGCTGAAAACATTACTAGAAAGTGTTCAAAACAATCCATCAACCACAATTCGATGCCGTGTTCAGGAGCTTGGTCTTCAAAGAACAACTTTGGCCACAATTTTGCATAAGGATTAGCATTCGTTTCCTTTTAAGATTCAGTTGACACAAGAGCTTCTTCCACAAGACCATTTACGCCCACGACAACCCCGATTTACATGAAAAAATCATCAGAGGGACGAGGCACATTTTCATTTTAATGTATACAAATGTGAATGAACAGAATAGTCGGTTCTGGGTAATAGAAACCCCTCAAATTATTTATCAGTCACCTTTGTATCCATTAAAATGACAGTCTGGTGTGCAATTTGGTCAGGAGAAGTCATTGGATCTTCTTACTTCTTTGAAAATGAAAACGGATTAAATGTGAATCGGGAGCGATGATTGAAAACTTTTTAACGCTACAACTGCATGCTTTGGGCTTGATTAACAAGTGGAATCAACAAGCCGGTACCACATCGCATACAGCCAGGATAACAATGAAATTACTGGGAGACCTCTTTCCACAATAAGTTATTTCAAGAAATGGTGATGTTGATTGGCCTCCACGGTCGCCTGATTTGACTGCTCCGGACTTCTTTTTGTGGGGATATCTGAAAAAAAGTTTAATGCAAACAAACCAGAAACGCTTGAGCAACTCAAACAAAATATTCATGATGAAATTAATGAAATTCCGCGTGAAATGTGTGAGAATGTAATGAAAAATGTGCTCAAAAGGGCTCGCATTTGTGAGGCAAACAGAGGCGGACATTTATCCGATATTGTATTCCGTACATAAATTAAATAAAACATTTATCAATATAAGATCCATTCTCTTTCATTTAATCAAAAATCATAAACAACCAAAGTATTATACCTTCCCGACGGACACCTTGTGTTTATATTAAGCAACTTTTTTGCATGCAATTTTAGTTTTAAGTGCGAAAGACAGAAAACGAAATACAAAATTTTATACATTTCTATTTCGTCATTTTCGTTTAAAATGGAAATTGCTTGCAACAAATTCGGGCAGTGTTAATATGAAATATGTGAAGTATTTTTGGTGATTCTTGATTGTTTTGTTAATTTTCGATGTTGGAAAGAAACTTATTTATTTTTTTGGTGAAATCTAAATTTTTGGTGGAGTTATTTATTGTTTTTTTTTAATTTGGAAATTTTTATAAAGAAATTTAGAAGATTTTTCTTGTGAATTTTCGTTTTCTTTTTAATCGAATTTTTAACTTGATATTTTGTAATTTTTCCACTTACTCTTGTGGCTGTTTGAATGTGAATTTTTGTCTGTTTTTTAATAAGATTTTTGGAAACTTCATTTGCTATTTCATACAGACATCATTAATAAAATTATCGTCATTATCCAGTCAGAATTTGTGACTCTTCTTCAGTCGCCATATAAACAAAAATACAACTTTAGTTTCCCAATGATGCGTTCACAATAATTGTACACCCCTTCAACACTGGAAATACAAAATGTAAGGAAAACTAAAAATCAATCGACCATTAACGATGGACAGTAAAACAAAAGAAAACAAATTATAAAAATAAATCCATTTGATTTGTTAAGCAGGAGCGTTTGAATTTTGAAAAATAGAGGGGAAGAAATTATCAAACAGAATTATTAACTAAAAGGAGTTCATATTCATGATTATCGCTGAGACTCATCTTACTTCTAGAAGCTGCTTTAAGGTCCACGGATATACTTTATACGACACCAAAGACCCCCGTGGTAGAGCTTGTGGGGGGTCGGCAATACTAATTAGATCGCGACTAAAACACTACCTTTTAAATGATGTGTGTGAACAATATCTTCAAGCAACAAATATCTGCGTTGAAAATTTCCATCAAAAATTGGTGATTTCATCAGTTTATTCTCCTCCCAGGTTTCCAATCACAGAAAGCCAATATAGTACGTTTTATAAAACATTAGGCCCACGTTTTCTGGCGGCTGGCGACTACAACGCTAAGCATACGTTCTGGGGGTCTCGTCTCATCACACCGAAAGGTCGTGTTTTGTTTGACACAATTTCTAAAATGGGTTTGAATGTAGTTTCAAGTGGACAGCCAACATACTGGCCAACTGACAGTCGAAAAATACCTGATGTTATTGACTTTGGAGTGGTAAAAGGAGTGCCCTGCGAAATGATTCAAGTTGAAGCATCTTTAGATTTATCTTCAGACCACTCACCAACTATTGTCACAATATACTCACATAAAACATCATCACGCACTCGTGATTTAACGTCGACAGCCACACGTATTGATTGGTTAAAATACAAAAAATATTTAAGTGCTCATTGCAGCGAAAATATGACATTGAAAACGCCTGCTGATATAGACGCCTCTATAAGAATGTTTGAGACAAACCTTAAGCAAGCTGCTCTAAATGCTACTTCTACAAATGTTCAGGTGAGATATAATAAAATCTACTCTGTAGATGTTGAAAGCCTTTTATCGGAAAAACGAAGAGTTCGCAGAGAATGGCAACGTAACAGATCACCTGAGTTAAAACTTAGGCTGAAGGAATGTAGCAAACAACTTAAAACTCTACTAGATAATCAAAAAACTGCTTCCTTGCAAAAATTCCTGCATGAACTCGACGCAACACCACAATCTGATTATTCGCTATGGCGTGCAGCCAGAGGGCTTAAAAGACCGGTGATGTGTAAACCTCCACTACGATGTTCGAACGGAGACTGGGCAAGAACTGACGAAGAAAAATGTACTCTGTTTGTTAATCACTTGCAAAATGTATTTACGCCAAACGTATCTGTAGATATTGTTGAAATGCCACCAGTTGTCGCTGTACCAGAGGTTCCCCTGAGATTCAATATTATGGAGATTGAACAGGGTATTGCAGGCTTAAATTCAAAAAAAGCACCAGGTGTCGACAAAATAAGCAACAAAATGCTTCTAGAACTACCATATATTGCAAAAAGAATAATTCTATTCACTTTTAATGGTATTTTACGCATGGAATACTATCCTACAGAATGGAAGGTTTCGCTGATTACTATGATACCAAAGCCCGGCAAAGATCATACGAAGGTTGAATCTTATCGGCCTATAAGCTTATTACCCAACATGTCAAAACTATTCGAAAAGCTACTTATGAGCAAGCTGAACCCCATACTAAATAGCAGTGGATGCATTCCGGATCATCAGTTCGGTTTTCGAAGACAACATAGCACGATCGAACAAACACACAGACTTGTGAATGAAGTTAGGAAAACTTTCGAAGAAAAGAAATACTGTTCTGCGCTCTTCATTGACGTTTCACAAGCTTTTGATAAAGTATGGCACGAAGGTCTAATACACAAATTAAAGCAAAATCTACCCGCAAACACCGTTAGGCTTTTAATAAGCTATTTAAAAGAACGAACATTTGTAGTTAAGGAAGGTAACTTCTTAAGCCGTCCGCAGCTGATAGAAGCCGGAGTTCCCCAAGGCAGCATCTTCGGCCCTGTATTATACCTAATATACGCCTCTGACTTACCGTTAAGCAATAACATTCACATATCAACATTTGCTGATGATACAGCTTTCCTAAGCGTTCACGAAAACTGTCCAGAAGCTTCCCGAAAATTACAAGAGTATATACCCGAGCTAGAAAAATGGCTCAAGCAATGGCGGATAAATGTTAACGAACAAAAATGTGTGCATGTTACGTTTACATTGCGTAGGGAAACATGCCCGCCTATACAAATAAATGGCCAGATTATACCGCAACAGTCTGAAGTAAAAT
Organism: Gymnocheta viridis; assembly: GCA_956483585.1. NCBI lineage: Eukaryota > Metazoa > Arthropoda > Insecta > Diptera > Tachinidae > Gymnocheta > Gymnocheta viridis. Next base: position 88,979,441 of record OY101443.1, on the reverse strand, counting down.
ACCTCGGTGTTCATCTTGATCGTCGTCTAACATGGAAATCCCACATAAACGCAAAGCTGACCCAAATGAAATTAAAAGCGGCTCAAATGAACTGGCTTATTGGTAGAAACTCTACACTAAGCCTAGATTGTAAACTTCTGTTGTACAACTCGATTCTTAAACCAATATGGGCTTATGGCATCCAATTATGGGGCACTGCCTCGGCATCAAATGTGGAAAAAATACAAAGGCGACAAAATAAAATCCTCCGAACAATAACAGCAGCCCCCTGGTATATAAGAAATCAACGTCTACATAAAGATCTAGATGTACCTATGGTAAATACGGTGTTTTCAAAACATGTTACAACATATATAAGGAAACTCGAGTTGCATCCAAATCCACTAGCCCGCAACATCATTCACTTTAGAGGCCACACTCGGCTGAGAAGGAGGGATACTCTTACTCTCAGCCGTACACGAGAGACGTAAAACAACAAAAAATCAACCGCTGAAACCAATATTTTGTCTGGCATTGGCTAGACATATAATCAACGTTTTTAGATTTAAGATTTGATTACTTATTGTTAGTTCAATTTCAAATTGAAGATTCAATAAATAATAAAAAAATGCATTAAAAAAAAAAAATATTCTGTGTCAATTAGTGAATTGAATAAGGAACTTGTAGCAAAGATTGCATTCTAGAAAGTGCAATAGAACTTTAAAAATTCTAATGTCCTGCATCATCTATAAACTTGAAAATAGATAATTTATTTTAATAACTTTTTTAGTTAAAGAAATGAAAGTTGAAGAGTAAAATGTTTGATTATTTTGAATTAAGTATTTTGAATTAACTTGGTTAAAATTTAAGTGAATAAGAATATTTTTACTTAAAGGACATTTCCGGTTAAAATGTGTGTTATTTTATTTGCTATGAAATTATTTTGATTATGGATGTATGAGACCGACTTGAGTTCTTTTAAGGAGATTTGCAAAATTTCAAATTGTTAACATTCGACCACAGTAAACCACATTAATTTTTGTTTACAGTTTTTATTGTATTCTCATTTTTAAATAAAATTTGTTCGCGACACTTACAATATTTTTAGTAGTTTGTGTAAGAAATATCGTGAAGCTAAAATTATTATTTAATTATTAATAATTGAACGATATTTGTATGCAATGGACAGGAATCCTTAAGCGGATATCAACTAAAATTAGAATTGTCGCAAACTTGATTAATTTAAACAAGAGTGAAAATCGTAATACTTTACCAATAAACCTTTTAATGGTGGCGTCACCACCACAAACACTTCAAAACTGATGCCATTCATGTGTTCAATTGAAGCACGATTTGCATGCCAAATTTAAAAATGTTTAAGAACTTATGAAACTGTGTGATTACCTACTCAGCGGTCTATATCGTTCAGTGAATCACTTGACAATTCGTTTTAGCCCGAGCAAAAAATTCATTTATAATTTAATGACTCGAGCAAATATTAAAAAGTGCTAAATTAGTAAAATCATTGAACAGGTTTGATTAGAAAATTCTCTAAAATCCTGTCTCAGCTCTTCACGTTTTTATGCTTCAAAAACTTTCGAACATTCGGCGGGCGTAAACAAATTCACACTGTCTTCAATCACAGACAAAATTCTGAATTTCTTTGCATGTTTTATTTAAATAAATTGATTTTTATTTTATTTACTTTTTCTTTTGCCCAACAAACAAACGTACTCGCACATTTGAATTTTTAATGCGTGACACATTTGGTTGTTGTTTGTCTTCTTCCCAAGAAATATACGTTTTTTTATAAAATTTTAAATGAAATTGATTTTTACACTTTGACAGCTGTCGGCTGAAGAAATTTCAGACATCAGACAACAGCAACAACGTACGCGTACATAAGATTATAATGGATTTTGCGTTAGTGGCGTCCCCCCTGTGTCACATAACTTAATTATTTAACTGCCTTCGGAAAATGTTCCACAACACAATAAATTGCGAAAAGAAAAAGTAAAACAACAGCAACAACAACAAAAAATGTATCTTAACAAGATCTTAAATTTAACTCTTATCTTTACATCACGTACAATTATCTGAGTTGTTTGGTTGCCCTCCCCCCCTCTCGAAAGAGAAAAACAATATGCAAGGGGCCTACGATTCATAGACACACTCGCACACATACACACACTTTCGAATAAGTACGAGCAAAAGTATTTTAACACATATAAAATCCATTTTAAAATCAGCCAACTATAAAATATAAATGTAGACGTTTGTCTTAACATTGGCAACATGAACTCGCCTCTTCAGTGCAACAGCTCCGTCTTCAGAATGCTCAAGAGGCGCACATTTGACGACCACCTAGACAGCAAACACCATTCCACACCAGTCCCCAAACCATTCGATTGCGAATGCGAATGTGGCGGCATGCACCCAACAGCAGCATAAGCCAGAGCCAGAGCCAGAGCTAAAGCCAAAAATAATAGCAACAGCAACGACAACAGATAAAAAAAAATCTCAGCACTCGCTGAAGAAATCACAACCAACAACCAGTTTAACGGCCCAACAACATTCAAAAGAAAATCAACAACGAAGCCGACCGACCAAAGAAAAATCAACTTTGAAAACACTGCAAGTATTTCATGAATGCAGCCCACTAGAAGTAAAACGAGCAACAACAACAACTACAAACAACACACAATCATACAACAACAAGCAGCAACAACGAACATTAAATTAAATTTAAAAAAGAAAAATTTGAGAAAAAAAACATCCAACTGGAGGCAATTCACCTACATATTAATATGCGAGGGTAGTCAGGAGATGCTCGGACAAGTTCTTGAGTTCTATAGTTTGGCATAGACGAACAGAAGCGTTGACTTGTCACAGGGAAGCCGAACTAGCGAAACTAAACAGACTTGGAAGTTCCAGCCAACACATGAGAGTTGCATTTCATTTTCGGTCAAATAAAATATTTAAAAGATCAGATGGGGCCAAGTAGCTCTTAGGTTAACAGGTTGCCAGTTATGAAATAAGAAAGAGTACCAGCCCACTTGGGTCCAAAGTAATTATGATCTTAAAATCCTAAGGCACTTGAGTCCTTTTTTTAAACTTGAAAAGTTTGATCTGCTCATCGAACATCGACTCATACTTACAGAAAGTCTGTGAGTAATCATAAAACACTAAGTCCTTCGGGATCCCATTTGTGTCAAAGTATTTAATTCTCCCCTTTACTTCAATCACGGAGAGGCTGGACCTATTACTGAACGAATACGAATGGCAAATGCTGCTGTCAACTGCAGAAGAATATATGGGATTGAAAGTTTGAGATAGAAGGTCATTTAGAAAGATTAGAAAATAAGTTAGGAGAAGGGCCCACTGAAATAATCTTGAACTATTTTAATAAAATCTTATCTATAACAATTTATACAGTGCGTTCCCTAGGAAAGCTTGAGAGATATCATCACCGACACCAACAACAATCAGTTCTGATAGAAGAGCAACAGACCACACACAAACGCCTTGGAGATATCTAGTGTGGCACAACAGCTGAGTGTGAGATGCCCAAGCTGACATGCCCATGGGGCGAGCGTTAACTTCCGTGACTATGGGACACAATCTGTATATAAATGGGCAAAGACAAATTTTTAGATCCCTTTTTCTCCTTTGTTTGCCAACCGGTTTTCTTCATTCTTTTAGCAAATGGTAGACATTGTTGAGCTTTAGTGACCCGACTTTATATTATTTAAATCGGTGGGGTATTAAAGGAATAAAGGGCATCTAAAGTTGACACTACTACAAATGCTAAAAATACACACGTACACGCATTCACTTATGTAATTATTGGTTCAAGTAAAAACATAAGCAAAGCAATGAGAGTGTTTAAGAGAAGCAAAGCAATATATGTATATGAGTAATAAGATCTTTTTGTAAATGTGCGTGTTTGTATGCAATTTTTTCGTTTATTATTTTTTCCATGGGGAAGGGAATAAGTAATTAGGTAGTTTTTTCTCTTTAAATGAATGCAACTAAAATAGGTATAAGCTTAAACAAGCGGTCGAATTTCGACCACTAGGAGTACTCTAGTATTTTGAAATCAATGCTGCAGTTCCACAGGATATTGTTCTCGGTCCACAACTGATCTGCCCAGTTGTGATAAATTATTTATTTCAACACTTCCTGATGACACTGCAATCCTTGATCTACATTGTGGATCTATATTTAATAGGAAGATTGCTGTATCATTAACTCAGTTGTTCGAGACGCCGTTGAACTAAAAATTTATGAATAAAATAAAACACCTTAATGAATAAATATATTTTTGGTAGCAAATTGACCTCACTGCTATTAACAAGAAGAGAGTACACAGAAAGTACCAGTTCGCTCATCATCATAAATCCCTTGCTACGGCACATCAGACTAAACACACAACCCTCGCAACAACACACACGATTACATGTACGAGTCCTAACAAGCAAACAGCATTGTGATGAATCAAGTCAGATATGCTTCTTTGTAAAAGAGAAAAAAAAACGTCAAGCCAAAAATGGGAAATAAAACACACACACAAACACACACACTTGCATCCACACTCCACAAGATGATGAAGAGGAAGAGGAGAAAAAAAGTCCAGTACATGCTACACATTGGCACTTTTTTGCCAGCGATTGATTTATGCGACATTAAGTTGTATCGGTAACATAACATCTCTTCGCTTGAACATGAAAGGCACGAACGAACATCAACTGAAATCGGGCAAACAGAAAACACAACAAATTCCCTGGCCGGTCTTCTGGCTCTCGATTTATTCCAAACTGCCTGCACACATGATTGCGAGCGACGAACATGTTGGGATGCGAGTTTGGAACGATTTTGGAGACACAATCCAGCAGGCGGGAGAAGTAATGCAATGCAGTGGAGTGGAGCAGAATGCTTCTTTGGCTGCCTGGCTGGCTGGCTGTCTGACTGGATGGCTGGCTGGTTGGTTTGCTGTTTGAAATGGAGCTGATGGTGTATAATGTATGCATGGCTCGTTTGAGTTGGATTTGAGATATGACAGCATGATATTCCTTGAATTTGTGTGCTGTGCAATTCAGCAGCAGTAGTTATTCCTTCTCTACTTTTTTTTTCTTTTTTTTTAATTCTTTCGGTTGCTGTAGTTTGTTTTCTTTTATTGTTATGCAGTCATTTTTTTCGGTTTCTTCTTAAATATTGGCAAAATGTTTTATTTATGAAGGTATCATTCATGCATTCATTCATGCATCCATGGAACGAGTGAGTAGCACTGGTGGTGTGCAAACGGGCATTGTTAACGATCAATTTTATTTTTCCTTAATTTTCATTTTAATCAATTGCCAATAAGGATTGAGAGCAAAAGCCCAGCCAAAGTGTTTCACTTTGTAGAAAGTTTTAAATTTATTTTACGAATTTTCTTGATTAATTAGCATCGAAAATGTTCAATGCTGCTGTTGCGCGTCACATTCTTCATGCCAACTTTTCAGATAACCGATTGCAATTGCAAGAGAAATGCAAATAATATTTGTTTCTTTTTTGTTTGTTTTATTCGCAATCAAACATTCATGCTAAACTTAATGAACTATTTGCAGCATTTTATATATTTTGGTAATAAATAATCTTGTGATCACTTTCACATTTAACATTTAACTCACTTCTGTAGATAAAAGCTTCAAGGACAATTCTGCTGTTGTAAAAGACATCAATCTAAGTGTCACAAGAGGGCAAGTAGTAGCGCTGATTGGCGATTCAAGTGCAGGGAAAACAACTATATTGCAAATTGCAGGCTTGTTGGACAAGCCAACTTCAGGTATAATTACGATAGATGGAATAAATTGCACACAAGCCAGTAGTAAGCATAAAACCCATGTAAGAAGAAATTTTCTTAGTTTTGCTTATCAATTTCACTATTTGTTACAAGAGTTATCGGTGTTGGAAAATATTATGCTTCCTCAACTCATTGCAGGAAAAAGCAAAGCTGAAGCAAAAAAAAATTCGCGAGCAACATTGGAAAAATTTGGTCTGGAAAACAAAGCAAGTAGTATGATATCTGAAGTTTCAGGTGGTGAAAGGCAGAGAATTGCAATTGCAAGAAGCATTGAAAATTCTCCAAAGCTTTTACTTGCAGATGAGCCAACAGGAAATTTAGATCCAACAAATTCTTTTAACGTGTTTTTACTGCTACATTCATACGTAAAGGAAAATAACAGCTCAATTTCAAGTAACTCACAATCATCTCCTTGCAGAAAAGGCAGACTGCATTTTCCAATTAAGAGATCGATCATTAGTGGAAAAATAGCACAATTTAAAACTACTTATGCCTTATACTTATCTAACCAATGATCATTAACAGAGTACATGAAGCATTCTGGAAAAATAAGTAGAATCCTAGAGCAGATGACATGTCATCAACACGGCCTCTGAAACAGTGTCTCTTGATGTTGGCGCGAGTATCAAAACCCTGCAACTCCTGCAGTGGCTTTCTTGGAAGGTGGCTAGTGTAACGTCTATTTCCACAAAGGACAGGCTCACAACCTTAAAAATAGTCGTCAAGCTGCAGTTTGCTTTGCGCTCTAATGGAGATTATGGTGAACTTTCATTTGAAGAAGTTTTGGGTGGTCCAAATACAAGTATCTTTTTGAAAATTAAATAAAATTAACTAAACTTAATTTCTTACCAAATATTCTCATGAAACATGACTTCATTCGTGTGACAGGCGCGGCTGACTTCGCAGTATCTTATCCTATCAGTTAAACTTTCCGAGACCTTGCAGGTTCTACCTCACGGTGAGAATCGTTTCTGGATTCTTCGCATAGCTGCGGCCTTAAACGGCAGCCCACAAGAATAGACAGATAAGAATGGATAGATAAGATACGTCTGCTTGTCAGTGATGGTTTTTGTGTTGCCGCTAATGGATGGTTTTCTCAGAAATTAACAAACAATACGTCTTTAAGACGTCTTGTAACTTTTGTTTGTAATTTTTAGTAATTTTTAAATTTTTTAGTAATTAAATATCAAGCAATTACGTACATAAATATATACGATAAAATGCAAAAAACAAAAAACATTCTAGATAAACAACTTAAAACTTATGAGCTCGCTTATTACTCGTAAGCTCTCTTTAATTGCAAAGTACATATAGAAAACGCTCGATCTCATTTCTATAAAAGCAAATTGGACAGTCACCCATGCATGCTTTGTTTACTTTTTAACTTGAAGCTGATACATTAATGTGCAATAAGTGTGCATGTATAAGTAGCAACTTTAAACGCTTATAGCTTCCAAAATACTGCACCGATTTTAACAAAATATAAATTGTGAACATTTGTGAATAAATATCTTCATAATTATACAAGTTTTGACAGCATCGGCTGCATAATATGAGCCTAAAAGGGTTATAAAAAACGTGTTTGGCTTAGATAATGGCATGTAAACGAAGTTTGGGTGGCACAGAGTTGCTTCTTTACTGCAACGCATTTTAGATGACTCAATTTCAACAGAAAATTCAAATGAATTAAAGAGAGAAGTCTGAACGGACGATGCTTAAATTGTGTTGAAGATGAAACTACACAAGTTGACGAGCCAACTCAACCTGCAAATAATTCAACTAGTATAAAGGTGCGGTCGCGCTTGTCAAATATTTGCCGAAAAACCGTGACAAACAGAGAAGCAAAATTTGCAGCGGCCATATTGATTTTTTATTGTAGTGTTTATCAAAAAGTGTCAGTCAAGAGCTATTTCTGTAGCAAAAATTACAAAACTTGGAAGCGGAAAATAATTTTCTTAAGGAATTCATATATTTTTATGAATGAAATGCAAATTTGTGTGAGAAAATCGTAAGAGAAGTTGTTACATAATAAGAAAAAAATTAAATAATTTATTATAAAAAAATTTTGTTGGCAATAAAGCGCATCCAATTTTCGTATTTTCCATGTTTGTGTGTCCAATTTTTTTTTCTTCCATGACGGTTTAAGCGTCAAACATGACCGATGGTCTGGTCAGTCAAAACTATCATTCAAAATTGGTAAAGTTTTTACTGTCACTTTAGTTTCCGGTCATGCTCACGATATCCCGTTAGATTCCGTAGTTTGCCGCATGCGAAAGCGAAAAATTTAAGACGAGAAACTTAATAAAGCTGGAAATTATTGGCCAATACCACCAACACAGTTTGCGCGTTGCGTGACGTCATTTGTGCTGCAAGCTCAGAAAATTTAAATTTTTTGTACGGAATGTTGTAAACTCTTTCTCTATGGGCACTGCTCCACGTACAATAAATTCATTCACCGCATTCCGGTATCTCGGCATTCACTGAACGTTTAGTATGCTTTATTGATGGATCGCTTAAAATTTGTAAATCCGGAAAGTGCATCGCGATCTAAATATCACAATATGTATTGCAGTTGCAGCAGTGCATCACCATTATTTTGTCTATACCGTAATTATATTATGATTACTTTTATTATCGCACGAAATTCTATTATGATTATATTGCAATAACTATAAAAATAAACAATCAAATTATTATAAATACTTCCAAGTTTGATATGATAAAATTCCATTCTATGAATCCTGCCACAAAATGTTCTGCTTTTATATCACCATGCTGATCTCTCTGCAATAGAACGCCAAGAAATCAGCTTTAGGTTCTTAGTTTGCAACTAATTCTTTATCTTTGTGCTCTTCAAAGAAACTAATGAATGCCATGAATTCTTGCGCTTTAACTAATTATTTTTACTCCTTTAAAGTTCATAAATTTGTTAAAAGTTTTTAAGATTTTTAACATTTTGTGACAGTTATTTGCAGAAATGATGAACTAATCAGGCTTAAATAAAGTCATCTAATTAAAAACAAATGCTGCCTTTCATGTCTCCCTTTTCCTGTTTTTTTTTTCCTTTTTTTTTTGTACGACCAAAATCTTCTTATCACGACCTTAATGGCATCAATTTTATTGTTTAAAAGTTAATACCATTCAATAAAAACACTTTATTTGGCATTCTATTCTTTTTTTAATGCACACACACAAACGCACATACATACTCACATTATTGAGCATATTTACATATGTGCATGCCCAGCGAACATTTCTCATCTAATTCGGGTGTTCAGAAAGCGTGTATAAGTTGCAGAATTGGTATCCGAAGTCATTAAAATAAGTACCGAAAATCATGAAAGTAGTTGACAAGTAAGAACGGAGCTTTTCTTTTGAGGAATTCTTCAAAACTTTAACGATTTATCCGAGAGAATTCTGTACATATTCTGAAGAAATTTCGTGAGGAAACTATGAAGGTGTTTTCTTTATGCTTGAATAATGTCGAAAAAATGTCAAGAAATTGTCAGACTTTTCTGACACTTCTTGCGTCGCAAATTTTTTCTGGTGCTTACGCCAGCTCATGCTTAAACATTTCCACATATTTTATAAAAGTTTTAAACCTTGAACAAAAATTAAATGGCAGCTATTGCGACAGATAAAATCATGCAATACGCAGGTCACCCCGTATTAGATTAAAGTCAAAGTCAATTTATTAGAAAAAAATTCAGAAAATGTACACGGCATCCTGTTAAATTTCTGAAGAATACTTTGAAAACGGCCGCCGGCAAAATGCCGACAAGCAGGAGAAATGTTGAAAGTTTTTTAAGCAAATACGCCGAAACGGCTGAAGAAAAACGCGCTGCGGAAAATATTGAACGTGTAGAGCAAAGTCTTAATGAAACACCATATTTCGATATAAAGACAAGAATTATAACCCGCAGATCATCGGCAAAATTTAAATTTTATAGTTAAATTTGAAAAGTTGGCGAGAAATGAAATCAACTTTATTGAAAATCTAATTAAGTCCCGCTCCACACTTGCAATTTTTGCTGCAGCAATCTTGAATATGTGAGAGAGTGTTGAAATAGAAATATACACATTTTGTATTCCTCTCTCGCTCTTTCTCACTAAAAAATTAAAAGTTGCTGCAACGAAAATTGCAAGTCTGGACCAGGACTATGAGTGATGATTCCAATTTTCATATAAATGCCTTTGTTAGTACGCTGATCTGCACGTTCTGGGGCTCCGACTTCTCCGATTGATTTCCCTGGGACAATTTGCAGACCACTCCGCTATTGTTCAAATAATATTTCAAAAAAGTGAAAAAAATGGAGAATCAGACAATTGCCAACCATTCTTCTAAATGTCTAAGGAAATTTTAGACAACTCAAATTTGTGGTATCAAGCATGTGAACAGAAAATGTTCACTGGGCACAAACATTCATGTATATAATTATAACTTACGTCACAGATTACCATACAAAATCCCCCTGCTTTAATGTTTTCTTTTATTTATTTTTCCTTTTTCATTTTTGTTGTTTTTTTCATATTCAAACACTCACCCAATTTTTAGTCAAATAAACCTTTTGCGAGATTTAAAACAAATTGCTTGCTACAGTCTAATATTCCCAGGGGTGTGCTCATTCCACACACACACACACACATACACACACACACATTTCATTCACAAAGGAGACACACATGCACTCAGCTTATTTGACATGCGATGAGAGGGCTTTAGATAAAGGCACACACAAACACATACATGCATGCATTCATACATACATACAGACAGCAGGATTCAAATAATACAATATAGATACTTAGTCCTTGTTGCCTGTTCGTGTATGTTCGTGCATGTGTGTATGAATGTACATGGATACGACATGAATACATCAAGTGCCAATTCCATATGTTGCCCTCAATGCCGCAACAAAAAAATACTGTACACATTTTAAATTGAAGCAAATATGAAGGACACCGTAGAACAATGAAACAAACAAACGAACAAACAAACAAAAATAAAAAAAATTATAAACTCAAAAGCAGCACAACAACACAGAGCAACAACCGTAACTGAAGGATAGATATTAGTGTGTCAGTCAGTCTGTTTAGTGTTGCCGCACAATAATATAAATTACTCTTTCACCAGCACTCGGTTATACACTTCTAAAATTGCTGCCTGCTATTTCGTAGTTGTTGCTCGTCCTCCATCTATTTAAACAGGCAGGAACCCATCCATCCATCCCACCCAACCACTAACTTTTTACTACACACACACACACACCCAAACACACACATCCAACTGCGAGTTTGAGCAACTGCTTGGTTGTATTTGTTTGTGCAGTGTAACACGACTACAAGCAGATCCACTCGTCCTTTTGTATTGCACGTGTGTCTGTGTGTGACATAAACTTTTGTTGGTTGTATGGAAGCTTTTCTTCTGTGTTGTGTAGTTGCACAAGTTACAAAATGTTTTGTTCTTGTTGGAATTTAAATTGTTGTCTGTGTATTTTAACAAACAAGCACACTTATTTTTTGGTGAATAACGAACGCTTTAGGGTGAAAACCTTGTACGTAGTAGAGTTCGTACATGTTACATGTTCACATTTTTACGTACCACTTTGTATGTATTTCGAATGCTTGAAATGCTCTTTCTCCACTATTTCGCAAACCCTGTTGGAACAAATTAAAGAATTAAGTCCTCTTTATAGTTTCACATTTGCTATTATTTTTATGGGCTGGCAACTGAAGCTACTTCGCGTAGTGGATGCCACACAGAATGCTGCCGTGAACTTAAAGCGACACAGCAAAAAACACATTTCATTCTAAGGTAGAATTAATTAATTTTATAAATTACCGAGACAATTAATAGCAGAGCAGTGAGAGGCAGAGACACAAACAGCATACGAAGGATTCTGCTGCCAACTAAACACCACCAAGATAAAAGCATTTTCTACTGCTCGAATTTCCCACTGGGTGGGTTCAATACATTCATGTGTTATAAAATTTAATATGAATTTTTTCATTAGTTAAAAATGTACATATTTTATATGCAGTATTCTGTGTGGTTGAACAACAGAACAGAAATTTCTCCATTTTGTTGTTGAACCTGAGCAAAAAACAAAAAAGAGAAAAAAGGAAAAGATGCAAACTGAATGTATTTAAATGATTGAATATTTGTTTGCTTGTCGGGTTAAACTTTCCTTCATTCGTTGAATATTCATAGAAATAAGCAGTTTGACAAATAAATCATTTTGCAAACTCATTTAATGCTTTTCAAACATCAGATGTTGATGGAATCCTTTTCTTTTTTTTGGTCTTTTTATTTGCTTTAAACTTGAACTTTTCTTATCACAAATATTTGGTTTCACTTTTTAGGCAAATATGGTTTTTCGTATTTAGTTAAGAAGAAAAATCTAAAGCTCTTGTTTAATTCAATTTTTATTTTCAAAAGAACTCGAATAACTTGGATACCGGTTGTGGAAGCCCATCTGGATGATAGCATATGTAAGCTATTGTCAAAGGAGAATTAATTTTTATCTATTGTATCAATTCTAGTTCATATTTTTACTCTTTTCTTAAATTTTACTAACATCATCTAGATTAAGTGGAACAATTTTTTTACTCTGAACGCATCTCTTCCAAAAACACACACTCTCTACAATTCGCAAAGTATTTGTATGTAAATTTCGTAACATGTTTCCAAAGATGACGATGTAGTCTGGAGGACCAGCACATTGACGTTTACCAGTAGCATAAAATAAAATGGCACGGCTTGGTTCGAGCCCCATTCGGAGCAGTCCACAAAAATATCATCCCACTAATATTACAAATGAGAAAGTTTGTATGTTTGGATGCTTGATCCACCATCTCGTGATAACCGTCCAATAGATTTTTATGGAGTTTAGAAGGACACATAAGCAATATACATATTTCATAAATGGGACCACGAGTGGGGTAAGCAAAAGTTTCTGCATTTCTGAAACTATCTAACTAACTTTAATGAAATTTTAAACGCTAATAGATCTGAGTCTCGAAGGAGACATACGTATTACAGTTTTTCAAAAAATAGGAACACGAGCGAGGAGGGGCAACTTCTGCCACTGAATTTCACTGAACAAAGTCACGGGCAAAAGCTAATTAAAAAGCTGAAAAAATAAAAGAAAGCAAAATTAAGTAAAAAAAATTCCAATTTTTCGACCGTTTTATTAATATTTTACAAAAAAAACTTCTTCAACAAATAACAACTTTATTTCGGCAATATTTCGCTTTCTCTATGGAAAGCTTCTTCAGGGATATTTAATTAATATTGACAATTGTTTAGTAAACAAAAAACTAATGCGTTTTCTATAAAAAAAAGTTTAGCATTTTTAAATTTTTATTCGCACTTTTTCCCAAAAATAATATTTTACATATTTAGTAAAACATTAATAATTTTGTTAAAAAACAAATTGGAAAAAAGTGCGAATAAAAAATAAAAATACTAAAATTTTAGCAATTCCCGTAAAAAGCACCAGAAAGATTAACATTTTTTGTTCTTTTTATTGAAAGTTTGCAATATGTATAATGAAATAGTGAATTTATTAGAAATTGTATCATCACGAACGAAGCAAAATTTTTCTTTTAAGAAAACTTTGAAAAGGAGTTTTTTTTATAAAAAGTAAAAGCAATGTTACATGCTTTTTGGAAAAGAAAGCCGCATAAATTAAATAAAAAAAAAATGCTTTTAAATATATTTACTAGAGTTTCCAAACTGCCAACTCTTTCTGATTTCTGAAAATCGGGAACAACAATTTTGTTTCGTTCTCGGATACCCGGACATTCTCAATAATAATAAAAAATGTTATTTTTTTAATGTTATATTTCTTTGTAAAAACAAAGCAAAACCAATTCAGAATTTATATGCTTAAAATATAAATAATATAAAATAAAATTAGTTCATGCCTTTCGTAAATGTATTACTTGTGATAGTCGTCCAATATACATATGTCCCCATTATGATTCACAATTAAATTTATAGTTGAGTTGTAGTTATCAAATTCTAAATATGGATCATAACTCAACTCAACTTTCATTCACTTATGCCGTTTTCTTTTCTTAAAAAATTTAACATTTTTTTAATTTTTACCAAAAAAATTGCTATTCAAAGTTTCCTTAAGGCAAACATTTTGCCTCGTAAGTGATGATACAATAATTTTTAGTAAACCCACTATAATTCTTATAAATTTTTTCGACCTTTCTTTTGTGGCTGCTTCAGGGAAATATAAATTTTTTTATATTTCCCTGAAGAAGCCACACAAGGAAGTGGCGAAATATCGGTTAACTAATAAAGTTTTATAAACGTTTTTTATAAATTAACCCACTATTTCAAAAAATCGTTATATTGCAAACTTTCAATAAAAAGGGCAAAAAATGTTGCACTTTTTTTAGAAAAGAAAACGCCGTTAGTTGTATTCGTTAAGTTGTTACCCGTATTAAGATTTACAACGAAGCAAATAAAATTCGCGGTGAATCCTAATCAGCGTTGTCAACTTTAAAATTTCAAAACGCACCAATTTGGAGCAAAACATGCGTCATTTAAAAAAAGCTCACCAAGTTTAGAATTTCTCTTTTATTTAAAATGTTTGTTGAATTAATTTAGCATTAAAACTATAATATATTTGTATTAAAAATATAACATATAAAAATATGATATATAAAAACAACAAAAATAGATAATAATTTTTTATTTCTTAAATTATATACTAAACTTTTTAAAAAGAGATCAACAATAGCAACAATTCAAAATGATTAATAATAGTTCACTATTTATCCGTTTATTAAAATATTTTTAAAAATTTATTTTTTATCAGAAGTTTGATATTTTCATATCATCGATATTGTGAAATCGATTTTTCGATAGCTTTTGGCATAAACAATTTATTATTCATCAAACGAGCGGAACGGTTCACTACTGACTTCGAGGTCGCTACACCATCTCATTATCAGCGTTCTTTGTTCAATTTAATTACTTTTGATGGTGAATTCTATTGAGTAGGAATATCAACTATTTAACCATATTGTTTAACGAATTACTATACGAAAAGTGCAACTTATTCATTTTTGAAAGTTAAATAAAACTCTCTTAATAAACAATAATGAATTTATTCAAAAAATTTCTAAAAATTAAAAAAATAAATGGCGAAACACGGATTTGAACTTCAGCCAAACAATTCTATTCAATATATTTTTTGCGATCCCATGCATAAGTTAATTATCATTTTATCCCCTGCAGCAACTCAGATAAATGCAATCAATTTTAATTCTTCGATTGATCTGTTCTAGAAATATAGTTCTCTCAATATTTTGAAAGAGTGTTTGATTGTAATTAATCCAAAAATCTATAGATTTTCGAGCGCTTTGAGTTTGAAATTAGCAGGCATAAACTACAATAACGAGGGTTTATCCATATTTTTAATCATATATATGTATGAAAAAAATCTATACTAGTACATCTCGACCCCTGTGCGCGATATTATCGTATGTTACAAAAACTAAATTTTGCAGGAGCGCGTTTTTATTACTATTTTTATAACTACTTTTACTATGAAACTATTACATACGATAAAATATGCATTGTGCTATCTCTATAGCTATTATATTTATCACTATAATATTTTTTCAACAGATGAATTAATTTACATAAAAAAGTTGATTTCGAAAAAAGTGTAACATACGATATTTTCGCGCACAAGGGTCGATATATTATACAGTTTGCAAATTCGGTTATAGCAGATGCTCTACTATCAAATAAAAAGTTTGCAAAAAAAACAAAGAAAATTAAATGCATCGAGAACTTCAACAACTGTAAAATTTCAGAATTTTAAATTTAGCTAACGACTACTTTCATTGATTTCTGTCTTCTCAGGCTTCTTATAGAGCAAATCGAATAATAAATAATAATTTATAAAGCAAATTTAATAATAAATTTTACTTTAAATAGATATAAAAAGAATCTATTAAATTAAAATAAACAGCTCCTTATAAAATCATTCAACTGTGACTGAAAACTGAAAGACTTTAAATTTAAACACTTTATCACAAAAAGGGTTCAATATTTCAACTTCAACCAACACACAAACTTTAAATATTTGCTTGCTGGCGAACATAAAACTTAATAATAAACCTTTTTTGTTTTTTTTTTGTTTTTTTTTGTGAGAGAAAAACAAATATTTGAAATTTTCCTAAAACGGAAACAGGATATAGAGAACAAGCATTTTGTAAGCTCTAACGACATGAACTAAATCATAAATGTGTTTTAGATTGTAAATGTGTTTTCATTATCCTGCTCCAACAACGAAATACTTTCATGCTTCATGTGACGTGTAAATAGACGTACAATGTCACGTAATGAATGTAAATGGAAATGGAGTACGAGAACGAGAACGAATGTTTTATTCATTTTTCCATTTAATAAATGACGGGTTCTTGTTAAATAAAATTGTTGTAATTTTTCACTAAACACGTTATTTTTGCTTGTAAACACTTTTAGCCAGCGACTTTTTGGAAAGTCAATTTATTTTTCATTCGTTAGGGAACATGAAATTAAATGAGAAACAAAACAGTTGGTTGCCTTTGAGGGCGTTGGAACGAATATGTTGTCAATGTTAATTATGAATTATTATTAAAATCGTATGATCAGTGGTCGTTGCTGGTGGTTGTGATCTTTCTACAATTTAAAAAAATATTGATTTATAATAGTATATGGCGTTTTCTTTTCTAAAAAAAGTGCAAAATTTTTTTACATTTTTATTAAAAATTTTCAATAAAATCTCTTTTGAAATAGTGAGTTTATTAGAAATTATTGTATCGTCAATTACGATACAAAATCTTTGTCGTAAGATAACTTTCAATAGCAATTTTTTGATAAAAAGTAAAAAAATGTTACATGTTTTTTAGAAAAGAAAACGGTGACTAAAGAGGAAGCGAGAGAGAGACAGAGATAGAGATAGTGTGTAATTTAAGTTTTTTTGTAAACAAACACAAAAGTCTTTAGAATTTCTGGCTTGCCTGCATGCAGTAGAACCCTGGGTCTTGCCAGGAATCAAACTTGCGTTCCCCAGACTAATAGTCAGGCAAAAAATCATAATAGTATTGAAAACAGTACATTGTTTTCAAAGCATTCATTTAAAAATGTTTGATTTCATGCACAACTCTCTACAAAAGCAGTCAAAAAGCTGTGGAACGCTGCTTGATATTAGTTTATGGGACACCCTAAACCTTTTATTATCAAACTAAATCTTGTTGTACCTCCCACACACAGTTTAAGCAACAATTGGCTTAATTTCAAAACTTTGTTTCACTTATTAATTCTGAGGGTATTATCGTCACTTTATGTACAAAATATTAAATAATATTGTGAAAGTAAACTTCAATAATAATTATTATAATCTATTAATACTCGTCATCATAAATACGAGTATACAAAGAATTTTGACAATTAATCCCTTTTCATTGTCCACTTCAATAGAGAAACCAATACATACAAATATATTATATATTTGTACACAATTGTATATTGATGTACTTCGTCATGTGTGCAGCACGTAACTGTTGCAAATTATTGTCATTTATTCCTTCAAACTTCGTTCGGTGTTAATAACTTTTGTATAACTTTTTAACCTCCGGACAAGTTAAGCCAAACACACAACAACTGGTGGACGAGGAACAAGGCAGGGAAAAATAGCAGCAACAAAAAAAGTAACATTTTACACTTTAATGTCACTATAACGACCAATCATTAGTGGCTTTAATTGCTCCGGCCTTCATGTGTCAATCATCATCAATCAATGCAGAGCAAAACCAAACGAAACAATCAAAACACCAACAACAGCAATAAATGAACGTAAATAAAACAAAAACATAAATTAAAAAAATAAATAAAAAGAGGAAAATGCGATACTGAATACGGCCCTGGCACGATGATACAAACCATACAAATGTCCCTCTTCCCCGGATATTGAAGAAGTGAAAATGTATTTTACATTCGACAGTCGACATGTTCAATGTTTGTGTATGGTTTGTGTATGTGTGACGAAGAGTACAGTACGAGTAACAATAAGACAAACCTTTAATACAAATAACGGGCGTTGAAAAAACCACCCTCAATAGAAGCCAAAAAAAATAAAATTAAAAGCATTAACAAACACATATGCAACAGACGACATAGATACACATGAATACATACATACATAACTATACAGTTACACACACATACATATTAAAGTAAAGTAAAATAGAGTGGAATACAATTGAATTGTTGTAGTTGCTGGAGTTTGTTACAAACATCGAAACCAACAGAAACATTTCACTCCACTTTAAAAAGTCAGTCGTTGTATCTTAAGGTTGTTAGCAACTAAATGCCAGTCTCAATTTATTTATTATAACAATGTCGTTAAAAGGAAAAACAAACAAAAAGAAAAGACAGCAACAGAAACAGAAACAACAAAAAGCACAACATATAAACGAGCAGAAAGAACTTTCAATAACATCTACGAGTACAATAAAGTAAAATACAAATATGTAGTGGAAAAAACAGAAATGTTTGATTTTCCAAACGCCACCACCACCACCACACCAAACGCCCACATTATATAAATAATTCTGCACTTAAGCCTGCATCAACGGGCGATTCTTTGTTTCATCGCTTTCCTCGCACCACGAGGAAAAAGTTGCTTAAAATCGGGGAACTTAATTTTTATTTGTCCCATCAGTTCCAAGCGAAGAAATAAAAAAAGTGCATCTAAGAAGAAAAAATTGTATCAATACAACGAAATTCTTATTATTACTTTTTTTGCAGTGTTCTGCAAAGTTTTTCGCATTATGAGTTTCTTTTAACAGTTCAAAAATCATTATAATAAATGATTTTGATGCAAAAAGCTATTTTTGATAAAGAATCATTTAAAAAATCTACAGTTTCGTTATGCAGGTGCCTTAGAAATCCTTCATTTAAGAGTAAGACCTCCCAATACTACTCCATTATATAACAATTTAATGCAAGACAGTTTAAAAAATTGCTAAAATTACACACCATTATAAATTGATTCTCAAACCTTTAACAGCAGGGCAAATGAGCCTAATATTGGTTGCTACCACCTGGCGCAAAATTTCCCATGGAACACGTAAAATGATCAAAACAGAAATGGAATACTGTTCTCTCCTCGGATGAGTCTAAATATAATTGAAGATGCAGTGATGGTGGAAAATTCGTAGTAGGGCCGATAGGAAAGAACTGTGAGCCCAGGTGCGTGCAATTTTTCAACACATATTCTATGCAGATCCATTTTAAGTGTTGTTTAACGCCCATACGCAGAGGAAAATATGCGCCTACTTTGGATACTTTAGCACTATAACGAACACAAAATTACCTCTAGATTTTGCAGCTGTGTTTTGAAGTGGCCTGCCCCCGCCAGATCTCAATGATATAGTAGTAGAAAGAAATAGTAGATTGTTAATTTTAAAGAAACAGAAGATTTGTATTAAAGTGAGTCTCAAGCTTCTATTGTTTTATCAGCACCACGAAAATTAATATTTTTCAGTTTGTTGTTCTTGTTTTAAAATTAACATTTTTGCAGAAAAGAAAATGCGGCATCTGGTGGATCATCTTCCAAATGGCCACAATATGGAACTGTCTACCAAATTATTGGTTGGTTCAAGGAAAACTTGTTTGCTGAGTTGGCAATAGACAGCATAGATGGCATGTCTTTTGTCAGGGAAAGCAGAATTTATATCTTGAAATTAGAAGAAAATCCTTTTTTCCTGTTTTAATTTTTTTGTTATTATTATTATGAAAAATTATTAAATATTCTTATTTATGCTGATGCTTCTAATTCATCAACGGCATTGTTTCCTGAACCGAGTACATCGGCGTTTCTGGTACATAAAATTAATTTCTTTTTTAAATAGGAATTTATATCCATTTTTGTAATTTTCAAAACAAATTTCAACGACCAAAATAAAAACAATTTTATTTTCTACTTTTCACATAATTATTGAGGAAGCTAACTTTAGTATATCTTAAAACTAAAATAATACTTTCAATTAACCGAATATTGACTCAATTAAGAATGCATTTCTGAACACAGTATAAGAACGAATAAATTAATAAATGAAAATGTTTGTCGCGAAATCAAGTGATGGCGTCACTCGATTGGCCGTGTTTGCTAGTTTTCTGATGGTACCAGCATCCTGGTACCATCAATGTATGTTCAATGTTGTATAAACATGACATAAATTAGAAATATTATATGCATATATAATAATACCGTTAAACAAGACTCGGGTGTCTCAAGAAATAAATGTAGAAAAACACGTCTACTGCTTTTTATTATTCATTTTTTTTCTCTTTTTTTTTAGTAGCAACTATGTGCGTCTACGAGCGTCTACACACGTCTGCTACAAACGGTAGCAAAATAAAAAAGAACTTGAAACTAAAGTTTGTCGACTTGCAACCCGTATTAAGAACGTAAAT
The DNA here is from genome assembly GCA_956483585.1 of Gymnocheta viridis. NCBI lineage: Eukaryota > Metazoa > Arthropoda > Insecta > Diptera > Tachinidae > Gymnocheta > Gymnocheta viridis. Next base: position 88,959,123 of record OY101443.1, on the reverse strand, counting down.
ACGAGTTTGTAGGTGGCATGAAGATAGACAACTTTGTTTTTTTTTACTAGAAAAAAAGCTCGTACTTTCGAATGTGACTGAAAGAGTTTTGTTTTGAACTTTTTTCCACTCGCTTCTTATTATGTTTTAGAGTGTGAAGAATATTTAGTTTTGTTTGAAATACTCAAACACTGTTGTGTGCAATTATGCTCTTACGAGTTCTTGTAACTTGAATAAGTTTTATTTTTGCTGCCACATTTTCATGTTGGTGTTTTCTTTTTTCATTTATAAAAAAGTTTTCTGAAAAAGTTTTGCGGTTGAACGAAATGTGGTCGCTCACAAATCTAGCTGATGAAGAATATTGAAATTTAATCCCAAAATCTGTTTTAACTTAAAAGTTTTTTTTGTAAAAAATAAGCAAAACTTTTAGCAATCTAAAAGTTAAAGATAACACATTTGCAGCAAACATGCAAATTTAAATTTTTCAATTATGAGTGGGTATAATAAATATCAAAAGTAAAGGAAGTCAAGTTTTTTTTGTGCATATTTTTGCTGCTCAAGAACCCAGAAGTTTCTTATCGAAAACACACTTCCTACTGTACGAGAAAACATTAAAACATGTTTCTCAAGTCAATTTGTTTAATTCGTCTCCAAAGACAGACCGACAGACAGACGAGTCGGATGTAAAACTCAGCTGATAAGAAATCCATTAACGAGATTCAGCAAAACAATTATGTATTTTCGTTGGTGGTTTATGGGAGAGAAGAGATTGAAACTCAAGTTTTAATCGAAAAAAAAAAACATATGAAAAGTTTACGGAACGATACGAGTGACAATGGCCCAAATGCTAAAAATAAACTGCTTTGAATTTAATTTTGAAACTGCAAAGATCTAAAAACGAACTGAAATTAAAGTTTGTAGCAAGTAGGGCATTCAATCAGTAGGGTTTCTCTGTTTTAGTCGATTAACAGGGCGAATAATTAAACGGCTTAGTTTTGGATTAGAGAATAATAATTCCTTAATATACTGGCGTGGCGAACAACGACAAATAGTTATTTGCAATCCAATTTAAAGTAAATTGTATTAATTATATTAAGCCAAAGTTCGTAACATTTGATAAAGAAAAATTTTATTATGACTCAAGTTGTCCAAGGAAAAAGGAAAATAGTTATTGGACATTTTCCCGTTAAGCCTTTTCTGGTTTTAGTTAATATTTAAAATGTTGAAATTGTTTATGGAAAACTAAATTATTTAATATTTATTAATTTCAATATTTCGCCATTTCAGGAGGATGACTCTCAAGGACTGCTGAACTACTGAAATTAGAGATGCAACGATACTCATTTTACTGATACGATGCTGATTTTTTAACAGAAATATCGGCGATACGTATACCAAAGAACACAAGATTAAACAACATCACAATATTAAGTAATCAATATTAATTATTTTTGTTTAAAAAGCAAACTATTAAGAAATTTTGTGAAGGACGACAATTTCGCAATTCTATTTAAAATTCACCTGTAGTGGAAAACAGCCTCTCAGGTGTAACAGAACTCATTTGAAAATTAAAGTAGTGTAAGGTATTCCATGATACCTTTCAGAGTATTAGAGGTTATCATGGATATGAGCTTATCTTCCTCGGATTCTCTAATTAATAAGTGTTTCTCAAACTCAAAGGCTTGTCGGGGGCTTGTACAAAGTGTATCGTTCTATCGGCAATAAATACATTTTAAACTAAAAATTCGAATATTAATTAAGTACAAGGAAAACTTTATTGATTCAAGAGTATTTAATTTGCTTCGTCACATGTAAAAAATTCCAAAAATAAAAAATTCGCCAAATTTTGTACCGCGGGAGGATGGTAAAAATTAACGAAAAATTTCAAAGAATTTTCAAAAGAAAATAATAGCCTGACGCAGTTTTCTCTTGAAGTTTTTATTATTATTATTTCATTGAATCATAAAGTACGTTTTAATCGTAGAAGATTCCTCGGAAGGAAGAAACTCTTACACGAGCTGATTTTTCTGTGAGATTCTTCCATGACACAGCGAAAGACATTATTTATATTAATCGTAGAGGAAATCATTTGAGATTTCTGTAGCTTAACAAAGTGTAACATTGTTCTTTTCGTACTCTTCAAATAATCATTAGAAGAATTTTTTACGACTTGAATATTAAACATTCCAAGATTAAGAGTCGAGCGTGTCAGAAAATGTGCAATAAAGAAATAATCAAAAAAAAGGTAGATGTTTTTGTTACTGTTACTCGTCAGATCATCATCAGAAGATTCTTTTAAGAGTCGTATATAAAACAGAATCGTCTAACAAACATCCTATGGTAGCTGGGATATGATTGGATTTTTTATGGAATAACAAAAATGTCGGGCAAATCGAGTCCACAGCTTTGCTGGTATACACGCACTCTTTTGGCGCAATTTTTCATGATCACTTTGGTTAAATGTGGTTGGATTTAATTCCTCCTGTAATGCATGGATGGTTGTGGGCTTTTTTAAATTAGACCTTCGACTTCAAATAATCCCATAAAAATAAATTTAATGGTTTTAAATTACACGATCTGGGGGGCCAATTCTGATCATCAAAATCAGAGAGTATACGACCAGGAAATATCTCCTGCAGTAATTGAATTTTTTCACAGACTGTGGCACCGTCTTGTGGAAGCCACTCATTGGCCACATCAATATTATCCAGTTTCGCCAGCAAGAACTGTGTTGTTATGCTGCAATATTAAGCCTCAGTCACAACAGTCATTGATTGACCAGCCTCATTTTCAAAAAAAGTATGGTGCAGTAATGTCGCCAGCCCAAAATTTGTTCAAGCAGGACCATGATGTATATCCATTTGTCTTTCGACACTCACATGTGGGTTCAATGAACACCAAATGCGCCAATTTTGGCGATTAACGACCACATAAAGGTGAAAATGGGAGACTTCTTCACTTGAGACGATTTTAATCGAAAAATCAGCATCCACGTGTTGATGTTCAATAATCCATAAAACGAACTCTCTTTCCTTTTTGCGTTAATTGAATTTTGTTAGCATAGCAACACAGATCTTTAGTGAGTATGTCCTGTAGAAAGCGTTTTGAAATTTGCAATTCTTGTCCACGACTTGATGTTCCTGGATTCGCAACAACGTTCTCAGTCTCAAGCACTGCTTCGTTGTTGACATTTGAACGGCTTGATTTTGGATGACCAGTATGTTTAGTGTCTCCAACTGATCCAGTCTTCCTTAATTTTTCAATTAATCTTTCTACAGTTGATGAAGTTAAGACACCATTCCGAGAAATTTTTATGAAATTTTAAAATTTACGGCCGTCAAACTTTCGTTTTTTGAAATTTGTTCAGCAATGAAATTACGTTGGTTGGTTCCATCGTGCAGCGCTTTATTTTCACCAACCAACATTTTAATTCAAATATTTCTTTAATTGTGGAACATCCTTTAAAATGCAAAGACTTGTTTTCAATCATACAATTTTTCACAAAAGTTTGCTATTTTTGCAATAGAAATTATTAATTTTATTTTTATATATATTTTTTTAAAGAAATTATTATACAGAAAATGTAAGAAACTGCATGTTTGTATAACCGGATATCTAAAGCCTATTAATATATTTAAAGAAAAGCCGAGATTTGGGAGTCTTCAATATATTTGCTTGTGTTGCAGTCGACAAGTTCGTTGTGTCGTGCGAACTGCGTTGTTCGCCTCAGTTGTGTTTGTATCACAAAACAGGTGCGAGTAGTTACCAAGAAATCGAACCTCTTTGTCTGAGGGAATTCTAAACACTTTTACGGTATGTCTGAGAGAATTCTGCACGGATTCTGTTGGAAAAATTTCTAGACAATAAATCAGAAAATTTTCCAAATTTTCTGATGTTTTTTACGGTATGACACATGACAGTTGGTATTAATTATGTGTAAAATTGCCACATAGAATCAAGAAATTGACGGATGTCTCTGACTCTGCAGCACATCATTAAACATTTCCATTAAAATTGTAAATCTGTTACACTTTTGTACGAACTCTCAAGAAATAAATAAGAGTTGTTGCGACAGCCAAAGTCAGACAATGTGGAAACGTGTTGCATGGAAGTCGAAGTTAATTTATAAAACAGCTCCGAAAAAGTGCATACTATTTATTCTATTAAATGTTTATGGAACACATACTTTAAAAATAGTCTTCCGATAAAATACCGGCAAGCAGCAGGAACAGCGAATATTTTTTAAGAAAATGTGCACAAAAAAACTGATGAAATAGTTCAGACTTTTCCGATTAATTTAATCGATTATTAGCCAGTTCCTCATCTTTGTATTATTAATTTGTAAATTTAATTTACATTAATAAATAAAAATAAATAAATAACCGGTTATTATTTCAGAAAAAGTGCAGAAACAGCGAAAAAAAATTGCCGACAAAAGTATTTTCACATTGTTTTTTTCATCGATCAGACATGTCGACAAAAAATGTTCGCTGGGTGATATCTGGTCAACACTCGCCAACTTGATTGATGACAACTGCAATTAAATTAATTGATTCTTCATTTTTATTCCAAGCTGAGCGAATAAACGCTTCTAAAAGCGATTACGTAAAATAAGCAATTATAACTTCTGTGGCAGAGTTATAAAATCTCTATAATTGGCTACTGGTTTCCTCAACAGAAACACTAGCCACGCTGTCCGACCGACCGACCGACCATTTAACCGCGGCACTGCTTAAGTGGACCAATTAACAAAAGCAACATTAAATCCAACCAGCAAATGTTGAATTTATTTGTAACAAAAATCGAAAAAAGAAGACAAAAAACATGTTTTGCACACGCACTTAATGAGATCGGGATGTTGGTTGGGGCTTAAACTCTTCTGCTCACTATCTCGAAATGCTAAAATCCATCCATAAAGAATTATTGTTGCTGTTTCTTTCTTTTTATTTTTTATATTTTTTTTATGTTGTATATTAAGCATAAATGAGGCTCAACAACAGCATGGTGTTTTTGAACTATAAATATATCCACGCGCAACATCTACTTTGATAACCCGAAATACACTTTTACACTTTGCTGATCATTTGGAACAGAGCGACAAGAGAAACTGAAAAAAGAGTAAAGAAAAAAAAAACGTTTGCGAATAGCAAGTGGTCGTCCGTCGGCTGGGATGGCTGTCGTCTGGTTGTTTGCCTGATTAGTCAATCTGCCAGTTAGTCGGAGGTTTTAAATCCAAGACACAGCGACAGACTGACAGTTGAAAAGCCAGACAAACAATATTGTCACATAATTTCGTGCTACTCATTAATATTCACATGTTGTCTGTCGTTTTGAATGGCAAACGTATCTAAACAACAACTATACAAATAACAGCAGCAATAACAACAACAACAACACGCACACACATAAGCAAACGTATATTAAAACGAATGAGGTAACGACGATCGTGGCCCATCGATTTTATAATACTTAATAATTAACAAATAAAATAAATATTTGTGCACAACACAGGGATGGAAAGTTCGGCTTTATCAGCGCTTTGATTTGCGGAAAGAAGTACTTTGTACGTTCTGGATTTCTTCTTTTGGAGTTGTTACAAAGAGTGTTTGGTCTAAGCGTTTGATTCAGCGCTATCTATCAGCTTCTTATTTTTCTAAGCGATCTTATCTTGCAAGTCAGACTTCCAATTTTATTTATTTTATCTCTTCTCATGCTTGAGATCGCAGCATTTGTGAATTGTATTTAATCTGTAATAGGTCACGCCTACCGCAGGCGTAATGTGGACCAGGATAATAGGATCGTGACCAGTGTTATGTGCTTACTAGAGATAGAATCGTGAGTGACTCTTCACATAAGGTCATGCACGCACACGATAAAATATTTTTATTCATGCACACTCATGCAAGATCTTATATTTTTAGCTCACGCTTATGAACGCTCACATGAGTGGAAAAAAGTTAGTCAAAATCACGAAAACTCACGCTCACGAAATACTTACCAAAAAAAATCAACAAAATTTTACAAAATTAAAAAATTAAATAAAAAAATTACAACAAAGCCGAAACAATCATGAAACAATTACGCCAAAAAACTACTGACGCACGCTCACGTAATTGCAACAAAAAATTAATCTCGCAGGAACATATTACGAAATTAAAAGCTCTTGAACTGCATCAATTTGTCGCCATCAAAATAAAAAAAGTAGTACAGTACAACCTCCCTAATCCGGTCACTCACTAATTCGGAATATCCAGTAATCCGGGCATATATATATTTTTCGAACAGTTTAGAAATTTTTTCTTTATGTCCGCCCAAGTGTTCTTTTTTCTCAGTAAAATTTGCGTGACGAACTTTTTTCAAAAGCTATTTTATGGGCTGAACAAACCAAAACGACATATAAGGATATTTTATTTAAAAAAAAATTTAAAAATAGACCAGATAAATTACATAAAAATCTTATTTTTCAAAATAAATATTTTTGGTCACTTTTAGTATGTTTTTTTATGTTTTCGGTTTCTGTAAAAAATTATGTACAAATGAATTCTTATTTTTCTTTTCGGTAATAAAAAATTTGTTATATATATTTAGATTTATGTATTGCGTTTAAAATTTTATTTTAACTGTAGTGCGGACGATCCACTAATCCGGACAGTAGCTGAAACTATATCTGTACGCATTTTGGAGGTTGTACTGTACTCAAAAACGATAAAATTTTAAATTACCCATGAGTTACACATGCAGCCAATTACATATGGGCTGTACATCAAAATGAAAATTACACATGATATGTGTAATTACACATAAGGTGGCAACACTGGTTGTAATGCAAAGTGATCATCGTTTGGCTAATGTTCATAACGTTGTTTTAGTCAGAAAGAATTGGATATGACACAATATTCCAAAGGAACAAGGGAAAAATTAACATTAATTAATTTCAAACATACACGGCAGAGCAGAAACAACGCTGTTTTTCGGGAACCGCAACACTGCCATCATTAGTGTTCATGTTTGTTTCCATGTATCCGCCACTGTTTAGGTGACTCGGTTGAATGTGATTTCAAATTTGTATTTATACAAATTATGATCCGTTAATTGTTTTTATAGCAAACACAACTTCACCACGAGCAATATTCAAATTTCACCATCACTAATTAACGTTAAATTATCCCATTGTTATATTGATTTTTTAATGTCGATTTGTGTTCTATCTATTCATGTATCCGCCACGGTTTCAAATCTTTATTTATACCAATTATGATCCGAAAAATAAGAAACCAGTTTCAAGTTGTTAATTTACACACTTAAACTTAACTTAAAGGAAAAATAAATTAATATTCTCTTCTCAAGAGGTAAGTATTCAAAATATCTCTATAATATTTTAATATAAAATCAAGAACGATATGACGATCAATTTTGTATGTTGAACTCAAAAATTTAGTTTTTTGAGTTATGCCTCTATTGAACTAAAGGCTGGATATGAGTAGTATAGCTTTCATGTATGGCTCGCTGTGGCAAGTACTTTTAATGCAAACAAATTTAATTTTTAAGTTTAAGTTATTTTTCAGGCCAGAGACGTAAACAAAAGTGATGAAGAATCAAAGCGAGCGCAAACAAGCGAGAAAGAGAAAGTCTGATTAATATAAGAAACAGCACATAAACAACGATCACAATTAACACAACAATATTTTCAATAAACTATTGGGGCTGACTGAGAATGTCTTTTAAATCAATTGCAACTTAAATCACGTAACTCTGACACTTTCAGCGAAACCAAATCTCATAAGCCGCTCATCAAACAAAGTTCGGAAAAACTATTGTCTTGTAAAAGAAAGAGAGCTTCTTCCAGCTTAATTTTCTTGAGATATAAAATGTTTAATTACCTAAAAAATCGATAGTGAAGCTTAAATAATGTTTCTTAATTTCGCCAGCAGCGTTTTCATTCAAGTCATTTCAAACAAATTTTTTATGCCTTTTTTAAATTTTGTTTCTTATTTAAAATTTAGTAATTTTTAAACCTTAACCTTTGGAGTCCTCAAAAATGACATTTCAACTTCAGACAGAAAGAACCACAAATCAAGTGATTGCTTTCTAATTGCAGGATCGTCTGGTAACCGAAGTTGAGTGTGGAATAATTTGAATCTGTGTAGTACAGATTCGCCTATAACAGGTTTGACTTAAACAGACTCCAACAATAGGTTATTCAAGACCGCTGTACAATATTTTCGTTTTGTTTGGCCTCGGCATCAAAAGTTTTGAGTAAGCAGCAAATTTCGTAACGATAATGTGGCCTGCAATATTTATTTTACTCCTTTTTGCTTTACGAATGGCTTCAAAGTGCTTGAAGGTATTAACCAATTGTCTTCTGAGATATAAAAGCATAAAACTTAAACGTTTCTGATCAGCAAATTTTTAAAACTTATCTCGAAATGTGTATTTACTATCGTTGAAGTCAATACAAATTGCGAATTTATTTCAAAACTAAATAATTGATTTAGCAAATCCTTAAGCTTTTAACAAATTGAAGCCTAAACAGCCACAACCGATCGTCTCTCATATGGTGAGCTGCGGTTCAACTGAAAGTATACTCCTTTAATTTTTCTTTTTCACTGAAGAATAACAAATGTGTGTCCGTCAACTTTTTCGTTCGCCCTCGTTGCAGCATGATCATGATGTTGTTGATGATAATGAGGATGATTAGCGAGTATTGCCGTATCCTGATTTCGTGCGTGTCTTGTTTGTTATTCTGTCTTATTTTGTTATTGTTGTTGTTGCTATTGTTTGTTGTGTACTGCCAGGCATTAGTACGTTTTTGTTTGTTTATCTTTGACTTGAATTGACTCTGCTTAGCTGGAAAGTGCAGAAGAGGCCGGTTTAAGTAAGTTGGTCTTACTGGTTCTTTTTTGTAAAAGTCCGTCCGTCCGTATGCCTCCGTCTGTCTCTTGGTTGGTTTTGTTTGTCTGGCAACTGTCACGGCAGCTTAACTAAAAATGAATTGTACGCGAATTTGCACTCAACTTTTACCATAAACTGGTTTTGCATTTTCTATCCCATCGTCGTGTCTTGTCTCTTATGATTCTGTTTATTTTAACTGTCCCCAAAAAAGAAAAATGCAAAAAAATAAAGAATATCCATTAGTTTGCCTGCCTGACCGTCCGTCCGACCGTCCCGCTTCATTTCATTTTGTCGCCAATAAACTGAAGTAAATGTAAAACTCATTTCTGGTTTATCAAAATTCTACTTTGTGTAGAATTGTATTTTTGCGAGAAATTTGTTATCGGAACACAAACAGCAAAAGATTTCAACGACATTTTTATTTTTGCTCCAAAACATTTCTGGGAAGATATCAAATTTCGGCAAAATTTTTAATTTTAATCAAAAACAATTTCAATTCTTCCACAAATGTATTTCTTTTTTTATTCTTGTTTGGTTGTTTATTTTGTTTTGTTGTTATTGTTTGTAGTTTTTATGAAAATTGATTGGCAGAAATAAGTGGTCGGTTTCTTGGAGCAAAAAAGAAAAGTTAAAGTAAATAAAATTTAATTGTTATCAATTAAAATGTTTGCCAAGATTTTTTGTATCTTTTTGCACGATTTTGAAATATAATGGAAAAATGTTGTATTAAATACTTTTCGAAATTCACCATCTGCTTGAAATGTATTAAAACAATCGAAAGGGAGGAACAGAAATGACGTTGTTTTTCGGGTGCCGCTAAACTCCCATCATCAACGTTTATGTGTGTTTCCAAGTATCTGCCACTGTTTAGGTGGCTCGATTAAATGTAATTTCAAATTTTTGTGTTATATAAATTATGACTCGAAACAGGATTCGAGAGTTATTTGTATTGTGGAAGGTAAAGAACAATAGTTGGGAAAACGATAAATTCTTGGTGCCTGGTTCTCTGAATTTGAAAGAAAATACATTTAAAGGGCAAATTATTTTTTTATGAATTCGACTGAAAATATTAATTAAAGATTCTTCAGTACGTGAAGTATTCCCAAAAGCAAAAGTAAATTCTAAGTGAACAGGTTTTCAACACAAATCCCAAACACTTCTTAAATTTTGTAAAATATAATTAAAATTTATTTGCAACACGAAATTAAATTATTTGATATTTTTTACCAGGCTAAATACACATACGAGAAATAGAAAACTAAAATGATATAAATTAACTTCACTTATATTCCAGATTTTTTTACAATCTACGATTCAAAAACATTTGTTTGGTGCCAAGTTTGAGAATGAACCCATTTCTCGAAGTGCAAATAAAGGCCTCTTTTCGTTGAGGATGCTTTTTGTTAAATTAGATTCAAATTATGATTAGATCAGCTGATGATTGTTTACGTGTAATATTAAATGTAAAATTTTGTCCATGTGTGTGTTAATTGCATGTGTATGAGCTTCTGCAATAAATATGTGTTTGTAAATTCGAGGGATTGTGAATGGTTTCTACAACATTTATTTCCTTTTATTTGTTTGAAAAACGCATTGTTTAATTGTTAATTGTGTTTTTTTTATTATATAAATTTTTCTTTTTTTTAAATAATTTTTTCACAAATTGTATACTTTTTGTTTTCTTACTCTTTTGTTTGTTTACCTTTTGAATTATATGTGACAGTTTATTTTGTTTTACTAAATTTTACTAGCAAAAATTTCTGCAGTAAAAATGTGTAAATACTCAGCCATGAACTGCCACCTTGCGCTCTCAATTCGCGTTCTCATTTACTGCATTTTGTGTAAACGAACGCAATTCAGTAACATTTTTTAATAACTTTTAGGTACTCGAACGCAACTATTATTTGTGAAATAACAAAATATAAAACAGATGGCTTGTCAAGAACTCCTTTATTTATTTAAAATATAGGGAAATCATAATATTTCTCAATGTTAGGAAATTCAAATAGTTCAGAATATTTTATTTGGTTTATAAAAATATTGTAATTTTTTTTATTTTTGAACAAATCAAATAAATTTGTGTGCTTTTGTAAGGTTGGTGATTAAGAACATTTAAGACAGCAGTTTTCATTAAACAGTCAAGTTATAACACGTTTCGTTGTTTAAAAAAATGAATCAACTAAAAATATTTCTAATTGGACTCATTGCATTGTGGTGCACTTTGGGTTTAGTCCACGGTAAGTTTGATCGTTACAAAATTATGTTGTTATATGTATTTATATTTTGTTGTGTATAATTGTAATTGTAATGTTTATTTGTTTGCCTTCAGGTAAGCCGCAGCAGGAAGACAAACCAGCTACTCCTAGTGTAAGCAGCCAGCAACCGGAGCAATCCCATTCACCCACTCCTACAGAAGCCACCCAGATTAATAAAAACGAAATCAATCAAACTGTGTTAATAGTAATTGATACAAACGAAGAAATAACACTGCCAATATAAAATTTCTTCAGTTAAGGAAGATTAAGAAAGACAAATGCATATTTATTTTTTTTACATAAATATGTATGTACATACAGTGGAGAGCACAAATGCTCTAATAAAAATAAGAATAATAAAGCAAATTGGAAAAAGTTTTTCTCGTTTATTTTAGGCCCAATACTTGTACTAAACAAAATATTTTTTTTTGGGGAAATAAATAAATATATGGGCATTTACACCAGACCAAAATCTAGTACTTATGAGAATTCGAGCAAAATCTTGGCTATTTTGACTAGATTTCCCATACAAAATAAAATCTACTTCGTCACTAGATTTTGACAAAATCTACTCAAAATCTCGTAATACTTTGCATACGCACAGACAGACCATTTATTTGGCAGCAGTAATCAAAGTCACAAATTTATAAATACCCAACAAACACGCATTGTTGCGAATGTTGTGAAATCAATTCTTTTCTTAAACGACGAACGTTTCAAAATGATTTGAAAATAACTTGATAAGCAAAGCATTCTCAACAAAAAGAGGAAATTATTTTCAAATTGAAAAATTTATTTATTCTCAATTTACTTTCAAACGTTATTCTCAATTGTTTTTCAAATGTGGATTGTAATATAATATGAAGTAAAATTTTTCTTTTGTGAGTTCATGTTTAATATTTAAAATCATGGAATTCATTATTGACTGACATATTTATGTATGTACTTGTATATCCATTAAAGTTATAAGTAAATAGTGTATATAAATATAATAATAATATCTCAATTAATTGAAGTTATTTTGTATTCGAATTTCTTTTGATGGCGCGTCTTAGCATGCCAGAAAAAACTAATTGAAATTTTTTTAAATAAGGCCTAGAGGCCTAATTTATTTTTTTATATAAGCTAAATTATAATACTTTTTATAGCAGCTGTTATGCTCAAAGGTTTTGAGCAACTTCATCGGTAAAAAGTTTACGTCAGCCCAATTTGAAAAAATATTTCTGGGGAATATGAAATGATTAAAGATAATACTTCTACCTGGAAATTATATACAAATGAATTTGTTTTTTATTAGCTAAATATGTTGTTTATTTAAGTCCTTACCATTTTATCGAACTTGCTTTGGTGATGATCTTGTATATCCTTTTCAAATGACTTAAATTCATCAAAGTTTTTAAAGGGAACTTTTGGAAGAATCTTTCCCGCAGATATTACACGATGGTGAGTTCTAACCTTCGTTCGTTTCTCCCCAAAATACGTAGTTTCATGCAATTTCCGGCAATTTCATTATGGGATAAGAAGTCTGTCCAAGCATCTTTAATCCGGTATCAAACGTATTCCACTGAACCCATTGCGAATATTTGCGCCTCCTTTGGAGTTTTCTTTAAAGTTTTAGCTCTTAAGGGAAGTCTAGGTATGTACTATATACTTGTGAATTATATTAAATAAGTCGTTAGTAGCATTATTCGCCCAGTTACACAAACTTTGTAGTAAACTATCATCCAAACATTCGTCGCCATCACTGCTGCTACATCTGCTGCTAAAAGATGAAAAAGGGTTCTCTTCGTCCTCAAGTTTTTTGAAAAACGAAGTACTTGGCTCCTCTTTATTTTCAATATTTTCAATGCTTTCAGTAGCACCTCGATCATATTTAGTATATCAAACTTATTTGGGGTATTCACACGGTCGTCATAAAGTCATATGTCTTAAAATAATAACATGAAAAAATATATGAGTGCTGTGAACAACCCCTCATAATTTAGTGTGCTATTTTAAATTTGAAAATAATAGCTAGTTTGTGCAAAAACTACACTTATGACAAAACAGTTATGACAAAACAAAAACACAGCATAAATAGTCTTATTATTTTAGGACTTTTTTGTTTGAAGTACAACAACAATTTTTTTAAGACGTCATAAAATAATAAGACATTATGACAATATGACATGATAATACACCGTGTGAATACCCCAATTATTTCTTCACTTTCCCGTTTTATCTTTTTCTTATTCGCGTTCTTAATCATAACTAATTTTTTTTCACGAGCAAGCAGTAATGTAATTTTTCTTTACTTGTAATTAGAGTTGTGCTTTTCAGATCTTTTGAGTGAGCGCTCTTTTCAGCTCAGATCACTTTACTGAACTAGGATGCTCTCTAGTTCAGTTAGTTCAATAGTTCAGTTGCTCTGTATATGTATGCCGGGCAAATCGTTAACAGGTAAAGTTGAGAGCGCAGCTGATAATTTATTTTTTGTGTTATTATCATGGTTGAATGTCAAAATTTCTTTATCTGCTTTGAGCTTTTCACATCATATCTACATTGATTTTACAAAAACAAAGTTATTGCTGTTTCTGCAAAAATTGTTGTATTCGTTGTGTCTAATCTGATCGTTTTGAGAGTGAGCGAAAAAGAAATTTAAGTTTAAAAGAGACATGAACGAAAAATAAATATGAACTAGGGAGTTTAAAAGAGCTCCCTGATATGACCAGCTCACTTAGTTCATTTGTATGAGTAGTTCATTTGAACTGGTTCGTTCATGAACTACCCAACTCTACTTGTGATACATTTTGATCGCCATATTTTTAAAATGTTTACAATTTATTTTGGGCTTCAAATAAAAGTTGAGACAAAATGGATAAAACACTGGTAGTCAAATGTTTATATTAAAATCATCATCATCTTCAATTCAAGTGTTAAAGACAAATCTTTGAAAACGATTTGAGAATTGTGCTTAACATCAATATTCTAAAACCATCTTATTTCAAAGATTTGACTTCGTATTTGCTGGGAAGTGGCAATAATTTTATTTTATTTTTATTTATTTTGATAAAACAACAATTTGCAAAAAAGTACTTACTGAAAAAAAAATTAACTCCTTCGAGCCGGATTTGAACCAGCGACCTATGGATTTCTACTACAATCTGATCACCTACAGTCCACCGCTCTACCAACTGAGCTATCGAAGGTATATATCAACGTAAACACAAAGCTTATTTAACCTTAAGAGAGCAAAATAAATTAACAAAAAATAATTAAACTAAATGAAACAAACAAAAAAAATTCAGATATACACGTACTATTGGGCAACATCAAAATATTGCTGTTGGTGTGGATTTTATGTGAAATAAAATAGTAAAACGACAGCAATTTTATTTATTACTGACTGACAGACTGACTGGCTGTTGATAGCAAGTGTCGGAAAAATAATACAATGCAACAACAACAGAAACGAAAAAGTAATATAAATTTTTATCGGTGCCATTCATCAATTGCGATAATTTCACGATTGTTTTTGTTGTTGTTGTTGTTTGTGCTTAAACCAGGCAGCCATCGGAAACAACAAAAACAAATCACACTCGTGTCGAATATTGAAATTTGTGTGTGAACGAGCAATTGTATGATGTTGGTTTGTATGAAGATTTGTTTGCCTCCAACACTGTGTGAGTGTGTGTATTTTTTTATTGTGATACTTGGATACCCAGTTGGCCATATCTTCAAGACATCTGCAACGATGTGTTCAACACCGTATTATATCTTGGATGGCATATTGGGGAGTGTTCAAAGAAATCGTTAAGGGAATTATCATAAAAAAGGCCGTGAGATCAAAATAATGAAAGTGTCGCTCATTTTGCCCTTGACCTCATAACAATGACATTTTCGATAGGTTTGACATGAGCGGTATATCGTTGGCGGATATTATTCTGTTCCCAATTTTATTGCTTTGTCTCGATTTAAAAACTATTAGCTCGTTTATACGCATGTCTTATTTGAAATAAAAATGTAACAGTTTGATTTATATTATTTTTATTGTAAGTTACTTGATCCTCATTCTTTTCTAAAAAAAATATTCTTTTTTACTTTTTATAAAAAAAAATTGCTATTTAAATTTTTCTTAAGGCCTCGTAAGTGATAATACAATAGCTTCTAATAAAGTAACTATTTAAAAAATATATTATGCAGTAGTTTTCCGATTAATGAATATCGCATTTAACGAACACCCAAATTTTTATTTCAACTAAGTAAGTACCTTATAATACGAACAAAAATTTTATTTTCTACTCGGTTTAATGAACAAATGTAAAACAAAACGATAAATAAAATGAGGAGGAGGAACAGCTTGCTGAAACTGAAATTCTAGAGGACAAAATAAATCATGAAGACTTCGGAATTTGTATTAAATGGACTCATCAAAACCATATTAGTAGCACAAATTTAATGTTTTTGAGAGAGCTTCAAGAGTATTCCATTAAAAAAAGAAATCCATTCCAATAAGCGGACTGTGTTTATCTAATATTTTGAATAAATTATTTTTGCATTACGGTGTTTTTATGAATTTTTGCTTTCCTTGTACATATTTTTAAAGAAATATTTATTTTATATTACTATAATTTTAAAAAAATATTAGAAAATACTATACATATTTATAGTTATGAATAAAATAGGCGACACTATTATTTTTTTACTTAGTACTGGATATAACGAACAATTCACTTTAACGAACAGGTTTGACAACCATTAGGTTCGTTAAATCGGAAAACCTTCAATTAAAATGCCAAAAAGGGGCACTTTTTTTAGAAAAAAACAGTTACTGATTATCACCACTTTCGCCAATAAAGAGCATAACGATACCCAATCTTTAAGGATTTTCAAACATTTTTGTGAGCTGTCTGCATGTGCTTGCTATTAAAAATTGTAAATACTTTAATATTGTGTAAAAAGAATATGAAAGCAAATTTTTATAAGTAAAAACTCGATTATTTGTCCCAGCTTAATAGACAACGTAACACATTAATATCTCTCAATTTGTCATCAACAAGACCAGCTAATTGATTTTTCAAGCAGGGGGGGTTATTATGTATTTCGATTCGAAAGAAGAAACTTTCGAAACACAATGTATAAGCTTATATAAATTCGAATGATTTCCGTTTCGAATACATAATAAGCCCCAAATGTTTGATAACGCTGGTTTCCACTACATCGTCGTTAGAGAAAAATGTGGTAAAATATATGGAGCGTTATTTGGCCGACTGGGTAACTATCTACACAGTCAAATACTTAACTTAATGTGTTTGTGTGTTTTTTATGTGAATAGATATGCGTTAGTTAACATTTTTATTATATTATTTAAAAAATAAAAAAAATACAGCAACAACAATAACAATGGCACAACCTCTACTATTTTAACAAAAGAAACTATTTAAACATTTTGAATCCGTAAGATACTCATCACAGCAACAACGAAGAGCAAAATAAGAAAACAAGAACAATAAAATAGAGAAAAATAAAATAATAATAATAAAATTCAAGCCTGGTAATCGCGTGAACAACTACTTGAGTCGGTTAATGATGAAGAAAAAAAGCAACGATGATGATGATGATGATAATGATGATAGGAAAAACAAAAACTTTTCTGAAAACAGCAACAACAACAAAGAATATATACACACAAGCTTACAAGTTTTCCCCATACAAATGCTTATACAACCAGCAGTAGGAGGGCCCATAACCCTAAAAAATAAAACATTCTTAAAATTATTTTTATTAATAATTATATGATTTAAAAAAAAAATTAGAAACAAATGCCACATAATAACATTTTTTGTAGCCATCGAATTAAATTCAAAGAAGCAAACTTTCTTTAGCCCTCCCTAATGCAGTTACACCACAAATAAGCAAAACAAATATGTAATTGAAGAATAGAAAATACGCTAAAAAAATATGATAAGTAATAAGTGTTTCATAAAATTGCAGGGTCTCATAGAATACACTAAGAGGTACAACATAATAAATTTTAAAATATTTTTTGGTGCAAACTCTCAAGGATATGGAAGCTCATATTTTTAAAAGGAGATTTTGTTTGTTCAGGGAAGCTGAAGAAATTAATCTTGTAAAATTTATTAGAGATTTAACTCATATTTGGCAGCACTATTGCTAAGAAATATTATATTTTAATATACAAAAATACAAATTTAAATTAAGCATTCTTAAAAAATGTCCTTAAAAAAGGACAAAAGATAAGGAATTGAAAAATCTAGTATTTAGTTTAGTTTAGTTAAGTTTCGCCTCTAGATTAATGCATATTTAATGAATATTTTGCAAAAATAAATAAATTTTTCTCTCGGTTTTATCGATCAAGAGATAATAGAGGAGTAAAATTTCCAAGGTTCTTGCACGCTACTAAATTAACAAAAACAAGATTGTAAAAATTCGCCAAACTGCAAATGCATTATGAATTTATAGATCAAATGAATCCTCCAAGCGATTTCACCAATTTTTCCCTAATACGAATTTGAATATAAATAATACTTTATAACATTTGTATTTCATTACTAAGGCGATATTTTCTACTCTCTGAGAGAGTATCTCTCAGTACAACTTTTCCAAAATATATGAAATGAAATTATATTGTTGTGTTAGAGATTTCAATGAAAATTTCCAACAACAAATCATTGTTTTGAAGTTATCTTCAGGTATCTACAAAATATTTTTCTTTGGGAAATTGAGTCAAAAGTCTCAACATTCTATACAAAAAAAAAAATAGATGATTGTACTACTTCCGGAGCGAAAATAAAGGATCTTAGGCCCGGTTCACACATGTCAGGTTTGCCTCGTCAAGTCCTGGGTTTTTATTTTGTGATATGTATATGTGAAGATTACTTCGGGGCTACGAAATGTACAAAACTGCAAAGTATTACAATAATATAAACGATGCAATGATACAACTGCCTCTTAAATTTTTAATAGTTTTGGCATTATTTAAATCGTATTGATAGGTTTTTGAAACAAATTTGACACGAAACCATAATTTCGAGATCTTACAACAGTTTCTTGTGTTTTTTTGAGGTTATGACCGGTTCATTAAATGTATTTAATAAAAAGTTTTTAACCTGAATGAACACTGCTTAGATCAAATCTATATATCTCTTTTTCGTTAACTAAATTAATGTACTTTTTTAGATCTTCACTAAGAGAATCTGCGTGCAGTAAAATTGTTTGAATCCAACCTTCAATACGATGTTCCCGAATTAAGGCCTCTTAAGAATAGTCAAATTTAAAATAAGTATAAAGTTTACTTTAATATCTTTAGTCAGGAAAGTTGCTACTCTACATGCGCAGAGAAACAGCTCATATTTATCTGTAACAAATTGTATAGAAAATAACGCTTAGAATAGAAGACCGGCCCAAGGTGTATCTAACATGTGGACTTATTGTTGCAACTACTGACACTTTGCCATACAGTCATGCGCAATGCTTGCAATAACATGTTTTGTTTACATATTTTTGTATGGAGCTTGACAGTTTAGTAAAGTCAGCAAATGATCATCTGGACTGAAAAAGTTCACCTGGTACTGGATTCGCCTTGGACCGGCTTAACTCACTTTAGCACTATGAACTAAATTCAGCGGTCAGCAAAGTGAACTACAGAGCACAAGTCTAATGCAACGAAGTGATTTTGTTCAAATATATTTATTGTATATTTTCTGACTGTGAACTTCAGTCCGGAAAAATTAGGTGAGAAAGGTAAAAACGGTCATAAAGCAGAAAGAGAAATTTCGAGGCTTAAAGATAAAAACAGAGGCTAAACTAAAATCGGCAACGCTATTGATCTGTAGCGCTTGCTAATCAGGACTTAAATCTATATTATTAATAGGCAAACACGTTTTTTTAGATCTGCTTTGCGGCCGTAATACTGAACCGATTTCGGAAAGATTTATATGTTTTTAAAGTTTTTTTTTACATAGATGTGCACAATCTTTATATTATTTAAATTGGTTTGATATATAGGAAGCTATAAGCGTTTAAAGTTGCTACTAATTAAAGCACACATTAATGTATCAGCTTCAACTTGACAAATAAACAAAGTGTGTTTGTGTGTTTGTCCAATTTGCTTTTGCATAGAAATGAGACAGAGTCTTAAGATGATTATTTTGAATGTTTTTTTTTGTTTTTGAATTTTATCGTATTTATTTATGTAAATGTTTAATATTAATTTTCTATACACTAGTATATATAAATAGGGAATCAATATTGTTGAAAATACGGGGAAAAAACCTAACAGGCCTTCTTCAACTGTGGTGACAACTACTTGTTTCTGCACGACATTATCTTTCACTCACAAATTTCTCCGAGCATAAAAATCTATTTGTATACACATCATATTATATATACACATATACATATGTATGACTATCCCAGATACACACACAAATACATATTGAAATACGTATGGATGTTTATCAGTACCAGCACTTCATAAATGTACTCCACTCTGGACTATTATTTTGCAAAACAAAAAACTGATTTTGCAAAACAAAAAATAAAAAAAAAAAATAAAAAAATATACAAGATATTTAAGAAAAGAAGAAAAAAATAAACAAACGAATAATCAACTGAAAATTGTGTGCTTTGTAAGGCGCAGAATCGTGTTGTATAAATCGTACACAATTCAGTTGTAGCACCCAACCTCCCCGCAACAATAAACAGACTTGTGTAACACAATAGTGCTGCACTAAGCGAAACTCAATTGTTTGTCGGGTCGGGTACTTTTTAGAGCGTACAATATGTAAGAACAGAAAGCTAAATTGTTGCACATTCATGCCCACCTTCCCAAGCATGACTTGGTAAAGTCAAGTTTTCTCTTTAAGATTTGTTGGGGGAAATTTTAAGGTCACAAAAAAGTCCATAAGTCCCTGCTTACAACTGAAGATTCAAAGACAGAACAGAACAGAGAACTCTTGAATGTCGTTTGTTCACATTCACCTACGAATGCGTCTGTCGCTCCTTCATGCCCGTCTCTGCGGTCTCCTTAAGCAAAGTGACGAGATGGATACAGCAATGTCTCCTGTAATTTATGTACAAATGGAGGCTACTGTATTTTGTGTTCGGAATAGCAACTACAACAACATCAACTAAAATATTGTACGTGTTGTACATACATATTCATTCGTTCTTTAGTCACTCACCTCGCTCAGTCGGTCGCTCAGTCGTTTGGTAGGTCTGTCATTTATCCATTCCTTTTGCCACAACTCGAACTTGATACGGGACCGAGTGAGTGCAAGTACTGAATGTTACTGAAGTACGAGTACTCGTATTGACTGAATACTTTTTTCATTTTCTGCTGATGCTTTTTTGTTAATTTTTCTTTATTTGGAATTATAGAATCGTGTGAGTGTAAGACAATTTTTTAGCATTTTTATTATAGTTGTTGTTGTTGTCGTTGTTGCTGTTGTTGTTATTGGTGAATTTCAAGGAATATTTTACAAATGAAATGAATGACACTCCAATAAATTTGACTTGTTTGCATTTTTTTTATTTATTTTATTTTGATTTCATTTATTGCAGGAAATAAATCTTGATTTTGTAATAAATTTTCATATGAAGGCAATTTTTTACTTTCTTGTTTTAAATTCTCAAGACAGAAGAATAAGTAAGTAGGTATGTACTTTTATTCAGCTGGAAGACATTTTCATTACACTTTCTTTAAGAAACTTTACAGCAAATTGTAGCCTGAGGTCAATATGTCAAGTGTGAGCAAAAAAAACATTTTCAAATAAAATTTAATTTTATGTTAAATTAAATTTATGTTCAAGTAAGAGACAAAAAAAATGAAGGAAAATTCTTAGAAATTAAAGGGGAATGCTCTGGGGTCAAAGTTCAACAAAAGTGTTTTTTAAACTTTGTGTCTTCTTAATGTTTCTTTAATTTTTAGCCAAAAACGATTGTCGTAGTTAGATTTGTAAACTGTGGAACTGAAAACCGTTTTACCATTTTTGATAATAATTTTTAACCTTTTTTATAACAAAACTGTTTTTGTCGCTTGTTATGTCTAAACAGGATAACTCAAACGATTTAATGTGTTAATAGGAGAAACGGGAAGGACTGGATAAGTAGAAGAGCTCCATGCTCGATGAAAGAAAATATCAAGGAGAAAGTTCGTCACTAGTTACAAAAAAAAACTATAAAATAATTAAAAAAATTTAAATTAAATAAAAAAATTACAATAAAGCAAAAGAAACATGACGAAGAACAGTTTTTGCTGAATTGAAATATAAATTAGACATGGAATGAAGTTAAAATGTGTTGTTATGTCAAAATTATATGGAATTTTCTTGTAACGGATTTTTCAACAAGAACTTTGTTTTCTAAAACAAAAAATTTATATGAAGATGATTCAAATTTCGGCAATTATCAGTGAAAAATTATATCTGACTAATGTCCACCACGGCCACGCTGACAGATGTTGATTCTTTCATCAAAGTTCTTAATCACTTTTTGGCAAAATGGCGGCTCTATTTCGTTAATCACATCACGGATTTTGAGTTTTAAGGCTGCAATCGATTCGATTGGCCCCGTATAGACTCTGTCCTTAGCATAGACCCACAAAAAAACTAATAATAATCCAGTGGTGTTAAATCACACGATCTGGCTGGCCACTTTACAGCTGCTTTTTGTGAAATTATGCGATCGGGGAATTTGATTTGCCATAAATTGATGGTTTCATTGGCTGTGTGGCATGTGGCACCGTCCTGTTGAAAACAACATGTCAGTGATATCCACGTCATCAATAATAGGCCGAAATTGAGTTGTTAACATCTCACGATAGAGTGATCCATTGACCGTTGCTTACCGCATTTCCACCGACATCTTCGAAAAAAGGCCCAATCACGCTTCCAGACCACATAGCGCACCATGCAGTGACCCATGGAGCATGCAAAGGCTTCTCAATAATCGCTCTAGGAATTTCAGAAGCCCGAATGCGGCAATTTCACTTGTTGACGTATCCTGACAAGTGAAAATGGGATTCGTCTGAAAAAATTATTTTTTCAGAAAAACCAGCGGATTGTTGCTGATTGAATTGAGCGAATCTATTGCGATAAGAATGATCGGTCGGCTTCAATTCCTGTACCAGTGGAACCTTGTAAGGCTTGAAAGTCAAATCCTTACGCAAAATTCGCCATGTGGTGGTTTTGAATAACTCCAATTGTTGAGAACGTCGAGGAAATTTAGATCTTCTTCAACAAGCTCACGGCTACTATGTTTTCAGTTGAAAGACCCGCTCGAACACACGATGGTGTTGCCACATTTTGTACCGAGCCTGTCGACTCAAATTTAACGACCAAATTTTTAAAAGCGGTCTCAGAAAGACGACTGATTATGTTGTCCGAAAATATCACGAATTTTACGAAATGTAACTTTAACAGAACCACAATTTTCATAGTGGATTTTAAATATTTTAATGCGATTTTCGATCGAAATTAAATTCATTGTAACAATTGCCAATGCATCTACTACGAATACGTCAAAACTCTAAATGTCAAAATTATCATGCTGTTGGTGTTGCAAAAATTGCAAAACAATGTTCTTGTTGAAAACCTCTTTAGAAGCCCTGTGTTTCCACGTGGAAAAAATAACGAAAATAAAAAAAACATTTTGGGCAATGGCTCGTTTTGCTGCTTTGGGCGATTTTCACAATTATTCGCCAGTCGCTTTTCAAGTAAACAAATACACTCATACCCCGGTTTGCGTAGTTTCGAAGTTGCGTCTTTTTAAAATTTCCGCGATTTCGAAGTTGCGTCGTTAGTGCTTCGATTTGCGTCGTTAATAAATGTTTGTATGTACGAAGCAAAAATAGAAAAGGGGATTTCCCGTGGAAGTCTAATGCAAAATTGTATGTTAAAATTATCTACAAGTTTGTCTTTGTTGGTAGTTTCAAATTACATTTGGTAAAGTGAAGTCTTGTATTTTTATAAAAACTATTATTACATAAATAATAATAAAAAATTGGTATTTTCTATGGAAAAATAATTTTTTTACTCAAATTATGAGTCTCACAACGAATTAAATGAAAATTAATACAAATGTATGGAAAACTGTGATTCGGTTTGCGTCGTTTCAGTTTGCGTCTCGTTTTTCCGGTCCTAATTGGCGACGCTAGCCGGGGTATTTTGTAACTTTTTATTTAATTTTTATTTTGTAATTGATTTATGAAGAAATTACCCGTACGAGTGGTCCAAATTCACTTTTATCAGGTTAAATTTCAACAGAACAGCAAAACCCATATTATGGCACTCGATATTGATCGAAATGTCCATTAAACTTCTGTAGAAGATATGAACGATATCGAGTGCGATAATTTGGCTGCATCATTATCAATAAATTGAACAAACTTCTTGATAATTTCAAAACGAATTTCAATCAATGCTAAAAAAGAAAGAATAACTTTATCTTCAATTTTCGCAATATTTACGTGCAGTATCGAATTCTATTACAGACAATTGTTGTTAAAAAAATTCCTTACATCTTAAAGAAAATACTCTTAAGTCTGCCAGCCACAAACCCATAACACAACATTCCTTATATTTGCTTCACATAAAATCTTCACTAGCAAAAAAACGAAAAACTATTTAACTTTTAGCTTCAATTTCAGCTAAATTTATAGTTTGGCAACATCTGTGGTTTATTTTCTTTCTGTTTTGTTGCTTTCAACTGATTTTTATTAACTTTTACGAATTGCTGACTCTCAACAATTTTAATGTGGCACAAAAGCAGAAAAATGAAAAAACGAAAAAAAAAATAATGAAACAAAATACTGAAATCATGAAAATAATTTTATCGTTTTAGGGCTGGTTTCAACTTTAGTTTCAATTTGAGTTGCAATTTCCATTACAATTGTTTTTTCTTTTTTTTATACGTTTTGTTTTTGTTTTATTTCGGTTCGTGGACGTGGACGTATCAGAACAATGGCTTAAACCGCAGACTGTGTCCAATTAAATTATTCAAGCGTTTATGGGAGATAAAGAAACAAAACATTCGAATTGAAAATAAAATACTATAGAATTAAATAAATTTGCAAGCTTGTTGAACATTTTGTTGTTGTTGCTGTTGCTGTTGCTGTTGATGTTGTTGTTTTTATTTTAAATTAAAAACAACAGCAGCAGCAATCAGCTACATTTACTGCACCTTATTTTCTTGCTGTTGATTTTGTATTATTTTTTCTTTTTGCTGTAAAAATGTTTTACATGGCTTCAACTTGTTGAGAGTCAATTTAAATTAAATACTTAAATTTGAGGCTCCATAATTATGCAGCTTTTAAGATCTTGATCGCCTTTATTGCTTTTCCAGTTTCGTAAGTTTTTACATGACGGTTAAGCGACGACTTCAATTAATGGGCGGGCAATGTAACGTATTCATCAGTTTTTAAAAAGGAGATTTCACAATTTTTAGATTCTGAAAGTAATTTTGTTCAGTTATATTTAAAACTGTTGTGTTTTTTCAATTTTACTTACAACATATTCTTTGTTTATATAAAAAAACTACTCATAATTTGAACTGTCTGTTTTTTTAAATAAAATAAAGTTACTCATTAAGGGATTTACATTGAAAAAAAAACTCATAATTGCTTTTGTTTTCAACATAAACTCTAAATCGAACACATACTTTATTTTATTTTATTTTATTTAAGAAAAACAGACAGTAAATATAAAGTTAATTTGGCAGCAGAAATATCCATATTGTCAGCACAAATTATTGCTTATGCCGCAAGGACTCATTCATTGCATACTCCATTTTGACAACAGGAAAAATTAAAAAAAGAGTTGATAAACTATTAATTTAATTAAATCTCACAATCCTTATTCTTTCGAGACGGCGAATGTCATGAAAACATTTGAGAATGAAGCTACCACGTCTTATAATTTTCAACCACAGTATACAACAATATTATTTTATCACGTTATAGATTAATTTAATTAAGCCCATTAACATGTATTTAATGGTATAACAAATTTTGCTTGCGGTTGACTGGCGTATTATTTCCATGTTCCCATTTTCCAGTGTCCGACCGAGCTTACATTCCCCCAACGAACCCGAACTTCGGTATATTTTTCAGACCGCACTTGAACACCGGTCTCGAAACCGAACTTTTTTTCCACTTAATGGAAATAATTTTAATTTTCATGATATTTTTTTTATTAAATAAAAACAAATTTTAACTCATACAAAAATCTTTTGTTTTGAGAACGTTGAACTTTAATATTTTACAGGGTTTAATTTTTGCGTGTCTTTGATAATATACAGTGTAAGCTGGGTTTTCGCGACGGCCCGGTTATCGCGAAGGTTTAATTTTTGTAATTGCAGGTTCTATAATCGCGACAGTTTGAGAAAAATGGGTTCTGTTTTCGCGACTTTTATCTGTTTTTTTTTAATTTGATTACAAGGGGATAACCAATAAGGGGAAATAAGGTCTTTATGTATATACAACTTTTTGAATGGTTTTGATCTTCAATTTTGTCAGTTTATTCGTGTCATTTGTTGTGTAAATACATTTCTTAATATGGAAAAAGTTCTACATATTTTAAAGTCCACGATTTCTCAAAAATTAGAGATGTAAAAAAAATTTAAAAGTGGAGATTGCATTAGTCTTCGGTTTGCCTCATTATAAAGCAAGAAAATTTATTTAAAAAAGTTCGTACGTACAACAGAAAGTGGCCTTGGAAAACGTTGCACCTTAAAGAAAGCTGAGTACCCAAGAATGCAAAAATTGCTTTATAAGCAGTTTGGAAAAAAATGTCCAATATTAGCAGCGATTTTGCGATCAAAAGAAAGTACAATTAAACATAATTAAAGTGGACGGCTTTGGAAAATGATAAGCCGAACTATGTGATTCAGCTGCTATTTTAAAAAAATAATTTGCCAAAAAAGCAACTCAAAATACCCAAATTCTTTAAAAATGTTTAAAATGTAAATATGTATATGAATAATAACAATTCTAATTTTAGAAATTGCATAAAATTCATCAACAAAATTTTGGGTTCTGCTTTCGCGAAAATTACGTTTTCGCGACATTTCTGGTTTTTAATTAGACGCGAAAATCGAGCTTGCAGTGTACAAACATGTACATATAGAAAAATGTATCCCATGTTGGGTGTTCGACGAACATTTTTCCAAACACCGAACATCAAGCGAACGTGGGTTTTCGCAGAACTGCGACACCGAACCCGAACGTTCGGTCAGACTCTATTATTTTCTATAACAACAAAATACATATTGTATGTAGTAAAATAATAATTGTGCTAATTTTTATTTGTTTAGTATCTCAATTATGTTAATTATTTAATCAAATAAACACAATAAATAATAGTATCAATAACATTTTCTTGTTCAACTGAGCCGGCAGGGGAAACGTTACTGCCAATTATGTAAATGCACATGTGCTGTGAGTGTGTGTGTATGCAAGAAATATGCGGAAATAAAATAAATATGTAAGCATGTGTGCGTGTATGTATGTATGTATGACACAGAAAAGAAAAAGTAGAAAACAAAATACAACTCCCCTAATAACGGGAAAAGTCAATGCAGGTCTAATTGAAGTCAATTAGAAAAACATTTGTTTTGTCATTATGCACCACTTATGGAAATTACATATGTCACATATTTACAAACTACATACACACAAGTGCATGTGTGAGCGTTTAGCATGCATTGTAGGTATGCAGATAAAAATAATTGTGTACAAAAGAAAAAGTTCAAAAAGTTTGTAACAAAAACTTGATTAAATGACAAGTGTTTTTAGTGTGGGAAATGAGGGGAAAATAGTTCGAACTTGAAAGGTAATTTGTTTCAATTTGTTAACCCTTTCAGCAATTGTTGGACCGGGTGGGTGGTCATTTTATTCATTTAAAAAAGTTCTTGATGCGCGTCAAGTGCTCATCTGTCAGCTTGTGGGTGCTCGACATACTCGTACTAATGACATGGAATAGTTTTGGGATATTCTAATGTTATGCAAATATGTATTATATGAACCCATCGTCAAACATCGTTAAATAGACCATGCATAAGACAGACAAGAGAACATATATCTATTTGCCAGTGCGGGTGCAGATACGACAACAGTTATTCGCGATGGAAAATAGCCTTGTATGATCAGAGGTACAAAATAAAAAGATTTCGAAGAAATAAGGAAATCCAACTACCATGCACCAATAGTTCTCCGAGATGCCAGCTCGAGCTCTAAAGCTGAAAAAGTCATAAAATAAAAGTTTAAGAAGTGTCCACTTTCAAGTCGCGTGATATACAATACGACAGCTGCTGCCGCCAAGTTGCGACGCTAAAATTTTTTAACATTGAAAATTTTATTATTAGAAAGTTATTTTCTTAAAGAGTTGATGTAAAACGAATTAAAACAATTTGAAGAAGAAAAAAACTATGCAAAATTTGCTTGAAAACTGAGAAGAAAAAAAGTGATAAGTGTATGTATAAAGCGTGTTGCAGTTTTTAAAGCATCCATCAAAAGCATAAAACACAATAAACGCGTTGTCGCGTGGTATGGAAATCCAGCTTAACATAACGGCTAAAACAAGATTAATAATTATATAATTCTTTCATTACAGTTAATATGCCTTTCAAAACATGTTCTACTTAAACAGACATTATTTGTAAAATTTCCTGTAACTTAAATATTATTGGTTTTAAAATTAAAGAAATAAAAAAAAGACTAACTCATATCAAAATCAACTAAATTAGTGTAATAACTCCGATAAATGATTCACATACACATTTGCATATATTGTTTTAACAATTTCCTTAAACGCAATTTTATTATTTTAATAGAGCTATAATTCACACAAAGTATTCGCACATATCCTTCGTTTTCCAGTTAACAAATGTATGTGTGTTAGTTTCGGTCATCAATTTCTTGTAGGGTAAAGACTTACAACCATGACACAATAATGTAAAGGCATAACAAATTTTTAAAAATTTTGACATAAAAGCCAATTATTTAATTAATAATAATTTTTAAATTAAATAATTGGCATTTATGTCAACTAAATTATGATTATTAATCAAATAATTGTCAGCAAATTGGTGTCAGTTAGCATGTTTGTCAGATAAATATATAACAACATACATAAATTGGCAGATCTCTTGCCCAACATTTTCAGAGTACATAATCTCTCATATACTCGGAGTAGATCCTACTTTGAGGTAAGAGAGGAAAATTTTGTATACATACAAATTGAAGTAATTTTAGCACGACAAATTATGCTTCTTCCAATTAATTTTAATCCAGGAGAAGAAAATGTGTTATATACCTACATATATGTATTTTTATTAATTTTTTTTTTTATATTTCTTATGAAATAATCACCAAAACAACGAAATTGTCAAATGCAAAAACTTCTCACAACTGACAATAAAAAAGAATCTTACAACGTCTGACAATGACAACGAAGGGTGTTCACACGATTGTCACATGCCTGACAATATTGTTGTCTTACAATGGAATGACAACTCAGACTACGTTGTGAAACGAAAATTGTCAGTTCATACGATTGTAATACATTTTAATCATATTTTACTCACAATATTGTAAAATCTGACAACCGTCTGTACGGAGCTGAACCAGCGTAATAACGCTACACTAATATTTCGATTTCTGGCAACGTGTTACGAATAATATCGGCATATTACCTTCAACGTGATAAAAATTATATAGCGATTTTCCGAAATATAACATAAATAGAGGGCATTGGGATGAGGCAAGAATAAAATTTGCAGTCGTTACTTTTATATTAATGTCATTGTTCCGAAGTGGAACTACTGGCGGAATCTAAAGGAGAGGCTGACTTAGAGGCCTTATCCGCTACCACTCCAGGACTATGTTTCGTGTATATCACTCGTCGTTAGAATTTTCGCAACAGGTGTGAAAAAAGTGAAAGCGAGATATCAGGTGTCTCACTTCGAACTTCGAGTCGCCACTAGTTTCTGTTGTGAATTATAATGGCCGGTGAAACCTTCTCCATGAAGTTTCAATTATGTTTTAATACGAGTGGTTTACAAAATTGCTTACAATAGATTTCTTTACTTATTTTTTAGTAGACGTCATTAGTTAAGAAACTTTCCTCGAATTGCTATATTAAATCTAAAATTTTAGTTAATTATTTTTTTTTTAATTTATTAATCAGGATTGCCTTGATATCTTCTTTCAGATTTTCAACAAACAAAAGTTTTTGAAAATTTTAGATAATTTTTAATCAAGCTACCATAACCACAGGAGGCGACCTTACAACTCTTCAATATTAATATCATTAGTCAGTCATTTATGACCGAACGAGGGGACAAATTCTAAACAAAAAAGTTAAACTTTTGTCAAAGGTTTTGTAATTGGTTGTCTGTCCGCGTTTTAAATACGTTGTTTTCCTTAGACTCTCTGTAGACAAAGGTTTGCGTGTTGTGATGACATTGTACATTATAATTTGTACAAATCATGAGATTACAGCACGCAAATTGTATAAAAAGCAACATCAAATAAAAATATATGTACTATTTTTTAATGTGCAAAATAAAATAACAAATAATAATAACAGTGATAAAAATGCATAAAAGTGAAACGAAATTAATGGGGAATAAAATATTTTTCTCATCACCAATTTATTTTATTTTTCAAACAACTACGATTATTTTTTCAGCCAGACGAAGAAATTGTTGGATGTTTGAACTGAAAATAGATGCAGAGAGAGGTGAAAAAAACCACACAAGTTGCTGCAAAAATGCTGCTGATGTTGCTTAATTAGCAACTCATTGTAAATTTGCAACAAGTATTATGAAAAGAAATATCAAGGGAAAAACCTACATACTCGTACAACTTGATGGATGCAGGCGAAGATGAGATGTGAATAAATATTGTGTTTTGTTTATTTTAGATTGTTTGTTTTATGCCAGTCTGAGAATCTATTCATCCATACAATTATTTTTAATATTTATTTTTAAGAAAATTAGTCTGTCCGCTTTGTGTGTTTTGCACTGTTCGATGTACATAGATATTAGGGGGCCCCTAAGTAGAAGAAAAGTAGTACTGACATTCTTTGTCTTTAGATCGATTGAAAAAAGATTGAGTGCGACTTCCGTAATTTCCGTGCTTTCTCTAAGCAGGCGCTGATCCATTGGGAGGAAAAAAGGATATTTCTCAGCCAAAGCGATCAAAATATTTAAATGGAAAATATTCGATTTTGTATACCAGAAAATATGTAAGTATGTACATACATACTTATGTATGTAGTTTGTTCACAAGGAATCTTCAAAAATAGGTTAGATTAGAAAGCTTTGAAATGTAGACGGAAATGTAGAAGAGCCGCCCAGTGACGAGAACCCCTAAAAAAGAGAAAACCAAATCCATTTTGATCACGTCCACGGCAGAATTATACAGGTGCATGCAAATCAATAGCTGATCATTTGTGCTTCATCTTGAGTCGTCAAACTTTATATTAAAAAAATTAAGAGATTTTCTTATGTATGGAGTTTGTTTGACATTCTCAGTCACGTCATTAGAGAATAAAATTATGAAACCTGGAAATTATTAATTCAAAGAAGAATAGAAGAATGAAAAGTAACAGGACGGAAGTATAATTATGGCTCCGAAATTATGCACCAATGTATATGTAAAATACAACAGGCGGATCTAGTTTTGAAAATATCATATCATATGACCGCTAACATGCAATTGTGGATAAGCAACAAAAGAAAACAATTTTAATATATTGCATGGAAGAAGCTTTCCTTTTGGGTCACCGATTTGCAGTGCAGGAGTGTCATTTTCACTCCACCCTAATGGGCATATGTATTTACGTATGTATATCTGTAAGGGGATACAATGTGATTAAGTATTTTTCGCACTTTACAAGTCATTATCAGCTTGCGAATTTTAATGATCTTTATACATAGGTACATACATATGTATGTATGTAGGTATGTACTTCTTTATTTAGCTAATCGTCTGCCAGCCATTCATTGGCGCATTAATAACTTTATGATTTGATCTAAATACTTACATACATAAGAACATATGTATGTACTTGCATACTTATTTTTCCTCTGCTTAAGTTCTACTTTGATTTTTCTTTTTATTGCCTTTTACTTAACTCATAAAATTTTTGGACATTTCACGTACTAGTTTCGTTTGAAACGCTATTTTTTCTATTCTTTTTGCATTCTCTACGACTTTCATACATACAATACAACATACAATGCCTACTACCTCTTACCGTTGTCTTATTATTATTATTATTATTATTTTTTATACAGTTCAGCAAACATTCAACCATACATAACTATTTGGCTGACTGGCTTGAGTTACCTAAAACTAACTAAAGCTGCGTTGCCACATTTCGATTTCTTTTGGTTTAAAGCTTGCACGTAATTTGCGCGCAATGAGCGCAAAAATAAAAAATAAATAAATAAAGCACACACCAATACACACTCAAGCAATGAATTCAACGTACTCCTCGCCGCCACTTCGTACGAACGAATATTTTATGGCATAAAATGTACTTGTTTTCGTCATGACGAGATTTGTTTTGCTTTTATCATTTTAGTTTTAGTCGCTGAGTTAAATTCTCTTTCCATTTGTACCATGCTCTCTTCGTTATACCAACTACTCTTCAAAGTTTCTATTCCATTCGGTTTGTTTTTGCATGCGCGTTTGTGTGCAGATTTTTTAAAGGGAGACTTTTTCATCACTTATTCTCTTTCTTATAGTTATTATCCCCACAATATTAAGAAGAGAGTTTGGCAACAAAATGAAGCTTATAAGTACATATGTGTGTGTACAATGCTCCAAAATTATTTATATTTAGTATATAATAAAGAGACATAGAGCATACAAAAAACTTTCGTTGGCTTATTTTTAACGTTTTGCTTTTTGTTTTGATACTGAAAACACACAGAAAAAAGGTCACAAATGGCAAACAAAAAGAGAAGTTTGTAAAAATTGCTATCAGTATGTAAATGCCATGTTGCCAATTTTCACACAAACTTATATACGTACATACATATACATGTACATGTATGTACGTTTGATAATTTTCATTGTAATAATAAACATTGTGCAAAAATGGTGAAGCAATTTCTATATTAAAAAGAAAGAATAACATCATTTTTTTATTATTCTTCATTAATTGTTTGTGTGGTGTTTTTCTCTTATTTGACAAATCATAATCATTCATTAACGGAACTTTACTGTTAACAGCAACACACACATGCTTACATACGTATACACACACTCATACTTTTTTATCACTCGCCATTCACTTGAATTTTTTATTGTATGGTTTTGTTTGTTTTTGTTGGCGTTGTTGATTAAATTTATGATGTTGATTTCGAGCAGGCAATTCTGTTTATCATCATTTTATGGAATGCTACAAGTTTATGGGTGAGTGTGGTGTCACTTTACTACTTTTTATTTATTTTTTTTATTATTAAATATTTTAAATTGTATTTTTTATTGTCGGGGCTGAATGATGGGCTTTAATGATATTCGTCGTTTGTGCTTTTTGTGTTTTTACCTTCTGTAGCTATTTTGTAATCATTTGCTGTTTAGTATTTAACCCTAGAATACCAACGCTATTTAATATGTAGTATGTATGTACATAAATCTTACGTACTTTGGAATTTTTCCGAAAGCGCTTCAATCAATGTGGTGGTAAATCTGTAAATTTTTTAATTTGTTGTTGTTTATTAAAAATAAAAATTAACTTATAATAAATTATAGGTACCTATTAAGTTAAACAAAAACAATTTCAAAAGCCAAATAAAATTTCTTGTGGGAGATCAAATTTTATTCTATTTTAGTTTACAAGATACCAAGGCTATATTCTCATTATAAATAAATCGAGAAGATCCAATACCCTGCGATGTCAGACCATTTAGTTCTGGGGGTATTTCTGTCTTATTTTAGCATCAAATGCCCACAATAATTAAGTTGTATAGTTTTCCCAACAGATTTCATGCCAATGGCTTGTTTTTTGCTGTTTAATACTGTTTGATAAATCTGAAATTTTCCGATATTCATATACATACCTATATATGTACATATATACATACATACCTATCAAAGGTTTCTGCCAATCCTTTTTTGATATCATATTCATCTGTTGCAGTGGGGTATCAATTTTTATCAGCGAAACTGTCATCGCTATCGAAATACTCCTCCTCCTCTTTATCATTAACGTTGCTCATGTCACTGAATTTGCTAGAGCTTACTAATCCTGAAACATCTTCACCGCAGAGACCGCGCATGGAATTCATGGATTTTTTACTTACCATTTCAAGTCACTATATAAAATACCTCTACAAATTTATACTCATATTACTAACGCCACGCGAAATTTACGTAGGTATGCAAATTATACTCTTACCGCTAACGCCACGTAAATTTGAGGTAAAGACTTAATGTTCACTTTCTTAGAGCAATTTACTGAATAAATATGTTTTGTTTATGTATGACTTTGCATTTGTTCAAAAACTTGTGGAATTTGGAAACTTTAGGACGCTGGATGCGTGTTTGTTATAGCAACAATAAGAAAAAACACGATCTTTAAAAATTTACGTGGGTTAGTATTCTAGGGTTAATGTACACTCATACATACATACGTAGTAGTAACATAAAAAGTGGGTCGAAATACAATTTTTAGTAGCCTCCTAAAAATGTACTTAGACGTTTTTTATGAGGATTTCCAAAAATTTAATTTTTTGCAGCAACCATTAGTGAGCTGGAGCACTTTGAAAAAGACATATTTTTTATGTTTCATGAAGGCTGCGATGTGTTTATTCATGATTTATGTACAGTGGAGGTCGTATAATTAAAACACTCATCAAAAAAGCTAATTATGTATTGTTTTTTTTCATATATCAGAAGGCAACACAATATTTTTTATTTTCTTAAATAGGTATAAATACGGAAGCTTTTTTATGTGACTCTCAAAGCGGTGTAATAAAAGAAAAAAATACAGGTAGTTAATGAGGTGGGATAAATAATTAAAAAATTTGCTATTGCATCTACAATTATAATAATATTTTAATTTTAATAATAATATTTTTAAATTTTTCTTCAATATTTTGTAGGTTAACTTATATTTGGCATACTTCCAACCAAATTCATGCAAACTGAAGTGGGCATAGCTTTCCAGACTGACTCAATGTTTTCCCACAATTTGTCAAAACTTTTGCATTTATCTGCCTTGAACTTTTAAATGGATTCTTTTTATAATTTGGTCCTCCCTTTTATTTGTTTTTCGTTTTGGGAGCTCTTGGTAATTTTTTTTGTTCCAAATGTATTTAAGTATTTGCTGGCATTGAAATTTTATAAAATTAGTTTTACTGTTTTACCAGAGATTTTCTTCTTCAGTACAACTTGAAGCTTTAGGCATGTCTAATAACTAAAAACTTTATAATTCTAAATTAAAAAACTATTTTAATACTTGACAGAAATTAAAAAAAAATATATCACTTTGACAATTTATTATTATTAATACAATTTCGAAAATGTTTTACTTATGTGTACACTTTGCAAAAAGTATGAACACAAAATAAAGCTTCATTTTATACCTAATTGACATTTATGATAAAAATGTTAGAATAATAAGACAAACAATGGAAAATTCTAATAGAAAATTAGCATTAAAATAGCAAAAGAAATATTAAACTTTTTTAAATTGCATGCGGTTGCCATAATGTTTTAATTTCATGACAACCACTTTTGTATGTATACGGTCTCTTGGAACGAGAAATTTTTTTGGAAAAGCTAAAGAATAGACCCTTTCTAAAAATGGCCCGCTTACTAAAGGTTATCGCAAAACACGAAATAGGTATATCGGGAAAATTCTGAAAGTGCCAAATTTTTGTTCTAGTACGATCCTTACCTTGCGCCTTACCGTACATACATATGTCTGTATGTATGTACATATGTATGTACATATATCGCTCATTTACTCAAACAACTTCATAAATCCAAAAGAAAAACTCTTTGTTAAAAAAACTAGTTTAAAGTTTTTAAAGAAGAAAACACCAGAGCGGAGTAAATATTTATTTGTAAAAATTTTTACGAAATGCCTATAAAGAAGGATACGAAGCATAAATTTGTTTATAATAACGAAAGAAAATATTTAAGCATTTAAAATATTTTTTCCATATGTACATACATAAAATATCCTGCTCATGGTTTGTTTAATTATTAAGACAGAAAGTTATTCCAGGGATATCTATTGCAGTTATAAAAAACACTGCCATTTAAATTTCCACGACGGAAAACGTTTAAACTATTAAAAAGGTGTTACCTACTACTTGTAGCTAACAATTTGTTATGATATTACAAAAATGTAATAGTTTTTATGTTCAATAAGTCTGCAAGTAACGCATAACACAGTGCAACACATGATTTTGAGACTCAATTCTGAGAATTGCACGTGAAAGAAGCGCTAAAAATAAGAACTTCCGCATCATTCGTTATGTCAAGTTGACTGCATTAATAAATTAATGGCTATAGAAATTTTTTTGTTCACTTTTTCTCTATTTTATCACATTTATATTTCGGTATACCGTACGTATACTTGTTATTTTCCATATTGAAATATTCAAAGTCAGGTTTTACTATCTAATTATTAATGCACCCAACTTGACAAAACCAATGAATCGGAAGTTCTTGTTTTTGGGGCTGCTTTCATGTGCAATTCTCAGAACTGTGTCCCAAATCATTGAGCTGAAAAATGTTGTACTGTGTAATTCGGTAACTTAATTACTTTAACAAATTATCCTGCTTCCAATACGCATTCGGAATTATTTTCTACAATTTATCTCTTTGCTCCAGCTGTTTACTTCGGAGCATCACAATGGTAAGATTAACTGGTTCTTTATCCACTGTAACATACATACATGGTATATGACACGTTTTTTTAAATTATCTTTACCAGGTCCATATTGTAGATATAATACAAATCATTTCAAGTGAAAATTATATAGAGAAGAAATCAAACCATCTTTTATTTTTCTTGCTTATTATTATTGCTTATTTTAACTTGGCAAAGACTAATTTTTACTACAGTTTAGCATTCTGCGATTACCTGTTTGGCTTTCAAAGGATTTATTTTTTGATTTTGTTTTGCATAGCAGCGACCGACCTATAAGTTTCACATCTCGCCGTTTTAGTCTGAAAAAGTGCTTTCGTCATGGAGCAGCTGTCGATAAACTGGCTGGCAATTTTGTCTGTACTGTATTTATCGCGAAGCTAACGACAATTTGCAGCCTACTTACTTAGGTATAATCTTTATATAATAGCATCAGGATATCCGATGGTCTCTTGAAAAAACGCTCGTGTATTTACAAATTCTGCTTGTAAGGCGGATATTTTTCTTGTTCCATGGCGTAACGCCGGTAGTAGGTGCTACTCGCCATTTTAGCTTTTTTGTAATCAACATTTGGTTTAAATGGCTCTCCTTTCCCAGAAGTAATAGTTACATACTACATACATACATACATATGTATTTACCTGTCATTAGGTCGTCATGTCACGTCGATATCATCAAGACGTCTCGATTGTCATGCCAATTGAAAACACTCGCAAAGCTTTTCGACAATAAAATAGAAATGTGTTTTCTGTATTTAATCTAAGTATCTACTTACATACATACATAGGTATGTATGCAGGTATTTAAAAATATCTCCAATTGCAATTAGGCACAATATTTACAAAAACACACATCAAAAAAAATTTCGTCATTGAAAATTCAAACTTTTTTCTGTACAGAGTACCTACTACATACATACATATATATACATACATATATTAATGAACAGCAGGTAAACTTCCCACCAAGAATCCATTAAGTAAAAAAATTCTAAAAATAAATCTTAAAAAATCTCTTATGCCTGTGTTTGTTGTCTTTATACTGTATTTACATACACACATATCCATGATATTCTGTTCAATAAATCATTTCTGTACAAGTTCATCTCAATTTATTAAGGCCATTTTTTTGTTTCTCAATAAAACTACAAGAAATATCAAATAAAAATGGAGAATGAAGATAAAAATTGACGTCATCATACGAATGCGTACGCTTAGGTGGCAAAATGAACAAACCAATCGTCGCCAACACAAGCGCAAAACAACTTGCACGTTGGACAGCAAACATTGTACTGACTGAACTAAATGTTTAACGAACGTACTGTACTTTTAGTGAACGGGGAGAAAACACAACAAAACAAAAATAACGTATAAAACATGTTTCAAAAACATAATGGAAAAACACACACACTCGCGCGTTCGCTCAATCACTGGCAGCCAACCAACCTCACCAACACATGCTTACACTTATGCAAAGAAAGACAGCCCATCAAGGTGGTGAAATATTTGTTTTTAGAAAATAAACTCATTCTCAAATCGTGATTGGCAATTGCATTCGTTGGCTTTACGAAGCGGGACGATTGCAAACGAGTGCTCTTCACTGTGACCAATTAAAATCTATTTAAGCAATTAATCGGCAAAAGGAAAACAAAAAGGGGAAGATTTTTGTTGTAGCTTATTGCATTATTTTCGTAGCGATTGCTTTACAGTTTGGCTGGCAACAAACAACACGTGCAGTTAACCAAGAAGTTGTCAAGACTTGCTAAGAAGAAAAGAAATGAATGTTTGGTTAAAAATGACACATGAAGAATGAAGATTTATAACTTTCAGTATGACAAGTTGTTCAAAATGATGGTGGGCGATGATAAATTATAAACAAAAAATTACATAAGGTGAGTTCACAACAATTTCGTAGTTTGTTAAAAGGTGGCCAGAAATGTAATTGGGAAAGAGTACATTGAGGAAATAAAATAAGTATGTACCACCTAGGTACCTACAATTAAAACAAAAAAGTAGCTACCTACACATTATTATTTTTTAAGGAAAACTCATAGTAAATCTAGATAAAAATAAAATTTTGTTGCTTAGGTATGTTTATAAATGTGATTGTTTATATCAAAGCAGTAATATGAACAAGCAAAAATAAAATTTTTAATAAAAAAAAATTAGAAGTATCCAAAACTCTAGTGTAGCGTACTTCTACGACTAATGTTTTGAATAAAAATAAGCGTATCGCTGAAATCAGTACTCCTGGCGAGTCTAATACATACACATACATATATACACATATCGACATACGTGAGTCCATACATATGTACATATCTACCTACATGGGTGATTTAACATGTTTATATTTACACAGCGGAATCGGCGCAAAATTATCGAATTCTCAGATCAATTGTGGATAAATTGGTGAATTTCGGCCACACCAAAAAAACTTTCAGATTGTCACAATATTTCGTCTGGGCTTTTGTAACAATCCAAAATTTAGTTTCCTCAATACATTTCTATTCGGCCCTAATTGTTCATTGTGCTTACATATTGCTCCTTTAATGCAATTACCTATATCATATCTAAAAAACGCTACTTACAAATTATTTGCGGCATCTTTCATCTAGTGCAAACAAAATCATACAAATATTTTGTCTACTCACCTCTTGAGGGTGGGGGAAATATTTTTTAACATTTTCCATTGAGGTACGAGTAAATTATAATACCTATAATTATTATATTATTATTACGAGTTTGAGTTTTGAATACGTTGGAATAAAGGAAATGAATAAACAAAACGATTAACATTCAAATAACACTCGGAAGTGTGCGCAAGACTGAAAATTTTTCGTATTCCTATTTTGTTTCTCTTTAAAATTTTGTTCATGAAATAGGTTTCTTGATATTGATTTAAGAAAAGAAAAATTATTAAATCGACTGGTGTACATACACATAATATACATGTTATGTACATATGTAAATATGCATGCATAGGTATATGTAGAAATTTATATGGATATACTTATGTATATGTGTGTGTAGGTGTGTTCATATACATGTATATACATAAAAGAATTGGCAAAAATAAACAAAAGCTTGAAATTTGGTCATTGGAAGGAAGAGAGGAAGCCCCAAGAATTCTTAAAATTTTATTATTCTTTATTTTTATCTATTATACCTATGAATAGACAGAGAAAAATTTTTGGTTCCCTTTTTCTGCTTTGTTTGCCAACCGATTTTCTTCATTCATTTACCAAATGGTCAAAATTATTGAGCTTTAGTGACCCGACTAGGTATATATTATTTATATCGATTAAGTACTAAAGGATTTAAAGGCTCCTAATTTTGACACCACTACAAATGTTAAAAATACACACGTAAATTCTCTTACGTAAGTATTGGTTCATATTAAAACATGCGTGTTTGTATGCAATTTTATTTTGTTTATTATTTTTTCCATGGAGAAGGAAATGAGAAATTAGGTAGTATTCTCTCTTTAAATGATTGTAGCTAAAATGAGTATATACTTAAACTGGCGGTCGAATTTCGACCACTATGCGAACTCTAGTTTTAATTAAATAAATGAATGAGCAATCTTATTAGTGCACTCAAAATATTATGTACGTAAAATTAACTGAAATTGTAATTTAAAACAAATGAAAGTTCACTTAAAAACCGGTCTACTCATTTTTCATTTAAATTGAACCAAAAGTTCATTTAATTTTTAATGTTAAAAAATTAATTGAATTAAGCCCGTAAAAATAAAAGATTTTTCCTTTGTTTGTGTAGGAGAGGAAATCTCAAACAAATCAAATAAAGCAAGCAAAGAAAAAAAAGCAGAACTTGAAAACAACGGACAATTTTGAATGTAACCGAAAATCCGTATTAATATGTCCTTAGATTTTTAAATGAATTTTAGAATCAGATAAAAATAAAATTGCTTACAATTTTAAATGTTTATTCTTTTAAAAATGACTGAACGGATTACTTCTTGAATAACGTACAGTCCGTTACTGTAATAATATTGTGAGTGTGGAAATCACTTGCTTTTCGTTCGAAATTCGAGCGAACGATAACTTCCGACATCGTGAGACAGAGACAGGTCAGGCCGTAAAGATTTTTTTTAAGCTTTCACTTGATAATTTTTTTTATATAATGTGCTTGTAAATTCTATGAAACTATAAACGAGTTCTTCAGACGAAATTTAAACAGAATCTGAAGAGCCTTTAAGGTTTGGCTGCCATTTTCTTAAGCAGTGTTCCCTATTTTATAATTTGTTCAAGAATATAAATTATTGAAAGACTTAAAATAAATAAGGAGTTTATTTGTATTTATTTTAGATAACGGCTGATATATAAAGTCGCCTCTAGATAATTTGAAATTCAAGGGACCATAGAAAAAGTTAAAATAATCGAGAGTTCATATTAACAAGATTTCAAATTATCAAGAGGCAAATGGAAAAAATTCCAATGAACTGGAGTTTGATTAATATTATAAAGTTACGTTTTATGTACATACATATAGGTATGTATGTATGTATGTACATATGTATATAATTACATATGAAAAAATTCGAAATTTTCTTTTTTTCAATCTGTATTTCTCCAATGAATTTATGAGCAGCGTAGGCACAAAAAGTAGTGAGAGGTCGTCGCTTTGCTTCACTTAAGGAAACTGGAATTGGTTGTTGCTCACCTTCGACTGCTTCCTGTTCCTCATTTAAAAACGTCTATCTCAAGAGTTCAGCATTGGTTAGAACACCATAGACGCTGATATACGGTTCTCAAAAATTAGCTCTACAGAGTTAGGCAGAAGTAGCCATCCTGGATAAGAATTCGAACTTGTGACGCAGCTATGCATTGCATATATGTAAATTAAAGCAAACGATTTAAAATTTTTGTCTGTTTCAAAAACATGAACGCATTCAGATTAGAGTTGTAAAAAGTGGTTACTTTTGACTACCCATTACTACTCAATATTTTTTCAATTGAGTACTCGATACTACTCAATACTTATAAAGTTTTTTTTGTTTAATTCAAAATAAAAATATTTAATAGATTAACTGCCTGTTTGTCGATATCGAAAGAAAAATTTCTTTCGAATTATTCTATATTTTATTATTATTATATTTCTTTCGATTTTATTATTACACGTACTCCATAATATTTCATGGATTAGCAAATTTAATAATCTATTAAAAATATCTAACTAATCTATTAAAAATATCTAACTTAATTCTTATAAATTATTAAATCAGTTGCGCTCAAAACCGATTTGTATTAATTTAAAACATTTTTAAGTATTTACATATGGAAATGCATCTCTGAAAGTATTGTGTAGTTAGTTTTGGGTATTGAGTACCGGGAAATATATACGGTATCGAGTACGCGGTACTCAAGTACTCAAAACTTTTACAACACTATTTTAGATTATTGGTTCATATTATAGAGAATAGAAAAGCCAACCTTCAAATAATTGAAAGGTGGCTAGCTAAAAGATATATTCCTATGTACATAAAAATCAATGAATATAAACTAAAAAAAAATAATTTAATATTATTATATTTTTTCATTAAACACAGCACAGTAAAAGAATTCAAATTATTGAGTGAAGAGCCGAAAAATTCAAATTACAGCGTCTCAGCGAGCAATATGTCATTCAAATAAATTCAAATTATCGAGGAGACCAAATCATATGATTTTTTTCAATTTATTGAATATTTTTCAAATTATCCAGAAATAAAAATTAATTTGTTTCAAATTCGATTGTTCGGATTCCAGATTCGATTGTACTTCCAGATTTGTCCGTAGGCATATTTTATGTTTTGTATGGGTACCTGTCCGCCTTCCAGCTTTTTATTATTAACAGATTTTATATTGGTTTATAGGTACATACATATATATTATTATAATCAATTAATGCATGACAATGTATGTAGGTATCTATGATATATTGGATTTCTTTTGATATACTTTCACTTACATACATATGTAATGTTGCAGCAGAACAGAAATTTTTTATTAACAATCTCCAAGAAAACCAAAATTTATAGCTTTTTACAGAAATTTGAAACCATTTTCTAAATTATAGGACTGCCAAAGTGCTCAAAATTAAGAGGAATAACATTAATTTCTGGTATCCTGTCCCACCTATTCGCCAAATTTTTATTCAAATCGGTGAACTGTGCGTACATATGTACATATGTGTGTGTATGTACCCACATGATTAATTAATTTAGGGCTTATTTTGCAAAACGCACCACTAGTATTGACATACATATTTTTAATGTGTTTTGTGCTGTGATTTTTTTTCCATTTAAAAATTATCAACGCTAAGCATTGTGTTTTGCAAAATAAGGCGATTAATCGCAATTCAAAACTTCGGGTTTATTTACCCCTTTTATTAAGGTCCCAAATAATAGAATTCTTTTATGAAGAAAAATTTTGCAACTGTCAATTTTTACATGTATTGCAGAAAATGTCATTGAAAAGACCTTGAATAAAATAACAGTTACATACATACATGCAAATGTGTTCAATAATTGTCTTATAGCTACCAAATTTTATATGTAATTAAAAAAACAACCATCCAGGACAAATTTATTATGTCGTTTTTAAAATACAAGATTCTTCAAAATTCATTTATCATAATTTTTGCATGAACTTGTAGTAAATAAATAAATCAGCTTTAAAAGGAATCTCTGCATCCCCCTGTTGGAAATCGCACTTCATTTCACACTTTTAATTAGCGTTAAATTGTGTGTATCTGCTGCTGAATGAATAATACCGGCACTTGCTTGCACTCCTCGTATACTCGTACCATCATTAATTAAATATTTTGTTGTCAATATTTCCCCCTTTTTAATGAATGTTTGTGTTCGTTTTTACCGTAATGAATAAATGGAAGGGCATTTATTCGTACGGCGTACTCGTAAAGGGTATACGCGAGTCCGTTTATGGTTACGATTGTGTATGAAAGACACGCATTCAAACCAACACCACTTACTGCTGCACAGGGGTGGTTTTCTGCTAACAAAAATGAAAGTATATAAAAAGAAATAGATGATAGAGAAGGGAGGTACTTTTTGTTACACGGAGTATATTTTAGGGCACATTTTATAACAGTTTGTGTTATTTGTAACAATGATGTATTTACTAATGCAATTTTTAAGTGTTCTTTATTTATTTGCTTAATTTAAACGATTTTTTTTCGTTCTCTAAGGGAGTTGTGTAAATAGGTATATAAGTAATTTATCATTTGGCTATTCGACAAAATTCGATACTTTCAACAGATTTTTTAAAATGTTTTTGTTTAGGTAGATATAAAAATTCTGTTTATAAAAATACAATTCTGAAAGTAACTACTTTGGAGTGCAAGTGTCTGCAGAAAAATTAACGAGAAAAATAGTTTGACAGCTGTTAGTTTAGTAGATGACCTGGAATGTTTGAGATAACAAAATTTGTGTGGAAAATATTCAAACGCCCCAACCACTATCAATCAGTGTTGCCGTGACAAAAAAAGTGTTAAAAGATTTTTGAAAAATATTCTCAAATGACAAAGTGAATAGCAAAAGTTAGAAGTTGTTTATTTTTATTTGCTAAAGAGGGATCAAACAATATCTATGCATGGGTACTTGGCAGTGAACACTACTAAGTAGTAATGAAAACTAAACACGTATAGAGGGAATGAGGCAATAGACCTTTTGGGGATTTATATATTACAACTAAGTTTCAATTGTAACGAGATTTTAATGAATATTTTGCTGATATGTTATTGTTATTCGTAACGCTCCTTTATTGCAACGTAGTCATATCAAAACAAAACTCGTTCGTCAGAAAACGAGTTTAAAGTTTTTAATTTACACACACATCAACGGAAAACTAAAAAAGTATTCTTCCCGCAAGAGGTGAGTCAAAAAAAACATTTGTGTACATTTTTTACACAAAATGAAGAGCGATACGACGAATATTTTTTAATTCTTAACTCAACAATCACGTTTTTTCATATATGACTACATTACAACAAAGGAGCGATATGTTTGAGGTCTTAAATGATCGCTATACGCATTCCATTGAGCTAATGCAG
This sequence comes from Gymnocheta viridis, assembly GCA_956483585.1. Lineage (NCBI taxonomy): Eukaryota > Metazoa > Arthropoda > Insecta > Diptera > Tachinidae > Gymnocheta > Gymnocheta viridis. The sequence goes on along the minus strand of OY101443.1, from coordinate 88,915,026 downwards.
ATCATTCGGATAGTTTTTTTTAGAAATAGTGGTTTTAGCTATCACTTGTGCACTTTTTTAGAATCTATGAGAGAAAATAGATCTTCATTTCGAGTGATTTTGTTTTCAGAGTCATTGACTCTAATTGGAGTCATTCGATTTGGCAATTTTCCCGATTTTGGATTTTTTTAAGCTTCGTCAAAATACATACAAATCTATTAATGTATGTACATACATATACATACATATATGTTTGAACGTTTGTATTGCATGTTTTTTAATTGTATTTGTTGTATTTTAGTTTTATCGTCTTTAAAGTTTTTTTTTTTGTAGATAGAAATTATATAGTTTTTGCATACACGTGACTTTTGCGATTTAAACAAAATTTGTAGTCTTTTCTTTTCCGATGTAGGTCATGTTTTAAGCATTTGAAAAACTTGTATTTATCTTTTTTACAGCTCTTTACGGCCCATACATTATACAACATTATTGAATATATATACTAAAAAAAATCAAATCATCCGTACTTAAATTAATCCCAAAATTTTTCACGTGACTAAAGAATTTTGTACTCATTTTAAGAAACTCCAGGATTGGTTATTGTTATTTGTACTCAAAATTTTGAGAACGACTCGTGCTCAAAGTAGAAAATACTTGAATTTAGTACGGCGCTTTTCTTTTTGTGTATTTTTAATACTATCGCGTTTTTGTAATCAATAAGTGGCTCAATACTTTCGAATATAATATGACGCAACTATTCTTACAACATGAAAGTAAACATAACAAATTATTCCGATGATTGTTCAATAAAAATCAAGTCTTTTGATTTTTGCCAAAATTTTGTATTACCTTCCTATTTGATATACACATTAGCGATATTATTGTACAACAAATTGTGCAACTATATGAAAGAGTGTGGGTTGTCAATTTACTCCTATATAAGCTTATATTATATATGCATAATGCTACATTGTTCATTTGAATTTGTTGACTTCCAAAAGGTTAACAAAATAAAAAGAAGAAAACTATTTCCACTAAAAGCAACTAAAATGGCAAACTTGACTTAAAAGATTTCAATTAATTCAATTCGCATACGTTTCATTCTTATTTAAACTTTTTTCTCCCACTCAATCTTTCCAGCTCTGCCTTCTGTCTGGGCATGAGTTTTGTCGGCGTTATTGATTTTAAACAGCATGGAATTTTCACAAGAAATAAACAAAATATGCTTGTAAATTTATACCGGTTCCTGTCTTGGATAACGCAGTAAAAGAAGTGCTGCAAGAGTTTATTTACTTCCAAGAAAATCCAATTGGAGAACAAACGTGGTTGCGGCACTTACTACAATAAGAAACAAGTATGCGACTGCTTTTGTTGTGATAAAAAGCGAACGGAATGGCAACATGCTATCTGCAACAAGTTGCTTATTCTAGACAAAAACCATATATGACACAAAGTCTGGTGGCATTCTTCTGAGAATTTTTCAGTTAGAATCTGCTACAGCGGAATTTCCAGTTTGAAATATGCAGAACAGTGCAAGAAACCTTCGGAAGGATGTTCAAATCTGAGTTTACCCTTATCTTCTTAATTTAATAAAGTTTACAGGAGAATGTAAAAACATAAAAGAAACTGTAAAGTTGCGTGTGCAACTGCTTTATACAAACTGATTGTACAAACGTAAATTTTTACACGTTTGCAATAGATTTTTGTGACGAGGTGTATTTGTATGAAATGTATTCGAATCACTGAAAAACTAAATCTCGTAAAAATTACTTGGGACCATCGATATAAACTTTAAGAGCTTAAAAGAGTTTCGTTTTACAATATGAGGATCTTAAGCTTAGATTGTAAAAACTCCACTTCTCTACGGTTGTTTTAAAGTTTTTAATATGTACACAAAAATAAATCTACGAACCTGCCTTCCGTTTACGTTCACTGAATCGAGCATTAACAGTTTTGTGCATTTCTACTTCCGATTTGGATTTCAGTAATATATTTTGAACAATTTCTGATTATATGCCGGAGTTTTTGAAATTTTATTTTAGAACAATTTGATAAAAAAGAAGCTATCGTCGCTATTTGACTTAGACATGAAACACTGACTATATATTCACAAACTTCGTTAGGCCAGCCACTGTAAAAGTTTATTGTATTCGATCGATTTAAATAGAAACCATTTTATTCCACCTTTAATTTCCTCACTTGTAGTATTATGTGGCAAGCCATTTATGCAACATGTCCAAATTTTTATATGCATGCAACTCTTTTTCATAAATCGTTTGACTTAACAAGTTGGTGAAATGTGTATCACATTGTAATATTTATTACTCATGACATAAATTTCAATTAGATTTTCTTCTTTACCTCAACATCTTTTGAAAAAGTATACTTTTGTGTTCATTCTTGTTGTTATTGTTGTTGTCGGTGGGTTTTAAATTTATTCTCCTCCACGTTTGTTTATCTGTTGGGCTGATTCAATTTTACTTTCGTTTGTTTTTTTTTCTATTTCTTTTAGCCGGCAAAGTGCCCCGTTTTCAATGTGTTGCCAAAGTATTAAATTTTATTAAACAACACCAGCATATTGTTGAGTGCCAACGGCACCGGTTGGTCGGTTGGTTGCTTATTTCGCTGTTTTATACCATACATCCATCGTTCATGGCTTTAAGCCACATTTGTGCAACTGCTTTTGCTACAATAACAGCAGAAAGACTTGGAGGTATCAACACAACACAAACACACAAACATACACACAGACAAACAAGTGTAATAGATTTTCATACGCACTTGCTGCTTGCTACACATTAACACAGCAACAATATGTATGTGTGTATATGCTTATTGTGTGTCTTTGTATGAGTAGATTTTTAAGCAAAATATTTACTTAAAAGTTTGTAACTGTGGCGATAGTTGTCGTTGGCTAAAAGTTGATATTGTTGTTGCATTTGCTGTTCCTGATATTGTTTTTATTTTTGTTAGCACAAACACACAAACACACACATAGATACACACACACAAACACATCAACTTACCAAGCAAAACACGTTCTGTTCTGTTGTTATTGTTGCTGTCAATGTGGCCTACGAAACAATATGACCACCGGCCATTGCCACGGCATTTTGAATAGGGAAATGAAGCTCAACACAATCCTCCACACACACAACCATTTACACATGCTTATTGCATAAATACATACAGATACAATCACATATTATGAATGTTTATAAATGAGAATGCGTGCAATTTTATATTTTGCATGAATGGTTGGATGACAAAATGGCAGAATGCCTGACTGGCTGGATAGTTGGCACGAATGGTGTGTTGATTTCAGTGGCTGCTAGTTTGGAGATATCATATGTGTGCATATGTGTGCGTGCATACCTCTCTGGCATATGTTTGATGTCAGGGTTATATTGGTGACAGTTGTAGGTGATATTCGTACATTGAAATCATTTTCGTTCTGTTGTTGCACAACCTACACTCGCCACTGCACATCGAACGATGAGTGTATTGTAAAAAATGAAATGTACAAGTAATTAAAAAAAATAACAAAAATTGTATCTTATATAACCGTAGGGGTGTTCACGATAATATAAATTCTCCAATTATTCTAATTTAAATTATTTTTCATTCTTCTGAAATTCGAAATTTATTAATAACCAAATTTATTCATCTTTTTTTTTTGCCTAAAACTTTCTCACTTGTTTGCAGTGAAGCCATAACAGCTAAAATACACACACACACGCAAACACATAAACTCATGCAAACAATCATAAATACATTTAGCCAACTGGGGAATTTTCGCGCGATGAGAGCATCTGCATCTGCAACGTGTATTAAATTGTAATTGAGGTTGTCAGCGTTTATGTTGTAGAGTGGGGTTGTAGTTGTTGCTGCTGCTCGAACAAACAACATCATCAACGTCATGTTGTATTAAATGGCAAAATGTTAATAATTATTTTATGAATATTTTCTTGTACATTTTTTTTGATGTGCATTTGTAAAATATTAATAAAGACACGTTTAATTGTGTCCCAGTTAAAGACTTCGTGGAAATAAAAATTGACCAATATTTTTTGTATGAATTGTTTATTAGTTGGAACTGAAGGTAATAAATGCACATTGAATGTTTTTTTGTGTGTGTTTGTTTTCGTTTGGCAATCGTTAGAATATTCCGTGAATTTATGAGTTTATAGGAATTATTGTTATAACTGCAATGGAAATGTTATTCAGGTTATTGAAAAAAAATAAAAATAAAATAAAAAACTTGGACATTCATCAATGTCGTTCATCAAAAAATCTAATAAATTAATTCGAAGCCATATTATGAAATTATTTATTGATTTGAATTGCCAAGTTCTTAGTTGAATTTGTTGATATTCTGCGCGGAGTTCTGATTCAATATAAAGATAACTGCCCGACAGGCTTTTCGAGTACTTGAAAGTATCTACAAGGAGTCCTTTATGAGAAAGAAAAAAGGTCCATGAGACAAAAATTGGAAAGAAAAATGGTGCATGAGATAAAAATACGTGTATCTTGCAAAGGGTTAATTAAACGTTAATTAGTGATGATAAAATTTGAATTGATTGATCGTGGCGAAGGTGTGTTTGCTTTAAAAACAATGAATAATACCTTCCACAATACAAATAAGTCTCGTATTCTTTTTCGAGTCACAATTTTTATAAATACAAATTTGAAATCACATTCAACACGACCACCTAAACAGTGACGGATACATGGAAACACACATGAACACTGACGAAAGAAGTGAAGCGGCTCCCGGAAAATAACATTGTTTTTGTTCTATCCTATAAGTTGAAATTAATTAATGTTAAAATTTTCCTTTGTTCCTTTGGAATATTGTCTCATGCCCAATTATTTCTGCCTAAAGTTATTACGAACTTTAGACAAAATAATAATCACTTTGCATTAAAAACCACAAGAAAAATAACTTTTCGTAATGATGATGTAAATCTTTCAAGAGTAACAATTCTTGCATCAAAGACCGGCAAAGCGATAATGAAAGGAATGTTAGTGTTCTAAAATGAAGGAGCTGTTCATATGTTATGTAACGTATGGGAAGGGGAAGGGGTGCTGGTTAGCGTTAAATTTGTCACATAATTATTAATTTACATGGAAACTTTTTTCAAAATTGGCAAAAATTGTGTAGCGTAATATGTGAACAGCCCCTTCCCTATGAAGTAAAAAAAGCGATAGTAAGAATGGCCAATGAACTAAGCTGAACTGAAGGAGTTAAAATAAAAATATTCCTTTTTCTTGAAGGAAACTTTTTCAAGTTTTTTAAAAATTTTATTCATATAAAAAATAGCATCTCTTTATTCCAGCATAATTCATTTTAGATGAAAACAATTGTGCAGAAATATTAAAAACTGAGGATAATTATCAATAATGTATGTTCATGTGTACCTCCTTAAATATTTCCGAGTGCACATTTCAAATCCATAAATGGTTACGGCGCGTATAATTAACAATAAATTCGACTGAACACATGAATTAATATTTCTCATACGCCTGAGTGTTCTTCGAATTCATAATTTTTATCGTTTGTAGTTTTTTGTTTGGTTTATTATTTTTTCTGTTAAACACAATTATTGTTTTTGTAACTGTAAGTGTCATCCTTGTTAACAATTTTCTCTTCTTTTAATGTTTGTTAAGGACTTTATTATTGACTCTGCTTGACTGTTTGTTTAATAATTTTTTAACATTCGAAGACCTACACAAATATTTGTTTATGATTTCTTTTTATCGTTCTGTTTAAACATATTTTTCTTTTTGCTCCCTTCCCTTTTCTGTTTGTTTTTTATGTATTTATTTTCTGAGAGAAAACAAAAAACAAGAAGAAAATATTCTTTATCATCATCGATGACAAATGTCTTGTTATCATCACCATCATCATCATCATAATTAACAACATCATCATTCATTTCCATCAGCACCATCAAATGTTTGTCTATTTCTTGTGATTATAAATCGATGTGTTGTTGTTGTTGTTGTTCGATATAAATACAAAACAAACATTAGTCCTTCGCACAGTGCAATTTAAGTGAATAAGGAAAAATGTTAATTTTTATATTTTGTAGAAATATTATTAATTTTCAATAATACTCTCGTCATTCTTGGCTTTAAGTAATGGCGACTTTTTATCTCGCCAAATGACACCAATTACAAGGCCAAGTTCGAAGAAGAACTATGAATACATGAGTTCTTTATGCAGCTGAAAGGGAGAAAAAGAAAAATAAGTTGCATAAAATAATGAACATCACATGCATAGGAAGAACCACCTAGGAGTATCATATTATGATTGAATTATGATTGAATTATATGATTGCAGTCGAGTCATACAATCATTAAGAAGCTATTTAAAATAATAATATTAAATAAAAATATTAAGACGCTTAGCAATCGTATTATGGAAAGTTTTATCACATTCTGCTCAAGTTTTATCATATTGTAACAAAATATAAACATGGATTCGTCCAGTCAAATAATTCGAAATTGTCATATTTCGAAAATTTGATGCGAACATTACATGATAATGTCTAAAGATATGGTCAAAGTAATCATATAATTATTGTAAATGGATGAGCCAGAAGCTAAAAAATAAAATTATCTTTTATCACATTTATCTTCTGACACATCCATATAATAATCATATGATATTTTTTTAAATAATTTAGTTCATTTTAAATGAAAGCTGGGCGAAATTATTAAAAGAAATTGTTGATTTGTAATTTGTTAATTTTTTCGTTATTCAAATTGTTTAACGATTTTTTCCTCCCGAAGAAATTATCCAAACGGTAACGAAATATTGAGAAAGAATAAATATGGATGTTTGTTTTTTTTAAAGTGACCTCAAGCTCAATTGGAAGAATAATATAAAAATATCCTAAAAAGTTTCTTGAATCAAACTTGTATTTTTACTTCTTTCTTACTTAATTCTTTGTTAAGTTTTTTTTTTCATTAAAAATTTATATTTTGTTGTTGGTTTTATCTTAAGCTAAGTTTAGACGATATGTTGAATCAGCATATTTATGCTGAAAAATTTGTTACAAGTGCTTTCATATCGTGTAAACGCAAATTTTTTTCAGCATACGTATTTTTAACAGCATTTGCTAACACTTTGTTAACAATATCAACAAACATATGTTGGTAATTTCAGAATATCGTGTAAACAGCATATTATTAGTGCTTAACAAATTTCATGCGTATGCTGACATACATGTTATTTGTTGAAAGGCTTATGCAAGCTTTTCAGCATATGCCAAATTCGTATGCATATGCACCTCATGCCAAAGCCCAAACAGTGGGAAAATTGAAATGTTTAATATCATTTAAAAGTCGACGAAAATATAAAAAATAGAAACAATAAAAATTGCAAAAACGCGAACTTCGCAAAACGTTGCAAATTTTTTAAAAAACCAGAGAAATTTGTAGCCATGTACCCGTGTACCCTGCTGTCGTGAGTGTGCTTATATCTTAATTTATCTCGATTTTGTACTTGGTAAGTTTTGCAATAGCTATTGATATTTCCTCCGACGCCATCATTTATGTTTATTTTTTATTTATATTAATAAATTTTATTGCAAAAATTATACGTATAAGTACAAAAGTTGAATAATAATTAAAAATTTTTGTCAAAATCACTAATTTCGCAAACAAATATTTATACGACTCAGCATATGTAGCACCACATAAAATTCAACATATTGTATAAACTCAAAAATCGTATGCTAACTCTTATTTGCTTACATATGCTGACATAAAAAAATTAGCTACTTTCAACATATCATGTAGACGCCAAACATATTGAATATGCTGATAGAGACATTTGTTATTATTTTCAAGCATATGAGTGATAAATGAAAATTAATTCAGACAATAAGTTTATTTGGAAAAATACTACATACTACTCGTATTTACGTATGTAGTTCTATCTTAAGAAAATCGGAGTTGCAATTTGCAACAAGTTAACATTGCAAAATGTAAGCGAACAAAATCTTCAATTCTATGCAACCCATGAGCCATACATGCAACATGCAACATTTTCGGGTAAAGAATTTTTATGATCGCATTGTGGAGAAAATATACGGAGCTGCGTCAGTTATCACAAGCAATTTTTGTTAAAGAGAGTTGCTAATTTGCGTAATATGCAAATTTATGCAAGTTTTATCAAAAATGCTTTTCTTGGGAAAAATTTTAAAAATATGCAAATGAATATTTTTTATGCAAAATCATAAACAACTTGCCCTGGTAATGAAATAGAAAGTCCACTTGCTCCCAAACGGAGCTTAGGGCCTCAATAAACTGTTTGAACATCTCTCTATTTTGTGTTAAATCCTTCACTTCTCCCCAACTCTTTTGCCGCTGATATTTACTGCAGCCTCAATCTGTCTCCTCCATGTATGAGCCGGACATTACCTTCTTCTGTTCCCATGCGGGTTACAGTCTTTGGCAGTTCTGGTGATGTCGTTTGGTTGCCTTCTAAGGATGTGGCCGATTCAACGCCATTTTCGTCTCCTTATTTCAATCGATAGAATTGGTTGGGTTGTTCTTTCCCACAGCGTATGATTAGATATGGTTCTTGGCCAGAATACACGTAGAAACTTCTCAAAGACAGAAATTAACGAAAACTTGCATTTTTCGTATGGCACAAGTGGCAGCGTTACAAGTTTCGCAGCCATAAAGAAGGTTCAAGATTACAATTTTCGTATGCAGAGATAAAGTGGGTGATTCAAAAATAGGTTTTAGGCGGCCAACTGTTCGTCGCGTGATCTGAGTAGCTGTTAGCCAGTGGAAAAAATATCGGCTGCGTAACAAAAATTGCTTAGGCACCCCTGCAATCCCCACACTATTCCCCTGCTGTTATCGAAGGATCTTTGAAGCATCTAGTCCAAAACTATTATATGAAATAGAAGTGGCGACAGATTATGTGATGAATATAAAAATAACTTTGATTAATTTAAAATAATTAATCTTTACAGTACTTGGCGACGATAATAAATAAATTGTTGCAAGAAACAAAATATTGCTGCCGCAACCATTCTTAGTCATAAGTTCTCTTTGCATGCAGATACTCGAATTCAAAGAATGTAAAAAGTCAGTCAGTTATTTAAGCTGGGCTTAAATAAAAACACAGTTTTGTCAAATAATTCAACTACTACTCGCTAAGTTGCACTTTAAATTCTTTTCTTATTCAACTTGTCTCAACAGTTGTATAAAGAATATAATTTATTCGGGATTGTTTCATATTATTTTTTGTTTGTTTATTTTATTAAATCTAAAAGGAAGAAACTAACTTAAATAGACGACCCCAACACAAATTAACATTATAAAATGAATGAAAGAAAAGAAAAAAACATACGAAAAAATTCATCAATAATGTTTTGCCAAATTTGTAAGGGACAAGTTAACATACTGGCCAACAGGGGTAATTCACTCCAGTCAAGTCCTGCAATATGTTCTTTAACCTAAAGACTCTGTTAATACTAAAAACAGCAGTAAAAGAAAAAGGGGGAGAGGGAGCGAGAGAGAGAGAGAGAGAATAAATAACAGCATCATCAGAATACATATTAAAATGGTAATGAGTTAAATTTACAATTTGTTAAAAGGCTCCAGGGTCAACAACATGGTCATATCAACATCACACATTTATTTGTTCATCCATCCACTCAGCCATTCCCAAAAGCAAGCGAACAAATAAAGAGGCAGGGAAACATGGAAATACGAGTACATGGGCAGGTTCAGACAGACAGACAGACAGACATCTTCGACCGAAACAATTTGTTTCCATTTGAAAAATCAATTTAGGCCTGAGGAAAGGATATTAATATTTCTATTATTAATAACAGAGTTTAAAGCTTTTATACATTTTGCTTTCTTTTAATTTTTATTGGAAATGATGAAAGATTCCATTTATTTTTATTTATGAAAACTTTCAATTCAAATTCTCTATTATCGTCATCGGGCGAATGATTAAAGTGTGTGTGTGTGTGTGTGTGTGTGTGTGTGTGTGTGTGTGTGTGTGAGTGTTAATTTTTATTTTAAAATGTATCGTGTTTGGAAATCCTTAATTTTTTACATTTTAAATTTAAATTCAAACTTATTAATGTCACCTCAGGGGGAATTGACTTTCTTATTTGTTCCTCTTAAATAAAGGACACCACCAGCAACAGCAGCAGGAGCAGGAGCAGCAACACGATTGAGAAGATTTTATGCAAATTTTATTAAAGCAATTTCCGTTTCCACTTCCATACAACGAAAAAAATAAAAAACCCAAAAAGGGTGCGTGTTTGTTGGTTGTGCAAAATACATTCTGCTATTTTTTTTCTATTCCCTTTTTCTTTAAGTCTAAAATTCCCTGGAAAGCAAATGGCTCGTATGACAGAAATTAGCCAAATTACAAATTGGGTTGCTTTAACCCCTCCACCCACCAACACAAAACTACACAAATGCACAAGTAATGCAGGGCGGCTGGCAATTTGTGGTGGGGGTTGGTGAAGGACTAACGCTGGTATGGTGGTGTGGCATTCGAATACGAATACATATTTTAAATCAAATAAACCTAAGGAATGTGCATGCATGTTAAGTACTTGATAAGGTATTAAACTCACATTCGATAAATGAAAATTTTGCAATTTTCAAATTTAAAAAGTAATAAGCAATTCGACAAATGATGTCAATGACGTTGTCGAGGCAGGAGGAGTGTGCCAAATGTTAGATGCCACAATCTAAACCTTCTCCCTTCTCCCATCCCCTCACACTAGTAAAATGTACAACGAATTAAGGAAAATAAAACACACAGACTGGTAGTCAGGACTGGCACATTTTGCTAAGCCAAATTTTCTAACACACCAACCCCACCCCCCCAACCAATTATTGCAAAAATATAAAAAGCCTTAACCAAAAAGAAAAGAAAGAAAGAAAGACATACGGATTGCAAAGAAAATCATAAAAAACATTTAGTCCCATGAACGAGTGTATTTTTGTTTGCAATATTTGTGAAACAAACTACAAACAGCCGGAGGAGTCCATGAAATGTTCATGTGTCAAATACGGATTGTGCACTTTTTGACAGTTTTCTTTTATATGCCACTTCAATCAACTAACTAACTCACTCCCACATTGAAGCATTTCGTTATACATATTACATTTACAGTGGGCCGTTTTATTTTTGCACACATACACCCATACACACTCCCACTTATACTTTGAAAACACAAGAAAAGGTTTGGTTTTCTTTAGGGATTCCCCGAGTTTTTGTTCCAGGATTTTTGTTCAAATTTTATTTGCTAAAACAAAGGATACACTAAAACAAAAACTATGGTTGGTGTGACCACAATAGATACTGGCTCATTACGAATAACAAATATAGAGCTGGTTCAACAATTTAGATGTAAAGTAAGATTTCTCTTCAGTATGTCGTTACTCTCGGATAAGTCCATAATATGGTAGCATTTGTTGAAGTTAATACATGCGCGACGAAAAGAATCATTATTATCATTTACAGAACGATAGTATTTCAATGCCAAGAGTTCAAAATTGCAGGTAGGTCTTACAGGAACATTGAAGTTTAGCTGACTAAGTAGGAACTCTGAATCAACATCACCACGATTTAAATGTAAATTTAATTTTGATTAAATTATGTGCGTGTCAGTCAAAATATGTCGATGTCGGTGTCATATTATAACTGATGTCGAGACAGAAATTAAGTATTTTTTAATATGTTTTATTTATTATAATCAGGGAAAGTTTTTTACGGCATTTTGCCATTTTTCCAATTATTTGGCCCTTTTTAATCTATTTTGCCATGGTTGGTTGATTGGTTTACGTGACTGTCCTCTTCACGCAGGCATGCAAGTAGAATTTAGATGATGCCTTTCTGAAAAGACCACTCCAGACGTCGGTGTCAACGCTTATTTAACCGTATCTAAGTACTCGGATACGGTGATTGGTACTAGATCCAATCCGTCGCATTGAGATATCTGATAAGGTCACTCAGGTTAATCTCTTATAAATCTGAAAGGTCTTCTAGTACATGACTACCTAAGAACTTATGTCTCGAGAGATGCAAAGCTGGGCATTCCCAAAAAGAAAGTAGAAAATTGTCTCTTCTGTGCTTTCTTCTCGACAACTTAGACAGAACTCATTATAGTAGAGGCCCATCCTACTAGCATGTCTGCCGACCGTCCAGTGCCCTGTCCCGACTGCAACGAGCCTCGAGATGTCCTTGCGGTTTCTACATGTTAATTGCATTGAGCGCTTATCATTGTAGCAAGGCCACATTTTGTTTGCAATCTTGTACGTTCCTATATTGCGCCATCTGCATTCAGCCTTATAGAGATAATGCTTGAAGATGAAATTTCTAATGGTGAAAAATGGCGTGACTACCGTTTTGTCGTTGGAGGCATTCAGAGCAGAGCCACCTCTAGCCAGCTCGTCCGCCTGTTCGTTGCCTGAAAAATTGCTGTGTGCTGGAACCCAGATGAGGATGAGATCAGCCTGACAACCCAGTCTAAATAGCACACTCCTGCACTGCCCAACTTAAATAGAGGAAGTGGTATGCGATCTTCAGGATGGAAGCGCTGCTTGGCTGTCGACAAAGATGCCGACTTTGCCATGTACCTTCCTGTCGACCAGCATCCTGGCCGCTTCCCTTAGAGCCAGAATTTCGGCCTGCAAAACAGTGGCTTCGTTAGGGAGACGGAAGGAGCGTTCCATACCTAGATCATCTGAAAAGACTCCAGAGCCGACACCGCAGACCATTCGTGATCCATCTGTATATACTCTGACGTCGTATTGCCTTACAATTGTGCCTCCCTTACACTCTCGCCTGGATGGAACTAGAACTTTGAACACTCTATCAATGTCCAGAAGAGGAACCATGTAATCAGTAGATTTCCTCAGCGTAAAGGATAGTTGATCCAGGATTCTGGCGTGACCATACGACCTTGATCTCCACCGCCCAGAAACCGCTAATCTTGCTGCGCTGCTTGAGGATACCGTCAATACATGAAGGTCAATCGGAATAAGGTGTAGTATAATGTTCAGAGCCTCCGAAAGACTAGTACGTAAACATCCTGTTATCCCGACAAAAGCGGATCTCTGTATTCTGTAAAGTTGATCTACCACGTATTTCTTACTTGGTGCAGACCACCATACCACAGAGCCGTAAGTCAGTATTGAACGCACGATTGCTGTATACATCCATTTTGCATACTTTTTTAAATAATTTTCGTGTCATATTAAACATGCCCTGATTATAATAAACAGCCATGTCACAGCAAATGCATCAAATTACTTCGGAATCAAATCAATTAAATTGTTTTCTATAAAAACCCGTTGATATAAAAGTTTCAGGATAATTCGGTTATTCTTTTTTAAGAAATCTTGGTATTCGGGATTTTTTATCCCTGAAAAATATCGAAATTGTCGGTATTGGAAACCCCTGTAAAAAATTATTTCTTAAAATTCGAATTTAATTCTTTTATGGTGAAAGTTGTTCTATAAGATAAGAGGTCTGCAAAAAATATATTTTAAGATCTTCTGATGTTTTGGTGGAGATACAAATGAAATGCAGACATGTAGACAAGCTCAACCCACAACAAATTATAACTTCTGTTTCTAAATTATTTTCTCAAATCGAAATTTTCTTAAAAAAATAGCAAAACTATTTAAGTAGACTGATTGGAGCTGCCATGCCACTGTCTTTCGTGGTTTGAATTTTCACTTCTCATCCCCTGTTGGCTGCCGCTTTTCACTTTCTTAACTTGTTTGGCTGCTTTACTGTTGTTTTCATCAATTTTACTTTAAAACATGATGCACGTTTTTTTCAATAAAATAAAAGAAAAAAATATTCAAATGAAATTTTCGTAACAATAATTTAGGCCGATTAAAGCAAAACAAAAAAAAAGAAAAGGAAAAATAGAAAATTAAATATGAAATAATTTCAGAAAAATTTGAATGTTTTTGTATGCAACAGAAACAACTAGAAACATAATTTTATTTCTTTTTTCTGGTTTCTTACTCCTTTTTTTGCTGCCGTTAGATTTTTAATTTGCCACCCGCCAGCAGCTGTTGACGGCTGCTGTTGCTGCCGTTTGGCAGACTGGCTGATTTGTTTGGGTGTCTACGAGCAACTAAATGTTGCAAATATATGAACTGTGTATTATAAAAGGGTCTGGGTTTCAATCTGGGTCGTGATTGACGGGTTGCACAGCGTTGGTATGTTAAAATGAAATCAAATGACAAGATGAAATGGATATTAAAAGTTTCAAATTCTATTTTCTATTCTTTTTTTGTGCTTTTTTTTCTTTTCACTTTGTTTTACTATTTGATGTGCAGTCGTTTTTCTTTATTTCTATCAGTTGATACGATTTTGCATTTGCTGCTGTTCTTTTGGAAGTTCATTGTCAGGGATTTTGGTTTTTTGATGGAAAACAATTTTGTTGTCCTTCATTTTTTTATTTATTTATTTTTTTTGTTTGGCATGAAAGTGACATTAGATAATGGCAAGATTTTCCGTTCCAATTCGAATCCTAAAATGACTTGCTTAACAAATAAAATATCCAAATTGTTTCCAGTGTTTTATTAAAATAAGTCAAACCAGTTTGTGATAAAGGGAAAAATGCAAATTTTTAATGAAAATTTTAATTCAATTGTTGAATTTTATGGGATGTTATTCGTATAGGAAATTAATCGCTTTGTATTGCGTTGACTTCATGCAGAAAAAGGGGATGACATGAAACATCATCTACATGGAGATTGAAGTTGTAAGGACATTTCACTGTTGTGTTATAAAGTTTCATATGCTTAATTTAATTTTTGCTCTTGCAATATTTACTTATGGGCCTTTAGGATCGACTGAATTGTCAAATACAGCTTGAAAATTTGTAAAAAGCTTCAAGAGCGCTCCTTGAATGTCATAGTTATGCCTTTCTGATTGTGTGCAGTTTTTCCTATTGATGTTTTTTCAAATTAGCTTATTTTATTTTAAAAAAATTCCCCAAATTGAACGAATCGCCAATAAAGTGATTGTAAGTTGAAAAAATCACCACTTGATTTTAAACAGTCTGCTCGTTTGCGAACTGAGCTGACCAAAAATGTTATTTGTTTATTTATTTATTTATTTATTTAGTTTTTTTTTAGCGAGAAGTCAATAAGCCGTTGTTAATATTTTAGTTAAATTTTTTCCATTTTGAACGACTGCTGCCATCCCAAACGTTGTATAATAAAATTAAATTACTACATATTTTTTGTAATCGCTGTCATGGCGATAAAAATCAACACACATGTTTGGAATTTTATCGATAAGAGGAATAAAACAGAATGAAGACTTGTTAAATTTAAACATTTTATCGCGCAACTTTAATCATTTATGCAGCACACAATCACAGAGACACACACAGTCACACACACGCACACTTGAAAAAAAGGAAAAACTAACTGACATATTCCGCATGCACACTTTCGTACACAAAGTTTAAATTTTTAATTGTAACAACACACACACACTCAAACTCACACACACACACAAACTTACATAAATACTCTTTATTTTTTCAATAAATATTCAATTGTAAAAGAGATTGGGAATTTATGCGATGATAAATGACGAGCAAAAGCAGCGGAAAAAAACGAAAAAAAAAAAAATAAAACGCGCTTACAGCTCCGATAATATTCACAAAAGCATAAACTTTTAATTACTCAAACCAACCCTCGCACCACGAAGCCCTCTTTGATAAATAGATGTTGAAATAAGAAAAAGAAATCCCAACAGCGGGAGGGTAAACAGTAACCAGGAGATGAATTGGGGAGGGGGTGGGCAGCAATAGCATTTCTGCAGTTTAATAGAAAAAAAATTAACTGGCCCTCATGCTGGGAGGGGGGCAAAACAATTGACCCATAGTTCGTTTCTTTTTACTTGTTCGATTTTTCTTTGTTTTCGTTGTGTTTCTTTGTTGGCCGATTTTTAATTGTTTGGGACACCCCCGCCCACGCACCTTTTGATGTTTGCATTTAATCAAATGGAAAATTTGTAAAATAAAAAACACATAAACTGTTATTTCAATTTCAATACATTCATCCACTCAGTCATTCTCTTTCGTTCGGTCATTCATTCATTTGTTCATTGATTCATTCATTTAAAGTGTGCGTATGTTGTAACAAAAATGCCAGGCTGGACAAAAAATTAACACAAAAACAAAGAAAATATTTAAAATAAATATATATTTAAATAAAATTGCAACAGAAATATTTATTTATGCTTCAATTCAAAGTTCCTTTTCTGTGTAGACAGGGCTTGCAAGCGCATGATTCGTTAAAAACTTTAAGGACTCCAACAAAAAACTTTAAACAGGATTCAGGATGAGGTTTTTTGAAGGCGGAGATAATCATTAAAAATTAACATTTTTAAAGATTTTATTCCTTTAAGAACTGCCTGAAATAATATTTTTGTACGGAAATGCGTGCATGACAATGAGTCAGTTTGTGTGTAAGAAAGAGTGTGTGTCAGCATGAGAGGCTTCAGCAGCGTGAAAGCAAAATATGAACGATTAAAATTGATGACGCAGCATTTGAAGGAATTAAAATGAAAACAATTTCTGTAACAATTTGATATGAATATTATTTCGACCGACCGACCGACCGAACGTACGGTTTTGGTGTCCAAGTTCGGCCAAAAGCCAAGAGTTCGCTTGATGTTCGGCGTTTTTTATCCTCAAAGATGCGCACAAATGCGACCCCCAAAAATATTAAAGTACAAAAATTAAGTTCAACTTTGTAAAAATATATACAAAATAAAATGTGTTGTAATTTTGTTTTTATTAAATAAATAAATCACAAAAATTAAAATTCTCTGTTAAATAAAAAAATTAGGATTCTGTTTCGGTTTCGTGTTCGAGTTCGGTCTAAAAAGGAGCATTTGGCCGGACACTAAATATTATGAAAAGCAAAAACTACAAAAACAATAAAAGCAACATCCTTTCTTTGTTGTTTTTTTTTTGTTATTTGAAAAATTACAATTATTTCTACTGAAATGGAATTTTATTTAAACAAAAATTCTGTTTTAGTTTTTGTTTGTGTCGCTTTTAAAATGTATTATTTCTGATTGTTTTAGGGCTGAGTGGTCATTATTTTTAAATTTTAAATGCTCAAATGTTTGGGGTTTTTTTTTGTGTTTCGCCTATTTTAATTAGAGTTTTGGCCAGAAATTAATATTTGTCTGAAATCAAAACTCAGATACAAAAATATAAAATTCAAAATAAATAGACCCGCACACGCACACAAACACACATACAAATACACATGTTAATTCATTGACTTAACAATAGATGACATTCTGTTACTAAATTGTGATTCCTACACGCTCAGGATCGGTATAAAATGAAGCAGATGGACGATGTTGTGGTACCAACTAAAAGTATTCAAATTTTCAACAAATCAAATTGCGATTGATAGAAGTGATCTAATGTTTGCGAAGCTTTTAAAGCTACAGCCCAGAAAATCATTCACATATATTGAAACATGATCATGAATTTTTAAATTGTAAACAAAATGAACTATTCTGTTAAAAAGTAAGTTGCAACTATTTAAGTCTTCAGCACTACAACCCGAGTAGACCTCTATGCAATACAATAAATTAGACATCATTAAGGAGTGAGCTACGATCTTTCTGATATGAAGGGGTAAATATAAATTCAATGCATATAGTTTCCTTAGGATGAAATTAATTTTCGAAATTAATCCACTATTATGGTGCTCGAATCTGAGATTATTGTCTAATAACACACCAAGACATTTCATACGATATAGAAAGGCAATCGCCTGGAAATTGATGGTTATAGATAAATCAATCAATCAATCGTAGTGCTTGGCGGTTTAAAAAAGAATGCCGTAGTCTTTGAAAAGTTAATACGAAAATTACACTTTCTCATACAACGTGACACATTATACAATAAAGTATTGATATCATATTCGAATACATCCAGGAGCTAACGATGACCCTTAAATAGGAATTGTATTTCGTCTGCGAGGACGAAAAACTCACATTTGTTGCATTGTGTAATTAGAAGTAGTTCGACTTTCACTATCCAAAAAGAAAAAAAAATACTAAAACTTATTGGATTTACCTGAATTAAATTTCATGACAAAACGTAACAAAACATGTTTAAACAAAGTTCTATTGCGATTGTTTCCAAAAAGTACCTTTTTCTCCAAAATAATGATACAATTTGTACTGTTTCTCAATTTAGAAAATAAAACACACAATTGAAATAAAATACTTATTGTTGGAGCAGGAAGAAGAATTATTAAAATTTTAAATGAAAATGTCCATTCAATAACTGACAATCAAAATCCTACTAAATTGTTTTATGCACAACTACACACTCAAATTTTCCAATGAGATGTGTGTGTGTTTTCATGTATCTGCTCGTATGTGTTTCGGTGTTTGTTTAACCAGTGAGTGAGTGAGAGTGTGTGCGTGTGCATGTGAGCACTGTCTTGTTTCGTTAAACATTATTGATGTTCTACATGTGTTGTTGTCCACTTAATGTCCATCTATCTGTATGCCTCACACTTCCGCACACACTGACATCACTGACTGCAAGTTTAGATACAACAAATGTTGTTTAACTGAATTGAAAGTGCATCAAGTGTGCTCGAATATGTGACACAAAGCTGGTGTCATTTTATTTTTATGGTACAAGTATTTGCAACATTTTAACTAGAAACAAAGACAACAAAAAAAAGGATTCATTCGTAAATTGTTTAAATACTCGTACTACTTGTACTACAAACAAACAAATATGAAGTAGAGAAATATCTCTGTGATACAATTATATTTTACTGCTGTTGTTTGTTTGTTTGCTTATTTGTTTGTTTGAATCATGTAGAGTTTGTTCTTTTGTTATTGTTTTAAATAGGAAAATCATTTTTGCCACGTTAATCACGTAGGATCATATAACATCAAGCGTATCATGGACATACGCACACAGGAACAATTAAACACATACAAAGAATATACAATTTTAGTTTTATTGTCATTCGCACAAGAGAAGAACAGAATAGGCCTTTTTAAATGCCTTTATTGTAAAAGTTGTCATTGATAAGCCGAAGTCTTTCCGTTAATATTGAAGGG
Organism: Gymnocheta viridis; assembly: GCA_956483585.1. Lineage (NCBI taxonomy): Eukaryota > Metazoa > Arthropoda > Insecta > Diptera > Tachinidae > Gymnocheta > Gymnocheta viridis. The sequence goes on along the minus strand of OY101443.1, from coordinate 88,895,897 downwards.
AACTCTGTGGATAAAAAACTTAAAAAGTATCAACTGGACTGGACGACTTTAACTTTTTAATTTATATTTTAAATAACTAATTTAAGTCTTAATAAAGAAATCAGTATGAGACAACTCAAAATTACATACTTCCATTTCCAGTAATTTAAATCATTCATACAAATTTTAAATATGAAATGTTTGTTGATTTAGAAATTCATTAGCAAATTCAAACCTCAAAGAAGAGGAAAAGAAAAAAAAAGACGTGGTTCAAAGTTGCTGCATACTGACTGGCATTAATAACATTTTTGTTTTAGCGAATGACACACTTTCAGATTTCCGAAAGATCTATCAAAAGTTTTCTCTCTCAAATTAATTCACAATTCATTAGAATTAAAAAAGAAAAACATACTTTGAAAAGGCCTTGTGTCGCTCTATCCGCTAAATTTCAACACTCAAATTAATATTCAAATAATATTCATATAAAACAATCACAAAATATGCCTCTACTCTACATGTATGTATGTGTGTTTGAACTAGAGAGCTGCATGAAAGTATTCACACGTATTACTTTGGAAAATCACATACATAATATGAAGTTCAAAAATAGTTCAAAGAAACTCAATCTACTAACAAAGCTTTACAGGCTCAAACAAACGATTCCTTGATCTGCTTTTTTCTTGTAAAAGTTACAGCTGGAAAAGTACACATAAAAGAAAAGCTAATGGATGTAGTTTTGGTAGGCGAAATAAGTTTTGAGGACTTCTTACAACAAAGTCCGTACTTAGGATATGAATTCGAAACATTATTCCAAAGTAAATTGAAATAAAATGCAATATCTTTTGAAGAAGAAAATGAGTTAAGAAATTCATGTACACATTTTTTAAGAGAGCTTGTGGTTGGCGAATTAAAAATTCGGCTTCCAAAATATAAAACTATTTTGAAGAAAATTTCGAAATTGTTCTATATATAGTACTCTCTTAAAAATTATGAATTTATCTAATAAATTTTCTACTAAAAATAAAATAAAAAATTAGAATAAATAAAATGGGTAAACTGGGGTTTGAACTTGAGCCAAATCGTTTCAATATATATATATATATATGTATATATATTTCGATATTGATATTTTAAATGAAATTAATTTTCGAAGCAATGAAATAGAAGAACCTCAAAGACAATGGAGCTTTATTACTGAGCAAGTATGGGATACGAAAACGATTATCACCGAATTCTGGTGATGAGTGTACAAAAACTCGATTAATGAAAATACCTTTAAAGAGTTGTAGAACTTTTAGTTTGGCCTTTTTAAAATGTAGAAGTGGAGCGTTTATTCAGTTTACTGGGATTAGATAAAAGCAAATTTAGAACTAGAATGAACACGGAATTGTTATGTTTGGTTAAACGAGAGAGGGTGTGAAATTAGACCACTCTAGTGTATGTTAACTCTTGCACATCACTGTATTAAAATTTAATATTCTTTACTTTGTCAGTGCAGCAGTTAACAACAAACTAATTAATTGTTAAAAGTATTTTTATAATTTAACTATTTGTAAGCGTCAGCATAGTTCGTAAGAAGTTATTGACTGCAAATTAATGTTGACCAGAAATAATTTTTATATACAAACCGGAAATTTATATAATACAGATCAGAATTAATTAGACAAATTAACAAAGAAAATTGTTTTCTTTAGACTTTTTACTTCTAAAAAAGAGTGGTCATTTGAAACGACGGGAGAGCTTGGACAATATTCATTACACAACGTATGCTTCTACACTTTAGACATATCGGATGATATTGAAAAAAAATAGGTTCATCTGAAAAATACAAAAATTATTTAATCTGTGAGGAAGATGTAAATTATATTTTTGATATTTTGAATACTCTTAACAACTTTAATTAAAATATATTGAAGTTTTTTTTGGACTACCAAAATTAGATCTCATATTTATACCACTAAAACTTTTAATACAAAATATGTAAATATATTTTGCGTGTAAATAACTAAAATATGAAATAAAATTAAAGATAAAATTATGTTAAAAATGCACAGATGTCTGAAATGTAAAATTTTTTCTTAATAATATTAATAAAAAGCAATGTTACGAAAACTAGCCTTTGTCCCTTTCTCAATTTTTTGGAGGAAGTGAAGGACGCAAGTAACAGATTAAGTAACAAAACATTTCTCAAACATTTCACTGCATTAAGCCGATAGACTTAGTCGCTAGTGCTTTAGCTTTAAGATTTATTGTAATTTAAATTACCATAAATATGTATATAAATAAATAAAAAAACATTTCACTGCACACACTTCATTAAAACGAACAAATTCATTAATCCTCTGTTTTATCTTCATTATTTTATTTATTAAATTGTTAAAATTTATTAGAATTTTTTTTTTATAATTTTTTTCGTTTTTCTTTAATTCTTATATGATATTGCTATCTCTGTGCCAATTACAAATTCATGTAAAAGTGACAGGCACCCTCCGTGTGAAGTTCCAATATCAGAACCGGTCACTACCACTAGGAAGCCGGTCACGCGAATTATTTTTGTAATGTAGTTTTTCAATGAGAGTCACGCACATTAATATATTAAAACACATCAGTGTGCTTGCAATAATGGCCGCATAAGGAACGAATGAATATTTTGCATTTTAACACGATTCGTGCAGCTCTCTAATGTGTACATGCACACATAAAAGTGTTTTTACTTTTTGTTTTTGCTTCTGTCTTTTTCTCTGGCCTTTAATCCTATTCCATCAAATGAGCGAGCATTCGAACAAACCAACGAACCAAATATTTAGGCTGTCAGTGCAATTTCTGTTGAAATGACAACAGGGGAGGGGCATTTCGGTTGCTGTTGGTTTCTTCCACCAACTACATACTAAACCTGTCATCCATACACTCCGCCATCCAACCATCCGTTCATTAGTGCATAAAAACATACATAAATACATACTACATATTCATACGAAGCGGTAGTATCAGTCAGCTGAATGCTGTTGCAAATGTTGCACATAGTTTATGTATCTGCCACAGCAGCAACAACTACGAGGACGACGACGACGATAACGACAACGACACGTAATTAAAAGGCAACAATTCATGTGGTATTCAGGCTGTCACGACCAGTTAATATTGTTGAATTTTAAGCAAATAACAATGTACAACAACACATAATGCTGTTTAACATAATTCTATACACATACACACACATGCAAACATAATCAGACAAACATACATCCATGTGCACATATGTACATTTCTTCACAAATTTATCACAAATATGCTCACACACACAGATGTTTTTAAACAATTGTACAAACAAAATAGTATATTTGTGTGTAAATAGTTTTCAATATTATTAAATTTCATATTTAACTTAAATATTGACATGAAGCAAATAAAAGGATGTCTACAATATGTGAACTGATTTCCGAATCCTTTATTTCTTTTTATCATGAGTGCCATAAACCATAAAGATAATAAACAAAATTGTCGCTCTTAAGTATTTTACCATTGAGGTGTGTTATGAATTGAGGAATTTCGAGAATAAGAGATTACAAATCACAATTTAATAAGTTCGAAATCATCAGAGACAAACAATATGCTGTTGATGTAGAAACAAATTTGGCCAATCAGACTTAAGACATCTATCTATCTCTACGCTCATTAAGTCAATGCATTAGAAGTAGATTATATAAAATAGATGATCTCTGCTAAATTATTAAGATTGCTCCCGGTTTTGGGGAATGTGTCCCCAAATCGCAAATTATTTCTGTTTGGAGAAGTAAATTTCGTGTTGTGGCGTGGACGATTTTATGGGGATAATAAATTCCTACTTTTTATTATTTTTTCCTTTCACTTTTTTGTTGTTTTTATTCCATAATTCCCGAAAGAATTTTTATGAAAATTCCAAAATAATTTTGTTTTACTATTCTATTCTAGTCTCGTATTCTTTTTCGAGTCATAATTTGTATAAATAATGATTTGAAATCACACTCAACAGGGCTACCTAAACAGTGTTGAATACATGGAAAAAACGTGAACACTGATGATGGGAGTGCGTAACGGCTCCCGAAAAACAACGTTGTAAGTTGAAATTAATTGATATTAATTTTTCCCTTGTTCCTTTCGAATACTATCTCATATTCAATTCCTTTTGACTAAAAAAATGTTAGGAACTTTAACATTTGTTTCCCTTTTTATGGAGAATTTGCAAAATTATAATTAAAAAAATGAGTTTATTAGAAATTATTGTATCATCATTTACAAACCAAAATTTATGTCTTAAGAAAACTTTGAATAGCAATTATTTTGATAAAAAGTTAAATAAATGTTACATATTTTTCAGAAAAGAAAACGGGACTAGACTTTCTGCATTTTGGATTTAGATGCAAAAAGAGAGACAACAGCAGCTGCAATATAAATTTTAGTGCTAAAAAAAGAAACAAAGGGCTGAACCTCGAAAAGGCTAAGCTGACATCGATAATGACGTGCAAAAACAGAAGAGAACCCCGATTTGGCACCTGTTCATGCGGTGGCCTTAAAATGATTTCAAACTGCTTCTCATGGTAGCAATTTCGGGAATTGGTAAAGAGTGCAGTTAGATTGTACTTAAAACTAGAGAGAGAGCACCATATAAAATAATACAAATGAAATCGATCTACGAATACTGGTAATTGTTGTATTCTTATTACGCACAAGATGATCAACAACAGAAAGTACATGCAGATGTCCGGATCTTAGTGGTTGGAGAATTACTTGACCAAAGAGATGCTGGGTATTGAAAGATTTATTAACGTTCTGTGTATGTGTCCGTGTGTGTGGAAGTGTAAATATACATATATCAATCTGTTTGTGATTTTCACCCGTCCCGTATAACTATTTTCTTTCAATAATACAGAAATGGAAAACTTTTCTATAATTGCTGTTGTTTTATTATTTTTCATTTGACTTTTTTCCATTATTCCCAGCTAACATTTGGTAGATTATTTGACGAGCGCGATCACTTCGCGACTCTTTTTTTAACCGTCCAGACGATTGTTGGATTAACATGACTTTTTACTCTCCCAACTGATGCTTTTGCGAGTACTTCTGACCATTGTTGGACGATTTAATCGTCGTTTACGCATTTTGGCGATATTTAGGCAAATTCAACCATCATGTTTGCATTGAGAGTGATAATAAAAAGTGTTCGTTTGATTAAAATGTTTTCTTTTAAATCGTATTTTTTTGAATTAAAGTGAATTTTAAAATAAAATACAATAAAAAATATTTGTTTCAAAGATTTTCAAAAACTTTTGTTTGTTGAGGTGTTTTTTTTAGCTAGTCTATATACATGCATTTCATTGGTGCTAAAGCCAAATCATCAGTAGACCTTAAACCATATTTTCGAGGCAATCTCGATTAATAAATTAAAAAAAAAATTGTGCAATTCACAAGCTCAGTCGTATGAATTATCGTTTAAAACGTTTGCTTATGTGCTTGTGAACAGACAAAATTGTTGTATCGTCATTTTTTTTAGTATTTTATATGTCAATGTATTCAAGTCGATCAACAAATTTCTTTTTATCAAATAAAAAAAAACATGAAAAATGAAACTGAAATAAATAAACTAATTAATGATTAATAGAATAAAAAAGAGTCTTACACGATTCTTTTAGGCGCATCGTAGACGACTCATATAGAAGACTCGCGGACGATTAATTTAATCTCCCCCGTTCCGATCGCGGAAGATTCTTCTACGATCGAAATGCTAGCTGGGTTGTTATAAAATTGTCGAAGTGTTCAAGAGTGTGTGTGTGTTTGTATGTGTGCTCAAATTTCTACCTTGTTACACAAGTGATTTTAATTTGTTTATCATTAAATTGAAAAATTTGTTAAATATTGTTTATTGCTGTCATTGTTTTTTTGTTGTTATTTTTGTGTTTGTTTTTTTCTGTTTTCACTTTATGGCCAACCATCAATATTTACTAATAACTACAACAACAATAAATAATCATAATAAATAGTAGCAGAAGTAAAAATTAAAAATATGATTAAATACCTGAAATGAAATATAGCGGATGGTCCAAACCCAAGAATCATTTTAAAAAAATATATCAGTATTTTTTCTGTTCGGAATATTGAATATCAGGCGGTAGTCATAACTCTGCGGACCAAAATGAGTCGCTTTACTCTTGACCAACTTTGCGAATTATTACAAACTTATTATCGGATATCGGATTTTGGGCGAAAAATAATCGCTGTCAATTGTCCTCGTCGGAGCTGCAATTCGACCTCTTTAGATGTTTTTTTGCGGGGTACGGTTAAAGATCGATGGTGTGCCATTGATGAGGTAGAACTAAAAATCGTCTTGAAGATGAACTACTCCGAAGCCACCCGCGGCTTTCACGTGAGTGAAATCATGTTCCATAAATAATCGAAAATGATGAAGTTGGAATTTTCAAACAAAATTTAGAATGCAAATAACAAATTAATCTTTTATTTTAATTTTTATGAGCTAAAAAGCCCATGGAAACGAACTTTAATTACAAATAGAAAAGGTTAATGTTAATAAAAATATAAATTATATGTGATTCACTTTATTTCATTTTCAAAAAAGCTACTTGTATTTGGGCCACCCAGTACATGTTATGAAATAAGCTTATACTCATGGGTATTATATTGTTATATAAACATACATACTTGTCATATGCATTTGCATCAATATGTACTCGTATGTACAGCAGCAGTCGAAATAATAGCACAAACCATCAACATTTTATTGAGCCCTTTTACATCTTTCAAAAGGTTGATGTGATTTCTCGATATCTGATTTTGAACAATTTCACAAAGTTAAAACGAAAAAAAACTATCGCTTCACAATGATTTTAGCAAAATTTAATGAAAGAAAAGTTGGGTGGTGCTAATACGAGTACATTGACGTCACGAAGTGTCATTTTTTTTATTTATTTAAAAAATTAGTCAATGGATATAATCCTTACAGCCTAATAAAAAGGCACAAAAATTATATTAAATTACATGAATTATAATAAAAATTTATAAGTTATGAATTATGAAAAAATAATTTTATATTTTATAATATTAGAATTCAAAGAAAAATCAACAAGTTCAGACAAATAATTATATTGACGACATAATCTCGTGAAAGGATCAGCCATAGCATAATTAGACCTACAAAACTTAATAACAAGAGGATTATAATGGCGAGTACTACGACAAGGAATATTAAATTTAACAGAATTTAAAAGAAATTCAGAGCAAATGTTACCATTGATAAGGTTTATCATAAAAGAAACATTTAACATTGTACGACGACTTTTGAGAGTAGGAAGGTTTATTAACGCTAATCTGCAGGTATATGAAGGCAAATTTGTTGAGGAACTCCATCCAAGGCCACGTAAGCAGAACAACAAGAATTGTTTTTGCACAGATTCAATACGAGTATTATGAATGTTGTAGTATGGATCCCATATGATTGATCCGTATTCTAAGATAGGTCTAACTAGAGACACGTACAGCTGCTTCGTAATGTAAGAATCAGAAAACTCTTCAGACCAACGCTTTATAAAGGCAAGAACACCTCTAGCTTTATTTACAGCCAAAGTAATATGAGAAACAAAATTTAACTTAGGATCCAGTAAAATTCCAAGGTCAAGAAATGAATCAACCAAATCCAACTGATGACCTCCCAAGGAATAGTTAACAGCAATAAGACTACTTCCTGAAAAGCGCATGCATTTACATTTTTTTAAATTCAACTCCATCAGGTTGTGTTTTCACCATTCAAAAAAGTTATTAAGATCACTTTGAAGATAAACGTGATCAATAAAATGATTAAACGAATAAAAAATTTAACATCGTACGCGTACATCAGTATATTTGCGAAGCTGGCAAAAGATCGATCGATGGATCATAATTGATGAAAGACAGTGAAGAAATTTAACGACAAATAATCACGCTTTGAGAGAACACAAAATATGCAATTGCCTTCGATATTTATGAAATAGAAATTCATCTTAGAGCTTCAGTTTTTCTTGCTACCTGAGAATAATTGTAACTGATGCTATTATTTTTACCCACAGTGTATTTATTTCAATACATATTTGAAAAAAAGGAAAAAATAAATCATACAAACCTTTTCTATAGCATTTTCCTTTTTTTTAATTTAAAATTTTTTTTAAACTAATTAAAACATTTGACATAGAAACACACGTTCAGCAAATTTGTTTTCATTTAATGACGTTGTGATTTTTATTTCATTAATAATTTTATTTATTCATTTATTGTTATTTTTTTTTTGTTTTCATTAATTAAGTACATTTTAATTAAATTTTCATTATTTTATAATTTTCATATTAAATTCTTGATCAAAGATGTTTTCTTTTGTTTTATTTATTTATTTATTTATTTTTGTTGTTGTTGTTGTTTAATTTAACGTCAAATCAATATTTTATCTTCGGTTTTAGTTTATTAAGAATTTTATATTTTGGAATCCCACAAATACATACAAACATTTAGATAATGACATTAATAAGATAAGATGAATTGAATTGAGTTGATGGCTGGATGGATGGAAGGAAGGACATTTAAAAGTGCTAGAGCTTAAGGATAAAGTTAGAGTGTGTGTAGATTTGTTTGATATTTGCTTTTCTTAAGATTAAAAGTTAGTTTGCGAGTTAAAAATGAGGGAGTATGAAACGTATTAAGGAGGGAGGGATGCTTTTATTTGTAGTTTATTTAGTTGGATTTATTTAAGATGAATAACAATTTATGCGAAAGGATTTTAAACTACAGACTAAGGAAAATAAAATCAAATTAAATATTTTCAAATGTGTGTATAATATCTCAAAAAATATATTTTGTATGTTTAATTAAACAAAGTTTGTTTTAAGTGATTTGAAGCATTTATTTAGATGTAATTATGTTTTATTCTATTTGATGAAAGATATGAATTTTGCTTTTAATTTAATTAAGTCATGCTGGCCTGGCAGCACTAATAATTCAAAGAAATTCTGCTTGTTAGAATTCTAAGAAAAATCTTTATAATCATTATTATTGAATTATAGGTTGATGTATCAAGTCTGCAGCAGAGTACAGCCTGTCAACTGTTGTGGCTTTGCATAATTTTTTTAACGGCAAGAATATTTTTTTAAATTTCTCTTTTTGTACACCGAACAACCAAAAACATTGCAAATAGAAAATTCCTACTAACATTTTTTTTAACTTTTGTATACAATTTTAATTGCTGTAATTACTAAAATACTTGTTAAATGAATAAAACATTTGTCACAAAAATGTTCTTTAATTTCATTAATTCAAGCATTTAGGGGGCAAAAAACCCTCCTTAAAAATTGTAATTTTTTGCAAAGGAATTTCTTAGAACCTCCGCGAAGGCAAATAATATGCTTCAAACATCCTTTTTGTAGTTTCTTTAAAGTTTGAAATCCTTTTCACATAAATTGTAAAACATATATTTTTTTTAAATGCAGTTTGTCAGGTAAATGTTGGCAAAACGAATATGTTGAAAATCTTGCATTCCATGGGTAATTTTAACAATGAATAATTATTTATTTTTAACTGCTGCTTTTATGGGAATTGTTGAAATTTTAGTATTTTAAATATTTATTTGCACTTTTTCCCAAAATTAATATTTTGATTTCATGAAAATTTAATATAATATCTCCAGTTGTTCTAAGAAATATTTGGGTAAAGTTCCCTGAAACGCGCATAGGAACTAGCTACAACCCTCAATAATCAATTACAATTTGTTTTTAATTAAACTATTAATATTTACTAAATACGTAAAATATTAATTTTTGGGAAAAAGTGCGATTAAAAATTTTTACTTAAAAAATCAATAGAATAACATTAAGGTTATTTTAATTTTACAAACATTTATTTGACAAAGTGTACGTGTGTATGCATGTATGCACCTTAGGTGCACCCCTGTTGTATGAACAAAAAATTCTGGTGGGGGGTTACTCTCTATTGGCATGCGAAAGAAAAATGGTACAAAATGAAACTATTTTTATACTGAAATTGCTTTCACATCGCAATAGAGAGTAACCAACCCCACTGGAAAAAATTTGAATGTAGATGTTTATCAAAAGTGTTGAGTACCTTGCCAAAAAAACTTTACCGCACGTCACTGGCAAAACGCGGCAGAAATTTATCTCGTTCAGTCTTAAATAACAAACCTTTGTTTGAAGCAAATAACAAAATTGAAAAAGTGTCGTAATTTTCAAGTCGATTGGAGACACCTAAAAATTGTTGCTAATCGTTTTGGAAATGCTTATATTGTTATTTAAAAGATTTCGAACTATTCGCCAATTACTTGTTCGTGAGTTCAAGGAATTGAGCACTTTTTTTCGGGGGCCATCCTAATCTACATGCATGCAAGGGTTATTGCTACTAATAATCTTATTATGTGTGGTTTCATTTGTATTTCTTTCATTTTAAATTTAATAATGTCTGAGATTTATTTGTTTCTTCATTCTTAATTTAATAAAGTTTTATTACATTAGATTTGTATTTTCTTAAAATAAAATTTAATAAAAAAAATAAAACAATACAATCACATTTAACAGTTTTTCTTGTTTTCTTTTTGCTTCTCTCTTGTTTCTTTCTTACAGGATAAATTTTATGGAAACCCAAAGTGAGTAAAAATATTTTTACCAGTGCATTTATTACACTCGATACTTCTTGTATATTTAGTTTCTTGTTTAGTTTTTGCTTTTAAATTTATTCATTTCTTTGCATTTGAATTTCTTTAAAGACAACATTAAAATTTATACACAAACAAACACACTTTCATACGTAAAGGACACACAATACACAACAGACACGAAACATTCATTCACAACAATAGATACAATTAGAATTAGATACATACAATAAAATAGAGCGGAACGGAGCGGAGCAGAGTGTATTGAAGGATACAAAAAAAAAACAGAACAGATTTAGTTGACGTACGAAGAATAGATACTCTTTCTTGTATGTATTAGTTTTTTTAAAATTTTAAATTTTAACGTTTTTTTTCACTTGCACATTTTTATACATTTTCCTTAACAAAAAATAAAAACGTTTCTTTTCCTCTTAGTAGCTGTAGTTGTAGTAGTAGTATGTGGTATGTAGTATGTGGCAGTTGTAATATTAATAGGAGTGATAGTTGTTGTAATAGTTGAAACAGCTTTAAGCTTATTTGTATTGTTGTTGTGGTTGTTGTATTATTTTAATAGTTTTCGGTTGTGTATGAAATCAATGATTTAACAATCACAATTTGTTTATGCAGCTGTTTTATGTTAATCTTTTTCCACTACTACTGCTGCTGCACAGTGGGACATTTTGACAAAGAAATTGGAAATAAGCTTTTCGGCAGTCAATTAATAACTCAATTAGCAAAAAATTTTTTTTCGATTTTTGACAAAAAACTCTTTCATGAATTTTATGTTTAATAGAATTTCTTTAAATTTTTTAAAAATAGACACATTCCTCTACACATTGAACATTGAGCAGTGGTGTCTTTGAAGACTTATGGTAGAATCTGAAGACACATATTTTTGTGGGATCCTCTCTCTATCTCTACATTGTATGGGGCTTTTTTGTACATTTCTAAAAAATAAGAATAAAAATGCTCTTAAACGAGGGGGATGTAGAGGGCTTAAAATGTTGTACAAAAATGTTTTTCCTAAAATTTTATTATAAATCTCTAAATACAACGAAGCAAAAAACCCAACTTGAACGCCAGAAATAAGACAAAATTTAAAGGATGTTTAAGGGTTAATTTCATAAACTTAGCCGGTCATATTAAGTTTTGACTTGATAAACTTAAACTTGAATTTTCGGCTTTGTTGTCTTTGAAAACCCTTAATAGAATTTATTAACAAAAATTTTCATAGGATATTTCAGCCCGATCTATTGCAGTTTAAGGAGAATTGTTTTTCAAGAAAGGGACAAAAAAGACCCACGCAGTGAAGAATTAGAGGGTTAATATGTTTCACAAAAATGTTGCTGGCAGTGTTTTACATCAATCTGCTGAGCAGAGCACATCTTTTATCTAAAATGTAAGGATTACAAAACTTCCTTACGCTGGCGATTCACTACAATAAAGTGCAAAAAGGGGAGCATTAGCTTCCCCTAAAATAAAACTCAATTGTAAGTTTTCAAAACACCGATACGCGTTTATTTTTTTTTTTCTCCACTCTGCCAGAATCAGTCGTTGGAACTTTGTAATTTTTTTGAGAGTTTTTCTTTTCCATGTGTTAAATAAACGTGATAAAAACTTTTAACTAAAGTTTTTTCCCAGAAAGTGCAGATTTATTTCGTATTTTTTATGCAATTCTATCACTGTGTATTTGTTTTGTGGTCCTTTTTCACCAACACTTATACAGTTAATAACTTATGTATTTACAAACACACACTCCCGTACACACGAATACACACACATGTTTTATAAATAATATAAATAAAAGTCCACAACAAAAATAGACATTTCTGAACAACATTTAAGGACGACATATTTAAAGATGATTTTGAGAGTCAACAAACATTTAAATATATCAAAAAAACATACAAACGAACAAATGAACAACATACAAGACTACTGACCATTGACTGGCTGACTGGCTGACTGACACTGATTAAGAGTTTTGACATTTTAGATTATTCCTGTGTTGTTATGCTTGTGTGTGTGTGTGAGCGTCTTGAAAAACTTAACTGTGGGCCACCAATGATACGAAAGAATTGAGTATAATAAGAAAATAATTTTTACCATTTAGGCTGATGGCAGTCAGTGAGCGAATCCTGACACAGAACAGGTCCTGCAAGAAAAGACGATCTAAAAATCTAAATTTGCATTCTTTTTGTGTTCAAGCAGATTTCACAGGTAATACTTAAACGTTTCGCCAAGCATCCGCTACCGCACTTTTCCATAAACGGTAGAATTTTTCTTTTTCAAAATATTTTTCAATTCACGCTGGAGAAATGTCTGGGAATCTGTGGAAGAATCTCTCAAGATGTTGAAGGCAGCAGAATATACTGATCTGTGCTGGTTAAGAACACATGGTGCTGGTGGGTTTTATTCAGCATGATCTCACCAACACATGATCAATAAATCGTTTTCATCAACTGCCTAAATGTTAGAATCTTATTTATAGAATAATTCTATGCAAAGCTTTACAATATTTTGGAATAGAAAAACATGAATTATAACTTTAGATCAAAATCTTCAACAGTTCGAAAGGTTTTTGCTATTTGAAAATAAACACCACTTCGATTCCACTGTTCCTTGTTTTTAATTTTTTTCTGTAGTTTTATCATTTTATTGTTCATTTTCTTCTCGCAAGAAGGAGTAAAAAGTGTCTTGAATTATTTATTTGAATTTTATTTTGAATAGAAAATATATAAACAACTACGAGAAGAAATATTTAGCAGGCAGCAAGTAGTTTCATATTTGTGCAACATTTGAAGTCCTTTGAAATTGTTAGTCAATTGTTTATCTAACCTGAATTATTTTTTGTTTCATTTTCTTTTTATTGATATTATTTTCAAAATCAATATTTTCTCTGTTTCTTTCGTTCTGCAATTTTGTCCTTTCACATTTTAGTTTATTTTCACAATAATTAGTCTTAATTCTTTCGAGTTGTTTTTTTCTTCTTTTGTTTATTTAATAAATTATTTATTATATTAAATTGCGTTAGTTTGTGTTTTTCCAGTTGCAGTTTTAATTATTTTATTTATGCTAAAATAAATTTATTTGAAATCTTATATTTGCATTCGACTACATTTAAAATTTTACAATTTATTTTCATACAATAACAATCATAATATTTTTTTCTTATTTTCATTTTAATTTTCGTTTCATTTAGTTTTTTTTCGGTTTTTTTTAATATTTAATAAATATTTACATATTCTAACTAATTTAATATTAAATTTAATATACATTTAGATGAATTTTTTTTAGTTGCTCTGACAAGTTTTTAATATTTTATTTAAGTACTATGAAACAAGGACTTTACATATTCAGGTCCTTTTCTTGTGTGTGTGTGTGTTGCAAAATAAACACGACAACAACACGAACTTTTTCTTACTTTCATTATTTATTACAAACTTTCAAAGTTTGTGTTTTTTTGTTTTTTTTAAAGTAGTAGTTGTTGTTTTTTTTAATTCAAAAAATAATGAGAAAAACTAAAGAAGAAATAAAATAATTTATATGTACATACTTAAGTCTTCATAAAAATCTTGCAAATATGCAATTAGTTGCGGAAAGGACGGTCGCTGTTTAGGATCCAACAGCCAGCAGCAGGACATGACAGTGAAACTGGAAAAGGGTTGTGAAACAGAATAATAAAACAAATTTCAAGATTGTAAATCAAATAAAATATATAATTAGAAAGCAATGAGTACAAAAATGCCTATCTAGTAAAAAAAACTCTATAATTACACTGTGCAACACAAAAAAGTAATACAAAAAAGGTTCGGAAAACTGATACACGTTTATCGGCATTTTAAAAGTTCACGTCTGCCAATAAGTTGTTTGGAGGTAAGATTTCAACTCCTTGGCAAATGTTTCTTGTGAATCGGCATAAGAAATCATGCCAGTCTTACGTTTTAGCTAAAAGATGAGTTTAACAAACTTATGTTAAACATTATGAGGAACAAATTTGTAGATTATTTTATAACTCTACATCTTCAATTGGCCCCTTTTTCAAAGAGGAATAAAAAAACACCCACAAGCTAAAGATTAAAAGAGGTTTATACAAAACTAATTGTTACAAAACTCTTCCATAATTCTCTGAAGAAACCAAAGTTGGAAATCTATATTATTAATAGGCAAACACGTATTTTTAGATCCCTTTTACGGCCGTAATACCGAAGTGGTTTTAGAAAGATTTATATGTTTTTTAAACGAGTTTTTACATAGATGTGCACAATATTAATTTTATTCAAATCGGTCTGATATTTAGGAAGCTATAAGCGTTTAATGTTGCTACTAACACATGCACACTTATTACACATGCTTCCTAGCTGAAAAATAAACAAAGTGTGCATGTGTATTTGTCCAATTTGCTTTTGCATAGAAATGAGACTGAGTTTTAAATTGTTTATTCATTATATTTTGTATTTTGTCGTATGTACTCGCATTTATGTAAATGTTTATTATTAATTTCTAGAATGCAGTCGATTGAGTCGACCGCTGGATACACTAGTTTAACTTAGAAGTCAGAAATAAGTCAAAACCTAAAAAGTGTTTAAGGGATAATTTCGCACTTATTCAGACGGAATTATTTCTGGTCTTTAAGTTAAATTTTCGCTTTGAGAAACTTTGAAAACTTGCAGTAGAATTTAAGGACAAATATTTTTGTTGAACACTTTAAGCCTCGAAATTTTCGCTGTATAAATTATATTTTGTATTTTTCTTTAAAAGGGGGTCACAACTCCCCTAAGCAGCATAATAACGGTATAAGACGTCCTACAAAAATATTTGACACAAGACTATACTTTATGTCTTCAAAGACTTTAAAGCTCCAAATTCAACTTGAACGCCAGAAATAAATTAAAACCTAAAATGTCTGAATAAGTACGAAATTAACCCTTAAACACAATTTAAGTTTTTTACTTATTTCTGGCACTGGGAATGAGCTTTCAACTTTGATGTCTTCAGAGACTTATAATATAAATTTTGACGAATTTTTTTTTTGTGAAACATTTTAGTCCTCCAGCTCTTTTACTTATGGGTCTTTTTTGTTGTTCTTTGAAAAGCGGCCAACAAAGTCCGTTTAATCGAAGAGTTGGATATTTAAACTGTTCTACAAAAATGTTCCTCGTACTGTTTTTTATAAGTTTGCTGAACACATATTTGGGGCAGGCATTTACTGGAAATCGATCGATTTGAAATCGCTTGATAAAATCATTGTCAAATGCGTGTGCTGTAAAACGGACGATGTAGTAAGATGGACTTTGACTTCTTAATTATATATTTTAAACACTGAAAACATTAAAAAAGCAGGAGATAATTTGCTTTTAGTAGAATTTGTTTTTTGAAATCGAGTGAAATCAATAGATTTCCATTATATGTCTGATTATGCCTTAAATAAAAGATTCACATGGTTTATTAGGCCGATTCACAATAGACATTTGAAAAGGCGGGAAACTTTAACGCCCCCAACAACGTAGGGCCAGGCTCAAACTTCTAACACGACAATGGATTTGGTCCCTTCTGCCAGCATCAGTTTTCAGAAGCTTGTTATTTTCGAAATAAAAATAATTTTGTTGCACAGTGCTGCATATTGATGTCGCAGCATTGAAGATGACAATCAGGACTTCTTTAAATATTCATTTTTCGTTTCTTTAAACTAGAAAAGATGATTATAATTTACTTTCGAAACCAAATCCTTAAATATCCTTTAAAATATACAACCAATATTGTTTTGGAGAAAAATACATATTCGGGGTTGTCAAAGAATCCAATGTTGTCGGAATTGGATTTGAAACTACGACAAAAAATACTTTTATGTGAAGAATTTCAATGTTATCGGTTTTATGTTAAAAACAGATAGTAATTCTAGATTGAACATAAAACCCATGACATTTAAATTCAAGATACAAATTATTATTTTGTCGCCTGTGACAACCCTGATTGAGGATACTTGAATATTGAGAAATAAATGCCAAAATTGCATCCTTTGCTTTGTTAGTGAAGTGAGAAATAAAGTTTAAGTCTAGTGAAGTTAAATTATGTGAGTGCACCGAATCGAATATTATTATTTACACAATTTTAAATATGTATTAAAAAGGTAGAAGGATTACATTTTGGAATGTGTTGCTCAGCATTCTAGTCCTCAATATTTATTTTTCTCAAACTATTTTCATGCACATTTCAAATGTTATTGAAATATTTATTTTCGAAAGTGGTTTATCAGCATCCTTTTAAATTTAGGATACAAAATAGAGTTTAATAATATTTGGTTTTTTTTATATTTAGTTTTTAGATTTGTTTCATCTGTCACCGTTTCAAACATACGAAACGATTTTCTTAAGGAGGAGTAGAGAAGCAAGAAGGGATAGAAAATAGGAAAACATTTTCAAATCTTCTTTATTACTTACAATTCATCTGGGCAATTGATTGGTTGCGATAAACGAAAACCATCCGAAAGATATGGGGTCAATTCGAAGATATCCACCTCTTCAAACGGAGTCATGGCCAGAGTGGCCAGTTCCCAAAATAAAACACCCAGACTCCAAGTATCTGAATATTGATTGTATAAATTTTTCTGCTGCAATGACTCCAAGGCCATCCATTTCAAAGGACGATTCTCGTTGTCACACAGACAGTGATAGTCGTCTGGAAAGAGGTCACGTGACAAAGCACTATCACATATTTTCACGTAGGAATCTGAATCCAAACTGGTTGAAAAAAATACAGAATAAATATACATTTTGCATTAATATTAAATAGTAAGTAAAAATATTTTTTATATTTGTGAATTTAAAAAAATATGCACTGAAAAAGAAAATGTAAGAAATTAATGAAATTCTTGTGTACAAAAAATAAAAAAAATTTACAAAATGTCTGAGTTGAGATACGAACGCATGATCTTTGAATTGAAAATTAACTGCTCCGCCCGCTGAGCGGATGCTTTTTTACATTTTTATGGTCTAAAAATCTGTTTAAATGTATTAACTAGTTATACGCGCTTAATAAATTCTCTAACTAGAGATGGGATCGTGAATAACTTTTCAATCACGCTCATGCTCTCTCACGATAAAGCAATTTTACTTATACACGACCTTATATTTTTGGATCGCGTTCATTCACGCTCATGTGAGTAGAAAAAAAGTAGCCACAATCACTCTCACCAAATACTCACGAAAAAAAAAACTTTTAAATAATTTAAAAATTAAAAAAATTAAATGAAAAAAAAATCTCCTCATGCACGCTTACTCACGGTTAGTTTTTCTATGCTCACGTTATTGTACGCTCACGTGATTCAAACAAGGAACTAATCAAGATAAAGCATGATTTGCGCTGATTACGTGATTATGATTATCAAAATCTAATTGATCAATAATTTGAAAAATAAATTCATTAATAATCAATTAATTCTGATATGGATTATTCAAAATCGTCACTAATTGATCAAGGCAAATTCGTAGCAGGTGGATTTGATACCGCAGCTGATTTTTTTTAGTTTTATTTAAGGCGAAAATTGGTTGGTTGGTTGAAAATTTTTATAATTAAAAAAAATTAATAGTAAAAACAAAGAAAAATTAAACGAAAATTGAAATAAAAAGATAAAAAGAGTGTTAAAAACAAGTGAAAAATGCGTAAATGTTCGTTCATTGGATTTCAAGGGATTTAAAAAAAACAACAATTAAAAACAAAACTTTTTGAAATAATAATAATTTGCAATATATTAGTTTTTCGCCTTAGTCAAATATTTTTGACAATGCACTTTAATTTTACAAAAACGAAATGCTTGTGGTTTTTGGAGTGTTGTGGTTGTTGTAATATTAGGTCCACCTGTTATGAATTCGCCTTGCTAATTGATTAATCAACTTGTTTAATAATTTCATTTAAAACAATTGAATAATTTAAGTTTTTAGTTTTTCCTTCTGTATTTTCTGTTTCTGTAGTTCTTTCATGTACAAATTAACTGCAATTTCCACGATGACATACGTATTCGTTCTTTCGTACAATTACATTTAAAAGAAAAACAAATTCTAAAATACGTCTGACATCGTGGACTTGGCAGTGAATTTTTAAAAAATTTTTTTTTGTATTTTTTTATAAAATTCTTCAAATTTGAATAAAAGTAATAAAATTTGAATAATAAAATTTTTAAAAATTTGATTATTAATCAGCATTTTGATTAATCAGAATACTTGGCTAATCAATTAATTGATTAATCAGTATGTTGATTAATTAAACAGTTTGATTAATTGATTAATCAAAAAGTTTGGTTAATTGATTAACCGCACACCTCTGGTCTGTACACCGGAAAAATATGCCAATAAAATTCAAATTAATTTTTGTATTTAAAATGTTATTTTTAACAGAGAAAAAAATGGAGAGGATTTTGTTACTTTCGTAAAATTATAAAATTCTAACATGTATGCAGGATTTCATTTTATATTCTGCGCGAAAAGAAAATACGAACGTTTTTTTCCCTAAAATATTCCATATATTATTTTCAGCGTAACACATTTTCAATAAAGCAGATTTGTTCAAAATGTAGAGTCTTCAAATTGTGTTATTTTTCCTTTTTTCTGCTCTTTCCTTCGTGCTTATTTATAAAAGATATTTTTTTTCCAAGTAAATTGTTTAAACTAAATATTTTTTTGGCTTTCTCAGATATATTGACATGACGAACTTTTTTTTACAGACCAGCCTTACACGGAAGTCTTTTACCTTAAATTTCAATTAAAACTTTGTCAGTTTTAAACGTTATGGATTTGATAGGAACACATAATTAATCATGTGTTTCTTAGATTTTATTTAACACCAAAAATATTCAATACTCACTAGCAATTCCTGGTGGCTACATCCTTATGAATTACGCCCACCGAATGTAAATGGGCCAGTCCTTTGGTGACATGCAGGCCAAACTCCACCAATTGTCTGGTGTTCAAAGAAGCATTCATTTCGCGAGATTTTTGTAAAAAGCTGTACGAGTGTTAAACGTAACAAATTATTAAGGAAATATTTTGCAAATTCCCCCCACAAGAAAAAAATAACTCACATTTTTAAATTCCCTTTCAAGGGATAAGGATATGCAATTTCGGGTGGTCCCGGTAGTTCGGTATTCGCCAACATTGGTGCCATAACATTTTGATGTCCCACTCCAATCAGCATGGAGGCATCTTGCAGTAAACAGGCCACTTGCGTTAGCGAAGCTCCATCTACCACTGTCTTGATGAGAACATCACAACTGTCACCCAATTTGCCAGCGTATATGCGTCCATAGGTGCCTTCTTTCACCAGTTGCTCACACTCCAGCGTACCTGGCTGGACATTAGGAATGCGACGCATTTTTTCTTTGGGATCACCGCTGCTGGCCCCCGCTGTGCTGGCTCCTCCAAAAATGCTTCCATTGCCTCTACTTGATTTGGGCGTGGACATACTATAAACCTAAAAAAGTAAAATTAAAACAAATTGAAATTGCTTAAAAAAACAAAACAGCGGAGATTCAATGTCACACAAAAAGAGATATTTGCCACAATAATAAATACAATAATCTAATGGAACGCTTTAATTTACCCTTGACATTTAATTTGAAATGAAAAGTTAATCTCTGGAATAAATCTATGTGTTGTGTTGTGTGACTTGAAACATAATAAAATGTTTGAAGCAGTAAAAACAACAGGGGCAGTCAGTTGTGTTGGTGTTGCTGTGTGGCAGCAGTTCATAAAATAAAGATCTACTCTGGCTAACAAACAGAGTTAAAATGACCACTTCAATATATTAACTCATAAATCTCTTTTTTGGTCTTTTCGGGATTTTTTGTTGTTGTGTGGGGTCTTAACCGCAAACAAGGCATGGGGGCTGGGGAGTACATCAACCAACACATACTATCACACGCTTTCATTCACTTTTGTATAAACAAAAAAAATTTTAAAAAATCCAACAGAATAGTTGCAGGTTTGGCTGCTACAAGCCACAAAATGTTAAACGGAAACAATAAAAACTACAAAAAAAGAAGAAGGACACCAGCAACAATTATAATAAAAAATAATGGCGATGACGTTCAAAACGATAATGATGTTAAAGCTGACAATAACGTTGTTGACCAACTTAAGCTGATGAGCAAGAAGTGAATGAAAAGAATAAAATTCATCGTCATCATTATCATCAGCACCATCAGCAGTAGCAGCAACCAATCAACAACCCAAAATCGGCAACTTGACTGTAATCATTAATTCCAACGCCAACATTTCATTGAATTTAAGTCGTCGCCTTTTACTGTAATCGTAAACGTTCACGTAGTTTTTATCCTCATGCTCATCATCCTTGTCAACACCGCCGACATCAACTTTGCCGCTTATTGTTGTCCTTCCTTTCGTTTTCTCAGGGATGTGTTTGTTGTTGTTGCACATTCATTTACGATTAAAGAGTACACGACCACAATATGGACAATTTATTTGTGTTGTGCCACAAATTACTCAACATTCCCGCCTGTTGTGTTGACTTTAGTTGATACAAAATAATAACAATTGCTGGAAGCCAAACAGCCAACCAGCCAACAACTACTGCTGGTACCTTAAACTTTGTACAACAAAACAAAGCAAAACTGCCTGCCAGCCAGCCATTCAGCTAAAGTAACAAAAGTTTCATCATCATCAGAATTGATAGCAGCAGCAAGTAGCAGTAGCAAGTGGCAGCAGCAGCATCAGTTGGGGAACAATGACAAAGAACTGAAAGTCATTTGTTGTTGCTGCTGTTCAAAAGTACAATAGTTTCAGAAGCAGAAATCCAAAAATTAAATGAATGAAGACAAAATAAAGTGATGACCAGCAACAACGACACAACGACCATAATAACCTGAAGAAAAGAGTAAAGAAATTACGGTAACAAATCAACAATAAAAATGAAAGAAATAAAATGAAGGATCCTACAAACCCACAATACCAATAAATTCCTCAACTGCAACTGGCAAGCGGGTACACACACACACACACACACACGAGCACTTATTCACCACTCACTCCTTCGTTATTGAAGCGATAGAGATAAAAAATAATAATAGTTACGTTTATTACTACTAGTGTGTCCTTTGCAAACAAAAAGAGGCCTGTTAGCGCAATAACTTTATCAAAGATAACTATCACTGTGCGAGGGTTAGGTGAAAAGTTAACGTCGATTAATTGAATCAAATGGGAATGAAGTGTTCTTTAGACTTTTATTTCCGGGACGCTTATTTATAACCAAAATTGTTTATTTTTCTTTAATGTTTAGTTAAGGGATTTCCTTCATTTTGGTTACTTTTTTAGCCTTAAAAAATTTAATTGGCTCTAAATAATTGTTAATTAAAATTAATTGTTTTAATTAATATTTCGTGGAAAATAACATAAAGAACCTGAAATCAGGAAATTAAAATTCCTCAAAAAGGCAAAAAGTGTCAGGAAAAACTTTACAGGAAAGAAAATTTCTGAAAATAAAATGACGAAGCAGAGGAATCGGGCTTAAAAATGTTAAATTGTAAACAATGAAATTAAAATTGGAAAAATAATTTGCATTGTGATAATAAAAGAAATTTTTAAAAGAATTTAAAACATGAAAAAGGTACAATATTTTTAAAAATTCATTTATATTTCCAAGCAAAAAAAAAATGTTAAGTCGGGGAGCAGCGAAAAAACATTCAAGGATATCACTGAAATTTCAATAAAATGACAGGATTTGCAATAACCAATAAATTAGAAAAAAATGATTGAAATAAAAAATAAAATCAAGGGGATATCATTAGCCTCAAAAAAAAATAAAACATAACTCGAATTTTGATAAAAAATTTATTTACAAGAAAATTAATTAATATTTATTAATTTGTATCAAAATTTCGCTGGACTGTTACTTTTTTTTATTGGTCTGGAAACTAATGATGTCAGTATGTTTCAGTTAATGTTAGTCTTAAGTATTAATTTAGTTATTATTGAAATAAAAACTCATTGTAGACAGGAAAACTGCAAATATGCAATTGCATGTTTTTTCTTGTGCCGCCTATGAAAGCGCAGATAAAATATTTATCTCTCTTATTCATTTTTATGCACTTTGACATCGATTTGTAAGTGCATATTTTTGCATATTTTAAGCATTTTTGCATATTTCAATCTTAAGGTTATTTATGAGCATTTTTCGAATTTATAAAGCATATTCAACTTGTTTAGAGCATATTTCGAAATTCACTTTTATATCTTTTAACGTTTGCAGATATTTTTACAACGAAAGCAAAAAATTTAACAGATAAGATGGCTTTTCTAATTTGTATATCTATCATGATTCTATATCTATCATATGAGGCTTGTTTCGCTATATATACTTCATTTCCATTATGCATGTGCTGCAGCAGTTTTTAAATATACTAGTGTATTTAGCGGTCGACTCAATCGCCCGCATTCTAGAAATTAATATGGAACATTTACATAAGCAGATACGATAAAATGCATAAGCAAAAAACATTCCATATAAACAACTTAAAACTCTGTCTCATTTCTATGCAAAATTAGATTGCACAAACACACATGCACACTTTTTTAATTTTTCAAATTGAAGCTGATACATGCATGTGTAAATTTAAACGCTTATAGCTCCCTAAATATCAAACAGTTTTAAATAAGAGTAAGATTGTGCACATCTATGCAAAAACCCGTTTAAACACATATAAATCTTTCCAAAATTGGTTCAGTATTACGGCCGTAAAAAGGATCTAAAAAAACGTGTTTGCCTATATAATAATATAGATAATTTTAAGGATGTGTTATCCTTTAAATACGAGCCTAGACGTTGAAAGAATATGTTATTTAGATGTAGTAACAACTATTTTTATTTGGAAATCAAAGTCAATATTTTTCCGTTTATTGCAATAACAGTTGCATAAATATAACAGAATAGTCCCATTTTATCCGGAATCCTTATTTCTGATATCGAGATCTCCTAAGAAATTGAAGTACAATTTTTGCTTTTACTCAGTTTTTTGTTCTTGTTTTGTTTATTTTATTTCTATTATTGTTGAAATGTTGCACAAAACACATTAATATATTATAAAAAACTTTTGTTTGTTGAGGGTTTTATATTATTTTTTATCTAATCTATATACAAAAGTTTTTTTAAAATCTTTGAAAAAAGATATCGACGCAATCTCGATTAAATAAATTTAATAATTAATGTATTATTTTCAATACAGCCAGTTTTGTTTCTGTTAAAGCATATTTTTACTTTTCTATTGCATATCGCTTCTTTATTGCAAAGTAGTCATATTAAAAAAAAACTCTTTCTTTAGAAAGCGTTTTCTCAATATTCTCCTTTTAAGAGGTGAGTAAACAAGATATTATTTTATAAGATGAACAACGATACGACGAATAATTCTGAATTCTTAACTCAAAAATTAGATTTTTTGAGATATGACTATGTAGCAATAAAGGAGCAATATTAAATATGCATGACATACTAAAAGCTTGAAATTTTGGTTGGAGTATTTCCAATTTGGTTACGTTTTTCCAAATTGTTGGTTCAAGATGGTTTTTAATCGGGGCAGCACTGGTGGTATGTAAATTTCAGTCGTATATATTTCAACACACATAAGCTTTTCTTTTCTTGCTCAAATGAACTGCAAAGTTTCATTCAATTGTTTTCTTAAGCAGACTATTTTCTTGTTATTCCCTGACCGAGGATTTCTGTTTACTTCTGTGAAATGATCATGTTACTTAAACTCATTCGTGCATGAGCATCCATTAGCCCCTTCTCGGTAAATGTTATCTAATGAAGTTCATACTAAAACGCCAGTGAATTAGCTCTCTTCACTATCAGTTCCTTAATCCACCTAACCACGTATGATTCGCTATGAACTGTGAATCCTGTTTATCCATCTACTTATTTGTATACGAGTAGTTCTGTTGCTGTTGGTTGAATTCGTCTCCTGCGATTGAATTACTGTTGTTTGGCTTTGACTGCTATTGTTTTTATGATACTCATTTTGAATGTTGCTGTTGCTGATGGTAATTGTGGCAAATTTAAATAAAATACAACAAACACAAAAACCACTTCCACACGAATATGTTTACATCTGGCTAAGAAAATGGAAAATGGACCCACAAGCCAACAAAAGACTCTACATTGTATCCAATTCACCATTTCGTACTGAACCAACCAACTCTCAGCTCACACAATGAATACATCTTCCCTTTCTTAGGAAAATCTTAAAACATACGAATCTATAATGGTTGTTGTTATTGCTCCTATTGTTATTGTTGTTATTGTGTTTGGTTTTTATCTTTTTATCAGAATTTATAGTTGTTGGTGAAATGAAGAAAATTTCAATTAAAATGAAACAATACACAGCAGCAACAACAGCAACAACAGCAACAAAAACATCAAGAGGCAATATAATCTTTTGTTCATTTCAACACAAGGGGGCGCTAACACCAAAGCACTCTGTCACACATACGCTCACTTACACTCTACACTCCAAACAGCAGAAGCAATAGGAACAGCAATAGCAACAGCAACGCATACACTACAGCGCAAAAGAAAACAAAAATAGCAACAGTCGAAGCTATTGGTGATAAATCTTTGTCACCAAATAAATGCCAAACAAGCACAGCAGAGTGTGCCGGAGCACAACAACTCAGTACGACAACAAACGCGTTCTCTTTTTTTCTTTCTGCTGTTGACTTTTATGGTAAAATAATAGATAAAATATTCCAAAAAAAAAAAAAACAAAAACGAAATAAAGCGACAACAAAATAAAATTGAAATTGGAAGCCTTTCCCTAGTGGCGTTTTTCATTTAGCACACGGTCGGGAGGGAGTGTAATTAAAACTTTTGACTAACGATGATGATAACCCGCATAACACTAACAAATAATAAAATAACAAGGATGTTCGTCCAGAGTATGAAAGCAACAATAAATTGATAAAAGAAAAATGATAGAGAAACCACTATAATATTGTCTAACAGCTGAATGTGTTGCGAGTATTTTGTTTTTGTTGTTTTGTAGACTGCAGTTGCCTGACTGCCTGCCTGCCTGCCTGCTTCCGTTTGCCACATGGCTATGACTTGTGGCATTGGTGATGACTTGTGGCATGTAGTTGTGATAAACATACACAGAGACCAGACACATACCCACACACACACACACCCACACACACAGGCGTAGTTGCAGCCAGCCAACGACCAAGCACACTTCTTGCTCCGTATAATTACAAAATTGTTGTACACGAGCATTTTGGGATTGTAAAAAGCTTAAATTTTATTAAAAGGATTTAAAGGTAACGAGGTGTTTTGCAACAAAATAAATTTGATTTTTATTGGTACTTAAATAAGCAATTACACCATTTCCCTTGGCAAATGGACTTTTGAATTTCAAATATGCTTTTTCTCTATTTGTGTATATTAAAATCTTAAAGGTTGAGGCACATAGAATACGTCCTGCGTTATATGTTGCTTTTTTCAATTTGACATTAAAGTATCGGCGGAGGAGGTTGACACAATGAGTACTTTGTTGACGGACATTAAATCAGCTCGATTTGATTAAAGTACACATTTTCAATGGAATTCGAGGATATTCTTAAGTTTCTTTTAATTGTAATTTTTATTTAATTCCATTAATTTTAGTTTTGTCACCACACAACACAAAAAGCTGAAAAAACACGGAGCAAAAAAAACCCGATAGTTGTCAAAGTACTCAACGTACGTTAAAAGTTGTCCAACTTCAGTACTTTGCAGTTGGTGCTTTTTATGGGAATTGATAAAATTTTAGTATTTTAATTTTTATTCGCACTTTTTCCCAAAATTAATATTTTACTGGCCTTAGTAACAAACGTCTAATAAAGTTAATGTGTACATTAAAACCGGGTTTTCTATATAAAAATCCAACATTAAACCTACAATAACTTTATTAATCGTTTGTGAACAAGGTCAGAGATATTTAGTAAAACATTAATAATTTTGTTAAAAACAAATTAAAATTGATTATTGAGGGAAATTGATTAGCGTTGACGGAGACGTACGGAATGGGACAAAGTTCATAAGCAAACCTGTATTTACACTTAGTTGTCAGTTGAAAAAAGGAACGTATAACGTACGACGGATTCTATATGCCTCGGCCTTAAGGCATGTGAAGCATTTGTGGTACAAAATTTTGTCGATAAAGTGTGAAAGCTGAAGATGTAAATACAAAACGTTGTGAATTGTAAATCATAAGTTTTTTCATTGGCGTAGAAATTATCGGGCCTGTTCTGTAAATCCCACAAGTTTAAATCACATGTCTCGCAAAAAGTAAATTATGAATTATTGCTGTGTTATGTCGTTTTTTTGCATGTTTGTTACTATTTACAATATAACGGTTCGATATCTGAAGGCTATAATTCGTCCACATAATTATGTGATGTCACAGACCGATAAACGGAATATTTGTGACGGTAAATTAGAATTTTTCATTTAAAAATATGTAGATGTTGGAATATTGATAATTCTCGTACGGGTTTTCCTCAAAAGATATAAATTAAGACTTAAACTTCAGCTGTTTTGGCGACGTCAATTGGTCTGCGAGGCTGCGATTTTTTTTTATGAAGTGCAGTTAAAGATCGATGCTATGAGAATAATCCAGAAACGATAAACGCGATTAAGGCTAAAATCGTTCAAGTCATTCGTCGTCAAAGTCTTGGCGTATTGGTTTGACAGGATAAGCCGGCCGGGGCAGTCACAACATGAATGAATATGTGTGATGTCTAATAAAAATAAATTAAAAGAAATTAAGTTTAGTCCATTTTATTTTATTTTCTAAAAGACATCCGATGTGAACCACCCGGTATGTAGTTCGGAATAAAGCAATCACATGGATACTGTTATTTTTTTAATCAAACGATTCTAAACGTTTCAAATTTGTTTGAAAAATACCAAAATAATTTGTTTTAATTGAGTTTTTCCCGTAATAAATTTTAAGCGACCGAATCAAGAAATTCCGTAACGAAAATAAAACCTAACACTAAGTTTGTTTCTTAAGTCTTTTTTTAAGTATTTGAATCGCCTAGCGTATGTTAACCCCTAAAGTATGCTATTGATTTCATGAACATACAGTACTGCCAGAACAGATTTTTACAAGTAGGAAAACACAAAATGGCGTGCTTACGAGCAATCGTGGTTGACAAAAAATGATATACACAAACAAACAGACAGTTAGTAGGTTTTTAAGCGGTATTTTCCCCAGATATTTAGAGGATATCAAGTCTCAAACTTATGTTTCTTATTTCAGTTACCATAAACCTATAGTTTCAATGATAAAAATTCCTGAATAACCGACATGTATTGTAAGGTAACAAAAATATTTTAAACGACATTAACTTCTCATTTATTCAATAAAAGAAAAAAATTTGTTTTCTTATCGGTCACAACGCTCAAACAGTGTAACTTGGATTAATATCAAAGAAAAAACTTGAATTAATATCAAAGAAGAAAAAAAAATACTGCATAAATAAAAAATAAATAAATAATTATAATTGCATAAGTTGATAAAAAAAACGCTATGGAATAGCTTTGCCGCGGCAGTCCCCGAGTGCCACACGTCTTTTTTTATTTTACAAAATGACTTCTTTGATAAACATGTAAATGTTTTGGCTGGAAATTTAAGACTTCATTTTGAGTGACTTAAAATCTCTCGTAAGTCGAATATTGATTTACAATATTTTCCATGAAGCGTAGTAGTGTTTCCTATATTGCTAAACTATTTATTTGGAAATGGTGTTGAAAAATTATACACTAGAATAGAGACTGGTGGGTGGGCATATTGTGTCTTTCTTTTAAAATATTCCAACTCTTTCTTGCTGTTCAGAGAAAATCTATGAAAGTATGCTAATGATTCATTTATACTACAACAATTGATGTTTTTCTTGTTTGTTGTTGTTGTTCGTGTTGTATTGGAATAATTTATAAGACTTGTGAACAGTAGAAGTTCATTTAATATCGAATCAGAATCAAGACAAAAAACTAACACAAGAGCAAGAGCCAGAACATTTGGATTAAGATTTCGTTATTGTGGTCGTTTTTATCTAAAACTGTGTGTGAGTGTGTGTGTGTGTGCGAGTGTGCCTGAACGAATGTGTGTGTGCGTTCACTAATTATAATTGTGATTAGAGATGCTGAGATATCATTTAATGATAAATAGGTTGAATATTTTCCAACGCAAGAACATAATTTCAAAATGTTTTTGGTTAGATTTACCGATAATTAAGTTTGTGTAACAATAACAATAAGAAAAACAACAACAATACTAATACCAACATGACAATATGACACATTGACTCACACGCTGAGTCGGCAGGAGGGATGTTAATGGCATTGATGTTTCTTATTTCGATTAAAAAGGGGCGGGGTGTTGGTAATGATGTTTGCCTGCCTGTCTGTCTGACTGACTGCCTGTCTGCTTGCCTGCTGCTCAAGCTGGTGCTGATGGCGGCGATATTATAGTGGAAAATGGTGTTGGTAGAGGTGTGTTATTTATAAGTTTCGACAAGAGTTTCAAATTTATTTCCCATTATGGACCACGTGACAGTTATTTCACTACTACTTCAGTCATCTAGCTCGTTCGGTTTTTCATTCATTGAACATGCTTTTGATATCTATATCTGTAATTATCTATTCTATGAAAGTAAGCGAGTGTTCGCAACAACACGCTGTTACAACTATTGTACTATTGCTCCTGCTGTTGTTGTTTGTGTGTGTGTGTGTGAGAGAGAGAGTTTTTTGTGTGTCACATCAAGTATGACACATCATATCAAATCACAATGTCACAACGTCATCGTCATCTTCATCATCTTCGTCATAATTATTGTTGTTATCCACCTTCAACCTTTTGGTGGTATTATTTTCGTGCATGTGTGTGTGTGTACACGTGCGTGTGTTTGTCCCTTTAGTATTGTTTTCATGCTCTTCTAGTCCCTTAAGGCGTTCGTTCATCTAACAACAACAACAAACTCAACAAAAAAGGACATTTGAGAGTATTTATGCATATTGATACACCGATAGATGTGTGAGTGAAGTTTATGTTTGTAAGTCTGCACATGTAACAATGTTGATGTTTTAAGTTTCCATTATAATTCATTTTGGTTGCCTCGTTGCTGGATCTAGTTGGTTGCATAGGCAACGCTTTTGTCCTGGTGTGGGTGGTAAAAGCATGAGGTTTTGTTTTGATGCTGTGTCGTTCGTTTCTTCCTAATGTGCATGTCAGTTTGTCAGATTGTCTTGTTAGCTTTTTATTTATGACTGCAAATGACAAACGCTTATCAACAAAAAAAAGCAAGTTTGTCGGATTTCTATGTTTTCCATAGAATTTAATGCTTCAGAAAATTTATGTTGGAAAATTTAATTAAAATGCATTTTCTAGAGAAACTTTTAAAGCAATTGAAATTATTTAATGTGTGCAAATATATAATTTATTTTTGTTTTTTTGCTTTAAGGGGAATCAGTGAAATATATAATTTTTTTACTTTTATTGCAAACATGGAATACATAAAATGGACATGAACACTGATGAGCGAGTTTTTGTATCCTTCGTAAATATAATGTTGTTATTGCTGATAGTGCATTTTGTAAGAAAAAAAAAAGAACTTTTTTAAACAATTGAAATTTTCTTGAATATTATGCGGCGGCATCTGAGTGGCGAATTACTGAAGATCAAAAATTGTTTTTATTTATTAATTAAAAAATGAATTTCAAGCTCAATAGCTTAAAACCAACTTTGGGATACAAACTTTAGCCTAATATAAAAATTTAGTTTAGATTAAATAATTAAAATTTCACAAATAAAAAATTTTTTTTGTTAGAAAATTTTTAAAACTAATTAAAATTTTACTAAAATTATTTTTTAAATCAATCAAGTACTACGAAAGTAAGATGAACATTTCAAGCAGTCCACCCCATTGTGTGCTGTACGAAATTAGGTATTTAAATTATAACAAATTTTTGTGCTGAAATCGGTGTTTTTTTGTCAGCTAACTTTGGTAAAATCTTAATTATAATTTAAGCTTGTAATAAACATTTTCGGAAAGATGTTGTTGAAAGAACTTCTTGTCTTGTAAAATTTATTTTGCAAAAATTTATTTATGTATATTAAGATTCCACCTTATTTTTGTGGAATAAATTAAAACAAAATTCACTTGCGACGCAGAGGCAAACACCAAAACAACTTGACAAGGAAATAAAAGATGAAAGACATAATTATAAAGATTTTAGAAAGGGGAAACTTAAATACAGCAACCCCGCAAACATGAGGGTGTCACACGATAAAAAGTATCTATTTACTGCCTGTTTTTGGAAAATGAAAACGAAATTGTGAGTGAGAATTAATATTGAAAACAAGAACAAAATACGAACATTTTTTTCACAATTTTGTTTTCGTTTTATAAAAAGGCAGTAAAACTTGCTTTTTAATTAGAGGAAATATGGAGGTAGACAAGTCCTTGCACCGATTAAAATAAAATTTACGAACTTCACAATTTTATTTTCATTTTCTAAAAACAGGCAGTTAATGTTTTTGATATTTCGATCTCCATTTCAATTCAAACTAATTAATTTTTTACTAAAGTTTGCAGCCTTTTTGTTCAGAAAGAATTGAACATGAGACAAAAGAAAAGTTAACATTGATTAATACGGCTGAATAGCACCACAATATTATTTTTAGAGGACGCCACAAACATCATGGTTCACCTCTACAATCGCAAGTACATTCAAAGGTCTGTCCCACGATGTAGATCCTTATCGTTCGCTGGAATTCCTTGTCCCACTAATAACAAAATTTATTCATTTATTTATTTAGGAAACAAGTAAATAAATAAATTAATAAATAAAATATGCTGCTAGTGAAACACAAACCAGTTACTTTCCATCTAGAAATCCATGGATCAATAATGTTCGACATCCTGGGACATGCTGCAAGTTTTTATTTATACAACCCTTTCGAGGAAATAGAATACTAAGAGAGTAAAAGTTAGCTTAGACGTACAGATATGCATGACAAACACGAAAGCTGACAAACATAAATGTTCGATGGTGTTTATACTTACACAATTCATGGAAACTGACGAACATTGTTTCATATATTTTTTAATACAAAGTTAAATAAAAAACAATTTTTTGGTCGTTGAGTTCTTGTTACAACTTTGATATTTTTTGTACTTTTCATTTGTTTTAATGAAGTTTTAATGTAATATCTCTAGTTGTTCTAAGAAATATTGGGGTTAAAGTTCCCTGATGATCTGCATTAGGAACAGTGAAATGCGCTACAACATTTTTTTAAAATAATCAATAAGAGCGTCGTTGTTTATGCCAAAAAATATATATCTTTGTACATTTTCCTTTTGTATTTTCATTGAAACTTGTCTGTCATCTCCTCACACTACAAGAAATGTGTGATCAAACAAAAACTTAAAAACTAATTTTAAAGTTTGTACATGTGCGATCACACAAAAACAAAATTGTCTTACACAGTCAGGGAAATTGTCCAGCATGAGCTGCATGTTATTGATATCTCTCGGCAAAGGAAAATACAATTCCAAATCTAAAAACAACCCGATTTAAAGAAAATTACAAAATAGAAACAAAGAAAAAGGTCAACAACATTAGAAAACAAATAACAAAATTAAATATGTTATTAACTGCATTTATATTTCACATATATTTTATAATCAACATTTTATAAACATTTGTGAAAAACGTTTAAGCGCAAGTTGAGATTATATAATGGCGTTTCTTAATTTGAGAAAACTTTATCATTTCTATTGAAAAATAAATGATTGTCTAATTATTTTTAAGATATTTGCAAACCCTTAATATATTGAGAAATAGTTTGATGTAAAGTTATTCCTGATTGACATCTATCTCGCTTGTTTGCAGGGAATAAGGATATAAAAGACATGAACACGTACAGCCACACACACACATGCACTCTGATGAAAAAAAAAGAGTTTTAAAAGCAACAACAAAAGCTACTAACTACAAGCAGAATTACAAAAGAAACTTCAGCGTAAAAATGACACAAGAAGATTCCTTTACTTTGTGTTTATTCGGGTTTTGCATAAAGAACGGAAGTTTCCAAAGTGTGATGATGACGAGCAAAAAAGTTTTATTTTTCGAAAATGTTCATCTTATATTTTTATGTACTCTTTGATAGAAAAATGACACCATCATATTGTAATCAAACAAATTTATTTGGTGATTATGCAAAGCAAATTATACTCTGTGAGCAACCTGTAATAACAGCAGAATTTCCAGCAACAAATTACAAAGCAAAAATATATAAAAAAATATAAAACAAGAACACCACATTTCGTGCATACATTAAGAGGACGAAGGTGTCGTTTAAACAGTTTCTGCTTTACGACGACATTTACACGCACTTGTTACATTTTCTCTATCGACATGAACCGTACAACCGTAACAGTGTTCTATAATCATCGTTTATGTTCATTTCACGGCATGAATTCATGCGTCTGTTCGTCTGTCTGTCTGTCTGTTCGTCTCCCCTTGTGAGGGGATTGTGATTGTAACAGCGAATTTTTGTCTTTTACGCACCCAGGTGAACAATTATCTTTCAATTTGTACAAAAAGACTTAATTGAAATTGTCTTGTCTTTGTAACATTTTATTTATTTTAAAACTAAAAAAAAAAGAGAAATGAAGGGTTCGGTTCTTCAACTCAGATGTAAGTAAAGGAAACATTTTAAATTTAAAATAAAATTTATGCAAATTTGTTCTTTTTTTTTCAAAAGTATTTTTATTTTATTTATTTTTTTTAAATAAAAGTAGAACACAGATAATAATGATGTGTTGCTTGCTGTTCTTCAGCCTGATTATAATTTATGTTCATTTTGTTTATTTACGAATAAAACTTTCGCACGCGAATTATGTTTCCGCGTTTGGTTTTATTTAAAAAAAACTCAATTTGTTATTTTATTTTTTTATTAATAAACTTTATTTATTTTTAATTGTAGCTTTGACACTTGTTGACCGGCGGGAGGAATCAGACTAACTTATTCTAAATTACAATCGCTTCTTATAGATTAAAATTATTGTTTTTTTTGTTAATTATTCTATGGAATTTTAATATTGCATTTTCGTTTGGGAACGGAAATGCAATAAATGCAATTTGACAATATTTAATGAAAACTATTTTATAGGTGAAATGTTATTTAAATTTAAACGGTTGTGATTCTCAGAATTGCGACCGAAAAATAAATATTGTTATTTAGTGCTTTAATTTAGTTAATTCTTTAATATTAAATTTGGACGGTTGCAATTCTTGGAATTGCGACCGAAAAATAATTTTGATTTATTAATTTAATTATAATTTCTTTTAGCAAATCGGAAATGGGTTTTATATTACATTTGGCTTTATTTGTTAGTAATTATATTTTCAATAAATTCATCTATAGGGTCATTCTTAATGTAAGTGTTAGTATTTGGTTTTATGTACTTAACTTCTCCCTCCTTTAGATTAGAATTCTCCTGAATTCTTTTATTTAATATTATTTTGATATATCTTTGCTTTACAATTACAAAAATTAAGATAATAATAATTATTATTGTTAATAGGAGATAAAGTCCATACGATATATTACTATGATATTGTAGTGCTTTAATATTTTTAAAATTATTGCTATTTAATGTTTTGATTTCTTGAAATGTTATTTTATGAGAGAAGTTTTTTTTCTATGTGTACATTTTCAACAATTTCTTTTTCTTGTATGTTTTCAATTATATTTGAAAAATAATAGTCTTTTATTCTAACTGAACAATTATTGAAACTTATAATATAATTTCCGTTTAGCATAATTTTTTCAAAATTACAATTTTGATTGATACTTATATTTATTGCATTCTTAATTATGATTGTATCTATGTCTAATTGTATAATTTCTAAGTCATTATTCTTTATTAGTTGACAGTTATTTGTTATTAGACAGTGATTGCTTAATTTTAAATTCTTTAGGTGTTTATTTTCTTCATATTTGTATGTTTTATTTTCAAACTCAATTGTTTGCTCTATTACAGAGTCTATCTCGTCATTGTGATCATTTGGTAGTGGAACAATATATTTAAGCTTAACAGTTATAAATGTTTTGGGTATTTTTATACCAAAAATTAAACATGAATTATTAAAAAATGTAGTTCCTGTCTGAATATATTTTAGTTTATTATAATCTATTGCATATTTTTCTATTTCACTAGCAGTCAATATACTAGGATGAGCAATTCCATATTTTGAGGATATTACATTATCCTGTAGATGTTCTATTCTATTCTTAATTAACTGTATATTTGATAGTTGTTCTAAATATACGTGTTTATCATTTTCGGTTTCTAAAAATTTATTGATAGAGTTTACTTCTCTTTCTATTATTTTTCTATCATTTTTGACTATAACTTTTAGATGGCTTATAGTTTCATTAAAATATTCATTAATTAGTATTTGTTGGTTATTATTCTCTTTGAATTCATCTATACTTAAAATATGTTTCTGAAAGCTTTGTCTGTCTTCGTCGTCCATAGTCCCGAATAAAAATTTCGATATACTTCCTATTCCGTTAATGAGTCCTCTTCGTTGTCGGTTTTGTTTTGGTATTAGAGTAACTAATTTGTTTTTCGCATCTAACAGTTCTAATTGAAGTAAATGTTTATTTTTTGTTTTCAGCAAATTGATATTTTCTTTCATCTGGTTTAAAATATTTTCTATTTCATGTAAGTTCACTATATGTAGTATTATGTCCGATTCCTTAACTATATCTATGTTTTTCACGTAGATGTTTATAAATCCTGCTTGCTCCGTAAGTCGTTTGGTAGTCAGTTCTCCTTTAGTCATTGGTCACTTCGTTGAGTTTTCTGTAGTCGACTACGATCCTGTATTTTTTTTCTCCTGAATTATCAACTTTTTTCGGTACTACTATTAAAGGGCTTGAATATCTGGAACAACTTTTTCTTATTATTCCCTGTTCTTCCATTTCCTTTATTTGTTTCCTTACTTCCGTTTCGTGTTGTGGTGGATACCGGTATAATTTGGAATTTATTTGTTCATCTGTCACCGTTCGAATTTCGTGTTGGATTTCCATTGTGCTAGTTAATTGGTCACCTTCTTTGAAGAATAATCCTTTAAATTTACTCAAGACTTTTACTATTGCGTCGTATTCTTCTTTATTTAAGTGGTCTAATTGTATTCTATTCCAATCAAAGTTAGCTGCTTCTAATGCACAAATTTTAACGGTTTTGTACGGATTTATTATAAAACTAGTTTTTTTATTATTAAAAGATATTTGTCCTTCTACTAAATCCATTATTGTGTTGAAACAATTCATCAGATCAATCCCAATAATGAACTCATACTTTCTTCCTATTAATTTCGTCATTTTCCATTTTATTTTCGCAGTTTTCTCTACATTGAATTCTAAGGGTGCGTCTGTCAATACTTCAAATCTAATTATATCCTTTCCATTTATCGTACTAAATTCTAATGGCTCTTTTAATAGCGTTTTCTCAAATCCTTTTATATCTTCATCAATTATACTTATATTTGCACCTGTATCTATTAATGCGTTGTATTTCTTATTTTTAATTGTTATGGTTATGATGGGTAGGTAATCTGATGTCGTTCGGAAAAAAACTGATCCTGGCTTTGTCGGGATGGAGCTGTGTTACTGTGACACAGGTTCGATTCCGAGTGTCCTGCCAATTGGTCGTAGTTTATTTCTTCACTATTATGTTCAAAAATTCCGTTTCGTTCTTGCCTAGGTGTCGGCAAGCGATATTGGCTGCCTTTTGTTCTAGGGTTTCCTAACTGGGCGGTTTTTTGAATATTATTAATTACTTGATTATTTTCATTATAATTAACTTCATTTATTTGCCTATGCGTTTGAATGTTATCTATTTCCATGGGTTCAGTTTGGCTTTGCCTGGGTTGATTAAAACGGTTTTGGTAAAAATTTGGCCCAGGGTGTCCTGCCTGTGTGAACCTTTGGAAATTACCCGAATTTGAATATTTATTAAAATTGTTAATCCTTCCATTATTATTCTGTCTGTATTGCCCTGAACTATTCATATATCTATTATTATAATTATATTCGTTATTATTGGGTCTAAAATTAAAATTGCCATGCCCTTTGTTCTGATTTCTATTATAGTTTGGGTTTGAGCTATTAGTTTTATTTGTTTGTTTAAAGGTACTGGAATAATTTCCGCGAAATTTTCTAAATTCTTGCCTAATACAGCTATCTTCATATCTACGGTTTATCATAATCTCTATTATGGTACCTAGATCTCTTTCGGGGTATATCTTATCTAAAAGTATTCCCTGTGTAATTTCTTTGGCTATATTTACAAGTAAACTGTCAACGTTAGACAAATCTATACACTGATCATCTTGATAATATACACTTAATTCATCATTTTTATATTTTAGATTTTGTAATTCTATAGCTAATTCACTTACGGTGTTAACTCGAAGTTCATTTATTTTCCTGTAGATTTGATGAGGTTCCAAGTTCGGTCGGTATCTCAGCTTCAAAGTCCTTTTTATTATCTGCCAGTTGTCGGGTTGCTTTACGTTGATTACTACGTTTTTTGCGTCTCCCTGTATATTCCTGTAGAAAATGGCCTTTGTGGCTTCCTTCTTAAGTTCCTCTTCTTCTATGCTGGAAAGCATATACTCCACGCTGCTAAGGAAGGAGTTTATTGTTATGTCTCCTATACCAGTAAATGTTGGTAGGTATGCAACATTTTTATAAATTCTTTCGAGCTGACTATGCTGTTGTGGTTGGAATTGTTGTTGAAACTGTTGTTGCTGGAACTGTTGTTGTTGGAGCTGTTGTTGTTGCTGCTGTTGTTGTTGCTGCAATTCCATGTATGCAGACCTCAAGCGTTCCAGTTGGGCATCTTTCCTGGCTAGTTCGTCGGCCAAATTTAGAGTTGCAATTTGAGGCTGTTCCTCTGCCATCCTGTTTTGGTCAAATTCTCGTTGTCTTCTAGCTTTTGGATTAATTTTGAAAAAAATTTTATTTACTGCTTGTCGTGTTTCACTTTTACGTAAAGAAAATGTCACTGCACTTTTAATGGTGTTGGCTTAAAATTTTAAATAAGCTTCCACTGCTTTTGTGGTGATTCACTTTCACGTTAGAAATGTTCACAGTACTTTGATGGTTTCGGCTTGAAATTTTATCTAAGCTTTCACTGCACCAAAAATTTTTTTTTTCTTATTGCGAACGCGGTTCGTATCACTGGATCCTTTTATTTTTCACAAGGATCCTACCGACTGCGCCAATTATGTTTCCGCGTTTGGTTTTATTTAAAAAAAACTCAATTTGTTATTTTATTTTTTTATTAATAAACTTTATTTATTTTTAATTGTAGCTTTGACACTTGTTGACCGGCGGGAGGAATCAGACTAACTTATTCTAAATTACAATCGCTTCTTATAGATTAAAATTATTGTTTTTTTTTGTTAATTATTCTATGGAATTTTAATATTGCATTTTCGTTTGGGAACGGAAATGCAATAAATGCAATTTGACAATATTTAATGAAAACTATTTTATAGGTGAAATGTTATTTAAATTTAAACGGTTGTGATTCTCAGAATTGCGACCGAAAAATAAATATTGTTATTTAGTGCTTTAATTTAGTTAATTCTTTAATATTAAATTTGGACGGTTGCAATTCTTGGAATTGCGACCGAAAAATAATTTTGATTTATTAATTTAATTATAATTTCTTTTAGCAAATCGGAAATGGGTTTTATATTACATTTGGCTTTATTTGTTAGTAATTATATTTTCAATAAATTCATCTATAGGGTCATTCTTAATGTAAGTGTTAGTATTTGGTTTTATGTACTTAACTCGCGCGCAAATATTTCCTCATCAATATGAAGCACACGCACACACTACTAATCACACACACTGAAACACAATCGTCACACATACGCCCTACTAAATACTCGTAATAATATAAATTTGTGATTAGATAAATTTAATGAATAACTTTAAATAAATTTCTAATTTTAAATTATTGTAGCTGCATGTGTTTGTGATTAATACACACAAATGGGAAAAGTTATTAATTTAAAAGGGAAAACATGAGTTCAGCCACTTCTCATCATCAGTTTTATCATTTCCAATTTAAAAACAAATTAGGAATTTATTTTTTTTTTTCTAAATAATTTCGCCTGAAACTTTCAGGATGTGTTTAAGTCCCTTAAAGAAAAAGGATATTAACATGACGGTGTATTCGACAGCTTTGAAGATTTCGAAGGACGTTTGTAACAGATATTGCAGCTGCCACAAAAGCAAAAAATAATCGCTTAGAAGTATGTGTGCATGCAACAACTTGAGAGATTGAAAAAGTATGTCCGCGCCATCGAAACACATATAAAAAATTTATAAGTTTTTAATCAAATATTTCCATACTTTTTTACAGTGATTAAAAATTTAAAGTCAGAAGTATTTTTTCACAACATATTTTTTACTTCTGCTTTGCTGAACTCTTAATGAGATTCGCAGCAGCCTTCGTACAATCATTATCATTTATTTAAGGGACAAGTGAAATGAAATAACAAGACAAACTTCTTACAGCTGTAAATAATCTTATAAAACGAGTATGTATTATCCTTCTCAGCTTTAAACTTTTTCAAACAAAATAGTGCTGATTTTTAAGAAAGGAGATGGTGTTCAGCATTCTTTACTTCAAGCGAAATATAACTGCTGTTTTAATTTTGTTTTCAAATCAATAGAAACAACTAACTTTATTTTCTTGACAGCATTTCACATCGCGTACCATCGCGGATTGTTTTTTTGCATGCAAATATAACGGAGAGTGTTAACCTTTCATATAACATGAAATAATTACTCTACTTTCGTTTTGTTAATTTTACCTTGAATTCAAATTCAATACGCGTATCGGTATTGTTGATATTTTTTTGTGGAGTATCGGTATCGTATCATCAGACAGGCGTATCGGTGCATTCTAAATAATTACTTTAACGCCATTAGGCGCTTTTATAGACAAGTCTATAGTCTGTGTGTTGCAGGTTGGATTCCTGCCAAGACTTTGGTTGTTTCTGCAGACAAACCGAAAAGGCTTACGCAGTTTGTGTTTGTTCTTCTTATTAAAAAAAGTATCGTAACAGATACAATTTGGTGTTAAAAAATAAGTCCGCATGTTAAACTAAAATGAAAATAGCATTTACTTTTACTTAATAAAGACTTAAGGACTTGTAGCACTTGCAACATGCGACTGTAGAGGGTTAATACGTATGTTTAAATTTGCCTCTTCTTCAAAATGTGATAAATAGTAAATACATATACATACATACACTCATAAATGTTTGTATTTAACTATGTGTTACAAGTAAT
This sequence comes from Gymnocheta viridis, assembly GCA_956483585.1. Classification (NCBI taxonomy): domain Eukaryota; kingdom Metazoa; phylum Arthropoda; class Insecta; order Diptera; family Tachinidae; genus Gymnocheta; species Gymnocheta viridis. The sequence continues at coordinate 88,855,809 of OY101443.1, read as the reverse complement.
CATTGTGATTCTAAATTAAAAAAATACTATTTATATATTTTCATGCATTTTCTTTAATATGTACTACTTTTGTGCCTGATTATCTATTTATTTATTTCAATTGATATTGATTCAATTTAAATTGTTTCAAATTGTAATAAATATGTACACACATACATACATACATCCATTCAAAGATGTGCAGGCACGTGCATACACAAAACGAAAATCAAAAACCCGCTACAAAAACACACAAATCCACATAAAATTATGTATTAACAAACACACGTACTGAATAATCGTAGAGACATTAATAAGTTTGAATTAACTCGTACAATTTATTCAAAAGAATTTTAAATCCAATAATAAATACAATCATTCATGCACATACACTCTCTCCCTCACACACACACATACACATACACTCTCTCATTCGTATGTATAATAACAAGAAATCAAACATTTAAAATGCCGCTTAAAATGAAACCATAATTACATGTCTCTCTGTTCGCGGTTCCATTCCGCTGGCATGGTTCACCATCGTTTTCATTCCAATTCACCGTATTTGTGTGTGTTTCTGTCTTAAGTTGTAAGTTGGTGTGAGTTAAAACATTTAAATATTTATGCCAGCCATATTATTAAAGTAAAAATTCTGTGTTAAGGATTCGTAATTGTTGTACGTGTGCGTGTGTGTGTGTGTGTGTGTGTTGATTTCTGTAAATTTCATTGTAGTTGTTGTTGGAGTCTTTTTTTTTTTGAAACGTCTTTTAAGTGACACCTTTTAATTATGTCTTTCCGTTTTGATTGAAGTTCCCACTGATTCTAATTTATGATGCCTTTTCATCTAGTCCTTTTCTTACAGCTACATACACACACACACACACATACATACCGACATCAAAGCGACAATGTTAATTATGTTTCATGTTTCTTTTCATTTCCTCGTTTCTTTTGAACAATAATATTGCATGAATGAACATGCTGATTTATGTTTAAATCAAATTCGACAGTTATTCAGTCATGTTATTTGAAAGCAAACTTTTTTGTTGTTGTTGTCGTTGTGAAGTTTCAAGCTTCATTATATCTATTCGTCCGGTCACTATGCTCTTTACTCGCAAGAAAAAGGAAATAGAGTTCATTATTTCAACAGTTTGAGAATCTGAAATTAGCGTGTTCATGAAGATGAACAACCTGGATCATGATCATTTTTATATGAAGATACTAAAAGTGAAAAGAACATTACAATAATGTAAGCGAGTGGAAATCCTGCGCACTGGATTCATACTTTTACAAATTCTTTTTAAAATTTTCTGTACTGACGAGTTTTGTAAATTTGTTAAACGAAAATGTATTTGTTCTTATACATATATTTTTTTCGACATTCTGTTGTTTAAATGAATCTAATTTATCCCGAGCACTAGGTCAATTAAAAAAAAAACGTTAACAGAATTTTATTAAAAAACCAATATTTCGCCACTTCTTTCTGTGGCTTCTCCAGGGAAATATAAAATTGTGTACATTAAATTTTTTTTTACAACAATTCAAAAAAATATATATATAAAAAAATTGTCAAAATTAAAATATCAAAAAATGAACAACTTAATAAATACAGTACGTACATATGTACACAAACATAAAATATTATAATAACCAAATATTCAATTTCCGTTTCTGTTCTTATATAATAAATATCTATATGCATGAGCAATGATGTATGGATTGGGAATCGGCAATTAAGCCAAAAGTTTTGACAAAATAAGTTGACGACTTATTTTACATTATTTCAGAAAGCGAAACAGAAATTCTATTATCAAAATTTAATTCATTTAATTATGAAATTAAATTTACAATTGAGAAGGAATGTGATTTTAAACTTCCATATTTAGATAGATTAGTAATAAGAAGAAATAATAGTTTATTTGTAGATTGGTACCAAAAACCAACTTCTTCTGGTAGAATAATTTATTATTTTTCTAAGTATCCAAAGAGAATTATTATTAATGCTGCTACAAAACCATATTGAAATAATATTATCAGTAAGTAAGTGATATTAAATTTCATAGGAAAAATGTAAGGATAACTAAAAATATATTGAATGAGAATAGTTTTCCTAAACACTTGCTTTTGTAAATTAATAAGACAATATAGATATGTAAAAAATGTTCCGATGTTTCTTCTGAATCTAAAATTTATAAATCTTCACAACACTCGTATGTACCTGAAATGTCGGAAAGATTAGAGAAATCTAGGATTTATAGTAATGAAAAATATAGAATTGCACATAGGATGCATCATACAATTAGCAAATTATTCAGTAAGACAAAAGATAGAATAGAGACAATAGAGAGGTCTAATTTGGTTTACCAGATACCATGTGGTGGTAATGATAGAGAAAATTGTGGTAAAGTGTATGTAGATGCAACTAAGAATACATTAAATATTTGATTAGCTGGTCATAGATCAGATCAAAAATACAGAAATAACATTTCTTCGCAAAAGACAGCATTAGTATCACATTGTGCTGATTTTAATCACAATCCTGATTTTAGTAATGTATCAGTTTTGAATACGGAAAATAGCTACAAACGTCGTTACATGTTAGAGATGCTACAAATTATTAATGTTCCAATGGGAAATATAATTAATTTTAAAGCAGATGCAGCTAGTGTTGCTCGCTCATCCGTATAGATATTTATTATATAAGAACGGAAAAGGAAATTGAATATTTGGTTATTATAATATTTTATGATTGTGTACATATGTACGTATTGTATTAATTAAGTTGTTCATTTTTTGATATTTTAATTTTGACAATTTTTGTTTGTATATTTTTTGTTAATTTGATTATTTAAAAAAATTATTTACACAATTTTAAATATCCCTGAAGAAGCCACACAAAATATATTGTTTTTTTAAATAAAAAAAAACGTTTTTTTAAAAAAATTACCTAGTGCTCGAGATAAATTAAATTCATTTGAAAATGTATTTGTTTATTTTAATGTGATTAATTTTCGAACAAATTGGTAATTATTATTTTGGCTAAAGTTCGTAACATTTTAAGTCAGAAAGAATTGGACTTAAGACAATATTTCAAAGGAGCAAGGGAAAATTTAACACAAATTAAATACAAATTTGAAATCACATTCAACCGAGCCACCTAAACAGTGGCGGATACATGCAAACACACATGAACACTGATGATGGGAGTGTAGCGGCTCCCGAAAAACAACGTTGTTTCTGTTCTGCCGTGTAAGTTGAAATTAATTGGTGTTAAATTTCTCCCTGTTCCTTTGGAATATTGTCCCACGACCAATTCTTTCTGACTGAAATTGTATTTGTGTTTATTGAGAACATTTTTATATTTTTCTTATGAATTTTTGACAAACATGGTATTCAAATTCAAATCAACACAGATATTAATCGATTTTATTCTATTTGCATTTAAAAAAAAACATTTGCTAAAAATATCATTTTCTCTGTGTTTAAGAAAGAAAAAAACCAAAAGACTTTAAAGTTCTGACAGTTTTTAAATACCAACTTAATATATTAACAAGACGCGAACTCACACACAAACAACTCATAGTTGTTCTGAATTTTTAAGACTTTCAATTTTGAATAAATTTTCATACCTGCAATGAAGTCGCCATGTCGCACACTTTAACTTAAAAAACAAAATACATTAAAACTTCTAAGATAGTTTTTAGTTTTTCTTGAGTACTTTTTCTTTTTTTTTTTGTCTTGCTTACAAACGAGTGTGTCGCATAATAACCACCCTTCTTTGAGTCTTATGGAGTGCTAACTTCAGAATCCAATTGACATACTTTGAATAAAATGCAATAATTAACATACTTTTGAGCTGGTTGCAACCCGGCAAAAGTTTTGACCTCCAAAGGAAACGACAAAGTAAAATTAAGAAGGGGAAGAAAAAATATCAACAAAAACCTTCTTGTAATTGCTGCCACAATTGTTCGTTCATTTTATTTCCTTTTGCTATTACGACTCTTATTGCATCTGTAGTAGTAGTAGTTATAGTAGTTGTTGTTGTTGCTGGTGCAAGTAAATTTGTATGTGTGCATTTCATTGTGAGTTGTTCAATTCACTTTTACTGTCGGTCTGTTGTAAAGTTCAACAAAAGTGTGTTTCCCCATCATCTGCATCTGAATGTTGTATAAAATGGTGCAGCTACATTTACAATTGTAGCACGTTTAGTGTGTGTTGCAAGTAGTGTAGCCAATTCAGTTTTGCCCGTAAATTTTAATTTATTTATTTTGATATTTTAAAAATTTGCAACAGCAAAAACAAAAACATTTTGTTAGCGAAACAATACAACAGCTTCGAATGTTGTTGTTTATGTTGTTCTAAAAAGCTCATTTTGTCAATTTTAAATATATTTATTAGCAAATACATTTGCAATATATGAAATAGATTTACATAACCGATGAAATTATTTTTGGGCGAAACATTTTTAATAGATGCTGGTGGAAATAAAAGATTTAAAGAAAAATTTTGATTTCATTTTAAAACTGCTCTTTCTTTCTCTCTCTCTCTCCCTCTCTCTTACATAATCGAATGCTCAAGTAAATATTACTTTCATTGAAATTAATTTTAATTAATTTATAAAACGAACATTTAATTCAAGGCGATTTCACAACAGGTGGCCTCGAGAGATCAGGTGACTCAATTCGCTCGAATATTGGTTGTCAAAATTTGTTTACTCACTTTTTTGAAAAAAATAATAAAAATTAAAAAAATTAGTTACAGCTTTCATTTAAAATTAAAATTTCCAATTATATTTTTATGAGGGAAATAAAAAGACTGTTAAAGGTAAGAATAGTTATAAAAGTGTTAATTTGTGAGAGAAATGTAATACTTCTCGTATTAAATCACAAATTTTATTGAATTTTTTTTTCAATTTTATTTATCACAATATTATTTTGTTTTGATTTTGTACATTTTTATTTTACATTATTCCCCACATTTTTCTTCATATAAATTTGTCAACCTTTTTTGACACATCTGTTCTAATTTTCCAGGCGAAGTCGGATGAGACTACCTGATTTTATAAATTAACTAAAAACTGTTTATGAATTCAACTATTTAATTAATTATTATCTTCTGTAAAATATTATCACAAATTCACAAATTATTGTAACAAAATACAATTTGAATTATTTGCTTCATTTTCGTTTATTGCATGTTATTTTTGCACGCAATGTTCTTGGTATTTTTTTTTTGTTTTTCTACATTTAAGAATTTTTGGTTATAAATTTCTGGCAACACTGGTTGCAGCCAGTTTAAAAAGAATTCATTTTTACCATACATTCACAGTGTGATCTGGCCACTGGCTGTTTGGCGATTCCTTAGATCTCCAGTATTGTACAAAAAGTTTTCGCCAAGATATGAAAAAAAATTTACTGTCCACTTTTAGAGCACTTGGGGACAGTGAAGTGTTTACTGATGCGAAAAATTATTACCTGAAATAGTATAATAAAATAATTAAAACTATTGTGGCAACTGAAGCTTGTGAGGTGTTCCACCGAATCTATTAAAGTTTGTTTCAAAATGTATCCTCAATTATTTGGAGCACATTTACTTTCATTACAGCAAATTTGATTATGCTTTCATGTATTAACGAATGTTTTCCCAATTTTTTTTTGTTATAACAACAGTAAATATTTTTAAAGTTCAGAGAATAGTTTTGTATGCATGTCGCTACAGTGATGTTGAAAACACTCGTGTTTGCGAATTAAATAAAAGTATTTCATTTTTGAGGAAGTCCTTTTGCCGAATAAACTTTTTTTCGCCAACAACTTATTAAATATCTTCGAAACTAATGTTCAGAATAAAAACAAATATTCGTAGGAATTGAATGGAAGTTGGAAGTGGGTTTTGGGTTTTTTTATTTGACCAAGTCGAAGGACGCATTCTCGAGTTATTCGTATGTTGATATACAGGGTGGCGCACGAATTGTGCTACAAAAAGAAAACGTAATAACTTTGTTCTGTGTGATTAATCGGGTTTTATTTCATCTGGCAGGTTACATTCCACTCTCATCCATCCTGCTGGAAAAACATCGGCACGGACCTTATGCAGTTAGCTCAAAACAAATGGTGCAGTGCGTCGACCAGCCTAATAGCGAAAACTCTCTGGCCTGGCATCGATACCGATAGAAGAAAACAACTTCTCACGTTCTCAAGGAATACACTGCACGGTCCCTTGTAGCTTCAGCAACGGGTCGCTGCACCTTTGGAAACCCATCATAAAAGAATGGGAAACCCATATAACGACTGCAGCTTCAGCTGTCAGGACGAGGAGGAAGAAGAGAACATCACTCATCTTCTCTGTCTTTGCCATTCTGATGGAGCATTAACGCCTTCGCTTCACTAGCCTTTCGGAGCCGTAAGATATGTAACTCAAGATTATAAGTTACTTTATTGGGAGCAGTAGATGGATTTCTCGCTGACTACAAGCACCAGCCCCCCCCCATCCTTGTCATAATGTACGGAATACTCCTCTTTCTTCCTTCGGTTGTAATCTTTCTCTTAAACTTCATAACCAATTTCCCTTGAACTAATAATCTTGTGATCTCACTTTAGTCTTCTCTTTTACTGTCTTTCTTTCTTTACTTTCAAGTTTAGCACAGAGGGACCATAACTATTATGGACCGAAGTGGGCTGGTATTTTTTAATATTCCTTTCATACTTCACCAGAAACCTGTCAACAGATCTATCTACTATTTAGATTTTTTAAAATGAATGCTTGGGATACCGAAAAGAGGACTTGGATAGTGCAGCAATACCATGCTTTGCAACCCTTCATTTCCGTCCAAAGGGACTTTAGGCGTGAGTTCGGCGGTATTCCACCTCCCGAGTAGACGGAAAACTATACCATCGAGATCCCCATCGGATCGGGTTCAATAATCGCAGTTCTCTCAACGTCAATTCAGGAGAATTCAAGAGTTTCTACTCGAAACTTATCGTGGATCGAGGTCATTTACGGTCTAGCATCTTCACAAACAATTAGTTACATAAACTTAAATTGAGTTTTCTATACAATAAATAAAAAAGTGAATGAAATACAATAATTAAAGAAAAGTTATTTGATTGTTTTTAGTGTATTACAATTAGTGCGCCACCCTGTAGATCGCGTAACATGCTAAATTTTTGAAATCAAATTTTTTTCCCTGACAGCCAGAGTCAAGCCGGGCAAAGTGAGTAACTTATGTGCATATTAAAGCACGTTAATAAAATTAGTGTTATCCTGTGTAATTCATGCTGTTTCTGTCGCTCTTGATTTCTTCTTATAACTTTATTTAGTTTTGCTCATCACTGTACTATTTGCATGCATGTGTAGTTTTTAAATAATTGTTTTAAACTTGGCTGTTCTGTGCTGTCGTTGACTACAAGTTTGGTGATTGTATGTGTTTCACTATTATTTTTATTATTTTTATTTTTGGCTTTAGAAAAAAGTGTTAAAACCATTTTATGTTCTGCTTGTAACAGTAATTTTTATTATTGTTTTTGTTTTGTTTTTTTTTTGTTGACGTTGATGTAACTGTCACTGTTCGGTTGCTGTTGTTGCTGTAGCTGTTGTAGTTGTTGTGCATTATTTATAAAGTTGTGTTACATTTGGGGGTTTTTCGGTATTTTTGTTAAAATTGTTCCTGTTCCTGTTGTTGTTGTTGTTGCTGCTGTTGTTACTGCATGTTAAAACAATTCCGAACACAATGTTCCATTACAACTTCAACTTCAACGTTGCGAACAGTCACCGGCAACATGAACAATAAGAACTGCAGCAACTTAAACAAGTATAAACAATAAAATGGAGAAGAAAAAAATAAAAACTTTGACAAAAAAACAAAAGAATTTAAAAGGAAACACTTGCAATGATGGTAACGAGTTTTATTTTTAGTTGTTGTTGGTGGTGACGTTTTATTGCTCTTGTTTTAGTTTTAAGGTATTTTTGTTGTGTAATAGTTCATAATAAAAATATTATTTTTCTTTGTATACAAAATTCAAATGTACATGTGTATTAAAGTGTGTTTGTGTGCGTGGTGTGAGTGTGTTGGTGTATTTAGATGCAAATTTTTGGATTTGTCTGTTTTTTTTTGTTAAATAATTTGTTCTCTAAAAATATTCAACCAACAAAAATCAATAGGTTGTTTAAGTAGGTCACAACTACAAGTTCTTCTACTGTTGTTCGCATTTGATATGTTTTTTTGGTTATTTCGGTTTTTTTATCCTCTTTGTATTTCTTATGTAATGATCACATTTGAAATTATTGTTCTTACATATTTATTTACTTTCATGTGTGGGTGTGAATACAATGACATATTTACCCTCTAAACATTTAAAAGATCCTTCGAAATATTTAAGATATTTTATGTCTCGTCTAAGTCACTTGTGTTTGATACTTAAAAGAAAGTTTCTACTAATTGGCAGCAAAAATTATATATTTGTGCACTTATTCTTTCCAAAAGGGTTTTCCTAGTTATCCAGTTCTCAAGATCTCATTAGATTGCTGTTATTATATTGTTCTGGCAAAAAAAAACCGACTACAATTCAAAGAGCCAAGCGAACAGATTACAAAGCGAGCACAATTATGATTGAGTTTTAATCCGTTAACATAAATTTCTAGTTCATGTTTTGATCCTAAATCCTGATTTAAATATCTTCTTACGCTAAAGGGTGTCTCAAAAGGCACGCAAGATTTTAAAATTTCCGCCGTTTCTGCAGTGAAACAATTTAAAAAAGACAAAGTGATTATTATTTTGGCGAAAGTTCGTAACATTTTTATGAAATTAATTAGGGTTAAAAATTTTCCATTGTTACTTTGAAATATTGTCTCATGTCCAATTTTTTCGGACTAAAAATGTTACGAACTTTACCCAAAATAATAATCACTTTGGATTAAAAAAACCACTAACAACAAAATTGTTTAAAAAAATAATCACATTAAATAACAAAAAAAAAACAATTCGACAGCTAAAAGTTTAGGGTGAGTAGCAATGAACGATAGAACTAGGGTGATCGATTATTAGACATTTTCCAAAAACCGGTTTTCAAATAGTTTGAATATTTGAAATTTTGAAAAACCTGGTTACGGTTTTTAAAATTCAGGAAAAAAAGTTTTGATTTTTATTTGCTTTCTCAAAAAAGAGTTAACAGTTCATATAAATACTATAAAATAATATAAAAATTAAAGGTTAAGCATAATTACCTTCATACAGTTCATAAAAGTTTTTGATTGATTATGGTTCGCTAAACTACATGTTCACGGAAAATTTTAGACTCCTGCGATCAAAAACAGACCCTTTGTTACAGAAATTTAAACAGGAGTAAACACAAGTGCAGGCATTTTTTAATGCAAAAATATGTAACTGCACATACACTCTTAAAAAAAATTTTGAGTATTTTTGTTCAAAAGTAAATAATGTCGTTTTCTTTTCTTAAAAAAAATGTAACGTTTCTTTTACTTTTTATAAAAAAATAGCCATCCAATGTTTTCTTAAGACAAAAATTTTGCATCGTAAGTGATGATTCAATTAATTTCTAATAAACTCACTATTTCAAAAAATCATTATATTGCAAATTTTCAATAAAAAGGGGAAAAAATGTTGCAGTTTTCTTTAGAAAAGAAAACGCCATAAGTCTCTATATTATAAAAAAAATAAAGATATGCAAGGAATACTCTATTATTATTGACTTTACAACAAATTTAATAAAAGTATAGTTACGTCGTTACTCGGAGAATTCCTTTCTTTCATAATAAAATTTTCGCTTTTGTTGAATTTTCCTATTTTGAAATATAGTATTAAAGTATTCAAACCTTTCAGGCGACGTTCATTTATTCGTTTTCGGTCTGCAATATGAAGCAAAACGTCAACAAAACTAAATAACGATTTTCAAATATGCACGCAACAAGGCCAATTTAATTCGCCCCTGCTACCACCTCATAAGATTATTTCGCCATTGTCAAAATCCCTTAAACTTTTATATTGAAAAAAAAAAACTTGGATAATGAAGAGAAAACGTTCGTCTCAGTTTTAATAAAGTAAAAAGTAGTTTTATTTGAAAAATATAAAAATTGAAAAGTATTCGATTGAGCCGGTTTTTTAATTGTAAAAAAACACCGGACTATTCGACATTCGAAAAAAACATTTTGAAAAAAACCGACAATCGTATTGTAGTAAATCCGGTTTTAAAAACCGATTGAAAAACCGAGACGATCACCGTACATAGAAAACGTTGTTTTCCTTATCTCAAGAACATTGAAAAATCTAAAAATAGTGATTTCTATTTAATCACATCCTGTGTTAATTTTACGTCACACTTTACTTTTAAAATCAGTCCATAAATGGCGAAGTCATGCAGTTACCAATATTTCGGGCTGCTATTTTATCCGTCCGATCTTTGAAAAAATCGGACCCAAAATCGGTGCATAAGTGGAGAAGTGCGCGATAATCTACCTTTTGGAACGGAAAATTGACCATTCAAGCTGCCAGAGTGTCATTTTAAACCAAAAAAAAAAAAGGTTTTTAAATTATTAAAAAACATTAAAAAAGGAGAACTGAAGTCTTCCGAAAAACATTTCTTTTTAGTGACTTCTACCATCGAAAATGTTTGCTGGTTTATGTTTTCATTAGTATTATATGTACTCGTATATGTCCTTCTTGATTTCCAATTAAAAAGCTTTCAAGAAAATGTCTAAATGCAAACATATCAAAGAAAAAAGAAAAACTAACAAACACAATAAATAAATAAATGCAATTTTATGGCTTCAAATAAAATTTGAAAATAAAGAAAATATAATTGTGTTAATTTATTGCAAATAATACTAAGAAAACTATAGTTATTTTTAAGCTTCTTAAAGCATCTACACAATAAATTATTTTAAGTTGCAATAAGACAACTTAATAAAAAATTCATGAAATCATTAATGAAAACTCTTCAAAAAGCTTTTTAGAGCAGCATCATCAAAAATTAATCTCTTTGTTTAATAAAATCAAACATCAATGAATGAATTTTTCAATTTAAAACTATGTCAATTGAGAAGGAGGAAAAACTCCTGCTAGAAAATGATGAAAATTAAATTTGTAATCTTGACATACATCCATATGAATGTATGTGTGTTCTGCTTTGAAAGTACTTGGCTGTTGCAAATGAAATGCAAAATATAATATTAGGCAACTAAAGTTAATTAATTAGCAGCTGAGGAGATGCTTGAGCCGGTTCTAGAAAAAACTTTTACAAGTTGAAATCAGGATGAACTTTAGCGGTTTCGTATTATTTAGTTACAGTAAATTTGTGGTCCTGAAACGCTTTGTACTAAACTGTAATTTATTAAAATTAAAAATACATTTTCATTTCATAATTAAATTATAATTTAATGAACTATAGAATTTAGTAAATTTGTTGTTTAAAAAATCATGCTAATTGAAGGAAGTCTATAAAATGTTACTTTTTCGTTAAAAATTAAAAAAATAAATATATTTTCTTTAAATATTAATAAAAAATAACTGAACATAAATAAAAGAGTTTTATGGTCACTTAAATTATGTCGTAGTCAAAATGACGAAGGATGACGTTAATGTGCAAAAAATAATGATGACTTTCTAGGGTTAAAGATATTTTCCGAATTTAATTTCAAAAAGTTTTCATTTGTTGTGGGTTGAGTTAGTCCAGATGCCTGCAGTTCATTGGTGCTTAAGCGAAATTATCAGTGGGATTTGAAACAGTTTGACACTTTTCAAGAACATGGTTTAACGACGGTTTGGCATAAGCACCAATAAAATGCATGCACAACAAATGAAAACTTAATGAATTTCATAAAAAAAATTAAATTTAAAAAAGTCAAAATTAAATTAGGAATTTCTAATCCTTCGCGCGTTTGTCGATCTCTTAAGAAGCTTCCAAAAGCAAAAGCTTTTATTTAAACAAAAACGAAAAACAAAAAATATTTAAAATATGGTTGTCCTTAAAACCGATTTATCCAACATTCCACTAAACACACACAGGCACTCACACACACGTACACACACTAACACACTCTAATTGGGACTTTCAATTTAATTTAATTAATTATTTGTATAATTGTCATTCGCTTGTTGTTGGTGTTTTTTATTTGCCATGAAATTAATTATGAACGGCACTTGGGTGGAAAGGAAAGGGAAAACAAACATCTTGTTGGTGTTGCTATTATATGTCCTTAAGAATGCAAACGCTAATAATCCTTTATTAGAGTTTGATGTTGTTATTGTTCTTTAGCAGAAGATTCTTAAGCTTTAAATAAGTATTTTTGCTTTTAATCTTTCGTTTTGTTTAATCCGCTTATTCGCTTACAAACAAATACACAAGAAGCAACGCAAAGGAAACAAAAATTTTATTTGCAACCGCATTATTAAACACTTTTATACATTTCAGGCGTCTTAAGTGTCCCGTGCTGCTTAAGCGATTCGCCTTAACATGGTTTGAATTCAAGAATAAAGGATTGTTAAATAACAGACGGAAAGAGAGATAGAAAGAGAGAGGGAGAATGTGTGTGGGGGAAAGCAAGAAACAAGGATTTTAATGCTGAACTTGAACTTACGGAGCTTAAGCAAAAAAAGAAAAAAAAACAACAACAATGCCACTTAGCATACATAAATTAGTTGCACTTAAACTTACAAGCATTTTATCTTCTGCTCGAAAGTAACACAATTGGATGTCCAAAGGAAAACAGACAAAAGAGTAGAAAATTGCAAAAAGAGAAACATTTATAACTTTTGTAGAAGAATTTTATGGGCACATTTGTGTCCTTCCACTGCAGCAATTTGGAAGCAGCTTTCCACGTCTCCCTTTCTTTTTCATACTAATTTTTTTTCTTAACCTGTGCAACAAATATGTGTATGTATTTAACTAAAACAGCAAAAACAACAACAACAATAGGGGAATGTACAACAAAACACCATTAAATGGATTTAATGGGGCGACAACATTTTTAATTAGCACTTGTTGTAATTGTTGCTGTTGTTATTTTAATTATTTCTGCTTTTGTTAAATACGAATGCCTCTGCAGAAATAATATATTGAAAGGCAGACAGACACACAGAAAGACAGACACTCGGACGGAATTAGTTATTCATAGACAGATATAAATATTAAACAGTCTTTTGTTTGTTTTGCTAATTGAAGTTATTATTATTGTTGTTGTTGTTGCTGCTGTTATTGGTGCTTTTTTCCAATTGCTTTTCTCTTTTAATAAACTAAAAGGTGGGTGGTGATTGTTTACTTGTCTACTCCTTCCAAAGGCCAAATAAAACAAAAAGAAATACTCTGGACTAATAAAAAAGAAATGTAGAAGAAAATAAGATTTTCAATTAAAATAAACGCGTAAGAAATAAAAAGTACGGTCAAACTAGTAAAAAACAAAGAAACGTATTAAAACGTACAAAGAAATTAAAAGAATGTGATATTAATTTCTTAACGATGTTTATACGTGTAGTTTGCTTAAGTGGATTGTAAAACAAACAAAAAATAATAAAAAAAAACGTGTGGACGCCAAGCTGTTGATTGTCTAGTAGAGAAAAAGAATTAATTACAGCGAAGCGGGACTAAACTACATGTTTCGAGTACAAATACATACATATGAAAATAAAGGACTTTTTATTTAATGTGATAATTTTTCGAATTAAATTGGTTGTTTGTGTGGCTGTAATCCAAAGTGATTATTATTTTGGGTAAAGTTCGTAACGTTCTTCTAGTCAGAAAGAATTGTATATGGACTATTTATATGCCTCCAACACAGTTGGAAAATGTACTCGTATATTCAAGTTTCTCATGCCGTTTGTAATTCATTTAAAAAAATATATTTATTTACGACGCCATAAAGTATGCTATATATTCTTGCAATCTTTAATCGTAGCGGGATTCATCCGAACAAATACAAACCGCAAAGCCATTTTGGTTTGTCTGCAGAAACACCCAGGGTCTAGGCAGGCATCGAACCTGCGACCCCTCGACTAATAGTCTAGTACGCGATCTACTAGTCCACGGGGATCCCCGTAGTCGTCTGTTCCGTGTTGAAATGGAAGGCATAAGTTAACCCACGAAGTACTTGTATATTGAACCGATCTGACAGGTGTGACTTCAATAACTTTTGAATTGGAAATTGGCAAAATTGTTCCGAAAAAATAAAGAGCAGGTAGACATATTGAATGCCACTGGTGAAGAAACTATAATGCGTTTTCTACCATTTATGTCGTTCTCTTTTCTAAAAAAATTAGACAGCTTTTTTTACTTTTTATCAAAAAAATTGCTATTTAAAGTTTTCTTAAGGCTCGTATGTGATGATACAATAACTTCTGATAAACTCACTATTTCAAAAATTCATTGCAAATTTTCAATAAAAAGGGCAAAAAATTTTACACTTTTTTTAGAAAAGAAGAAGCCATTAGACGTTTGCTTTGAGAAGAAAATTTATATGAATGAAAAGCCATTAATTATTTGAGTGATTTCTATACAAATTTTCAAATCAATCATCTGTAGCCATGTTCTGTAACTCCCGCGTCGAGAAACTTTTCAATTGAAATGTGTGAAATGAAATAAAAATAAAAACTGTATCTGTAATTTTTTTGGCGATTAATAGCTGTCACGTCAGCAAATTACTCGCTAATTCACAGAAAAAGTGTCACTGTAAAATTTTTGCGAGAAAAGCTGCCGCTTTCAAATGTCAAATATGTTCGCAAACAAAAAAGCGGCGAGATAAAATTGTAAAAATACAAAACATATTCAAAATGAAAAATGTAATGAATAATAATATGGAAAAAACAAAGAACTTCTTTATTTTTAAACGCACAAATATTCTTTATTTTTATACACTAAAAATTTAGTTTTTATTTATTTGCAGATATTTTGTAAATAGTATCTTCATTGTTAAATTATTTTATAATTTTAGAAAAATATGCGAATTTCTAAGCATATTTTGTAAACAACAAACATCAAAGTCGCACAATACATTATTTTGTACAGCCGACAGTTGTACTTTCGGCGCCGTCGATGAGATTTTTTTTATTTTGATCGCCGTCAAATATATTTGTGACTGACTACCCGTTCTCAAGAAATAAAATTTCACTTCAGCTTGGAGTTGTCTATAATGACATTTCTAACGTAACGACGTAAGCTCTTTTGATAGTTTTCGACATGAGTTACAGACACACTTTTTTCTCACTTTTCGAGATATTTTATTTCACATCTTTTTGACGACATTCTCGCCAAAGTTACAAACCGTGGGTACTGGATTGTAGAAATCAAACTTCTGTCTTAGGAAAAAAGATATAAACTACAAAGGATTGAAAATATTGCCTGCTCTAGAGCCCGAATATCTGGGTCTCTGTAAACGATATTTTCAATATTTTGACACTGAATATCCGAAATTCAAATATATAATTTTAGTATACATTTTTATACAGTCGAACTTCTATATAATGAATGAAGCTCTAACTTTTTGTTAATTGCTTTGAAAATCGTAGCGTTTTCGTTTCAATTTTAGTGTATTTAGATATCCATATAATTTCCATACAATTAAATTTTCTTTGCAATGAATAAATTTTACAGATGTAAATTTGACTCACATGCGTTGTTGTTCCTATGAAAATAATTATTTTAATTAACAAATTAAAAAAACTAAAATACCAAAAACTCAAAATACAGTAATTTTGATTTAGCTGCACAATCAACTTTGCACGAGTTTTTGTTGTTCAAAAATACTGTCATCTTAAATGTATGTATGAATGTGTACACGAAAATAAAATAGATGAATTTTAATGATGACAACTTGCGATTTGTGTGACTTGGTTGCAATTTTTTTCAATTATAAATGGCTTAAGTTGAATGTTTATGTGATAAAGTGGCCACCAAGGCGAATTCACAATGTGAATGTGAATCTGAATCTGCCTTGGTGGACACCAAGCTGCTATCTTTGAATTTTTATATTAAAATATTTTAAAACTAGCAAAAAATATGGTAAATATGCAGGTGTACAAAATACACCTAAACAAGGCTTAGGAAGAATAATAACAGAAAATATATATTTTGTGGCAATTAAGTCAAAACGCAGCTAACGTTGATTTTTTGTATGAAAATAATTTTAAAATGCCAAAAATTTTGGGCATTTATCTTGAATATGCAGGTGCAAAAAGGGTTCTTGAAAAAGGAATTTGTATGGGATTTTGAAGAATAGTGACGGAAATTATTAATTTTATGAAGTTAAATCAAAAGTGCTCTTAAACAAAAGGCAGCTAAATCAAAACTACTGTATACAAAAGCGAACTTGTTATCAGCCCAGTAGATCCTACTAATTTAAATACAATATTAAAATATATTTTCACACCTTTTGACTTCATAATTCAAATAAAATAATTTAGTTTATTACAACTAAAGAAAATAATTCAATAAAATCTGTATTTATTTATTTTTTTATTTAAATAGGTTTTTGTTACTTTTTTCTAAGTAGAAAAGGCTAACTACCGCCTGAACTCTTTAAACTTGTGTTATTAATTTGTAAATATACATTCATGTTATGTAAATAAATTGAATTGAATTGAATTGTCTTTATCTATAATGAAAACATTTCGATTATAATAAAAAGAAATAAGCGGAATCGGTCAACTGCAATTTATATTAAAAAATGAAACCGGTACCAAACAACTTAACAATATGACATCTTTCTATGCGTTTAGTTCATTAAATATAAAAACAACTAAACCCGTCCATTCGTTACGACACTTAGACCAGTATGTACGAGTACAAGTGGAATGCACTAAATGTCTGTGAGAAGTGTTAGTTTTATTACTGCCAAGCAGACAACTAAATCTTCTAAATACTTGTATTTAGAAAATAATAAAAACTTTTCTTTTTTTATACGCAAACAGGAAACTTTTTTTATTTCAAAGTTTATGACTACTAATCCATTTATGTGTATGTGTGTGTGTGTTTGTGCAAGTGTGAGTATGTTTATGTTTGTGGTTCTAGAATATAGATTCAATGTCGTCTAGTTAGTTGAGACTTCAAGCAATTTCTCTGTTGTTCCTTTATTTTTTGTTTCTATTCTTGAAAATGTTTTCATGAATTTTTTTTAATTTTCTTTGTATCTAAAAATGTGTAATTGCTTTTCAACAGAGAATATGTGTATGTGTGTGTGTTAGTGTACGAGTATGAGTGTACAATGAAATGTGGCATAAAGTCATGTTGCAACAGCTGTGTAGATTGTTTATTTTGTCATAGAAAAAATTGTCTTCCTCTCAGTACAGCCTGCTTTTAATACAAATAAATGACTGTGGAGCAGAGTAGAGTCAGTTCTTTTTGTTTTTTGTTTGTTTTTGTTGCTGCGACATACATGTATGCGTGTTAATTTTATTATAGAGTTTGTAATTTTTATATTCCCTGTTGTTGCTGTTTTGGTTTTAGCATTTGTTGTCGGTGCTAAATTCTTAAACGTTTATAAACTGAATTAATGTTAAGTAAATGTTGTAAATGAGTCCTAAAGTTAATGGGGGGAAAATAAGTTGGTCCTTAAATACACTTACTTCCACATACTTTTCCCAAGTTAAAATGCACAGACACACACGAGTACTGGCACAATTTTAGTGTAAAATCATAAAACATTGTTTTTCATTGTTCCTTAAGTCAGAGGCTTAGTGTGTTTTATTTTATATTGATATACATACTAATACAATTAAAAACGACTGCTCCAACTCCTTGCTGCTTTTTTTTCCAACCATCACACCGCCAACAACATAAATATATGAACAACAATTACAGTTTACTCTAATTTCATAAAAACAACTTGAAAGACAGGAAGGGAGAGGGAGAACATAAGCAAACAAACAAACAAACAACTAATGAAAAAAACAATATCCTTTGTATACTTCTCCCTGCCCTCTTAAGCTCCCACTGTTGTGGAATGATTCTAATGTTAATTTGCTCCCCATTCTTGTTGTCTTTGTTGTGCCATTTAAGTCATTACTGTGCATTTGTGTATGTGCTTGTGTTTATTTTTATTTAAGCCTGGAAATTCATTAAATTCTCTTCCGACTGGTTGAATACAAGCCTGTTCATAATGCTCACATGCATACTTACATCGCCATACATATATGTATAGAATGACAAACACTTGCACTAACACATATATGCTTGCCAAAACGCATAGGCATGACTAAACCTGTTCGTGTGTGTGTGTGTTGTTAATGTAAATAAAAGCTCATGCATCTTTAAAAGTTCACTATACAACAGCTTTAAAGAGTAACAACAGTTGTCGTAGCAGCAGCATGTGCCGGAATGTTCTTGTTAATTTGTAGTTTATTTTATTTGTTGTTGTTGCTACTTTGCATGGTCATAGTGCACAGGAAGGCGAAAGATGGGAGGGGGAAGCAGAAAAAAATAAATAAATTTTAAGCATTTTGGGTTAAAATGATAAAGCGTTACACGAGATCGCAGGAAGATACAATACAAAATTGTATTGAATTAGTCGAATATAATTTTCCAATTTTCCTTTAATAATACAGCAATAATTAAGCTTAGAATGACAGAATAAATATTTATGAAAAAATTACTAGAAGTAGTCCCTTGTCTAAGTTCTAAATGTCTGTATGTCTGTCTCAACGCTTTCGTCTTCTCTCCATATTTTGGGTCTTTGCGATTTTCACCGCTTAACAATTGGGATTCAGTATCGGAGTGCGGGAAGCGCTACCTTTGGTTCATGTGCAACAGCTGAGCATCGAACTTTGTATATATTTTTTCTGCATGTTTGTATATCATCCGGGATACGCAAAAATGCAACCCTGTAAAATATTACAGTACAAAAAGTGCAACGTTGTCAGTAGAAGTATAATTGGGGACCATTAAAATGCGCGACTCTTCAGCGGCAGAGAAGACAGTGTTGTCTCTAACATGTTTTTTTAAACGATTTTAAGGATGTTCTTTTTTTAAATATATAAATATTTAAATAACAAAAATTATTATATTTTCTATTCATTAAAATAAGATTGTCTTCCAGTTCGAATTCGGTCTGACAAAGTGCGTTTCTATCTATTATATAATTAGACAAAGACTAATTTTTGGATCCCTTTTTCTTCTTTATTCTTTTATCAAATGGTAGACATTGTTATGTTAATTATTTGTTAATTATTGAGATTTAGTGGCCCGACTTTATATTATTTAAATCGGTTCAAGATTAAAGGAATAAATGGTTTAAAAAGTTGACACCATTACATGTACATTACAGTTTTGTTTTATTTGGGAAGAAATTTGTTTGTTTAAATACTTAATATTTAATTAGTTATAGCTAGAATGTGGTCGATTACGTCGGCCATTGGAAATGCTAATATTTATTAATATACATTACATTTACACAAATTTGTAATATTCTCTGCTATTAAAATTAATTATACAAATTATTAAAATTTTTTTACGTTTTTATTGATATTTTATAAAAAACTTCTCCGAACTTAAGGTCAACAATAACAAAATAAAAACTCTATATTTTGTAATATTTTATGTTCTCTAAGTTTCTTTAGGGATATAAATGAAATTGATAATAACAATAACTTATTCTAAATTTTATAAAAAAAAACAAAAATTCAGATTTTTGATTTTCAAAAAAGTTATCAAACTGAACAAATTCACATCTCAAGAATGAAAGAAAAATAAACATTTCTGTATAAAAATGATCCAAAAGGCAACGCTGCAGGTTCTGTGAATTCGTGCAAAATTTACTAGCAAGCACTTTTAAGTTATTTGACGGACAGCTGGATAACTTTCCGAATATTTATTCTCAAAGCAGGAGAATTCTTAAGGTTTTTTCACCCACCTGAAGTTGTGAAAGTATTATTTGGGGTATTGCTTGATCGGAATATAACCTAGTAAATACACTGAGGGAAAAAGACGTTGCGAAATCGGCAACGAATGTGATCAATATGATACCACTATGTTGTCACTTTTTTTTTCAAACCGCTCGTTTACAACTTGTAAACGTACGTTTTAAAATTTCAACAATGTACGTTGCAAAAATGTTAACATAGCAGGTTGCATCGACAACGTTACGAGTATGTCGTCAAATAGTACGAGTTATAAAATTTTAAGTTTTGTTCTTTTAAAAGTTTAATATGGAAGTTTTTGTTTGCGAATAAAAAGAAATGGAGCAAGTTGAGTACCAATTCGTGGAATTCGGTGCAATGTACGAAGATATTGTGGTGGTCAGCGACACGTGCTTTGCAAGCAGCAATGTTGCTGAAGATAGCGACGATAATAAATTAAAATTTTTGATAATTTGAAACGTAAGTACATCGCAGTTTGAAACTACAATTTTCAATATGACTTTGTACTTTTCTAGACGCACAAGTTTCATTTAGTAGCTTACCTTATTTAATAAAGAAAGATTTAACGGAGGCAGTTCCACCATTATGGCTACGAGTGGAATTTAGAGAAAAGCTCCTTGTGTGACAAAAAAAAAGAAAGACGTAATGTAGTTTTATTATTTTCATGATATAATAAGATTCCTCTATATTATAGCTCGGCATTGATGATGGCATAATGTCTCTACCATCCAAGGTGGAGGATTGGAGTAATGATACTCCTAATTTTTGCCCAACTAATGGGGTAATTTGATCAAGGGCAAGATAAATTAAAATGTTCTAAAAAACATAATTTATTTAAATTAATATTTTAGGATTTGAAAGCTCTCCTAAATCAAACAACAAAAGGTAAATCAATTGTTGAATATGCTGATCACAACAAAAAATTACATAGTGGACATAGAGATTTAATAATTAACGTCATTGTTGAAGATGTTCTTAGCAGACAAAACTATAAACGGCTACTGGGTGAAATTTGTGCCGTGTTCCCATTTGAAAACGGTATTAAGGTAAATTTTAAATAAAATGTTTTCATTGTTAATTTTTTGTAAATAAATAAAACATGTTTTTTAAATAAATTAATTACAATATATTGCAGTGGTTTTAATATTGTTTGAAATAGAATAGGTTCCTAAAACTCGACAACAGTATGGTGTCAATTCAACACCGGTATGGTGCCAACTCGACATCATTACGGTGTCAAAATGTACACGCACGTTGTCAATTTAGCTACGATGTCGTTGACAACGACGTGTACAATATGACCACATACGTTGTTGATACACTTTTGACTCCGTATTTGGTTATTTTGTACACGGATGATTTCATTTTTTCTCTGGGTGTACAAATAGATATCATTGGAGTTTTTAGTTACTTCCAGAAGTACATCAATACTCGAATCAAAAAAAAAAAATATTTAAAACAAGTTTCTGCCCAAAAAAAATGAGGTACGTCCTTTGTATTATAAGCCAACGATATGTTAATGTTGTTATGGAAAACTGCCGCCTAAATCACTGTACTTCACAAAAAATGGGCTCCGTACAGTCAGTCACTCATGCAGGCACACAAAAACACACTCTGTCATGCAAATGTATCTTTTCTTCTTCCATTTTGTTTTTTGTGTGATATGCATGTGTGTGTGTGTGTAAGTGGGTCGTACAACTTGTTTTCTTGGTTGTTTGTACGAAAAGTTCTTTTAATTTTCTGGATTTATATTATATTATTATATTATTATATTATATTGAAAAAGCAGAAATAAATCTTTGCATTTACTTAACAAAATGCCAGAGAGTTAAATAAAAAGTTGTAACGCAGATGGGTGAAGGGTAATTGGTGAATGTGTTTTGTCTATTTGCTTGTTGTCATTTGCAATGTGCCGGTATTTAGACTAACTATTGCTGCTACTGCTGCTGTTTTTGCATTGTGGTTGCCGTTGTCGTTGTTGCCGTTGCTGTTGGTTTTGGTAATGAGGGTGAAATTGAAATCTAGGCAAATGCAAACAAACAGCTTAAACAAACAAGCATTTTTGAAATTAGTATCCAATCTTTGAGAATTGTCACACATGAATACGATGATAAGAATCCGTATACAAACACAAATACTTGCATATGAATTCAAATACATGCATACGTATGTACGTTCATTTAAATAATACAAATGCACATAATAACTGTGGTGTGAGTGTGTGTGCGTACGTGTGAGTGTGGGTGTGTGCACGAGTTTTTAAAAAGTAAGTACACTCCACAACGATGTGCCTGACAAAAAAAAGTTTTCTAAACTGTACTCTAGAGAATGAGCTGTAAAAAATCAAACACAAGACTCACACTAATATGAACACTTGTGCTCCTTTACGCCAACGGTCTACTAAAGTTAGTTGCTTCGTTTAAGTTCGCTGAGATAGTAGAGACTTGTTTGTTTATTTGGTTGGTTGGTTGGATGGTTGGTTGGTTGGTTGGTTGTTATTGCATGAGCAGCAAAGAGTTGGGAAGTTGTGATGATAACCTAGAATTTTAATTTTTACATTCATATTCATACACCATATTTACATTTTTAAGTTTATGTATGTGTGCGTGTGTAAATGAAGTGTTTGATTGTGCGTGTTTCCCAGAATTTGTGCACCAGATTTTATACTACATTTAAGCAAAAATCATTGCAGCTGACAAGAAGGAAGTATTCCTAGAAATTAAACTATTTAATTTAAAATAAAATAGAATGAAAATATTAATTTTAAATAATAGTTCTTGGTATTAATTCAACAAATTTGGGCAAAAAAATCCTGTTGACATTTCACATTTCGAAAAAAAAAATGTGCATGAATATGTATGTGGGGATGTGTGTATGTATGTAGATATTTATATATGTAAAAGAGTAAATACCAGTTTTTGGAAAGGTGTTCAACACTTTTGTTAAACGTCATCAGCACACAGTTTTTGCCAGGACCACGAAAGGAATGTAATAGAAAAAAATCTCCATTAAAAATATTCTTACTGGTTTTAAATTTTTTTATTTATTTATTTTTTTAAATTGATTTGTAATTTTCATAAGTTTTTAAAAATATTTTCGAATGATTTTCATATATTATTCTTTAGAACTTTTTATTCACGAGTAAGTTTAAGTCAGTTCAATAAGAAGAGTTATTTGTATAAAAATTTCGATGGCCTCATCGTAGAACACCCTTTTATTTTTTAAACTTTTAAGAAATTTCGTTTTTTTGTTTTAAAAATAATCTGGAACTTTCTTCCATTTTTAATGTAAAAAGGACGTTTTAGTTCTCCCTCAAGAACGAATTCGCATGCCACTCTAAAACGTACGTCTTTTATTTATCAATGATAAGCATGAAATGAAGAATTTACTTTGTTATCTTGACAACTTATTTTGTCAAGCAGTTTTTTCGTCCAACCACACTTCAATATTTTTAATATTTTAAAATTTTTTATTGTTCCAGAACACAAAGTAAAATGTGGAAAAGCAAAATATAAGCCAAACAAAAGTAGACTCAGTGCTTAGTTAGTCCCCGGCGAGACTTACAATTTCCGTAGTAGCAATTCTTGAGTTTACTGGTAAAAGAGGTGAGCAGATTGCACTGCATTTCTCTTTTGCTTTGAAACTCGCACATGTCAACTTCAAGTTGGCTTTAGGTGTATTTGCCGTTTTATTTAATTTTGTTTCTTCAGTTGTATGAAATATAAAAAACTTTTCATTCAGATGAATTGATACTTCAAGAAATGTTAAAGTATAATAAGAAGTAGAGAAAAGATGTACAATCTTGCAAAACTAGAATTTCATAATTTGGACAATAATGCAATTTCAAACCAGAGTTGAAAAAAAAATTGCAACAATAAAAATTGCAAGTCTGAACGGGGACTTACTGAGCGAACACAATTAGCAAAGAAAATAAAATACGTTGCAAAAACAACTAAAGCGATTCTACACTTTCAAAAGTGATCTCTCTTTCCTCTTTTTGTTTTGGCGATGGCGATGTTTATCCTCCCGCCTTTGTGTACAGCTTAAACAAAATTTAAATTTGTGTTTGTCGTTTAATTTTTTTGGTGATAACATTAATGCTGTTGCAAATACAGAACTTGAAAGGCATCTAATAAAATACTATATAATCACAGATTGAAATATTTATAATATGGCATTACATAAGGGTGTTTATTGGACACGTGCACATATTAGAAGGAACGTCACTGTTATACAAATACGTCACTGTTATACAAATAGTATGTATTCGGTATTCGAAGATTTTGTCGACCAGTCGTTACGAAATCGTAACATTGGTTTGTTGGACATTTTATATCTATGGACATGTGTTTATGATGTGTTGACGTATGAACGATTTTATCACACTCGATCATATTACTTATCCGCTACTTAAAACTACTGAAAACGCAACTTTATTTTACAAATACAAAAACTTTACAAAAATAATATTGACATGTTTAAAGATCTTTATAAATCACCAAGAGAACGCAGAAGAGAAAGGGATCGTTAAAACAAATAATTCTGAAGGGTGCAGGAGTAAAACAATGAGGTTCGTTCGACTGTTTCTTATTTCGAGAAAAATTAAAAACAAACTTTGAAGCTTCAAAATTACAAATGATTGTCCTAGAACTCGGTTTGAGCCTCACTAAGCTGATTTTACAAAGATTTAATGCAATTGGGGCGGTGAAAATTTTGTTTTAATTTCTTCCAATCTTTTAAAAATTCTTGGCATCTTATTGTTTACCCATATTTTCGGTTGCAAATCTAAGAAATATGGATTCTCATAAATTTTATCCTGAATTTTTTCTTTCTATTAGATTAATTAATATTGACCCGTTATTCTCAACTCTGTACATTTTTAGTACAGAAAATCATAATTTTTGCATAAAATGAGTCAAATTATTTGCTTTTTTTCCCTTACAGCAAAATAAAAAGATTCATTGTAATGAGATAAAAGTACGATTGCAGCCGAGTACACTTCGTATTCAAAAATTGCTGTATTGAGATTTTACAGTTCTCACACAGGGGTTTTGTTGTCTCATTGTTCTTTTCCTAACGACAATTTAAAAGTGCTAGTTTCAGTACAAATTATCACAGAGCTCTTTAAGGACATGTGGCACTGTTGTGTACCCGTCACAATATAAACTTTTTTAAACGGACTCTCATCGCTGTCCCCTTGTGTCCTTCAAATTATTGGTCTATTGAATTTTTTCGCATTTATTATAAACTTAACTGACATTAATCGAACGCAAATGCAGATCGTATATTGAGAAAAACAAAAGCAGATATAAGTAGCAAGTTCCCTGATCATTCGAAAAAGTCTTGGCAATAACGAACAAGTTTAACAGAGATGGGCTTGAAGACAAGCGCTTATATCAGCCATAAATTCAAATAAAGCAGCATAATCTGCCAGATATTGCTGAAAGATTTATCATTTTTAATTACACTCATGACCTCCCAATCTTCGGCTTTATTTAATGAATACAAATAGCAAATCCGCCAAAGCATTATATAGAAATTTCACATATAAAGAAAGAAAGCTTTACAACATGTAGTTGTGGCAGGCATACTTCCTCTTGAGCTCAAAAAAAAAACTATTTATATACTTATGGCAGCGTTCACTATGCAACATTTTCCTATCTCACTTGTTTAGATCTTTAAACTTTGGTTTGCTAATTTCAGAGGTTAGATATTTATCTGGAAAAACAACAAAAACAAGTTGTATGGATTGTACACTTAAAGTTAACACTGCCACAAACACCAACATCAACAGCAACATCAATAGCAACACCACCAACACTATTAATAACTACAACAGGCGGAGGCACATGCAACGTGATGCTTAAATAAAAATCAAAAACTAAATGTGTGTTCAGTTTTTAAACACGAAAACTTTTAAAGAAGATAAGTAAATGTTATTTTTAGTTTCAAATAGATTTGTGTACATGCCACAAGTGTATTGTACAAATTGAGTGTTATTCGTACAAAACTTTGAAATTTTATTTTATTAAGTGTATATTTCTTATTCCATGTGCGTGTTTTTAGTCTTTCATACACCTTCTTTGGAAAAATAAAAGGAATCAAAAATTAACCCCTTTTACTTTCGTTTGATATCACAAACGTGCAGCATAAAACTTAAATGGCGATATATGAGCCGGATTTGAAACGGAAAACACAAAAAGAAGCAATAGAAAAAATATGTACATACAAAAAAAAAATAATAGAATAAATGAACGAATTATAACTGCTCATTGTAACCCAATCTCTGGTTAAAGTGAGAAGTAAGTTCAATTACAGCAAACACACTCTGCAACATTTTGGTAAAAGAAAATAAGGAGAACTACGCAAAAGTTTACATAATTTTTTTTATAAATAAATTAGAAATCTAAATGAAACGCGTTGCTGCCACGGGTACTCTCTTCCCGATAAAAAATATAAAATTTCTGGAATGAGTAGAAAATTTTGCCAGCTTTTTTAATGCGCTGTTGCACAACCAAACGTTCCCGCGATAATTGTATCTACGCTCCGGAATGACATGAGCCACACTCAACCTGAGAAAACTGTCAATTCAGCACCAGCTGCATCAACCGGATCCTTTTTTCCCCAGAAAAGAAATCCCAACAGCAGCAGAGCTGTTACAGCAACAATAACAACAACCAACAAATCTCACTCACAAACTTGATGCGGACGAAGCAGCAGTTTTTAATGTAATGCCCCACGATATTTCTGTCTTGTTGACAAAATGAAATACTCTGATAAGATCGTATTTCGTTTGATTGTGGATAGTAAAGTTATTCAGCGGATTGTGCCATCAACATGCACGCATACCCCCGGGAAATAAACCAATTTTCATGACCTTCACCTGACCATATTTGAATTTACACGAGTGTTTGCATGTTCTGACAAAACTGTTTTAATACTCTAGAGATCCGTGAATATGGTACGGCAGAAGTTTAAATGTAAATAAAGTGGAAATGTGTTTTCTCTGGGTGTTTGTGTTGAAGTTCGCTTGTGTTTTCCGGTAAAATATGTAAAACGAAAAGGATGCGCTTACAAAAAAAAAATAAAAAAGATATAAAAAATAAATATTAAAAGGAAAAGCTTTTCAATATCAAATTTTTTTGGCGTTAAATTTTTTTTTGATGTTGATGTGGCTGATGTCAGCGTTACAAAATTTGTGGAAAATACTATTAACGAGTATTAGTGCGTGTGTTTGTGTGTGTGTGTAGAGTTAAAAAGTATAAATATTTGCTGGTCCATTGAGCACTTGTAAAATGTATTCGCCTTTGGCACGTTTTCAACTTTAAACAAACTCAAGTAACAACAAAGACAACAACAGCAATAACAACAGGCCAGCAATTGCTGCCTGCAACAAGAACAGCAAAATCATTTAAACACCGGCACGTGTTGAAAATTTAAATTTTTGTTTTAAAAGCTTAACAACAACACAAATACAAGAATCACTTCTCAAAGCCCCATTAACAGCAGCAATTTAAGCGGCAACAACAGAAGAAGAAAAAAATTAAGCTCCTGCTGCACAAATAAAAAAAAATAAATAAAAATCAAGAGCATACAAACAAATTGTACACACTAACCCACAGACCTTTAGAAATTGAACAACAGCGCGCAGCGTAAACACATTTGAGCATTTGAAGTAGTTTTGATAGCAAACAAATAAAAAATAAACTTTAAATAAAATGAAATTAAAGTATTATGTACATTTTTCTTTTAGATAGAATACTCAACTCAGTACACAGCAACCCTTAGTAATTGACATAAAATGTTGAAATAACCCAAACCCCCGCAAACCAAACACCACCAACCACATCCACCCTCTCTGGAGTTTTGGCTCCCATGGAAATTTATCAAAAAATTTGTATCAAATTTATAAATTATAATTGCTTTTTGAGGTTTTCATGAGTATTTTTCATTTGATGTTTTTGATATTTTTATTTACTGCCTGCAATCCCTCCCCCGGCCTTGCTAAAGCTTCTAAAATTACAAAATTACATACCTGCGTTAGTTGCGATGATGCATAATAGGAAATTCTCGAGGGACACACTGATTCTGGCTTCGAATAAATTGTCTCTGCTATCTGATCACCCATGGGCAGCAAAGCTGTTGCATATGGAGAGGGCGTTGGAGAGCTGCGAAATTCTGTCACATGAAAAACACAAAAACACAAAAAGAAAAAAATAAAAACACAGGAATTATTAAGATTAACCACAAATTATTTGCAGATGGCATAAAATTATAATAATAATAATAAAAATAAATGCGGATGACGATAAACTCACTTTCAAATATGTTGCATGATTTCTTCGACTCACAGGGATATTTATTGAGACTTGCTATGGTGGCATACGAGCCGCTATTTGCACTGGGTGGACGGCCTAAAGGATCTAAACGTATAAAGACGTTCTGATGGCTGCCATAAGCAGCGGTAGTAAAACTGGTGCTAAAGATAAGAAAAAGATTTAAGCAAAAGTAAATTATAATGTCTTAGATTTATATTCTGTTTGAAAAAGATAAAAGGGTACGCGGTAAAACTAACATAAGTCAGCATTTAATAAAATATGCTGGCAGCCTAAATGTTCAAAATTTAAATTTTCCCCCTCAAAGAATAAGTGTCCTTAAGATTTTATCAAATATTTTTGGCCAACTGAAACGCGAGCAAAAATACGATTGAAGTTGAAATTTTAAAATTAGAGCAGTCATTTTGGTTGTAATTAATTTTGGCCACAAAAAGGAAGAAACATTTTTTGTAGAGCAAAAACAAATTTTCGTATTGTGTTGCATTTTTCATAAAATATTCGTGGCAATTTGTTCCCCTTAAAATGTCCTGTTTACTACTTACTGCAGCGAGTCCTGACGAATTTGTTTGCGGGCCCTCAAATACATGGTGCTGGCAATAAGGCCCACAACTAAAACCAGACCCAAAGCACAAGCGGCAGCACCCAATAAAGCTGGTCCCTGCGATGGGGCATGTGCCGGAGCCGGTGATTGATTGGGAGCTGGAAAAAGACCTTGAAATGTAGAAATATTTGGAAAATTATTTAACAAAATGGAAATGGTCACATGAGTTGTGATAACAATTTGTTGCCTCAACCACAGCAGCAGCAGCAGCAGCAGCCGCGGCGGCTGTGAAATTGTGTCAACCTTAAAGTCATCATTAATGATTTTTCTTTGCGAAATGTTAAATGCATCAAAAAGAAAAGAAAGAATAAAAATTAAACTACATTCAGTATTTCTTACCTTTTATACAAATTTTATTTCGTTTAAAATGTAATTTTGTGTCGTTGTGGCGTGGCGGTCCCCTCACCAACATATTCACACTGAGGGGCACTTGCTCGCTTACGTTGCCGCTACATGGCAAATGCACCAGAAATGCTTCCACCTGCTGTGGCACATAACCCTTTTCAGGTATGCTGAGGGTGGGTGCGGCCAAAGCCTCCTGATCGCGGTCATAATCGATGGTAATTGCATATGGCAGCTACGGAAATAATTTCCAAGAATTTTTAGAAATTGTAGAATGTTTTTTTTTTCAGGGATCCGGGGGGGGGGGGGGGGTAAATTAGGAGGAGTAAGAGATACAAATAAAATTAAATACACACACAACAACAGCAGCAGCAGAATTAAAAAAAAAATAAAAAATAATAGACACAAGTAGGTGGTTAATGGAGTGCAAATTGGTTTTTGAGTGGTTGCAGCACTTAGAAAATCCGTACAGTAGGAAAAATTACAAAAATCCACACGATGATGTCTATAACAGCGTGTGTGAGTGTGTGTGTGCGTTTGTGTGGGTGCGTGCATTTCCGTGGGTGGATATGCGTTTGTATACACATTAAAGATAAAAACAGGCACAGCCTGACAGACAGGCGAACCACACTAAATGTTTAAACAAAATCACACATACGGACACACTCGCACTCACACTCATACACAAGCAAATAACACATGCACACCCATTTATTATCTGATAATTTAATGTAATGTGACGTGGGTGGTTGGGTGTGTAAGTGAGCGAGTGTGTCGGAAAAAGTGTGATGAGAATTTAACTGTTTGTGCGGTTAAAGTTGCCTGTCGTTTTTGCAATTTCCTGCTGCTGCTGCTGTTGTTGTTGTTGTTGTTTTTGCTGTTATTGTGCTAAAGTTTTCAACTTACCGGATAAGCTGTGAGACTTTGCCACGAAAATTCGAGGTCATGTACATCTGCCGGCACCGGCACAGTGAAATGCATTGCGTATGTGTTTATTGCCCCCTCGTGTACATAAAACAAATCTGCCTCCAATCCTGTTTATTATATTGTTGCAACAATATGGTATTTTTTTCCAGTTGTTGTTATTATTATGTTGTACAAATCAGTTGAAGTTTTCATTTTTTTCCATTGCAGTTGTTGTTTGTTTGTTTTTGTTTTTTTTGCATTCGTTTTACACCAAATAATGTATGTGGGTTGCAAAAGTTCCCGTCCGAAAAAAAGAGAAGGAAAAACAAGAGAAATATAGTTCCTTATAGACCATGTTGCATAGATGTTGTTAAAAAGCATTAAAGGGAAAAGCGAAACAAAACGAAACAAACATAAATTCACAAACAAAACAACTCACATAAATTTCTTGTGTCATCTTCTCTACTTAAATAAATTCTTTTTTTTTATTGTAATTTGCTTTTGTATCAATTTACCTCCCCGCCCCCGGGCAGGAATAAAAGGTCTGTTGTCACTTTATTTTCCATTTCATCTCCCGCTCCTTGGCCCTTGGCCTAACATGGTTTTTATTTCATTATTTAGCATGTCCTGCTAAATAATACGTCCGTCCGTCCGTCCAGCCGTCCGTACTCACCAACTACTTTTCCTCATAAAGGTGGTGAATGAATGAATGAATGACTGAACGAACGAACGAACGAACGAACGGATGAATGAACGCAAGCAGTGAATGCATGAATTACGTTATTCTTTGTCAAACAACAGTTTTATTCAATGTCTTAAATCAATTTTGGTGTTGTATTAAACAGGATAAAAAACAAAAAAAAAGCAGAAAAACATAATAAAGAAAACAAGGACTAAACTAAATAGAAATTAACTGTTTACTCTGCTTCATCGTTTGTGTGTTTTGTGTTTTTTATATCCCTTTTTTTACTTGTAGTTGTTTCCTTCACTGGCTTCTCGCTGCTGCACGTCTAAATGTTGCAGGAAGAAAATTTTGTTTTTTTTTATATTTTATTATTTTATTTCTGTTTTGTAAAGACTGGATGAGCGGAAGCTTAAAATGAAATTCTTGAGAGTTTTAATGTTTCCTTCATACAACAGGACGATAAAATATATCTTTGTATTTTATGTTGTTTAGATGAAGTTTATTTTAGTCTGTGCAGTGTTTTGCTGTTCAAAAGCAAAAAAAAAAAAAATAGTTGAACTATAAATAGTTGAGAGAAAGTCATATAAAAATCTATCAACAAGAGTTTAGTTCGCTGGAAAATTATACGTTGAAATTCTTTTGAAGAGGGAAAACGAATGAAATTCCTTTCTATTGTTAAGCAAACAGCTCATAGTTAATTTAAAACCTTTCAGATTCACTTTAATTTTCTTGTTTTAAGACAACAGCAACGATTGCACTAATTGTTGAAAATATTCCACTGAGTTAATAATTGTGGTGGTAATTTTTCTTTAGAATAAATTCAAGTTAACAAGATATCGCAGAGTGATTAAACACTCAGCCGAAATGGCTTAATTCATAGAAGAAAATTGTGATTTGCCGTAGAAGATATTTAGAAGATTTAATAATTTCCGTAAGCGAACAGCAATTCAAAAGGATCAAGAGCAGCCATTACAATCATACAGGGCCACGTTACGAGTATCAGCACTGTAAGCCCAAAGTTCATGATACAGTGACGAAGTAGGCAGCGGCACAGCAAATGTATTTCATTTGCCTTCTGTCTACTTTAGTTCCGGCATACGGAGTGCAATGAGTGATTGTGTACCATTATGTGCTGCATCGATTTGGATGGTGCCTGCCGACATTCACGATTTTCAGATGAGCGTTCAAAAATTTCGGCGGTGCCGACAACAACTAACAGCTGCAGTCTACAATCGATGCTGCTCAAAACACTTAAGGATTCTCTATTGAGTTCTTTCAAATTTAAAGGGAGCAAAATTATCAGGGGGCAAATCACGGTATTCGATATCGAACGAAATTTCCATACAAATTCAAAAAATTTTGTATGGGATTTCGATAGATATCGAATGTCGTGATTTGCCCCCAGGCTTCAGTTCCTTAATTTTAATTATTTTTTAAAAGGCTTCTATTCGTTTATATTTTTATGTATTTTGTGCGTGTATTTCCTCACAACTCAGCTATTTATAAGACGATCTAGCATTTCATCTATTTTTGCGAGGAAGTACTTTCAGATTATTTCTGTATGTAAAATGGGCAACATCACGCCCACAAATTACTCTAAATTGTTTAAAGTTTAATAGTGCTCATCAGTTGTAGTTTGCAAATACAAATTCAATGTTTGATAGAATTTTCTACAACATTTCTGGAAAAGTACCGAAAAGTTTCTTCCACCGAATCCTCGCTGTCACACATACGATGGAACCCGAACAATAAAAAAATAATAATTCAAAACAATGCACTTCAATAATGCTTATGGAACAGACCAGCTGATAAGTCAGCAAATAACTTCAAGTTGTAGAATTCAGATGCATGTAATTTCGTTCGAGTTATGGAAAAATTCGAGCTTTGAAAGCTCGAGTTACGGAAGGAGAATTGTAAGTTATGTTCTCTCTCTTAACGGTACTGCTGCCAATCGAATTGGATCGAGTTAGAGAAAATTCGGTTACAGAAGTTTGAGTTATGGAAGTTCGACTGTGCTTGTACTAAACCAATTCTTATGAATCTTTGTATGCACATTTAGCTATCGCAAAAATACAACAATGTAATTAGAAAAGTAGGCGGTGCCACGCCCACGAAAGGTAAAAACTCATTTTCAAGAAATTCTACTCCATCGATTCTAATTAAACTTTGCACGCATATTTAATTATAGTGACAATATCACATTATGTAATGAAAAGTGGGCAGTGTCACGCCCATGAAAAAATAAATAATTATTTTGAACATCTTGAACCTCATGGATTCTTATAAAATTTTGCACATTCGTTTACTTTATATAAAAATATCATATTATGACAAGAAAAGTGGGCAGTGCCAAGCCTATGAAAAAATAAATAATTATTTTTAAAATTAAGTATTTTTTTTAAATTTATTAATCGAATCTCGATATCTTCTTTCAAAGATTTTCAAAAACTTTTGTTTGTTGAGGGTTTTTCAGCTAGTCTATATACATGCATTTCATTGGTGCTAAAGCCAAATCATCAGTAGACCTTAAACCATATTTTTGAAATGTTAAAAAATAAAATTTTTTCCTCATGGATTCTTTTGAAATCTTGCACAATCATTAACTTTTTAAGACAATTTCACATTATGTTAAAGAAAGAGGGCAGTGCCACGCCCATGCAAACTTTTGCAGTAGGATTTTTTGTAAGAATTGTATTGAAAAAGCAACACTGGAAAAGGTAATTAAATCTGACAACACTGAAACAGTACTAAACAGTAATAGGCATACAGCTCAGGAAGATAGTTCTTAACGGGTGTCCTACAAACAATACACGTTTTTTTTAACTTCAAGTAATAGCGAAGAAGATTTGTTCATCAATATTCCTTACAGATTTGTAAAAACGTTGGACCAAAGCCAATGCAACAAGACACTCACAAGTGCTGAGTACAATATGTAGAATATAATGTGAAGCAAATGAGTCGTATAAGTTTAAGAAGGAATTGACGCTAAAGCATGGAGACCGCTTGAATGTATCTTTTCCTTGCGAGTAATTTTGGTTTCTATTTAATTTGTTATAACTAGTTCTTGGATCACAATAATAATGTTCAGAAAATTTCATTTACACGCAATATTTTCAATCAATTTACATTTTGTATCAAATTTAAAAAGCTATTTTTTCCACTCGAACGCGTTTTTGCTAACGGATGATAACTCGTAAAACTCTTACGATCGCTCATGCGATCACGGATGTAAATAATCTCGATTTTTACAAAATGCATTACGTTCACGTGCGTCATAATCCGAAAAGTGTATTTTTACGTGACGAGTTTTACGTTCACGGATGTGACAACAATTCGAGCCCAGAATATTGTTTTCAAAGATCTCTACAAGTTCTCATTTGTTTGTTTATTCCAATTTTCGGGTGGCAGCTGTTTGGTGTCCAGTATTTGAAGAGTTTCCAAAAAATATTTATAGAAAATTTCGAAAGAAAATTCAAGGACTAGTTTTCGAAAACGGATTATTAGCATTTTTCCATTCTTAGAAGATCAGTAAAATAATTTCCAATTGAAGATTTAAAATTCTATATATTTTATTTTTAAATTTATTTTCTATAGTTTTATGCCGCTACACATTTCGTCAGGAACCAATAATTTCATTGAAGTTTAAGAATTTCTAGCTTCTAACAGACGATTTTTATTTGGTAATTAAACCAAGTGCTGCCAAATAAAAAAATTACGCCATACCTTGCGTAATTTTTCAGCGAATAGTTTTCAGTCAGGCTTAAGTCCTTTTCTAATTAAAATTTGTCAATGCAAAAATCATGAATTATTAATTCTGAATAGAAATGTGATTTTAAAAGTTAAAAGTTGGTATCACAGTTAAAGCAAAACTGTTGCTGGCTTTTGCAGCATTGATGCTTAAAGCTGCTTCAGTTAGTATTTGACTGTCTTTGTCTGTCAAATAAAAGGCATACAACTTTAAATCATATCCAATTTATATTTCTTCGCTTTTTTAAAGTATTTTATTATTTTTCAAAAGAAAAAATTCATTGTTCGCAAATATGCATTTCTGCTACGTCTCTGCTCCCCAAAGAATTACAAAATGTTTTTCTCTTGGTTCACAAAGAAACTTTTCAAGCATGAAATAAAATGTTAAAATGTTGTATTCAATGTAAATAACGAAATGGAAAATTTTCACTTTGTAATACATATTTTATGTGAAATTTATTTTTTTTAATAAAAACAGCAAATTTATAACAGAAAAGAGATCACAAAAAAGTTGAGACAAATTATAAACGGAGACTTGCAAAAAAAACACATAAAATACAGCAACGACAAATTAAGTTGGCAACAAACAACCCAACAATTTGAAATGTTTCCATAAAAACTATTTATTTAAATTTTAGATAGAAATGAAGTCATGAAGTGCTTAAACTCAAGGATAAATCTTAAAAATTCAGGCATCAACATCAACATCCAACTTGATTGTTTTTAAATTAAAATCAAATAAATTCTAATGAATTTTTCATATAATTTTTGTAAATAAATATTTATTTAACTGTTTTTTGATTTCTCTCTTTCGAATGCTTAAATGTTAAACAGTTTACAAAATTTCCACATGAATAAAAATATCATCTAGTAGAAGAAATTTGAAAAAAAACTCCAACAAATTAAAACTTAATACGCCGGATTGAGCGGGCGAAAAAAAAGAAAAGAATCTGCTTCTTTACTTGTATTTGAGATTTCTTAATTTCAATCTTGTTACAATTTTTGCCAAAAGAAACCGAAAATAAAAGCAAATAAAATCAAAATGACAGTCTACTTTTGGTTTTTGTTTTCGTTTTTTTTTATATTTTATTTTTTATTTTCATGTTTTTTGTCAACAATTTTTATTGGTTTTTTTTGTTGAGATCTTGTGAAACTGAAGCAGCGTTTTCAACTACAAGAGCTCTTCAAATGTTATTTTTTCTTTTCGTTCTCCAAGTGCCTTGTTAAGACGTCATATTGAGCAATTAATAAATTTTGATGATGTTGGTAAAAACGAAATGAAACTACGAGTAGCAAAAATATTTCGTTGTGAAAGGAACAAGGCAAACAACACAAGAACTTTGTCGCCACTACATGTGCAATTGAAATATCAATGATGAACGAATGTGTTTGACATTTGTCAAAGCAACAAGAAATAAGAAGAAAAAAAATTTATATATATTTAGTTTTTCAATGAAGAAATGAAAAAAAAAATTAAATAAAACGAACATTAAATCAACTAAAGACCGAAAACACTTTGTTGGCAAATTCTTATTGCTGCCAGGAGTACGAGACAAATACAAGTATTTAGTTTGTTGTAGAAAACCCAGCAGTCGATTTGTTATTCTCTGTCGATATTTTCATAGTTTCAATTCTCAGCTGATGGGTTTATCTCGTGATAATTGTGGGGAAAAGCTGTGAACAAAATGGCGACTAAAGCTGCTCGAATGATGATCTTGAAATAAGTAACATGTTTGCAGATTTCTTTTCATCTACCTATACTGATGATGAACAACCCGATTATGATTTACTCTCCTGCCTAGGAATGGACAATCAATCAACTTTAATCCCATTCATGGAAGAATCTTCAGTTCTTAACTACCTAAGAAAGTTAAAATGTTCTTATAAACATGGACCGGATAAAGTGCCGAGCTGCGTCCTTATCAAATGCGCTGATGCGTTAGTTTTTCCTGTTATTGTTTAACTTATATACATATTAAGTTTGGTTCCTTTCCGAAAATTTGGAAGAATTCATACATTATTTCTTTGTTTAAATCCGGTAGCAGAACCGACATTAAAAATTATAGGGGAATCGCCAAATTATGTCCTATTCCAAAACTTTTTGAAAAACCTCCTTCTTTGTCAACATGGTTTCCGTAAAGGGTACTCAACTCTATTTAACCTATTGGAACTCACAACTGCAGTTAATTGTGGCTTTCTTAACGAAAAACAAACTGATGTAGTGTATACTGACTTCAGTAAAGCGTTTGATAAAGTTCATCATCGACTTCTTTTAAAAAAGCTACATCTAATGGGGTTTAGCAGAAACTGTTTAAATTGGATTCGTTCATATCTTACCAATAGGAAGCAAAAAGTTATTCTTAAAAAATAACTCTTCAATTAATTAGTTTTTTAAAAAGGGGTAAAAAAAACCTACAAATTGCAGAGTTATAGGGTTAAAAAGTGTCTCAAAAGTAGTTGTCATACAATTCCTCTACTGTAAGTCTTTGAAGGCATCAATGTGGGAAAATTAGGTTCAACGTCAGAATCAAAGTCGAATATTAAAATGTGTTAAGATTGCATTTCGTTGAATGCACAAGGTTCGCCATGCCATATTTGGTTAAAAAAAAGGATGGGTATCAATCGAGATATCAACACAACTGAGGACCAAAGTATTTAACACATGACTAACACCGATACTCCTATAAGGGCTTGGAACTTGGGGTCTATACAAAAGCGGCGTATGACGAGTTTCCACTGACCGCTGCTTACGAAGGATTAATCGATGTTTTTGGCCCAACACAATAACTAAAACTGAGCTGCTTCAAAGCACGAAGCAACAGCCAATCGAGTACGACATCCTGAAAAGGAGATTTAGATGGATTGGTCATGCACTACGATCCGATAACGAGGTAGCCAAGGCAGAGCTAGAGTACAACCCCCAAGGCTCTCGGCGCCGTGGACGTTCAAAAACAACTTGGCGTATCGCAACCGTACGTGAGCTGACTACTGCAGGATTTTCATGGAACGAGCCATGAAGAACAGTCTACAACAGCGTCCGTTGGAAGTCATTTATTGAGACCGCTTACTCCCCGGCTGGAAAATAGCGGAACATCAACATCGAATTTCGTACTTATTCAGTGACATTTTAAGTGCCTGTTCGTCGATATCGAAAGAAAATTTTCTTTCGAATTACTACATTTGAAATAAAAACAACTTCTAAAATTATGTTTTTGTTTCAAATGGAATTAGACGAGAGAAAATTTTCTTTCGATAGCGGCGAACAGTTTGTAAGTTTTTAATTATTTATGGAGTTGAATAAAAATTTCAAGACTTGCAGTAGAATAGTGTTGGCGCAAGCAGAGGCTTCTAGTAAAATTTGATTGCAAATACTTGTAAAGGATATTTCTGCCGACCATTTCGTTCGCTCTTAAAGGGACGTTTTTGCACTTTTTACAAGACAAAACAAAAACGACCCACACAGCGAAGCGTTCGAGGGTTAAAACGTTTCACAAAAATTAATAATATTCTATTAAAAGTTGTTTCAAGACATTAAATTGAGATTCCACGACCCCGACAACAACTGAGCTGAATAAAAAATCTGCATGGATTTCACAAAAAAATTGGAGTTTTTTTATATAAATTTTATGCCGCTAAAAATTTTACTTGATTTCAATAAGTTTTTATTAATGAGGGATATTAACTGCCAGACTCACGATGTCACACGTATTCATTCTTTCGTAAAATTACTTTTAAAACAAAAATAAAATTTTTGAACTGGTTTTTGTTTTAAATGTAATTGTACGAAAGAACGAATACGTGTGACATCGTGGGCCTCGCAGTAAGTTTACTTTATTCACCAATTTATTATTTTATTAATTATATAAATAAGGATTATCTCCTGATTATCTAATGTTTAAATATTTTGTTTCCAAAACTAAATAAACAACTATAAAAATTTTTCCTATGAGGAATATTTTGTTCGGAAATATCCTTTTTCCATTCTCTTAGATACACAACTGGATAAATTGATTAACTTATAAAATGAATTGAAACCAAGTATATTTTTTAATAATTTGTTATCGTTGAAAATTTTTTAGAAATAATTTTTTTCTTTGCGAAATACGGATTTTATTGCTTCTAAAAACGACGATCCGAAATTGAAAAAAATTAGTTTCAATTGTTAAAAAAATTGATTTATCGTTCAGAATCCCATTGAAACATTCGCTGTGGTGTTTTTCTAAAAGAAAAAAAAAGCAAACATTTGCTGGGCAAAATCGAGCAAAACTTTCATTGCAGCAAAATTTTGATTGTAACAGTTTTTCTTTATTATTTCAATTTAGGATTTATTTTCTTTTCCATTTCTTTTTTTTTTAAGTGAATTTGTGTTTTATTTTTGCCAGTAAATTATATATTGTTGAGACATTTCTTTTTCGTCAATAAGTTTACAAATGAAAATTAAGTTTCACTTTCGAAATTCTTAAGCACACACGTAAAGACCGTAAATAAAACTTAATCTTGAGGCAAAAAATTGTAAAAAGGGTCTTTTAATTTTTTTTGGTTTTTTGTTTCAGCAAAAACGTTTGTTATTGTTTTGCACTTTAAAACAGTTGCAACACGAAATGAGAAAAATAAATATGACAGCGGGGTGTTAAATAAATTTTATTGAGAAATCTAAGCTGGTACAAACATATCTTGATGGTTGGCTGACGAAACAGAGCCAAATGTTTGTCGATGCTGTGAAGCAAAGGTGCTGTTGTGTTGTGCTAAGAAACAGGAAAATTGAAAGAAAATTAAACTGACGAGATGAAAGTTGAGTGGAAAATGTTCTTATTGAATGTTCTATAATTGGATTTAAGATTCTTTCAAATTGTTTTCTTTGTTCTATTTAAAAATCCATTTCACAAGGCTATGAGCTCATTTCAAAAATAGACGTTTGTAACATCCTCTTTTACAAACACTAACACACATACAAACGCACGAACACATGAACATACAAAATTGTTTCGCAGTGATGTTAGACGAGCGCTTTGTAAGACTCATCTAAAACTATTTAGTATTGACACCACACCACGCCACGCAACAAACACACACACACACAAACACACAGACACACACTGTTACAATCTTCTTATTCCCGTTGCTGTTTTTGCTTGTTTCCGTTTAAAGTCTTTTGTTTTGCTTTAGTTTAAATCTTACAAATTCTTAAGCAAACAAACACATACACACACACACACACATATATATATATATATATATATATATATATTTACTTTTCTATTCACAAGTAATTTCTTGGTATTTATCTCATGTATTTGAGATCAAATAAAAACAGTCAGTTGAAAGAGAAACGAAATGGGAAAAATAGAGTCTAAACAGTTCCTGCTCCATGATTGTATTTTATTTTAGATACAGATGTATTTTTTTAATGCACAAAAATGTGTCAATGTAGCTTTCCTGCCAGTACTTTAAAGAGTTTATTCTTTTTCAAATTAAATAAATCAATGACGGAATTTTGATTTTTTTAGTCTTGAAAAGCAGCAAAACTGCTTCTATTTTGCATGGATTTTTTATGTTGTTAATGCAGTACAACCTCCATAATCCGGACAGATGTAGTTTCAGCTACTGTCCGGATTAGTGGATCGTCTGGACTACAGTTGAAATAAAATTTTAAAAGCAATACATAAATGTACGTACATATATATGATTTATTTTTATTACCCAAAAGAAAAATAAGAATTCATTTGTATATAATTTATTTACAGAAAACATAAATAAACATTCTAAAAGTGACTAAAAATATTCATTTGGAAAAATAAGAATTTTTATGTAATTTGTCTGCTCTATTTTTATACTCTTTTAAAAATAAAATATCCTTATCTGTTTCTTCGGTTTGTTCAGCACATAAAATAGCTTTTGAAAACAGTTCGGTACGCAAATTTTACTGAGAAAAAAGAACACTTGTCCAGATTATAGAGGAAAAATTTCTAAACTGTTCGAAAATTTTAATTGTCCGGCTTACTGGATATTCCGAATTAGCAAGTGCCCGGATTAGGGAGATTCTACCGTAGTTGCAATCCAAAGTGATTATTATTTTGGCTAAAGTTCGCAACGTTTTTGTAGAAAGAATTGGATATGAGACAATATTCCAAAGGCAAAGGGGAAAAATTAACATCAATTAAATTCAATTGGTTTGAAACACCTTTTAATTTTTAATTTAATTTAACGAGCACTTTACTCGTTGTTTAAGCGGCAGTAGCGGAACGCACTGAGCGAATTCACAGTGCGTCTATTACGGTTCACAAGATACACTTAAGGCAGAATTAGTTTGTACGTTCTGTGCTGTTACGAATCAGCTGTTTTGATTCTATTCAATTAAAAAAGTGTATGTGTGTGTGGTTTGTTGTTACTTTTTCGTTCTGTTCTGTTGCAGACTATTCTGTAGAAAATAAAATACAACGTTAAGTGGCAGCCAAGAGTTTGCATGCATTAGTTTTTTGTGGAAAGAAATATTCAAGGCGAATTCATAACAGGTGTACTTGATAACGCAGCTGATAACTTTTTTTTAGTTTTATGCAAGGCGAACTATAGTTGGATGTCAAAATTATTTATTTCTTTTGTTTACATTCAAGTTGAAAATTTTTATAATAAAAAAAATTAATTGTGATATGAAATTGTTTAATGATGGCTTTTTTATATTAAGTTGTAAGTGGTTTTATTTTGATTAGAAACTACTTTCTTATATATTAAGGGTCAAGAAATAAAGGTTCCATAAAAAATATTTATTTTATGAAGCTTCGTAAACTGAAAAGATTAAATTCATATGTACATATGTACATTTAATAAATGTGTAGTGACTGATAAGATTTATTAACAATAGGTTTCCATCATATGATATTTCTTAAATTAAATTACAGCGCAAAGTAATAAAACTAATTTCTGATTCAGCACCCACAGCACAGGCCATCAAAGCATTAACACTGTTCCTCAATGGAATTTTAATGTGTAGTTACATCCGTGGAAATTTTTTGGGCGAGGGGTGTGGCAATCACCGATTGACAGCGACGTTGAACGGCATTATGGATGGCAGGAGCCAATAATTGATCAGCGGATATTTGCAACATTTCCACACAACATATTTCAAAATAATATTTTGTTTTAAAAGTCAAAATATTTTATTTTAATTCAAATTATTAAAGATTTATAGATTTTTTTCAAGTAAAAAACATTTTGCAAAGATTTAAAAAATTCAACCACATCATCATATCGTCCACATCCGAAAGATCAGACACAGAACAAGTAAGAAATATTTTCTACAGAAAAGAACGACACAGAACGGCAACGAAAAGTAAAAACTTAGGAGGCCTTTTGATCCGAAGCCAAAAATAACACTTCTTGTGTATACATTATTAACATTATTTTAAAGTTTAAGTATTTGTCATTATAGCGGTCAAGGTAATCCATATTTTGTGGAAGTTGAAACTGTCTACTTATAATCATTTACGGGGGAGAGTCTTGTGGCAGGCGGGTAGACATTAGAGCGAAAACGATGGAGGCCCTTCGTTATAAGGAATATTAAAACACAGTCCTTAGTAATCGCTAACATCTGACTTAGAATGATTTCTACCATCACCTTGACACTAAGATATCAAATGCCACAGTCTACGATTTTAAATAGTGAAACGGTTGCGCCGATTTGGAAGGAAACATTATTGAAATGCCGCTGTTTTGCAATCGAAATGAATTCGGCATCTTTGTACCAGTAGATACTAGTACTCAATTTAAACGTTCTTTATTAATTACATTTAAATAATAAATTGCTATTACTTACGACATCGGTTGCCCATATTGGTTTTAATGCATCACAGAAAAAAGAAATGCATCGAATGCAGCACTTTTTATAAAGAAGAAAAATGAAAGTGTCACTTATAACCGTGATAAAATCACAGATTTTGCACCTGGCAAAGTAAGCAGTCCTTTAAGAGTCTGTTAAAATGTTCCTGCTTTAGTTTATATGCACCGCACTAATACATGAAGAGTTACATTAAATGAAGTGTTTGTTGTCTTGTTTTATTTGTGTTGGTATTAAGAGGAAATTTGTTGCCGTTGTTGTCAATAATAAAAATAAGAAAAAAAACACAAAGTAAATACAGCAACAACAACAACAACAACGACAACAACAACAACATAAGATGTGCGCAAACACATACAACGACATAACAAAAACGGAAGCGCTTTACAGCATGATGTTTGCGAGTGTTAGTGTCGCACTTAGATTGTGTTTTTTAATGCATGTTTTCGCGAAAAATGTCTTATACTCCTGCAACTAGTAAATTTAACTCAATGTTTAAATTCTAAGTGCCACCAGCGATTAAGAACAATCAAATGTCTTCTTATCCTTTTCCAGAAGATTCCTTTCACTTTCTAGCTAACGGTCTCTCCAAATAAGCTGCCTTACAGATGTTGTGTAAAACATTTTGTGGATCAGGCGAATCTCTCTGGAGAGTCTATTTACATATTTTTAGGATGTTTATCTTTTTTCCTTAAGGAATCAATTGAGTTTCTAAACGTAGATCTCTTAATAATCAAGTTCAGTTCGGATTCTAAGAATTTCCAACTGCTGGGTACTCTACAACATTTTGACACACACACACACACACACCTACACAAGTGAATACATTCGCAAATTCCTTGCAAAATGTCCTTCTTCTGTGTTATTCGATACCGAGATAACAAAAGAACAAAAAAGGAATAAGAAATTTTTTTTTAAATGGAATTAAAAGTAAATGCGTTCGTTTGTACTTTTAAGAGTGTGTGCGAGTGTGTGTGCATGTGTGTGTGTGTTTGTCTTTCAAAGAGCTTCAACGTGGAACGCACTCACACGCACACGCACACGCGGATTTGTCAAAATGAAAGCTGTGGGATTAAGAACAGATCCCAATGAGTAAATAATGCAACAAAGAAATTTAATTTCGCGTCTTCTACTTTCAATATATTACGAAATTCCATTTTCCATTCCATTTTGTCTTATTGTAATTTGAATTTGTTTGCTTTTCTAAGTATTTTAGCTGTTAGGAAAACGAAAAATAACTTAAAGATCCAGTCGCAGAAACGAAAGTAAAGTGTGTGGAGTTTGACAATGTCAGCGGTGCTGTAGAGATAGAAGAAATGCCTTGGACTGAGTTGTATGACGTTGCAAACAATAAAACACCTCATTTTGTGGAATGATTTAAAGAAAACAAATTGTAAATGATGTGCAAAAAATATTAAAACGAAGAAATGATGAAAAAATAAAGAACGAAATAGAATTAATAATAAAATGCGATTCCACTAGAGTGTTTGTCTTCTTTGTACTCCATCTCAGTTCTTTCTTTTTTTTTTGGGTATTTATCTTAACAAATTCTTGCTTTGTGCTCAAATTGGAATATTAAGTGGCAAAACTTGTGATTCTTTTAAATTGAAGTTGCAACGAAAAAAGACAAAACTTGTTGATTTCAAGCGACTTGAGTGTCGTTCATGCTAAGAAATGTTTTATTTTTATTTTGAGAACAAAAGCGATACTAATGAAAAATGCTTTATTTTATTTTGGGATTAAATTCTTTTTCAGAACAAGTACTTTTATTTGATTTTTATATTTAAGAATTTTTATATTTAAGTTCTTTGTTAAATGAATATTCGTAAAAAATAAATGAAAGAGATTCGCAATTGTTCAGCAAGAGGGTATTTAATCTTCACTGGGGTGTTGTGTTTTTCTTCACAATTTCACTGGGGTGTTGATTTAAGCGGGGGTTCTCTATTAATCGATCAATCGTTCGATTGATTAAGCGGAGTTTCGGTTTGATCGGTTGATAATCGGTTAATCTTGAATTAATCGGTTAACCGTTAATAGCTATTTTCTGCATATTAATTAAAAGTATTAATTACACTGTTCAACGAAAAATAAATAAAAATATAATAAGACTGTGACAATTAATTCTGGCAACGGGGAC
This sequence comes from Gymnocheta viridis, assembly GCA_956483585.1. Classification (NCBI taxonomy): domain Eukaryota; kingdom Metazoa; phylum Arthropoda; class Insecta; order Diptera; family Tachinidae; genus Gymnocheta; species Gymnocheta viridis. The sequence goes on along the minus strand of OY101443.1, from coordinate 88,811,393 downwards.
TAAAACAAAATATACGGCGTTTTCAAAGTTTTTGTCTGGAACTTCTTGTTTTTGGCGGGTTAAAGTTTTCCCTTTTGCAAATGTTTATTATAAATTGATATGGGAAACCAAGTGAATTTTTTATTAAAGTTTTAAGATGTCTTAAGAGAACTTATGTAAATAGTTTTGTAGAATTAATGTTTTTACTACGTACTTTCTTAATAAAATAATGAACTTATCAAAAAATTTCTTAAATTACAAAAAGAAATGGGTAAGCCCTGATTTGAACTTGAGCCAAACAATTCCTTTTAATATTTCTCCACATCAGCATCCAACGGGGCTTTTTGGGTTCTTTTTCAAATATAAAAAGCTTTTAATTTGAAGTGTTAAAATGTTCCGCAAAATATTTGTCATAAAATATAATTATAAACTTTGAAGACACCAAAATAGTAGAAAATTTAACTTCAACGTCAGATATAAATCGAAACTTAAAATAAGTTTAATTTCGCCTTCATTCCGATATTTTCAGTTTTGACTTATTTCCGGTGTTCAATTTACATTTTGAGCTTTGGTGTATTTGCAAACTTGTAGAAGAGTATTAAGAGGAATATTTTTTGTTTTGGAACATTTTAAGCCTCAGACTCTTCGCTGAACGAGTATTTTTCGTCCTTTTATTCGCGAGGCAGCAGATGTCGTATTTCCATAAAAATACAAATTAAAGTTTTTAAAGACACCAAACTCTCGAAAACTCAACTTGAACAACAAATATAAAATTTTCTTTAACCGGTTAATCGCTCCAAATCACCCGATTTAGTCGTTAATCGAAAACAATTTATTTTCCATTAATCGTATAGTTAATCGTAGTAATTAATCGGTAAAATAATTGAATAATAAAAATCTCTCATTATTCTAATTGTTCTTCCCTAGAAAAAAACTTATCGCAGGGCTTTCCGCATGATTACTCAAGAACCTTTTTAGAATCAAGTTGCCTCAAAAACGGGACTACATTTCGAGTCAAAAAAAATTTATATCGCGAGTTTCTAGAAATTATAAATGGGTAAAACTGTTTTCTGACAGGGGAATTTAAAAGCTTTCGGTTGTTATGACGTTGATTTAGCAATTTATCACAAATAGAATCACATTAAAAAAAAATTTATTTGGAAAAACATTCGCATTATCTTTGAAAAACTCATCAGATGTGGAACTTTCTGACAATAAAAGAAAAATATATTTCTTAGAATTTTTGAAATGGAAAGTATATTGCAAAGAAAATAAATTATGAAGTTCAATTAAAGAAGCGATATCTCTTAAAATATATTCTAATTATCCTTAAAAAAAATTGAACAAGACCGGTGGACATTTGTAAAAGTTGCGATACCAAGTGGTCGACTTTGACATCTTGCATTGCAACAGGATGATCAAGTTAAATTTTCAGAAAGCTTGATCTTCCTCTATGTAAGTCAATAATTTAGAAGGTTCTGATTTTTTTGCGATCGGCACCTCTGTGTGGCTGAGTACTTAACTCAGGGAATTAAAGTCATTGTATACTTATAGGTCGTTTAAGGAAAGCAATAAAATTTCGGTTGCGTCGTCGGTCAGTCGGCAGCTAAAAATCTGTGGTTTCCGGCAAATCCTTAAATAGTTACCGATCTTTATAAAATAAAGATTTTATAAGAAACCAATTTATTATTTCCAGTTCGGAGTAACGAAATTCTCTAATTGATCCCCAACTTTAGGAGTTTAAATTTAATTAAAAACGAAATATCTTTGTATCTTTCACAAAACATTGCAATCCCTCACAGTCCATGACTTATCCTTGTTTAACTAACATCTTCCTTCTATAAAACTTCTAACAGAGTTTTGATATTATTTTTGTTTGTTTTCTCTTCTATTTTTGAATTGAGATTTCAGTATTAAAATTGCTTAAGAATGACTTTATTGTATTTCATCATATTGTGTATTTAAGAAGATGAATTAAATTGGTTTGAGAGTGTCAATATAAATGCTAAAGGTATTCATCTATGACGAGAATGGTTTCAAATGTCAAATCAACGACAGGATTATTTCCAAAGAAATGAATGGAAATGAAGATGATGACAACGACGACTTCAACACACCAGAGTCGATGACAGCAAAGCTGAAGCTGACAAAGGACTAAGCTGATATAACAAAAAAAAAAAATATATATATATATATAGAATTTAGGAAATAAGAAATAACAGTTTGCTTAAAATCACAGCCAAAGCACACTCACTACACACAACTGCAACAAACATGCAGGATTATTCAGCGTTCAGCAAAGACAACGTAAAACAAATTGAAATTTAATATTTTTTTGATAATATTACTTGAACGCAAGTAGATAAAGATGAAAATAAAACGGAATGAATGTAAAGAAATTAACCTTTGAACTGTAATTCGAGATGTCGTATTTTCATGGATTTTATTTATTTCTAAAGAAAATCACTTTTTTTGTTGCTTCAGTATTTATATTCGTATTTAAATTAAAAATAGAGCTGCAGAATGTGTTCAAATATTAAAAGATGAAAATTGAGTTTAATAAGATATCCTTATTTCTTCTTACCGACTACATACTTCTCTCTGGGTTTATCTATCTATAATTGTAAATAGTAAATTGCAGCATACTTTTGGGACGCCTGCAAATATTGTTCGGTGTGTGTGTGTGTGTGTAAATGCAAATGAGTGCGTGCAAGTTTTAAGCATTAATATGATAATAAAAAGTGGAAATAATTGTCTTATTATAAGTATATGAATGCAAATCAAAAACAAAAAAAAAAGAAAGTGCTAAAGAATAATTGTCGTTGTTAAAACCATTTTCATGCCCTTAAGATATGCATGCTCAGCTAAAATGTGTGTATGTGTGAGTGTGTATGTGTGTGTGTATGTGTGGCTGAGTGTGAATAATAAGCGTATGATAAAGAGTTGCATACAAAAAGAACGTGTTACTATTTTACAACATAAAAGCTTTATAATAATATACCATTCTTCTCTCTATATCCTTTACATCCGTTTCATGTTTTTGGCATCCTTTTATAATGCAGACACTTACTTTTCTTTACTCTACACTACTCTACTCTACGTACGATGAGGTTGAAGTTAATGGCTGTAATTATGAGTTAAATCTTTGTGCAAACTTTGTCTATAAATGAGATGAACTATTTTAAATAAGAAAAAAAAACACTCAACTGGATTAAAAACTTTTCACTAAATAACAAAAATTTACAACAAAGACAAAAAGAAATAATAATAATGAAGAGAAAAAACTTTGGTTACACTTTGAATAATGACAAAAAACATGCACAGTCACGTAGAATTCATAAAACGGGGGCGTATACGGGAGATATTAATAAAACGCAGCATGATCCAAATCCAAATTTAGTGAAAGGGTTACACTTCTCTACAGAACTTTAAAATGTGCGCACACAACATAAACACACACACACACACACACACACAGAATAAAAGTTTAGAGGCATTAGATTTCTTTTAAATGGAAAATAATGAACTAAAAAAAGATTTCGTGTTTAATGCTAAAATAAATCAAAGTCTTTGTTGGCAGGCAAAAGAAACTCGTTGCATATGAGACCAGCTAAAGTTTTCCTTGGCAGCTGCTCTGCCTGGAAGATGTTTCATTTTAATTGATAAAACCGTTTGTTTGAACAAGTGCGAGAGAAAAGAAATTAAAATTTTAATCTTTCTTTAATAGGGAAAGTGTTTTTTGTTTGTTTGATTAAACAGAACAAGCTTTGATCGTAAATAGCATGAAAGGATTTCATAAATGTTTATTAATAAAACGTTCAACATACGAGGATTTCATACACTCATACATGTGCTTTTATGGCTGGAAATCATGAATTCCAAAACTGAAAGTTGCTTGAAGATACTTGTAAAGCTTTTTATTGACAAATTCCACAATTTAATTTTTTTTTCATTTATACAGGGTGGGCAAAAGTCACAATGGGGCTTCAAATTTTAATAACTTTTTCGTTTATCTATTTTTCAAGCATATAAAATATACAAAATGAAAATTCTTTTACACTCAGTATGGAAAATAATGTCACTTAAATTATTCCCGCCTTCAGCTTCCCATTTATGGGCTCTTTTTAGAGCATGTACCATCAAATTTTTCTAAATTTGTGGCTGTAACACTCGAATTATTGCAATAATGTCATGAGTTCAAGGATTGTCTCGAGCTTATTCACATATACTCGTTCCTTCAAATAACTTCAAAGAAAATAGTTGACTGCTGCCAAAACTGGCAAACGCGCTGGCCAATTAATTTCCGAATTTTTGGAAATTATTCGCTCACCAAAAATTTTACTTAAAAGTGCGATTGTGTCTCGGGCTGTGGAGGCAGTGGCTCCATCCTGCTGAAACCACATCTCGTGTCTGTTTTCAAGAGCCGGGAGGTTTTTATGTATTTCGAATCGAAACGGAAATCATTCGAATTTGTATATATCGTGTTTCGAAAGTGTTTTCTTTCGAATCGAAATACATAATAATCTCCCAGGACATAAACAATTTTCTATCAAAAATCGACAACGCTCTCCATTTACGGTTGGAGCACTGTCATCTCCATTTTCGAAGTAGTAAGGCCCGATGGTATTTTCAGATGTTATACTACACCCTACTGTACACCCAAGATTCAAGATTCAGTTGGAGTTGATGAAGGATTTTCAGAATCCTAGAACCTGCAGTTCTGCTTATTAACAAAGCCATTCAAATGAAAATGAGATTCATCACTCATAATCAGATTTTCAATAAAGTTGATTTCACTTCTCGCCAACTGTTGAAATTTAACTGCGGATTTTAATTCTTTGCACCAATTGCATCTTATATGGGAATGATAGTAAATATTTTTTTTAAATTCGCCGTAGTGACGTAAGAGCTATTCCCAGCTGAACGGCTTCTGGTAGATGTTTCTGGTGTTTCGTTGATACTTTACTCTACATATTCAATATTTTCTTGTAGTGCGAATCAAACGTGGTCTGCCGGTTCGAGGCAAATCTATTACGGTGTCCTGTTGTTGGTAACGAATCATTCCTTCAGAGGACGAAATTTTGACGTTAAAAAGTCGACAATTTGCTCTTCGCGCTATAATAATTTATCACTGAAAAAATTATTTCTGAAACATTTTCAATAAAAACAATATATAAAAACTTAAAAGAAACCACACGAGTAATTGATTCTATTACGAAATTAATTGAAGCTAAATTTAAGTTTTTACGAATTAATTTAACTGAAAATCTTTGACAAATAACACAGGTCTACAGCAAAAATGGGCAGAATAACCACTACATAGATTTGATGCAACATGCCTACCTAAGTACAAAATCCGTAAAATTCTTCAATTCTATGGATATTTTTTTTATAATTTTTAAGTAAAGTTGCCAATATTTTGAGATATTTCTCCGCTTATGTTGTCATAACTCAAAAAGTACTAGTCCGATTTTGTTAAACTAAATTTACAATTTTTTTTTGCAATATCTTTTAATTATGTATACAAATGTTTTTAATTCGATCATTAGTTTCAAAGTTATGAAACAAATTTGTTAGGCAAAAAAATAAAAATAATTGGTAAAAAAAAATAAAAAAAAAATTGGTGAAAATCGAAAACTGCATAAAGTATTAAATTTTATTTATTTGTAGTAAAGCTACATATCTTGTGAATTAAAAAAGATATGATTCATAAAAAAATCGATGCATGCTTTATGATTGTTCAATTTAGTTGAACATAAAATATTTACGTTAAGAGATAAATGTGTCTAAGAAATGAAATGTGTTTAGCGTTTGTTTAGTCTAACAAATAAAATGTATTTAGCGTTTACTTAGGCTAAGAGTTTCACATCACTGATAAATTCTTAGCATTAATAAACTGATAAGATTGGTTATATTTATTTAGTCTATATATATTTTAAGATTAATTCATATTTACTTAGGCTTCATGCATTTAACATCATTCTCATGTGTTTACGATAAGAAACGTACGCAGGAGTACTAGATTAGTTTTAAGATTTTCATTGTTATGGCCTTATTCACAAACGATTAATAAAGTTATTGTAGGTTTAATGTTCGATTTTTATATTGGAAAACTGCATTAAAACATTACATGTAGAAAATTGCTTAACTTAAATTTAATTGTAATTTATTGTTGGTTATTGCTTGAATTATGCATGTACACATGTTTATTAACGGAAATTAAAATAAAACTCTTTACGATCACTGGTATGCCCCGTAGTCTATTCAATAGTACACTCACAATATTATTACAGTAACGGAATGTACGTTATTCAAAAGGTAATCCGTTCAGTCATTTTTAAAAGAATAAACATTTAAAATTGTAAGCAATTTTATTTTTAACTGATTCTAACATTCATTCAAAAACTAAGGACATATTAATACTTTCAATATTGTCCGTTGTTTTCAAGTGCTGTTTTTTTTCTTTGCTTGCTTTATTTGATTTGTTTGAAATTTCCTCTCCTACACAAACAAAGAAAAAATCTTTTATTTTTTTTTTAACATTAAAAATTAAATGAACTTTTGGTTTAATTTAAATGAACTGGTTTTAAAGTGAACTTTCATTTGTTTTAAATTACAATTTCAGTTAATTTTACGTAGAATATTTTGAGTGTAACTAGACCATTACTCTGAGGTTCGCTGGTTCGATTCCTGCCTAGTTCCTGGGTGTTTCTACAGACAAGCTAAAACGGTTTCGCAGCTTACGTTTATTACAACAACGGCAAAAAAACCGCAAGCCTTGCTAAGCAGGATTTATGCATCCACTTTTAAGAATCCTGACTGGTTATTCTCTATTGCGATGCGAAAATGATTTCAGTGTGTCACAATAGTTCGATTTCATTCCAGTTTTCTCCCGCATTGCAATATAAAGTAAACATCCTGCTTACAAAGATAGCACTTTATTACTATTAAAATAATTTAATAGTGCACAAATTTTAACTTTCGAAATTCTATTAATTTGGCTCAAGTTCAAGGCTCGAACATCCAATAATTTGTTAAATTCATTTATTTTTTTTTACTAAAAAAGCAAAGTTTTGGCAGTTGCTACATGCTCATCATGGCTGCCAGAATTTAATCGCAATTAACTATTTAAGAATATGAGAAGGGCCCTCCTCCTCTGTTTACTCCATTTTCCGCGCACACTAGTTTTTTCGCTTCCTATGAAACTCGTAGTTGAATTAGTTTCATTTTAATCTTTTCTGTTATTTCGATTTAATTAATTTCGTTCAAAATAACACAACATTTACAAAGGTAATATTTTATAAACTCTTAAATATAAATGCTGTTTTTTGAAAATTTATTGTGCCCATTTTACGAGTATTAACTGAATCCAAAAATAAAAAAATAAAAAGTTGTTCAATTTGAATTTAATATTTATGAATGTTTTTGGATACTACAACAAGGCTTTTTGTTATTATTCAAATATCGTTAAGTAATTTATGTACGTTTACGAGAGCATTTCATAAATTGTCGCCTTCTCTAAAGTTCAGTTCGATTCATACTTTTTCTTCAGCGTTTCGTAAATTTCCATTTCAAATGATGTTTAAGTGCCGGAAAATGTTATAAATCTGGGTTAGCCATCCATTCATACATTCATTCGTTCGTTCGTCCATTTAGCCATTATCGGCCAAGTGAAGCAGGCAAAGCAGGCATTCGGATACATATTCGCATGTGTGTGTGAGAGTGTGTGTGTATTACGAACACACACTCTAAAGCACTCATAGACACTAACTAATACACTCAGACAAAAAAGTTATAAACATAAATATGAGTGTGTGTTTGTGTGTGTGTGGATGTGTGCTCATGCAATCCATTTAGCCATCCATGTTTTTAAGCTTAGGAAGGCACTTATGGCACCATTAATCAATTCACAAATCAAAATGTTTCATTTTCGTATGCTACATTAGCATTTCGTTGTTGTTATTGTTGATGTTGCTGTAGTTGTGTTTCTTTTTTTTTTGTTTTAACGCAAAACACGACAAACAATAACAAGCAGCGGCAAGAAAAAAATTAAAAAAAAAAATACACACACACACATACAGAGAAAAACACAAAACAAAAAAGAAAACCAAAAATGAATTGAGGAGCCAAAACACAAAGTGTAGGAAATTCCTTAGAGACTTTCATTTCCAAGGTCGACAGGATATGACAACAATAAATAGAAAAACTGTATCAGGAACAAGATATTTATGTATGTATGTGTGTATGTATGCTCGTTTTCCTAGCACGAGCGAGCATTCATTGTATTCATGATTAAGAAACAAAAGCGAATACAAATAATTGAAGGAGCAACTAGCACCAGGCGAGACCATTAATATTAAGGATTTCCTTACACTCGCATTTGCTATTTTTATTTTTTTCATTCAGTTATTTTTCTTTTCTTGTGCTCGTAGTTGTTTTGTTTTCGTGTATTTAAGACACTTTAATACGAATACATTTGTTCTGGATTTCGCAACAAAAAAATAAAAAAACAAAATGATGTCTTTAATATGCCAAGGAAATCGATTAGATACATAAAAGTGTAAGGAAGTGTTTGTCGGTGTGTTTAAGGAACTGTAGCTATTGGATTTTCAAGTGTGAGTATTTGATTGAATGTCCTGTTTTTGCTGCTTCCTGGAGACAATAGGCAAGGGTCACATTACCGGATAATTTGTTATTTTTATTTATTTATTTATTTTGTCATTTTATTTTTTGTGCAAACGAACAACAAACATCGTTTGCTGCTGCTGCTTTAAGCAACATTTTGTTTTGTATTGATTTGCAAAAAATAAGGAAATAAAATTCACATTATAAATAACGATACAGATACTCGTAGATGGCCTATGAATTTAAAGTACGTACTTGTTTTGCCATTTGGCAGAGACTTTGCGACAAATACAAATAAAAAATAGAGTTGATGGCAAAGAGAACTTTATCTTTAAAATATGCAAAATGGTTTCCAACATAAATATCGATTTCCAGTTAAAACAAAATCTTAAATCCAGCCCCCCAAAAGCTAAACAAAATTTAAATTTTCTTAAAGCTGGAATAGAAATATTGAAAGTCAAGTAAGTGCAGCTAAAAGAAACATGTGCAAATTAATACTGACAAATCTAGTAAAGTGCAATTTTTCTTAATTAAATATTAGAGTCCGATCGAACGTTCGCGTTCGATGTAGGAGTTTGGCAAAAATAAATTTTAATTAATCTAAAGAAAACTAAGTATGGAGATCGATACACAACAAAACTTTACATCATATTGTAAATTTTTAAGACTTTAAGTTGCGATCTGTAGCTCTGAGACACTGCTGAATTGATGACAGTGAAGAAAATTACATGCGTTTTTAATGTTTTTTTTTTCGTTTTCAAGATGTTTATATGATATTTTCTTTCTGGCTAAATATAAATAAAAGTATTACATTGAGTTTTTTTCACTAAAAGATTTGTTTAAAAGTTATTTTTGGTATTTCCAAAAAGATTATCTTGAATAATAATGTTGAAACAATTCGTTTAAAAATTAAAAAAATATAAAAATTTATACATTTTTTTGCAAATCAAAAAAAGTTTTTTAAAAGTCAACGTAGCAAATGTAGAAATTGTGTTTTAACCACAATAAAATTTGGAATCTCTAATTTTAGATACAAAAAAAGTTTGTGCATGTTTGCGCCATTAATTTTAACGATTTTTTTTTAATTTTCAAATTAAATTTTTTATTGGCCATCAGGTAGAGCTGTGCCAAATTGTTCATTTCAGTGTTCGGTCATTTTCGTTCAATTACCAAAAATTACCCCGTTCTTTCAATCGTTCAATTGAACGACAGCACGGCAACAAATCAATTTTTTTAAATCATTCTTTTCATAAGAAAATCAGTTGTAAATATTTGAATAATTTAATTAATTTAAAGAATTGATTAAAAAAAATTGTTTTAATAATTAAAAAATCATAGTTAAGTTCATTTTCGAAACAATTTCGTGTTCTTTTGACTAGAATAATAGAAATTTTATTTTAGCTTAATATACATATGGGTTGATGCTAAAAAGAAATGTATATTTAATTTTTAAAATAATTGATCAATACAACATCAAATTTTTTTTGGAATTTGAAACAAAAGAGTACAACATAAAAAAGATCCATGAACGAAAGTAAGAAAGACACATAAACGAACGAAAACGAGTTTTAATTCATCTACAAAATCGAATGGTACACTATTGAATCAAAAGCGTGCAGTAAAATTACCGGATCACTTCGTTTAGTTGGCTGATTCGTTTACTTGAACCCCTTCATTCATGAGCTACACATCTCTACCATCAGGTACTTCTTCAAGTACTTTTTTGACATCATAATCTTTTGTGTCTGTTGAATTATTGATTTTAACTGTTAATCACGTAACTTTTAACACTTCAAAATATGATTACCTGTCTATGTAGTTGTTGTAAAAACATAAAAAAATCTGCCACTCAATTTTTTATATCAAATTACACCTCCTAAAACTATCAAAAAACTCAAATCATCTTACAATTCAAAAAACGCGTTTAATAATTTTGGCCAGCTTTTTGGCTCAAATACTCCTTTTGTCCGAACACCGAACTTTGCATATATTTAGTCGTCCCGAAGTTATCTTCACGTAGCTCCAAAAAAAATTTCTTTGGAAAGTTGAGTTTGAAGTTCCAACATTATACAAAAAAAAAACAATATTACATGATCCGAATTCGCACTACTTCCAGAGCACAAGTTCGGGATCTTAGAACCGGTTGCCACATGGCAGGTTTGAATCGTCAAGTCTTGAGTTTTTAGGAGAAGCGGTCTTGTCTCACATTTTTTTATTATTTTGTGATATACGTGAAGATACGAGTCCGTCAATAAGTCCGTGTGAAACACAGTTTTTTTTGCAAACACAATCTCCTTTTAACTCAATACACTTAGTCCAACTTTTTTCTAGTTTTTGTATCCCTTCAAAAAGTAGGATTTTTCGAGGTCCTTAAAATAGGCATTTTAGTTTGGTCAATAATTTCATCGTTGGAGCTAAATCTCTTTCCACCGAGACATTTCTTTAGGTTTGGAAATAGGAAGTAGTCACTACTTGGGGCTGAATCCGGAGAATATGGCGGATGAGGTACCAATTCGGATTGCGGTTAAACAACTCCAAACAATCCTTTGAAGTTGTCACACGTTTACGTTTATGATCAATTGAGAGCAAACGCGGCACCCATCTTGCAGACAACTTTCTTAAACCCATCTGATCACTTAAAATCGAAACCATGCTGCCATATGAAATGCCTCAAATGGCATCAACAATCTCACGCACTTTTACTCTTCGATCGGCCAACACCATATCGTGGATTTTTTCGACATTTTCGGGTGTACTGACTTCAGAACGTTCAGCGTCATTTGTACTTGTGCGACCACAACGAAAGTCTGTAAACCACTTTTTTACCATTGAAATCGATGGTGAAGAGTCCCAATCGTATTTATCGAGATTTTCCTTAATTTGATTGACGGTTTCTTTTCGCAAAAAATAATTTCGAGCACTCGAAATTAACTTTTTTCCATTCTTAGATAAAATACACGAGTTGTATGTTTTGAACAGCTGTTAAACGCAAAGTAAATGACGACACTTGCTCAAAATTTTACAATAGTTTATTAACAGGTGGTACTTGATACAAACAGTGTTGAATTTCATATAACTACGAGGGAAGTTCGAAAAGTCACAGACTTATTGATCCGCCCTGGTAACTGCGGGACGACGATTTATTTGCACATGTTTGTTTATCATCAAAGATGTGTGAAAATTAAGCTTTATAAAAGATTAAAGTACATAAATTACAACGTTGTCAATAGAAGGCTAAAATGGACCATCAAACAGTATTGCCTGGAGTTTGTTCTTGAAAGGGCTTAATATCACTCATTCAAAGGACAATATTATTGCGCAAAATCTTTTAGATGGTCGAATAAGACAGTCTCGATTACTGCAAACTTCGGCGGATGCCAGTTATGGCGCCAATATTTTCCTCCATTTGCGGGTTTGTTATCTTTTAGCTTAAAATGGGAACAAAATTTTGCTTGTACGGCCAAGTCCAAGTGAGACAAAAATATTTCTTACTAAATCTTGACTTTTTTTTAAAACAATTATGTAGTATGTACTCGTATGTAAAGAATTTGTAAGCGTTGGAATGATATTAAACTCTGGTTGCCGTTTACTCATGTCACGAATCTTAAAAGAGGTGACCCAACCTCTACACTAGAAAATAATTAGAAAAAAAATCAAAATACAGATTAAGAATTAATCAAAAGCGGAAACATTAATCATACTTGCATGATTAATCATGAAATAAAATAATATTTTTTTTTTCTTCTTGTCCAGTGTAGACTTTTATTTTTGCTTTTGCAGTTTATTTCTTATTTTTCCGACATCCTTAAAATATTAAAATAAGAAGCTGGGGGTAAAACTACTCACAAAAAAAAACACACAAAAATACAAAATACAAAAAAAAATTTAATTAAATTAAATAATTCATGTCATTATTGCTGTCAAAGACAATCACATGAAATTTGTTGTTTGTAAAATATTTGAAAACAATAAATATTTTCAAATGAGCGCACAATTAATGTCAAAGTAAATCAATCATTTGCGAATATAAACATAACAAGTGCAGAGGCCGATAGATTTCATTTCATTTCATTATTGTTTGTTTGTTTGTTTGTTTGTTTAATTTTATTCGCAATAACAGTTTTCTGTTTTCGTGAATAATGGCGCAAGTTAATTTGTTTGTCTATTTGCATGATTGTAAATTAGTTTCATTTTAAATAAATAATAAACCAGAGCTCTGTAACATAGAGACAACAAGGACAATAGTTAAATACACTGAATGCATCCTGTTTATGTTACTTCGAAGTGAGTTTTAGCTGTCCATAATTCACTGCTTTTGAAAGAAGAAAAGTCAATTTTGGGACATTATTTAACACGTATTTAACTTGTTAGAAAATACAACGCAAACAATTTAATTTAATAAAACCATGAATGTTATTTATTATTTATCATTTTTATCACAACAGAGAAAGCAAATGCAAGTGCTGCTAGCAAACTTATTTATGGTCTTTCGGATCGAATTTAAGTTCCCAGCTTATTAAACTTTAATTCTGTTGCTAAAAATTGGGCTTCTACAAATTTATCAACTGCCAAAGCAGACGTCATGTTTTAGTTTTGAAGAACGACATTCGATATCGAACGAAATTTCCATACAAATTCAAAAAATTTTGTTTGGGATTACATTCGATATCGAATGCGGTAATTTGTCCCCTGAGTTTTATTGGCCACGACAATCCATGACTCTTGTTCTCGAAAATCTTTCGCTAACGGAGTGTCTTTCGCATTAACATGGCCGTGCTTTTCATAAAAATTTTCGCATGTCATTTTTTGTAATTAAAAACGTTGTGAATTTAAACAAAGAATTTATTTTCTCACACAAGTGTTTCTGTGTATCGTAATATTGTGAGAACTATGAGTAACTGTCATTAAAGTTATTTTCCCTCAAATATTGGAAGGATGTTAGTAAAATTGTTTCTGTAACAATATAAAGTTAAAATTTTTTCACTAATGCCCTCAAAATTTCTCAGATTTTGAAACCGATGCAAGAAGTTGTTCTACGAAAAAAAAAAATTAAAAAAACCTTTTTCAATTATTTAAGTATAGAAAGTACAAGGGATTATTTAATTTAATTATATTGATTTAGTTTTTTTTTAAATAAATATTTAAGAAAATATAAATCATCCTTTAACTGATGATGAGCAGCTGCGATGCCGCTAAATTTTACCAACGCAGTTTACATTTTCGAGTACCGAAATTTAAAACAAAAAATTACTATACTTAATAAAAAAACTATATTTTAATAAGTAAAAATGCTAAACACTATTTGAAATTAATTATTTTATGGATTCTTAATAACAAAAAATAAAATGTCATATATTCCGTTCACTTTGCATTCGATAAATAACAAAAAAAATATATAAAATAAAGGATACAAGAAATTGATATTTAATTAAAAAAAACAGCAACAAACAAGCTAAAACTAATACGAATATTTTTCGGTTGGATAATTAAGAATCAGTTAAACAAAGTAATTTTTTTGGCAAGTTTTTTGTTTTGCCAGCTTTAAAAGAGCTTTTTCTTTAAGATTTCTCAGCACTCTAATGTCACTTTGGTCTACCATTTCGTTTTGAGCCCATATTAAAGCCTTGTCCCAAGCTTTACAGCTTCCTTGGATTTAATTGTAACTTCTGGCTTTGACCGTGGAAAGTGTAACATCCATATTTAATTAAATTTTAATTAAATACTCCAAAAACACTAAAACCTACAGTAAAACAAACCTGAGAATTCAGCGCCTGAAGAAGTAGGACTGTACTATTTTCTAGCTGTCTTATTTCTACAGGAGATATCTTCTCCTTCGAATTATTTTTTTAAATAAACTGTAATTCAGTGATTTTCCAATTGCAAAACACTGTTCGTGTTTTAGATCTTTCACATTTCGTTCACATTTCAGAATACTCTATGGAAAAATAAATTTCTTCACGTTTCTGAGACGTTCACACTTTCGAGTGTTCACGTTTTCGCGAGTTCGTTGTATATTTAAAAAAGTATTTATCTTTTTAGAAATAATAATATCTTTTTATGTGAAAAAGTTTTCATCAAATGGAAAAATTCTTGTAAAAAAATCTAACTGCTGATTCATACACTTGATCACACATTGATCAGATTTTGTTAAATATTCTTTTGAACTTGCGTTCACGTTCATACGCGAAGAGGTATTTTCGTTTCAAGTACAGTATTTTTCCGATTTAACGAGCCTAATTGTTGTCAGGTCTGTTCGTTAAAGCGAATTGTTCGTTAGATCCAGTACTAAATTAAAAATTAATAGCGTCGTCTATTTTATTCTTAATTATAATTATATATATGTATATTTTATTAATATTAGCGTCATTATTTCAACTTGGAATTAGTTAAAGGCAGGACTTTGTCGGACCGATAAATGGGTTTGAGTTATAAAACCTTAATTTATTATTTTTTTATCCATCGAATATTATTATTATTAATAATAATATTAGCAATAAAAAATGGAAGCAGTAATAATGCAAAGCTATTTATCGGGCAGACAATATTCTACTTTTAACAAACGCCAAGTTGTAATAATTATAAAATTTAAATGGACATCGTGGTGATCGTTTAATTGAAGATTTGGAGAATTTAAATGTTATAAAAAAATATTCCTGGCAGTGTTTTACATGAACCTGCTAAAAATGGATGATTCACATGATTTCCTAGGCCGCTAAGCAATTATAAAAAGGAGGACACTTTAACTTCCTTTAACCTCCTTTTCAAAGCACACTAAACATTTGCTTCCTGCTTAATAAGAAATATTGGTCTGCAGAGATTAAAAATGTCCCAAAATAATTTATAAAATCATAAAGTTTGCACTTCGTTGTGGACAAGTTCCTACAAAAAAAGCAAACAACAAAAACATGATACTGGTGTCTTAATGGACTCCGCATCTGCTGGAATTCCCTATTGGATTTTATTGTCATCAACTGTGTCATTTTATAATCAATCATTCTCTATAATTTTTAATCTATTGCATTCAATAAATTTATTTATTTTTATTCTGCGTAAAACCACAAATGCTCTTTGGTTGGCTTAAAAACACCGGAAGTCCTTAATAAATCGTTTACAAAGGAATACAAAAAAAAAGAAAGGAAAAGCAAAAAAAAACATGAACGCAAGATAGGAAAATAAAAACAACAACAAATAGAAAAGGAAGTCATGATAAGAATCTCGTACTCACCCATAAGTTTCATCACTTCTCTGTGGCTTATAAACACGTTGAGATAACCACTTGACAACAAGGGATACCAAGCAACCATTAGGCCCCAATAGAGCAACCAAAATTTGGCCATTTGGTTGTGAAAAAAAGCTGATGAAGATGTCGATGAAATTTCAAGATGTTTCTCAATAAACTTTATATGTATTTTTGTTGAGGATGTTTGCTATTTTCTGCTTAATAAATATCAAGGATAATGATGATGATGTTGTTGTTGAGAGTCATGTGGTTGGGTGAGATAGTCAGCTTAAGCTTGATGAATTAAATTGTTGGACATTTTGCCAGAGAGTTTGAGTTTGAAATTTAAAAATTCATTAAATTTTATTTAAATTGACAATTTATGGTTCATTCAATCGTCAATCGGTCAGCATTCAAAGGCAAATGTAGTGACCAATCAAAGGATGGCAGGAAATGAGCAAATAAACACAAAACCAGAGCCATTCAATTTTTGTTTGTGTATATAACTGGGTGGGTGTGTGTGTGTGTGTGTGTGTGGCTGTGTGTGTTTGTATGTAAATGTAGTTGGTTTTGCAGTTGCAATAGTTTGTTTAGTTATTCTTTTGCCACTTCTGCTGCGGCTGTGGCTGCTGCTGCTGCTGCTGCCGCTGTTGTTGTGCTTTTCTCTTTTAGTTTGACTAGAAATTTAAATTTGTTTTTGTGTGTTTTGGTTTAATTTTTCTTTTTTTTTTCTTCCTTTAATCCTTTGCCACATTTAATTCAGACCAGTCAACAATTTGGAGTGACAGCATTTGTTTTCTACTTCCTTCTTCGCTCACACCCCCTTTTCTTCTTCCAGTGTTTTGCTGTCGCTTTATGGTAAATCGGATGCCGGCTTCCAGCGGTTGCAAACGGTTTGTGTAGGGAGTCGTATAGTTGGGTTGTTGTGGTGGTGGTGTTGGTGCAAACTGTTCGGGTTGGAATATATTGGATTTTAATATTGTTGTTTTTGTTTATCTGTTTATATGCCTTTGATGGCAAGTGCGGGTGTTGCAAGCATATGTTGTCTTGTCTGTCACGTGGCTGTTGCTTTGATGATGCAACTTTAACAGCAATAAGCAGAAAACAAAATCTTGCTGTCGTTGCTGTTTGTTGTTGTATATTTTATTCAGCGTTTATTTGTAGTTGTGTTTTCGTGAGGGTGTATATGTGTATGTGTGTGTGTGTGTGCTTTAGCTGTCGTTATTACTGCTGATGTTGCTGTAGCTGATGTTGATTTGGTTGCTTGGAGACCATCATCATACATGTGTCATTTTCATGTTGTTGGCAGACTGCCTGACTTGACTTTAACATGTCACCATCCTTTCACTCAACTTTTCTGCAAATTCTTTTACTTTTTTATTGCTTACAAAGTGTGAATGAGTATGCGTGTGTGTGTGTGTATTTAAGAATTTAGTGAAAATAACTCCCAGTTGTTGGTAGAGACTTAAAGCTGTCGAGTTGGGAGTGAGCACCTTAAAGTGCCTTTAATTCAAGTGTCCTTGCTTAGCCTGCACTGCTTAACTCAGCTCAAATTTGCTGGCAACAACTGCAGTCTGTTCGCCAGTTCTTGACTCTACTGTAAGCGTCTGCCGATGTGTGTCTGAAAAATAAAACACAAAGAAAAAAGTTTAATAAAAAAGTTTAACAACAAGTAACAAACTGAACAAAAACAATATTTAAAAGCAAACATGTGAAAAAAATAAATTTTGTTAAATAGTCAAAGTTACTTTAAAGGATCTGTTCACATGTATGCGCCATTACGGTCTTGGACCAAAAGAGACCTGCAATCAATAGAGCAAATTTTGCAGGGCAGAATATTTAAGGAATTTATAGATTGAAAAGTTTAAATTAAATATTTATGTTTTCAAAACTCTTTCTTTTTTAGAGGAACAAATTGATATTCAATAAACTTTATTTTTTCTTTTTTTTTTTGAATGCAACAACTAAAAACCAAATTTGATTTGCATTCATTAATAAAAAACAATTGAAACAAAAACTTGTGGTAGAAAAAAGAAACACTAGAAACAGAATTAGAAAATAGAATTTGTTTGAAAATGGTTTTGAGAGGTGTTGCTATCAGCAGCATTTTCATTTCAATTCATATAAATAAATCTTTGTCCTTTTGTCTCTTTGTGGGCAGAAATTTATTTATTCATGTCTGACTCTTTGGCATTTTGCGTGTGCTTGTGTGTGTGTCGTGTGTGTCGTGTATGTGTGTGTGGTTTGTGTCTGGTTATTTTTGTGCTAAAGTGAATAATTTTATTTTTCTAAAATAAAAACAAAAAGAAAAACTTAAACGAACTTGACTAAACAATTTATAAATGTTTTCCATATTATTTTTTTTTTCAATTTTATTTTATTTCATACTGGTTTTTATTTAAAGTTCTTCAAAAAGTAATTAAAAGTTCGTAAAGATTAACAACAGTCTCTCAACGAGCACGCAACTTTGTGCGCCAGTGGGTCATACAAGTTGTTGCTTTATTATGGTGGCTGCATGAAGCGCTGCCTGGCATTTCAATGGTTGCTGACGCTGCTGGCAACTGTCGACTGGTTGCTGTGTAAATTGTTTTAAATTTTTATTGCAAATTTTTCTGGTATGAACATTAAAAATGTCTGTGTATGCGAACATCATCTACTGCGCTCGCAACGATGATGTTCATGATGAAGATGAAGTTTAACCGCAACGTGAAATTAAATTGAATAAGTTGTGCATGAATGTTAGAAAATAAATGACCCTCCAGTGGTAGAAGAACTTCACCTTAAGGCCTTTATGAGAACATTTTGAAATTTACAGGACATACACACATCCACGCATACACACATAGAGAATTTGTTCATAAAAAAATTGATTAAAATGAACAGAAAGGGAATAAAAATAACTGAGGAAACAATTTCGAATACATAAATAGTTAATGCCACAGAAATTGATTAAAGACTAATTAACTAAGTAGTAAATACTTGTAAATTAATTTGTTAATCAAATGAAATAAATTTAATTTCATGTCGATCATAAAAAGTCAATAAAAAAATGGCGCCTTTTCTATGAACACATGATGAAGAGAAACTAACTTTATTTCTTATTCAATTACTAAATTATTAAATATAAACACATAAACATTTTTACTGAAGTAGAACACACATTGGGGAAACCATCGAGAGATATTGCAAAACAAGCCATGGACTGGAATTTGCAAGACTGTCGACGAATGGAAACGACAAGTGGAAATAGAAACATCCCACGTTGGGATGATATAAAACTTCGTGCATCGGATCAATTATATTAGAATAATCTTCTTAAGGACTTATGCTCCTTGTAGGAGTTCAAAAGGGATAAATATTTATTGGACCCCTCACAGAAATTTAAAAATCGAATACTACAATTCGAAAATATTTAATTGGAAAAGATAAATTTGCTTCTTGTTTTTATTCAAAGAGTTATTATTCATAAACAGAAGAAGTTATTCCTCAAAAATGTTTAGTAAAAAATTGTGAATGGTAAGAATCGACTTTTGACTTTTCGATCAATTCGATCATATTCTGTTCCGATTAATTAACCGATTAATCGTAGCCAAAAATCGATTATTTTACATTCGATTTGTATTTTTTCTTTCCTTTAAATAAAATTTCTTGTTTTATGGTGTTTATTTCAAATTCTAAGTAAAACTTAAAATTGTATTTATTAACTGCTTGTCCCAGTAATTTCTAAAGAAAGTTTCTTTCGTAATTAATATTGAAAATAGAGTTGGTTCGCTCGTTTTAGACAAAAACATTTGATCAAACCCATTTAAATTATATAAAACGAGTGACTGAACGAGTTGGACCCAACTCTAATTGAAAACAACAATGAAAAACAATTTTTTTTTATATCGACATGAGGAGCGATATAAATAAGTTCACATAAAATTAAAGTGGACCTTTCGACCACTTTTAAAACGGAATCAATTGTTTTGTTTTGTTCACACCTCTCATCCGATATTTCTTCAATAACAATGTTTGTTGTTTATCCTTTTTTAGCAAAAGAAATTTTATGGCATTTTTGTAGCTGATTGGCTTCCACAAAAACAGAACTCTTTAGTTCTTTTTTCCATTTTAAGTTTTTTAAAGACTTACAATTTTATTATTTTACTTTATTTTGAATTTGAACAACTTAAATTCAGTTTATGTTAGACGACTATCAATTAAGATTTGTTTCAGTGGTTTTACTTTGTTGGTGTTAGCCGCAGCGAATTAATACCAAGTGGCCTTGTTAGTGCAACTGCAACTGGCATTCACCAAACATGTCATGTTAATTGCATAAAAAGTTTTTGTTTAGTTTTTTCATATGGTGTAGTCGGTTGATAATCATCTGGACTAATAATGTCACGTGGTATCAATTCACCTTGGTGTTTATACTTACAAAAACAGTAAATTTTTGTGGGGGTATTAAAATAGATTTGTTTTTGCAATTTTCGTAGAGCGGTGCATCTATCAAAAGAATTATTTACATTAGTTTCTGTACTCGTACATGGTGCAACACAGCTTTATTTCTTAAACGTCATTCTTTGCGCGTTTTTCTTAATTCAATTAATCGGCGCCAAAAGTCGATTTCAGTAAAAAGGTGGTAATGAAAAATCGAAAAAAAAAATTTTTGGCATTGAAAATTGATTTTCGACTACAATCGCAATCGTATTATCATTCACTAGTAAAAAATTTATTAAAAATTGTAATTTAATTTTGCAATTGAATTAATTATTCATTGATATTTTCCAACGACTTTTACAAATTTTGAGTAATTGAAAATTACAGTTTTAGTAATTGAATACACAGTTTTCGTTGAAGGTTGAACTTTAGCAACACAATTAATTGAATGTGATCTTTTTGTAGATGCAAGCAGATTCTACTTTAAACGATGGAAAATTAGAAAACAAATTTGTTTTTCCCATTTTGAATGGAGTAGATTTCAGGCATGGACAACAACTTTAGCATGAGCTTAAGTTCCTTAAAATCCCACATGCTCATCATTGCAAAATTCTTCTAATTTGCACGTTTCGTAACGACATTTGATATTATATGAGCAGCGGCTGAACAATATGTACTTTCTCGATCATTTTAAAATTTTTGCACAATTGATGTTAATTTATTTCGCTTCCTTACAAAACTGCTTGATCCTGGAAATGATAACAAGTTTTTTACTTATCAATATCCAATAATACAACTCAAACAAAATATTCGTGATAAAAGTAATGAAATACCGCGTGAAATGTGTGAGAATGTAAAGAGAAATGTGCTCAAAAGGGCTCGCATTTGTGAGTCTAATAGAGGCGGACATTTATCCCGACGGACACTTTGTACTTCAGCCGGTGCATAATTGTATTTTGTCCATTTCTAACAAATTTAATTTTCTAAAACTTGTAGTACCTCTGACAGCACTACAGATACCGTGGGCTGTGCAAGACCAAGCATATTTTTCATTTCCAAGGATCAGTTGGTACGACCCTTGAGCGCAAAAGCGTAAAGCTGTTAATAATTTTAGTATGCTTGGAATTGATGTACCTTGTGCGCATTGCTGCATCAGTTCAACAGTAGTAGACAGCAGTTCTCCAAACGTCTCCTTGCACAGTCGAAAGTTTTAAACAAATCTGTAATATGACATTTACACCAGACCAAAATCTAGTACTTATGATTTTGTCAAAATCTCGCAGAACTTAGTGATGCAACTGTGGTTTTTCGTAAATTGTACTGAAAAATACTACGCTGTTTAATAGCATAACTGTTTCGCATTTGAATGATAATTTTTTGTATGGAGTTTGACATTTGAAAATGAAAATTCCAATCAACTGTTTTTGTCATGGATACAAAATCTTAAAAAATGTCACGAATAACCCGGTGTAAACGGTAAAGATCAATTGAAATAAACGTATTGAAATGTAGTGCCATCACTATTTACTCCCCACAATATATACCAGCCTGTGAATACTTTGTAAAGTAGTAGTGAAGTAAGAGTGAGAAAATATAAGACACAGTTGAATATGACACACAGTAAATGGTGGTTGTTTAATTTTAAAAAGTAAAAGAGAAGTAAGAGCATCCATTTCCAAAACGTTGGAAGCATCTCTCAACCGCCTTCTGCCCCAATGGCCAGTTCCAGTAAGCATTCATCTTCATCAGAGAGATCATCGAACCATAATTCCGTAGTTGTCATGTTAATTAATAATGAATTCAATTTTGTCTTTAATAAATTTGTAATTAAACAAGCTGATTAATATGTACTATTTTGAACAATTCAATTCAGTGAAATTCACAATAACTATCGAATGTGCGCCATAATACCACATGATAATTCGTTCGATCAGTCAATTCGACCGCAATTGAAAATCGAGACTTGCTCATAATAGGCACCTTCGTATGGCGGATTTCTTTCTGTGTAAAAACTGTGTTTTCTGTTTTCACTAAATCTTGCGCGTTCATTTTGGAACACCCTATACTTTTAAACATTTTTTAATAACACTCCAGTCATCAAAAAAATACTTTTATTTTTGCAATTATTATTTAAGGATTTAACGAAAGTAAAGGAAAATGGAATGACATAAATAAATGTCAAACAAATTGAAAATATTAAGAAATGTTATTAAAATAAAATAATAAAAATAAGAAAAAAAGTAAAGTTCATATTCGTTTGACATCTGATAAAGTTTACTTTAATTGAAGTTTTTTATTGAGACATGGATTTCATATTTCATTAAAACAAAAAGTGAAACTACACGAAAAATGGCCAAGACCATGAAATGGATACATTTTGATACAAAAAGAGGACATTTGTTTTGGCACCAATTTCGTAAGAACCCATTTTCTTTGTAAAAGAAAAAAAATAAATTATGCCAACTATATTTTTATATTTTTCTTAGCAGATTTTAATCCAAATATTATAAAAATACCAAAAAATCTATTTTTGAAAAAATCGGAAAAAGTACGTTCTGTTCTGCGGCTCCTCAATATGATGAAAATTATTGTGAGTTGATTTCAAAAGTATTTTTTCACTTAGATGTCAAGGTATTTATGTCTTTCCAAAAGTATATTTGACATAAAAAATTTTTACCAAGAAAAATTAGGAAATCCCCCCCACAAAAAAAAATGGAAATAGAATTGTGAAAAAATATTTTCCGAAAAATCCCATATAAAACCAACCAAAACTGCAACAAAACTTTATTGAATTATGCCACAAACATCAAATCAAAGTGTTGATTGCAAATAAGAAAAAAGCAACAATATGCCCAATTTAATTTATTTAACAGAGAAATTCAAAACTTTTTCCAGCCAAAGAGAATTTCTACAATTAAAATTGTGTAATTTCTCGAACTTTATTGGTTTTTACAAATAAAAATTATTCCTTTAAATATCACACATTCAGCTGCAATCAGCCACAATAAATTTTCGACATTTTCAGAAATCTTTTGGCTTTTGCAAAAACTTATTTTTTTTTGCAAACATTTAACAATGCTTGACATTTATACAAGCGGACAGACATTGCACAAATTATACTTTATGGCAAAAAAGATGAAGAAACAAATCGAGACAAATCTGAAACAAAAAACCATTCATTCTTTTGAATATCCAAATTTTATAGACCAATAAACATGTGAATTAATGAATTTTATGAAAAAAAAAATACGAATAAAAATAAAGAAGAATAAATTGGAAAATACAATTCAAAACTTTTCTTCATGTTTTATTAACAAATGGAACTGTAAGAAACTAACAAGTTATGTACTTTATAAATTTATAAATATTAAAAAGTTTACGTTTGTAGTTGTGCTAGCACAAGTGTGAACGTGTGAGTAAACACTGTGTTGGCTCAAGCGTGTGTAAGTGAGAGTGTGTTTGTGAAAGGAAAAATTACAATGAGGCTTTATTTTTGGAACAGAGAAAGAATATCATTCAAAAGCTCGAGCAGAGAATGAAAACAAAAATCCAAGCAGTTGCGAAAAGGAAAAGTTTAAAATCAAATTTTTGCCATTTAAAAAAAAAAAAAGAAAACATTTGTATGCATTCACACAACCTTACACAGACGCACACACACACATATACACATACACATATACAGTAATATATCTAAAAACAAAATTATTCGAGTATATTTATTCAAGAAATTTTAAAAGTTGATTCGTGAAGGTGAATTCATTAAGATGTGTGTGTGTGTGTGTGTTACTTAGCAACCCAGCGGCAAATTACAAAAAGTAATTAAACAATAATCAATGACATCAGTATGACATCGTTATAGGAGGAATATAAGTAGGTACTAACACTGTAATGTTTGTATAATACCATATCATTCACTACTTACAACCTCGATTGCGATCTAAGCGCGGATTCAGTTAATGTTTGAACGAGAAGCGTTTTTCGTTCTTTCCTTTTGATTTTTAAATGTGAGAAAAACTTCTGCTTCTTTCGTTTGCGCATATAAGTACATACAAATATGCTACTTATACAAAATGAATACAGGTAGACCTCGCTTCCTTGAACACGGCCTCGTTATAACACGCTCCGTATTTTGTAACACGTTCTTGGTTAACACGGAAAAAGGGTGTCCAAAAATGAACGTAAGATTTGAATTAAATAGAAAACGCAGTGTTTATTATGCTTTTCATTATTTTTGCGATATTGTTCTATAATCAAAACAAGTTTGTTCCATGGGGTAGCGCTCTATTTTTAATTTATAGATAGTTCATATTTGTTGTGAAACAATTTTTTTAGGACTGGCAGGAGTGCCAAAGGTTACGATTTTACGCCATTTTGACGATTGACAATTTTTGTTTAGTATTTTTTTCACTTCACTACTTTTCGTTTAACATCACCTCTACGTGTGTCAAAATGTCAATCTCGATAGAAAAAAATATTTATATTGAAATGAATTGTTTGGCTTGAGTTCAAATCTTTTTGATTTTTAAGAAATTGTTTTTGGATAAATTCATTATTTTATTAAATGATGAAACAGAATAAACTGCAACTTCAGGCTGAACAATATTTTCCATACAATTTGACATAAAATTTTTCCAGAGAATGTGGTCATGCGGTTTTTCTTATACTCACAATTTTAGACACTCATTCTCGCAACGATGTTACCGTGTTTTCATGAAATCATATTCATGTTTAATACGAAAAATGCAAACAAAAGAAAATCAAACAATAATAAGAGAGAATTTGAAGTTACTGCCCGTCGATTTTATTATGGGCCATCAGCGATTGTTCCTGAAGTTGCAGATGTGTTCTGTTTTATCATTAAAAGAACATTTGGAACAATTTATTGTTCATCAGAATAGCAGAACGTATCAGTACTGATTTCGTGGTCGCTACACCATGTCATCAGCATTCTTTGTTCGATTTTTTACCACTTTTGACGTTGGACACTAGTGATTAGGAGTATCAACTATTTAATCGTATTATTTACCGAATTAGAATAAGAAAAGTGCAACTTATTCATTTTTTTACAAGTTAAATCAATTTCGGTTAGTACGCAATTGCGATCTCTGATGATTAATTACTACAAATATTCCATGCCCTCTTGCTTTTTCCAGAGGCATTGGCTGCTGAGATTTACCATTTTTGCCTTCCTTGTTTTGTCTTCAAATTAATTTTCTTATGCCGTTTTCTTTTCTAAAAATATGTAACATTTCTTTTACTTTTTATCAAAAAAAAATGGTATACAAAGTTTTTTTAAGCCACAAATTATGCGTCGTGAGCGATGATACAATGATTTCTAATAATAAACTCTCTATTTAAAAAAATCATTTCATTGCAAATTTTCAATAAAAAAGGTAAACAATTTTGCACTTCTTTCTAGAAAATAAAACACCATTAGAATTCAAACACCTGTGACAATGTAAACATGGAGTTTATGACGGGTGTCTGCGTTTTTAATAATTAATATTTATACGTAATTTGCTGAGCTGTTGCGGTTTTTATTGAAATGAATTTTGTTTTAAAATATAAAACATCAAATAAAAAATTAACGTTTATTTTGGAAAATGTATTGACTGTTTCGATACAAAATCTGTTCAAATCTTGATTTGAATTGATCAAACATGTTTAGTTGAGTTGAGTTTGTTGAGTTTTCCATTATTTTGTGTTTGAAGTTTTTAAAAATTCTGTTGAATTGTTAATTTTCAAAAGATTGTTTTATTTTTATATAAAATACTAGTGATTGTTGTATAAAACAGAAGATTTTCGTGTGACGATTTTTTGAAGATTTTTTTAATATCAACGATTTTCACGATTTTATTTCCAAAGTTTTACGAATTTTCGGAAAATATTACTGGCAGCCCTGAGGACTGCCAACATTGTAATGCACAAGTGGAGGTAAATTTAAATCTTGCGCTGAACAGTTTTTCATTCTTGTATAATTTCTTTAACCTTGACCCACCATTCTAACCGTGAACAACATTTAAAAGAACTTTACAAAAATCTTTCGAATGACCACACAAAAACTGTAAATTTTTTTTTAAAGAAAAATAAACATGAACACATTTATTTTATAGTTTTATTTACATGCAGCCAAGAAATATTTTTAAAGTTTTTTGTTAATTGTTAAGTTTATTGAAATAATTGAATATTATGTTTTGTCTTTGAATGGAATGCACAAGTTAGTCGTAGAAGCGTTAGACCATCTCACACTTGGCGCCCTCAAATACTCGTAGAAATGGAAGCTGCCAGAAACAACTTAAGCTGGAATGAGATTAAAGAACTAGCAGCGAACAGAACTGAATGGAATAGATTTATTTAGATCCATCCTTAAAGGACCGACAAATATAAAATAATTTTTTAAAAATTAAAATCAAATAAAATATGAATTATATGGCGGAAATTGGATTTTTTTTTGGTAATCGTGGAACGTAATCCTTTTTCTGCACTGCTTTCCTGTATCACTTAACACGGTTTTGATTAAAACGGCATTTTTGGGGAACGTAAGCTGCCGTGTTAAGCGAGGTCTACCTGTACATATTATTTTCCATATTGGTGTGACGCCTGTACTTTTTAACATCATTAAATATAAAAACATATATTATAATTTAATAAAATAAATAATGAAGGAAGTCAAACGGTTAGCGAGGGCACAAACCAATAAATTAATTGAACAAAATCCTCAGCTGGCCAAAGGAATTTGTACAAAAGTTCAGACGGCAAAAAAGAATAGGAAATCACGCAGGAGTTAAATCATCAAACGAATCATAATTCCGTCGTGATCTTGTTAATAAATAATTATTTCTGTGTTTTTCTTTTATAAAATTGTAAACGAAACTATATATTTTTTATAGTGACAGCTGATAAATATGCACTATTGTGAATAATTTAATTCAGTGAAATTCACAATAGCTCTATTTTTTATCGAATATGCGCCATAATACCAAATGAAAACTCGTTCAATCAATGAAATCGACCGCAATCGAAAATCGAAAGTTGCTCATAACAAGCCCCATAATTCTTTTCCCGCCAGAGTTTGTTTTTGTTTTATATGTAAATTGCACGAAAGAGCGAATACGTGTGACATCGCGGGCCTGGCAGTCAATATATGTACATATTTTTGTAGTTTTCTCTAAATTTCTATTTCAATTATAGTTTTAAGTTATTTTTGTTCTCAAAGTCTGCAAGGATTTTAAAGTGAAACAATTAAAAAAATAAACTAAATTTTAGAGGGGAAATAAGCGAAAGCATCAACACTGATTGTTACCAAAAAATTGTTTATATCATCGATTATGTGATGCACATATCTTTTTTACCACTGGGGCATTTTATATACTGAGAGAGCATGTGTGTGGGAGAGAGATAGTGAGAGAAATAATCATGAAAATTCTGATGGTAATCATGATGTCAAATGATCATTAAACTGTTTGTTTTCGTTGCCATTAACAAAACAAAAAAAAAAGGGAAAAACCGAAAGAAAAAACATATTCATGCATCATGATGATTGCGAATGCTGATGATGCTGCTGCTGCTGAAGTTAAAGTTAAGCAATTCTTCTATTTCTTTAAAGTTTTACTTTTTTGTTGAACCAAAAAAATATATAAATAAAAAAAGTGAAATATTTTCCACTTTTTGGTTTTTGATTGTACGTAAAATGTTGCCAAGAAACTCACATTTAACATACTCCACTCGTACAGTGGCAAAAGTTTCTAATATAATAAATGCACGTTCGCAGAAGAAACAAAAAATCTTAGTTACCTAGAACTTTTATTTTCTAGTTGTATGTGTGTGAGTGTGAGTGACTGTGTGTGTGAGTGTGTGTATCCTTTTATCTCTACTGTTTGCAAAATAGAAACAAAATGTGAAAGCTTATGAAAAATAAGTGGAATTATTCAATACCCTATAACAGGCAATTGAGTTTACGAGCGGGTACACATACATACATAAATTTATGTGCACTGTATTAATATAATTTACTACGATGGACTAAATACATTGTGGCCCGAAGTCCATAAAAATACTCATTCACCTTGATTATGTATGTCGAAGTGGAATTTTCGACAGTGATGATTTTCACTATATTAAAGAAAATGTGTGCATGTTTTCTATAATCTGGGACATATTGTCGCTGCCGCAGTAGCAAATTCAACTTCGACATAAACAATCAGGGTGATTGCTTCGTTCAAGGTAATTGTTAGTCCGCATAAAACTATAAATGTGAAAATATTAAAAGTTCGGATGTTAAAAGTACTGGGAGTACTGAGAAATTTATCTCGTTCTAGGCAACATTTTCCCCAACGAAAGTAGACAAATATGTATATCCAATCTCTGCTATAAATGGAATGATATTGTACCTATCAACATCTTCGTCGTCATTATAATCCCAGTATTTTCGACAGCAGCTTTTCCTCTTATTTTTACATTTATGTTTCTGGTCGGACGGATCTCATTCCTTTTTCCAAATTATTATTTAAGGAGGGGCTCCCCAGTCCTCTAGATGAAAAGTGAATAATTACTCAACTGACTAAGACCTATCGGTATATCGTTTTCTGCCCTTTTCTAGTTATAGTGAAAGGTCCCCATATAAAGAAGTGCCAAAATCCTTAACCAACATTTGCCATAAAATATATGACCAAGAGTGTTTTCCCCCCACCTGTAACACAACATAAATTACTATCTGTCTCTGTTCTTTTAATGACTAAAACACAAATCGTCGTTCCTTGAAGTTATCTTTACGTTTATCGCAAAATTAAAAAAGATCAAATCGCTTTTCCTAAAAACTGAAGACTTGACGAATCAAACCTGGCGTGTGTGAACCGGGTCTAAGATTCTAAGCTTCTGCTCCGGCAGTACTGCAAATTTGGATCATTTAATCATTTTTTTTTTGTATACAATTTGAAACTTTAGAAAAATTTTCTAGAGATACGAGAAAATAATTTCGGGATGACGAAATGTCAAATTGTTCAAAATGTCATAAAATACTACTTCCATTTTCAATACTGAAAATCTTTCTTATTCTAGTTATCTACTCAGGCACATTAGGAAGGTTAAGGGCCACATTACAGAATAAAATCCAGCGTCCATTCCAACCCTAATAATCTTTGTTTTATTTTCATTTTCCTTACAATTTCCTATTGGGGTTTCTTGAGCAAACAACTTAAGAAGATTTTATTTTGTTCGACTTTTACTTCAGCATTCCAACAGCTTCCCTTTTGAGGAGGAAACCGATTATTTCTAGTTCTTCTAATTGAAAAATTCTGTTTTAAAATTTTTCTTATTGCTTTTTTATTCGTTTGCCTGTTTTCAGATTTTCCAGATTATTTGTTTTACCAAATTTCAGCTCTCTTTAGCTTATAGTGGAGTCAGCGAGTCAGTGAACAGGCACTAAAATATGTGCTCTTTACACCGGAACCACAAGATGTTTTTATATAAAACTTTTCAACTCCACGAATGAGTTTGCCTGAAGTTTCATTATTTAATGATAAAGTGAAGCAAAATTTTGAGAGCGATAAAAACAGCACAAAATGTGTGGCCTGAGCTTGGTCCGGGTCAATACCATGCGTCTCAATATTACAAATATGTAATGCATATGCAACAACCGGCCAATCTTTGCCCAAAGTAGCGTATTAATAAATGTACTTGTAATAAAGAAATTCTCTAGAGAACATTTGCTGGGCTGATTTGTTTATAAATATGTTTTTCTTTTTGGGACATTTCCTTTCAAGCACATGCATTTGTCGAGGACATGTAGAAGCTGAAATGAGTGTAGAGATGCTTGGGGGGGAGTATTAAAAGTTTCTTCAAAGTTGTTGCCGAAAATAATTCTATGGGAAAATTTAAAATTGTTTTTTAAATACATAATGACAAGTTCTGCTTAATATTAAATATATTCATATTTTTAACTTTTTACTTATTCATGACTCACTGACTGGCTGACTGAACTGAATGGCCTTAAACATTCAACAGCAAAAAAAATTAAATCTATAAGAAAATATGAAAATTTGTTTGGGGGGAACTTAAATTTAAAAACGAAACAAGTGAAACAAAATTCATATTGATGCTGGAAATATGAATTTGCACAAAATTGGCCAACTTATTTCGTTCCCTTTCTCTCGTTGTAGCTTCGCCAAAAAAAATATTGCTGTTGTATGATGCCGTGCGTTGCTGTCTGTTGCTTATAGACATTTGGATTTCCCTTGCTTTTGTGTGTGTTGCAAGGAAGCAACAAATAAAATCGGAAAAGAAGCCAATCATTGATCATGTTTTTTCTTTTCGTTTGCAAACCAATAAATACAAAAAGTAAAAAACCACAAAAAGTTGAAAAAATTTCTAACAAAAATAAAAGATATAGAAACAAAGACTTTGAATAAAAATGTGTATAAAGAATAAAAAAAAACTTTTTTGTTAGTGACTGCTAAAATTGAATGATTTACTACAGATTGCAGCAGGCTTCCCCCAATTTTTTTAATATTTATTTTATTTTTTTATTGAAACAGCTTTCATTAATAATTCAAAAGACAAATTTCCCCATCCAGCAAACTAAACATATTTACATTTATATAAATAGACACAGTTTAAGCTGCTCAGAGCTTTGAAAGATTGTTTTGAGAATAAACTAATTTCAAAGGCAAGCAGCAGGTCCTGTTAAAAGTTCTAAATAAGATAAATGATGTTAACTTGTTTTTACTGCTGCAAAATTGTCAAACACTTTGTAATCCTTAAAAGTTATCACCAAGAGTTTTAAAGGATTATTTTGTTTTTGCATTCTTCTTTGTAAAAGCTTTCTAAAATTATCCAATTTTAAGTCGGAATAAACGCAAATATAATGTCGTTTTCTTTTCTTAAAAAATTTAACATTTCTTTTACTTTTTATTTAAAAAACTGGTATTCAAAGTTTTCCGAAGACAAATTTTTGCTTCGTAAATGATGATACAATAATTTCTAATAAACTCACTATTAAAAAAAATTTTCTATAAAAAGGGGAAAAATATTTTTTTAGAAAAGAAAACCCGTTAAAACAGGGTCCGGCACCAATAGTGCTAATAAGAATAATGTAATAACTTTTTGTCTGTGTGATCTACCGGGATATTTTTTTATCTTGCAGGTTACTATTTAGATTTATTAAAATTAATGCTTGGGACGCAGAAAAGAGTATTTGGATATCGCTTTGTATTCTTCAATTCCGTTCAAAGGGAATTAAGGCGACAGTTTGGCGGCATGCCACCGAGTAGATGGACCATTTTACGAGGCTGGTGAACATATTTGCTGAATCTGTGAGCGTCGCATGAAGACCGAACCATGGAGATCCCTTTGTTTGGGTTTAAGACAACAATCGCGGCTGTCAATTGAGGAAAATCTAAGAGTTTTATATCTAAAGTGATTATTTTTCGAACAAATTTGGTTGTTAGTAGTTTTTAATCCAAAGTGATTATTATTTTTTGGCTAATGTTCGTAACATTTTTAGTCAGAAAGAATTGTTTTGTTTCTGTTCAATTGAAAATCTGTATGAGTGGTTTGCTGTTACTTTTTCATTCTGTTCTGTTGCGGACTATTCTGTAGGAAATATTTAGAATAGAACGTTAAGTGACAGTTTGTTGTGGTGTAAAATATTAAAAATTTTTTGTTAAAAGACAGAAAATCTTTTTCAATTCAAGATTTTGTAAAGATTAATATATTTTTTAAAATAAAAAACAATGGAAGATGAAAAGCTAATTATTTTAGTCGAAGAGTTGGTAGTGGCCAAGGTTTAAACATCGTTGGCATTTGATGATCCAGTTAGAGTTTTTGACACCTCATATAACTCCGCGTCCGTAAGATTTTATTTAATTAATTTGATTCCATTTATATGTATAAACGTTCATATTAACAAACATAAAAAACATTCAAATCTTTTATGCGTTCTAGGGGAAATATTGTTGAAGAAAGTGAATGCACATCCAATGACAACAGTTTCAAATTAGTTCAAACCTTGACACCTGAGTCGCCAATACAAAATACAAGTTTTTTGGATACAGAAGTATACAAATTAGAAAGTCAAGAGTCGTCGAAAAAATTCTGAAGCAACAAAAGGGCAGAGAAATAAAAAGCAATTGATGATACTGACAAATTGTTTGTGGAAGCAGTACAAACTTTTAAAGAATTCTGTAAAGCAACTACATCGCTCACATCCGAAAGTTCAGAGTCAGAATCAAACAAAATACTCATTTTTTATTTATTAATTTGTTTCTTTTTGTTTATTAAAAAAAAACTTTTCGAAAATTTTTTGTTAATAATTCCAATGTTTTTCTTTGTTTTTCAAAACTGCTGATTCATTTTACAGAAAAAGTAATTCAAAAATATTTCCTACAGAAAAGAACGGCACAGAACCGCAACGAAAAGTAAAAACTAATGAGGCCTTAAAAATTATTTGAGTTTGAAACAATATAAATTACATATTGAATGAATATGTTTTCAGCATGAAGTTCATTTAATATGTAAGTAATTATAATGTTGAGTTAATACGATTCAATGATTGATCTAACACGAAATTCTTTTAAAATTAAACCGATACTCATATTAAAATAACAGTAAATGTTTGTTGGTTCAAAATGATGCCCTTCATTAAATAACCCATAAAAAATTTAATAAAAACGATTTTTATTATGTATTTACATTTTTTAATATTTATTTTATTTACATAAATTTGGTGCCAACGCCAAATCATCAGTAGACCTAAAACCATATTTTTGTAACGTTTCAAACCTCTTATCTGTTACGAAAACTTATAAAAAACCAATGAGAATTTCTTATACTTTTGTAAGTTTTGAAATTCTTATTGAAATTCGTCAAATACTGTTTAGCAATGGTCGGTCACATCTTTGCAAGTACTCGTAAATTTTTGCTTAAAAAAAATCTGTAGATCCAGTTCCATTTGACCAGATTTAGATTTTCTATTAAAATATTGAAAATGTGTGGTTGTGAAACTGGAAGGATGTTCAAAAATCAAATTATATTGAAAATGCATAGAAAACTAATTAAAAAAAAACTGTCTCAATGAAATCATTCACTTAAACTCTGAAACACCAAAGCCACCAAACAAAAAAAAATTAATATCTTAAGAGGAAGAATAATTTAAGCGATTGGTTTTTAGGATGAGCTGCTTTTAATAGACATACGAGTAGAATAATATCCTGCATATGGGTTTCTGCTTATATGTGTCGTCATTAGTGTTTACACACATCGACATATGAAAAAATTAACTAGAAAAAGAAAAGTAATTTATAAATATGAATGAGTATCATTACCAACCCTTAATCATTCACAGTTTAATATTTCTAGAGGGGGAACACACTCACTCACAAGGAAGCCAGTTAAATACTCCTTATGTTTTTTTTGTACCAGCATTTTTCAAAGGAAAAACATTTTTTTTTGCTTCTCCTTTCTTTCCATCCAATTGTTATTCTGTTCCAAGTTATTCAACATCATATTAGCAACGTCATCATAATCATTACCGAAATGATGAAGCGTCTGGCATTCTGGCATTTCAGTTTGATTTTCAGTCAGTGACAAATTTATTGCCAAAACGCGGTAACGAAATGAAACTTTTCAATTATTTTAATGGCATGAGAAACAAGATAAATTCGACGTGTGTATGAGAGAAAAGAAAAAAAAAACAGAGAAAGAAAAAGAAAGGCGAAGAATTTGTTGAAGATAAAAAGAAGCTTAATCATAAAATATGATTTTGAAGTTGTGGATGGAGCGAGCAGGCTGACGTGGAAGATGAGATTTAGCAACAGGACACTAATGAATATAAATTGAGCTAATTTTTCGTTACTTACTTTCCTTTAAATATTAAAATTAAGGTGTAAAATATTCAGCGTTTAAATACTTGAAAGTTTGCTGCTTATGCTGCTGCACAGAAAAAAAACGTACAAGATGAATGAATTAACAAGAGGAACGAAGCCAAAGGGAAAGCACTAATTTATAATATCGTATGAAAGATGACAGCAGGAGAAAATCATACAATTAATTAGAGAATTTAGAGAATTTTTCAGTATTTTTTTGAAGCCTGTTAATTGAAATTTTCGTAAAACTTAAAGAAATGAAAGAGAAATAAAGGAAGAGAAAGTTTAAAAGTTGTTGTGTCTGTCAGCGGATTTATATTTTATTCTACGGCTTCTTTTTCAGCATAAAAATAAGTACTCAGACGATCTTGTCAGTTGACTGAAAGCCACAAGAATCAATTTTGAAACTCCTTTTCCATTTGGCTCTCTGACTAAACATTTCTCTTTTTGAGAACAGCAGCTTAATATTCTCGCCCAGTCGACTAAGTCTTAGGCCTGACTTGGCCGGATCGCACTTACGAGTCTCTCATTTCCTGCTGCTGATCTTGTGCCTACTGGGAATGAGTCTGAAAGTTGCAAATTTGTGATATTTTGAATATTCTATTAAGGAAGGCATTCACAGGAAATATCTTCAATTTCCACTGCGTTGCTAAAGAGAACTTTGAAGTTTGCACGTTTTTTAATGTCCGTTGAATAATCCTGGAACTGGCTGCTCTCTTGATCAATATAAGTAAATAGTTTATTTGAATAAAAATTATTTTTCTGTGAAATATAAGGATACTTCCTTCCCTTTATTTCCATGTAGCTGTCGGGTGATTCCAATTCAAGTATCTTTTTAAAACAAATGTTATTTTGACACCGATCGAATTTTCTGTTCGAAGTATTAGCTGTCAGTCGGTATTATTGCTCCGTGAACCAAAATTAGTCGCTTTATGCTTGAACAACTTTGGAAAATATTGCAGATTTATTTCAGACATTGAACACCGAAAAATCGTGTTAACAACCATCTTGGCGATTTGACTCCTTTAGACTTTTTCACGTGGGGCGTCATTAAACAGTGACTCCTTGCGAATAATCCAGAAACGATTTTTTAATCTAGTAAGGCTAATACCGTCCGATTCATGCCTGAGATAAAACTAAAAATCGTCAACAAACAAAGTCTCGGACAATCGAAATGACAGGATAAACTACTGCGAGGTCAGCCGCAGCAGCGACATTCATTAAATTGTGTTACATAATGCGAACATTCGTGATTTCTAATAATTCCCTGATATACTAAATAAACTGAAGTTCATTTCGCTTTATTTCGTTTTCAAACACATACTTATATTTGGGCCACCCGCTCCACCACATTATGGCTACTAAACTTCCATTAATTGAAGAGATTTTGTTCATTTGACTTTCATTTCTTAATTCATTCTTTATTCTGTCCTTTTTACTTCCTCTAAAGTAAACAGTTTGAAATTTGGGGGGATTTGAATTACAAGAACAGCGTAGATTTTGCTTCTGGGCCTGCTGGCACAACTGCTTCAATTATAAAATGGCTTTTAAATCAAATCGGAAGTTTATTCTAACCTGCAACAACACGCACAACAACAACAACAACGACTACAACAACAACGACAGCAACAACTCACTGTAACTACAACTCACACAAATACAAAATTTGACAAATAAACAAACGCACACAATTTGCTGCCGCGCGTTAAAAGCAGAACCGTAAGACAAAGTTTTTTCGTTGTTGTTGTTGTTTTGGAATACTCGATGCTGCCGCTTGCAGTGAAATTTTAGATTCCCACTTTAAAATTCGCAATTTTCGTAACCAAACAGTTTCAGAGTGACCATTTTGAGTTGTTTGGTTATGAAAATAAAACATTTTAGATTCTTATTTTGCAAAACGCAACGCAAAGCGTTGAGAGATTTTGTGTAAAAAAATTTCAAATCACAAAAATGAGTTCCATAAAAATATATTTCAAAACTGAGCGTTGCACTTTACAAAATCACGTCCTTAAATGCAATTCAAGTTCGTCAGCTAAAGAAGCTGACGATGGACCTCTTCAAGCCGCAATTGGCCTTAATACCGGAAGTTGTTTTAGTACCTCATCACGATGGCAATTGGAAGCAGGCTTCTTTCTAGCAAGTTCATGAATTGCCAGGTTTACTAAACCAGTCGAACGAAGAGCAGAACACTCTTTAGAAAATTATCCTAATCACCGGTACAACAACATACGAGAACGGATACGTGACAAAGAGGATGTCTGATAACAACCGGTAAACAGCTGAAAAGAAGATTTACCGGCGCATGTATGGAGCTCAGCACAGGTGGACCTACTTTTTCTAATATAAAGCGCTGAAGTGGAAAAAAAAGATCGGCAGAAATTCGATCATCACTTTTGCACCAAGATTCACAAACACGAACATGAAATACTTTTTCAAAATTTATATGAAAGACATTACGTTTTTTACAATAATTTCTAATAAACTCACTATTTCAGAAAATTATATCGCAAATTTCCAATAGAAACGGAAAAAAATTATGCACTTTTATCTAGAAAAAAACAACGCCATTATATTTATCACCCTTCTTCCAGTTGGGGACATCGACGTCGACAGATTCATGTTATTTTCTGGACCTTGGAGAACAGAAATAGACTGCCTGCCGGTAGCACAAAATTGTTTTCGAGAGCGAGTAGACAATCTCCAATTTTTTGGTATTGTGTTAACGTGACGTCGATGTCGCCAACTGGAATAAGGCGTTATAATTAATATTTCATATTATTATTTATATTTTTATTATTATTATTTAATTATTTTATATGCGTCTGATCAATTATGCTGATCCTGTACTATAATTATAACACTTTAAGTCTTGTTGTATGGGAATGCGAATAAATAAAAAATAAAGTATTTTTTAATAAAAATCTTGTGAAGAAACTTTTATTGCTTCTATCTGAGTCAGGCCCTAATAGAAGTCCCTCGAAGTTACTGGGAGTGCCACAAGAACGTGAAAACCCGATTTGAAAAAGGAAACGAAGTAAAGCTGTTCAGATGATGAAAAATCGGAACGACATTTTTATGTGGAATCATTCACCGACTAAAATTCTAAAGAAGAATTTTGGAAGTCCTGCAGCCTGGCGGAGAGTCTTCAAGGATGATAACTAAAGGCAGGCTGATGAAAACTTACTTCACTATTTTATCAAAGGATCTCTTACGGATGGAAGTGGATGTTTGCAGAAATTAACTACTAGATGGATTTTGATTAGCAACCGAACTTCAGTTGGATGCACAGGATAGCATGAGACCAGACACTTCAGACATTCACAGGAAAATCAAATTTGCATTAGTAAACGGTGAGGATGGACCAGGCGTTGAGAATAGCTGTCGAGAACAACCAGCCAACAGCTGGAAATCACTAAAGTATGAAGTAAATTTGTTTGGTTAAGGCGCGGGGCTGCATAATTGTCGGGCAGGGTCATGAATTAGAGGATGATGAGACAGCGGCGCACATTCTTTTGATAGTGTATCGTTTTATGTAACGGTAGAAGGCGTGTTGTTCATTCTGAGTTTCTGTGTTCGGATGATATTAAGAGAGCTCCTCCAATATCTGTGCTGAGGAGAGTCATACAGATATTGATATAATTTTACTTACAGATCTATGGCACAAAAGATCCATCAGGTGTCGCAGTGCCGGTCTTTGGACCAGATCTTCCCGCTTTTCTATTGTATTCAGGGTCATGAACTACTGGACGACTGAGCCAGAAATCACTGAGAACGCTTGGGGTCGAAAAGAGATACTGAACACGATCTCTTACATCTCAATTTAGCTGCAAGATTTTTATTTAGAAGTGGGCATTTTTATTTTGGAATTTCATAAGAGAGACAGCAGAGACAGTTTTGGTAACAATTCTAATAAGTCGTCCGTCCAGGCCGTCGCACATAATCAGGTTAAGAAAGTCATGTGTTCGATTGTTTTTGGGACCAGCGAAGTTGTTCTGGAACGATAGTTGGCGCATTTAAAAACTGGTCACTCTGGTCCGAATGTTAGTGCAACTGTGCGTCCGTTGAGACCCACTCGCACTTGTAGCGAACGCATCTCGCTTAATAATTTCTTCTACTTTCTAAAACAAAACTCAAGTTGTTTGCTGTTCTTTATATTTTGTTTTCGCTCTATTTGTTATTGTTGTTGTTGGTGTTATTGTTTGTAGAATAAGAATCATTTTGTTTTTACACGAATAACGGCATAATGATGTTTCGTCATTGGCGTAGTCCTTGCAATAGTCTAGTATTTACCCATGGCGTACAGCAGAGTGAATTGTCTGTGTGTGTCTTATTTAAGTGAGTGTTTTGGAAAGTTATAAAAGTGTAAACCCAACAAACATTTAGATGTGAAAGTGTCTTTACAACGCTATAGAAATCAGTAGAGAAAATGTTTCCTTTTGATGTGATTTCTTTACAGTTTTCTATGCTGCATTTCAATAAATAACACCTTGAAATGTTTGCTGGGTACAACTGTGTTGATAAGTGCTAAACTTTATGAGTTGTTGATGTTGTAAGTTGATGAAACTGAATCTGAATTTGAATTACAAAAAAGGGGGAAAAAAACTAATATTAACATACAGGCAGGGTTGCCGATCGGCATTTTGAAAAAGTTACACAAAAAAAGTCGTCTACAAGGTGCCGATGTTTGTAAAACGTTTTGTTACTGGAACTGGCGCTCAGGATTTGTACGTCTTTAAAAATGTGTCTTCGGCGGCACACTATAATTTATCAACGGCATCATGTTTGTCAATCAATATCGACCCATTTGTCGACCCATTAACGAAAATCTGAATGTCTCAGGAGGAAGTTTTTTTATTTGTTTTATTGACCTGAAGTGTCGGAATTTTAAAAGTAGTTAACGATTTGAGAATTCTTACAAACTCAAACTATCCGTAGGTCTACAAAATTGTATTTTCAATAAGAAAATAAATTTTGGAAATACAGTGCGCCCGAGATAACGTCAACACCCCATTTTGTCAACATCCCAAAACGTCAACGATTTTTTATTGGCATTGTATACTCTATAACGTGAACTAAACCACAAATCTCTAAAACGTCAACTCCAAACAATTAAAATACATATGTACATTCATTGTATATAATTGGTTCCAAATTTAGGGGTTCTCCTTATAAGCATGTCGTATATTGTACTTTTCAGTTCAGTTGCTTTCTTATTCTCGTAAAAGTCGCGCGTGAAAAAAACCCAAAAGTGTTAAGCTTCCCTGATGATCTGCTTTAGCAACGGTGAAATGCGCATAGGAACTAGCTACGTTTTCCCCTCCATAATCAATTTCCATGTATTTTTAAGTCCTTTTTGGTACAATTAGTGCATATTAAGTGCATCTAGGACACTAAATAAAGAAATTTTATTTAATGTTTTAGTGCTTTAATTGCAAAAAAGTAAAAATTTTGCATTTATTACAGAGCGACAGCTTTAGTGAAACAATATGGTGTCACAAAATCAACGATTAGCAAAATAAAAATGAAAAAAAAACAATTTTAGAACCGTTGGTTGATTAAACAGAGAGAAAGGAATTATGTAATAAATTCTTTAGCGCTGAAGGAAAAGTCTCTCAAGTATTAGAGGGGAAAAAAACTGCGGAAAAAAATAACAGATTTCTTTTAAGACATGTAGAAGAATATAGTATATCTACTCTATATGTCATGGTCTCATTTAAAATATTTTTCTTCCTTTTGCTTAAGTTGGAAACCTTTGTTGTTTTCCTTTGGAGTTTGCTTTGTGTTTTCTTTTAATTTATGAACAATAAAAGGGCTTTAGGCTATAATACCAATAATATAATATATAATTTAAATTTGCACATTCATAAACGGCAACAATCTGATAAACGTCAACACTTGCGGTTTTAATTGGTTGACGTTATACCGAGCGCACTGTATTTCGCTTACGTTAACGGATCGAATGCAATATTTGTATTGAACATTTTTAAGTGCAAAAACATTTTTGGCTTGCCTTGAGTACAAATCGTTACTAAGTCACCAAGTGCTTCTCTTATTAAGATTTTTTTATAAATTATTATAAATTTTTTTTACTGAGAAAGGAATATTGAAGCATTTTAATCATCAGACTATCAGAACGGTTCAGTACTAATTTTGAGGTCGCTTCCGATGTCGTTGATGAGATGATTAAGCGACCTTGAAATCAGTACTGATCCGTTCTGTTAGTCTGATGATTAAAATGTGTCAGTATGCTTGTAAGCGAGAGCTTCGTAATACACTTCAGCAAGGCATGATTTATGTTTTCAATGTCCCACTTCGGAGCTCTATTTTTTTAACATAAAACCGCGCTTCCTTCAAAGCAATGAAAATCAGCTGAATTCATGTCTTTTATATGAAATCGTTAAACAACAAAAAAAAATCAAATCGTGTGCATTATTTGAATGTATCTCTCTTCCATACAATAAGTGAGAGATTAAATTATTTTGCAGTTTAAAAATAAATTCAGGAGTCTGCCTTCTTTTTGCGCATTTTTTTCTCCAGAAAACGAAAATATTTTTTTGCTCGGCAAAAGCGTTATCTGCTTTTAAAATACGGCTGGAACAAATTGTCAACTTAAAAAAAATGTCAGATGTTTTAAAAACTTATCAAAAGTTGAACTCGCCAAACAGTCGCAGACCCCGTCAACGAGACCACAAATTGCAACTTTATTTGACCAATGGCAACCCTGTTTACACAGGCAGGTGGCGGAAGAATAAAAACAAGTATGAGTGCATTTTCGACGAGCACTTACAAGTTTAAACATTAAACACGTAAAAAAAAGTGGCAAACTCTTGAGTAATGTTCAACAAAATTGTTAAGACTTCCATTTCAATGTTTTTCCGTTTGTCCGCATTGAGTTAACACTCGTTCGTACACATTTAATAGATACAAAAAACAAAATTAAAATGTTTTAAAAGCAATTTAACATTTTAAAGAAAAACTTTTCACTCCGCAAGTGGAAAATCTAAGCAACACTAAAAACTCTAAACAGAAGCAGCCAGAGCGCCAGCCTGACGTTGATAAAAACATATTTCGAATGTTTAATTTACTACGTAAATTTCTTATTTAACTAATAGAGTTGTTGCTTTTAACAAATTCTCTCCGCTTTGCATTTGATTATAATACATTCATCGTTTGTTGAAATAGAAAAATGAATGAATGAATGAATGAATGGAAGTTAGCCAGTCAGCCAGCCAGCCGCAGCAAGCAACGAATAAAAGGTTGTAGTCACTCACTGGCCTTTAATCTAGTTTGAGCCACAGTACAATTGTCGCATTCAAGCACATCCGTTTCCGGTAATTTTTGCAATTTTGCCGTGTTATTTTTATGTTTTTTGTTCTTGCATTCATTCACTCATTTATTCATTCTTTATATTCCGCTTTTTGTTAGATTTATTTATGGGCCACAATGTCTTGTGGGTGTGTAGTATCGGACGTTTAAAACGGTTAGACGCTGCTAGATGTTCGCCTGGTGTGCGGTGGGCGGTGTAGGGTGGACGAAGGTTTAACTGGTGCACAAGCAAAAAAAACGAAACGAAACGAAACAAAAATGACAGGAAGCATAATGTAGTTGTGCCAAAGATTAATTTGAATTTTTCCTTAAAAAAAAGGAAACAAAAAACGTTTACGTAGTGAACTAGCCAAAGAACTTCGAAGCAGCTTGTCAAACAAGGAATGAATTCAATTTAAATATTAAGACAATTTACTGAAATATATTCTTTGGCATGAGCTGTCAATATTATAATAGATTAGATTGGATGGGGAGTGAATGAACATGTGCTATAATATTCTAAAAGTCGGGAATTAGAGTCTCACTATATCGATGAATTAGGAAAATCATTCCATTTGAAGCGAACTTTGATATTAGAAAGTTTATGTTTGCGGAGCCCCGTAGACTAGTGAATAGTGCAATAGGCTGTTAGTCCGCGGGTTCGATTCCTTGCTAGACCCTTCCCTAATGTAGACATCTCAACCAAACGATTACAGCACATTTTGCATGAATATTTAAATATGGGAGAGTTACCAGCGCGATCAAAGAAACCTTTAGGCGAACACAGTGTTATTCTCATCGGTTTACTCAAGAGATTTT
This sequence comes from Gymnocheta viridis, assembly GCA_956483585.1. NCBI lineage: Eukaryota > Metazoa > Arthropoda > Insecta > Diptera > Tachinidae > Gymnocheta > Gymnocheta viridis. The sequence goes on along the minus strand of OY101443.1, from coordinate 88,769,168 downwards.
AATCAGGTTAGATTAGGTCAAGATGATCAAGATAGACCGTGTTAGTCCTTGGCGTTACCATGATATACAGTAAACCGTAAATGAAAAAAGTTAGTTCGTTGTGATGATATCTGGAGTACTCTACACTCTCTTGGCGAATGCTAGGAGTCTCATTAGTGCAATTCCAGAGATGTTGCCGGAACCTTGGTTGTAATGGACAGATTCAATATTGATTTGAGGCAAAAGCGATCTCATCTAACGAAGAAAAAATGTTGTTCTATCTGGACAATGCCCGGGAGTCACTATGACAAAAAACCATGAATTAGGCTACGAACTGCTGCTATCCCCATCTAGCAGTCTCTCCGGATTGAGACCCTTTTGAATATTTCCAAATGACTGGATGGTAAGAGATTTGGATCAAACAAAAAAGATTATCATTGAAATAAACGTCCCATTTTTAGGGTCTTGAGAAATTTTATTTTTTGCAGAGAATGAAAAAACTAGAAAGATGCTTGACGAAATGCAATGAGCTTCAAGAAGAATATGTTGAACAATAAAACGCTTTTTTGACGAAAAAATTTTATTTCAAGAAAGTCACGGATATCGTACATTCATATGGACATCATTGCGAGTCAGAATCGAAGCCCACGACTTCAAAATGTGGACGAAAACTTGATTCTCGAAAATTGGGGTAAAATCAGGAAGCAGGAAGTTAAAAAAATTGATATCGAGGTTGAGATAACTTTATTTTAATAGTTCACTTGTATTTCCCGAGAGAGCGGGGGAAGGAGGTATTTTCCGAACTGGCATCACGTAGAAAAACCTGCATTGTGGTCACCCATCCTACAAGCAAATCTTTGAATTTACTGAGCATAACTTCTTTTCAATCATAATAAAATTTGATTGCAGCATTTTAATATTCTTTTGCAGTTGAAATATATATAATTTGATTTTAATATTCACTTTTCTCTGCAAGCAATAATTAACAATTTGCCCATTTCAATTCCAATTGCATTAAATCCATGATTAGGCCCCTTGACAACTCTGACTACAAATACATCATCATGCACATGCACGTACTGTTACATGTGTTTGACTTCATAGAAAAAGAACAAACAAAAAAATAAAACAAGCACACAAATGTATAAAATATTCGTTACATTTATGTATTTATTTGTACGGTTGTAATATTCACATGAACACATGTACGAGTACTACGAATATTTCAGAGTTAGAAACACGTGTGTGTGTTCGTGTTAGTGTGTGCGGCTCCAAGGCTTTTAGTTTGGTGTTATGAGAACAAGACGAACAGAAAATATGGCATGATGATGATCGGCGGGCGAAGAATGGTGCACCCACCATTTGGCGGACATTGACAATTTGTCGTTGTAATAAATGCATCCTACGTGCTGGCCAAGTTACAAGAATTAAATAACCTGGAACTGAACGTGAGTTATGATTGCAACACCTCTAACAAATTGTTACTTTTCTAAAGCCAACTCACTCCACTCTCATACATACAAAGCGGCTAAAATAAAAACATTAGACGTCAGAGTGCACAAAAGGACGAGTATAAGGAACAAGAACAAGAAGGAGAAAAATTGTGGCAAAAACTCTGTTGAAACATGACCACGTTAAAAGTGGAGTAATAAAAGTAATAATTTAGATTTTACTTGAAATTTAGCAAAGTCACACACAGCAGAGAAAGAAAAATTGATGACAAATCTTCCTTAATTATAATGAATTTACAGAAATGTTTCCTCTCTGCACTGCAACGATTGAAATGTGTTTCCTTTTTAAAACACTTCCTCTCTATTTCCAAGTAAATCATCATAAGATGACTATGAATTGTGAATATTTTTATTTTGAATATAAATTTGTTTCGTTGTTTTATTTATTTATTTATTTATTATTATACGAGTGTATGATGCTTGCAACAGAAGCAGCCTGGATGGATGGAAGGATGGATGGATGAATGGATGGCTTGGATATGACTAAGTTGTTTATGTAAATGTAATTGCAAATATTTATTATAAAAAGGATGAAATTAAAATTAGAATGCATTTCAGTATGACTTAATGCTGTTAACTTGAAAGCTAAACATTTAAATAAATGGAAATCATTTGAAAAATTAATATTTAATATCAATAAAATAGTACGTTAGCAAAAGAATTATAAATGAATAAATAGTTATTTTACAGAAAGAATATTTAATGCATTTTAAAATTGCACATCGTTCGAATTTAGAACAAGTTTTTGTGGTTTTTACAAATTTTTTTTATTTTGTACAGAAAAAACAATAGAGTAAAGGGATCTTATTGGGTGTGGTTTTTATAAAAGTCTTTTAAGGAAGTAACCATTTTTCGCACAAACACATCTAAAAAGGGACTAAAAAATATTTCAAAGTATGTGTAATGAAGATAAATACAGAAAGTAATAACATGTTATTTAGTTTTAAGGGATTTAGGACCAATAATTGACTACTCATTTAAGTGTCATTTATCTTTAAATGCCACTTTAATACCAATTTCATTTTTTCAGTACAAAATTATGTGACATTTAAATGAAACTTAAATGCCCATTCTTCTGTATTTAAAGTCCATTTAAGTTATCCACACATACATACACAAACATATGTTTTTGCTTGCGTGCTGGTGTTTCGCGCAACAAAGTAAACAAAAAATTTGCGGCCATGGAAAATTCAACATCTCTTGGCGTGAAATTTGGACTTCTTTTATTGATATTATTCTTTGTTATGTTTATTTAAATTGTTTTAAACTTTTAAAACATCGCAGCAACCTATGAGTGTTCTTATTTTCAGCCTGAAAAAGAATCCACATTAGAAATTTTTCTTTAATTTTGTTCAACAGCTGTTTCTCTAAGAAAATTGAGAGAATTTCGTGAGGCTGACATATTTTTATCGTAATTCAATACAAACAATAATTTAACACTGAAAAACTCAAACTGTATTTAAATGCAACTTAAATTTAACTGGCAATTAGCTAGGTTAGGTTAGGTTGTACAGGCTGCCGATTTCAAGCAACCGGCCCACTTGGGTCCAGGAGAATAGGCAATTAGCTAAATGACATTTAAATGCGAAGTCAATGGTTGGGCCTTAAGCAGTTAAAAATTAAAAAAAAATATTTTCTATTAAAAAATACGAATTTACTAAGAAATTAATTTTACTCGATTAATTGACATCAATTGTTCGATTTATTCGTTAATCGAAATTAACTATTTTCATTATTCGATCAAATAATGGAAAAACTTTACTCGATTAATCGAACAAATATTAATCGAATGGATACTCTATTACACATTAATTGTGCTACAAACTAAATATAAAATAAATTTTTCAACAAGATGCTTTAATTCTTTATTATTTTGTTGATTACTATTTTATCTTCAAAGAAAAAAAATGAGTAAAGGGTCCTTATTTTCTGTGATTTTTGCAAAAGTTTTCAATATAAATTCTCACTCATAATTGTCTTTTGAGTTCCTTAAAACAGCCAGTAATTCTGTAGCAGACTTTTATATTTAACTACTAAGTCGAAACAAAAAGAAAACAATCTTAGCAGTCCGTTTATAACTGTCATGGGTTTGAAAACTTTTTCCCTTTGTAAATCAGGTCAACTTCACAACAAAATGAGCTCTTTCTTTAAAATACGTACTCGTACTTTGCATATTCTGGCTTCGCTCGCATCAAACCTTTTTAATCGATTAGTCGCTTAAAAACAAAAGCAAAACAAAATAAAAGAAATATTTTGAATTTATGTACGTAGAAGTGATTTAAGTTGTTCACGGCATTAACAAGTTAAAAAGCCGGAACGAAGGAAACAAGGAGAAAATACCTAAAACTTTAGCAACTGTAATTACAATATAATTTAACTTCCTTTTGCTACTTCCGAAGATTACAGTTCTGGCCGGCCTTTTAAATATGATTATCCTTATTAATAATAAAACAATCTCGAACACACACACACGCACGCACATACACACACTCACTCACGAGCAAATACTAAGTTGAACAAGAAAGAAATATCAAACAGTAATTTGGTCATAATTACGAAAATAAATTTTATTTTCAAATTAAATACTGTGAATATGAATGTGTACGATGTGTGAGCGAGAGAGGGGGAGAGAGAGACGGAAGTACGAGTGTGTAAATGCGAATGAATGAATGGCTTTGCATATTTCAATTACACCCAATTCTGTTCTTACGTGATATTATTACGCGAATTTGATTTAATGCTATTCCAAACAAATATTTATTTAATTATTTATTTATTTATTTGATTATTTATTTATTTATTTATTTAATTATTTATTTATTTATTTATTTATTTATTTATTTAATTATTTATTTATTTACTTATTTATTTTTATATTGAAATGAGATTTTTATGGCTTGAGTTCAAATCTGAGTTTACCCATTTCTTCTTAATTTAAGAAATTATTTTTGGATAAATTCATTATTTTATTAAGAGAGTACTTTTTATTTGAAACAATTAATTCATCAGACTAGCAGAACGGATCAGTACTGATTTCAATATAAACCTAAAACAGTTCAACAATTACGTATAAATATTAATAATTATTTATTTATTTATTTCATTCTGTTTTTAGGCGATTTGATTTAATGCGGTCCTAAAAAATGTGGAAAATGCATGGAAGGAAGAAATTTTCTATTATGGACTGTAACAAGTTTTTTGGTTTAACGCTATAAGAATTGAAAGAATCAACGTTAAACGCATGTTGGAGAGCAGTTTGGCCAGATTGAGTTAAAAAAAAGCAGCATTGCGTTAAAAATAGTTAACATGGGTGGGATCAATAGCTCATGATGTTGGAGAAGAAGTCTTAATATATTTATCGTCGGCAGACATTGACGAATTATTGTTTGGGAAGGCACGTAGCGATAATGAACCCATTGCGTTTGCGCTTGAGATAATGAGAAAGAGGCTCCTACAGTCACTACATACACAATTAAAGAAGGACTCCAAATGGCAGCTAAATTGAAAGAGCCGCGAAATTATTGATGGGTAATTACTTGTATAGTGAATAACATAACATTCGTATCAAATTTGGAATTCAACGATTGATAACAGAATTTGTCACTAAAATCTCTGAACCTTCACCACCCATTGAGCAGATGTAGTTTGGAAAATATTTCTAGCGATAAAGGTTATGTGTCCCGTAAACGAAGGCAGTTATCAAAAAGTGAATGATTCAAAATTAATTTTTATATGTTTTTAATTTTTATGATTTTTGTGATTTCTTTTCCTAAATTATTTTTTTTTTTACTTAAGACATACATTTTTGATTTTTAATTACATATTTATCTTATTTTATCTGATATTTAATATGTTCGTGAAACCAATCCATCATGTTTTGTCGATTATCACGTTTATCGCGTGAAACATGTAAATTACATCTGTGATAAAGCTATAAATTGCGGACGTGCTCTTTACCCCAAACTTAATAGAAGTACTAAGCTCATCCTTCAAAATAAGATATTGCTGTATAATATGTGTATTCGACCGATAATAATTTACGGCTGACCAGCCTGGTTTCACAAAACTGCCACAGCCCATACAAAAAAACCGTCAAGTTAATCAAAACAAAAACTTTAAAATAATTCATAATCTTTCCTCTAGATTCCCCACAAAAGTACTGCACAATAGTTTTAAATACAAAAATATAAACTCGTTTGCCAACGATCTGACGCTGTCGTTTAATACGAAATGCAAATTGTCTGATTGTGAAACAATGAAAATTAAAATGAAATTTACTAAACCGTCACTGAGGATCTTTTGTTAAAAATAATCTTACTAGCGGTTGTTTTAGCAAATTTCATTATAAAATTTTAAAAAGTTTGTGAGATTCTTTTGTGACAAAGTTTCCTCAAGACGGGGTTCACACAGGGCAATTTTTGTTGCGCAACTTTTTATTCAGCTGGGAGAAAGACAGAGAAAAAATGTGTTGCTTTCTCTGTCTTTCTCTTGGCTGAATTTGAAGTAGCACAAAACAAATTTCTCTGTGTGAATCCCACACAAGAATACTTTCCTTACACAGTAAAACACAAGATTTTGGGACTCTATTCTGAGAATTAAGTTGAAAAAATAACAACTTTTGCATCATCTTTTTTTAAATTGGCTGCATTAATCTGTATTATTAATAGGAGAACAGGCTTTTTTTAGATCCCTTTTGCGGCCGTAATACTGAATCGATTTTGAACAGATTTAAATGTTTTTGAACGGGGTTTTCATAGATATACACAATTTTAATTTTATTCAAATCGGTTCAGTATTTCGGGATCTATAAGCGTTTAAACTTGCTACTAACACATGCACACTTATTAGACATGCATACTTATCATCAGCTTCCAGTTGAAAAATAAACAAAGTGTGTATGTGTGTTTGTCCAATTTGCTTTTTCACAGAAATGAGGTCGAGTTTTAAGTTGTTTATTTAGAATGTTTTTTGTTTTTCTATTTTATCGTTTGTATTTATGTAAATTTTTAAGATTAATTTCTAGAATGCAGTCGATTGAGTCGCCCGCTGGATACTCTAGCAGCTAATAATTACATTTTAAACCGAGAAGGACATTGAATACTTTAATATGGATAATAACAATTATACACGTTTGGTGTACCGAGATATAACCGTTTTTGACTCCTAATCAAAACTCAATATATTGCTTGTTATTTAACACAACAACAACAACCATTTACCTTAGTATTGTTCTTAATATAAAATGACAATAGTTTCTACAATTGTTATTAATTAAATTCCATAAATTTATTATACTTATTGTTAGCCCAAATTGAATCAAAGTCTAAAAGTTACAGTCCCACTTAAAATCATTTAATTATCTCTACGCCTCTGTCCTGCCTTAAAAACATCGGATCAAATTTACTTAATCCGTTTGCTTTAAGTAAAATACCAATTTGGTTTACCTAAATACCGTTTTAGAACAGATTCTTGTATAAAAAAAACATTTGCATTATAAATCGATTAGTCTTGTTTATAATGTTCTGCTGAAAAGTCTAGTTGTTGTCATTCCGATCAGTGCGTACACAAATTCATATTGAATTTTCCCCAACACATTTAATATACTTATCCACAAGTCAGACAACCGTGTTAAAATACAGAGTTATACAAAGTGATAAAAATCCACATTGAACAAAAAAAATCGAATGGCCATTAAATTATTATTGACAAAACGAACGAAGAAGTCCATATTTTTGCGGCTACTTTCACGTGCAATTCTCAGAGTTTAGTCCCAAATCAATGAGCTGAAAAATGTTGTACTGTGATTATTCAATTATTAGATTTAATTAAAATTTAATCTTAAGAAAAAAGTATCTATGGCGCAACAACTGGGTTAGGTGTACTTGGGTTTGTGTGCGTATGTATCTTTGCCAAATAGAGCGAGCGGTAGTAATGGCAGTATCTAGTAAAACTTTCATCATATGGCCTTTCAACCACAAATTCCTGTGTTGCGGTTAAAAGGTTCCCTACTTTGGCAAATTGAAATATACGACCATTAACACCGAAACAATAATAATACCAGCAACCCAATCAGCCAGCCGACCAAGGCAATGAATATTCCATATGATGACACAGTGGTGTACATACGTTACTCAAATGGTATGCAAATACCACAACGCCAACAACACACACACACAGAAAAGAAGATACAAGGCGTGTAGATGTGCACTATTTGCATAGAAAAAGGATGAGATTTGCTTGTCTGCCTGCCTGCCTGCCTGGCTCCTGCCTGCCCCTTTTAGAAGGCAAAAAAAAAATTCCGTAAAAATAATATTGTACATTGTGGCGGTGACAAGCCAGCCTGGCTTAACGTGCTGAACACTACTATTTGGAATTGGACAACGAGATGGAGTGGGAGAATGAAGAAATAGGAGCAGTGGCTGTTATAACCAAATAATATTGCCAATTGTTAACAAGGAAGAAAAAAAGAAAAAAAAGATGTGAGTATATGTGACACAATGGGCCATAAAATTTGATTTACGTTTAGTAATATTAAAACTGTTTTCATTCGTTTCATTATTTTATTATTTCTATTTTTTCTTTTTTTTGGTTGGTTGGTTGGTTGGCTTGTTCGCTTGCATATTGTAAATTGTGATTTAGGTTTTTCAATACCACCTTTTATGAATTTATTTTTTGAAATGTTTTGGATTTTGGGTGGATATTTTATTTAAATAAAAAAAGAATGAAAAGTCAACAGTACAACACACAATGAAAAGCCCTTCCCTTGTTAGCACTAAACACAATATATTCTTTCCAAAGAGAGACACAGAGTTTCAATATCAGCGACATATTTATCAAGTTGTATGCATCTAAATGAAAAAAAATTATATAAATAATTTCCCAAAAAAATTATATCAACTTAAGTTTGGTGACATTTATGACTCATGTTAGGAAAAACTAAACCAGCGCGAAGACTTAAAAGGGCCAAGTGTTCAGTTTATAATTCAAGCATATGCAGGCAGGGATTGTTAATGTTGTTTCTATTTTTTTTTCGGGGGGTCTTCGTTGATTTGCCCAATAAAAAGCAAATTTAATTTATTTCCTTTAGACAACATTATTATTTTTTTTTTGTTCTCGTTGTTGTTGCTGTTGTTGGCCTTAATGTTCCTTTTAAGCCACTAAAATATATTAATACATTGTTTAGTTACTTTCTAATGAAAATAAACAACCATAATAATGATTATGATAATGACAACACAACACAACTGCAACACCAAATAGCCAAAACAGGTTAACCGTCGAAAAAAGAAGAAAAAAAAATTAAAAGTAAAAAAATATATATTTTTTTAAAGTGAAAATTTTTAGTCAAATGGTCGTAAATTGTGCATGAGTCTTATTTATTGTACTCGTATGTTTTCCTGTAATTTCGCTTAGACGAGGCAGTTTCTTCTAATACTCTATTTCTGTTATGCTGATAAGTTTTCATTTATTTATAATTCCAAGAAAAGGAGCCACAACATTTCTTGGCGGCTGGCGGTAGTGTGGGCTGTAGTGGCCGTGGCGGTGACGGTGGTGGGTGATTGTTTTTGTTTTTATAGCAACGCTAAAAACCTAGAAATTCTCCATGCATAAAATGCTAGTAAGTGCTTTTATCCAAATTAATAGAGACTTAAAAAGAAAGAAAGCAACAAAAAAAACACAAAATTAAAAAGTGGTGCCTCACAATGAAAAGGCAGGCAGCCAGGCAGGCAGTCCTTTAAATGTTACCCCTCAGTAAGATAACAGAAAATAAACCAAGAATATAAGTTAAATGCGGTTTGAGCCGTGCGCTACTTTTGCATCTGATTATTTAATTAAAACCAAACATTAAGTTAAAAAATACCAATAAATTTCATTGAAAGAACATGAATTTACAATTTAAAAAATAAAGGAAACTATTTAAAAATTTTCTTTTTCAATTCGCTTGTTGCTTCTGCAGAGAAACAAGCAATTCAAGGCAATCTATTCAATCAAATGGCTAATTAAATTAGTATATGAGAGTTGTTATATCCTTGCAATCAATTTATTTGGTTTCAATATCATGCACAGTGTTGCCAATTAAATATTTTAAACGTCGTGCTTAGCGACATAGAAAATACCTTTCAACTTGCGAGTATCTAATTTAACTTCCCCTCCTCCTGCTCTAAAACTTATTAACTTATTATGCTAAAACAACTGAATGAATTCATTAAAAAAACTCCAAAAATGTTTAAAGAATTTTCAAGCAAAAAAACAGAAACAGGAAACAAATAAATATCTTTTGTTCCCCTTGCAAACTGTCTGACAAACTAGAAACTCCCAGTTGACATGTTATAAAAAAAACTGCATTAATTTCACTATTAACAGCAAACAAATAAAAATAAAAAGAAAGTGTGTCCTCCCTCGCAGTTGCTGCTTTCCCCGCCCACATTAGTTTGATTTAAAATATCAGCTGTTTATTTTGCTGCTTGAGTTGTTGTTTCGATTATAAAGAATTCGCTCGTAAACATTCAAATGAAAACAAACAATAAAAAATAAAAAATGAATAAAAATGGAAAAAGAAAACAATGGGGAAGAAAATACAAAAGATTTAAAGCTAAAGTGCCATCGAACGATTGAATGCATGATGTGGTGAATGAATGAATGACTGAATGAATGAATGAATGAAGAATTTCTGTTAATCATCGGTAATTTAGCGAATTTTCCATTGTCAACACATGCAAAGTTGCGAATCATTTAGAATTATCGAATATTCGACATATTAAAAAACCCGGTTTGTGAAATCTAGAATCATTGCATGAATTGATTGCTTTCTAATACTTGCCGACTACGTTTTGAAAGGGTGTGCAGGGGAGCCCCGTAGAGTAGTCGATAGCGTACTAGACTATTATACGAGCGGTCGCAGGTTCGATTCCTGCCTAGACCCTGGATGGGTGTTTCTGCAGACAAGCCAGAATGGCTTTGCTGCTTGCGTCTGTTCTTTGTATATTTAAAAAAATATATAAATGTTTTACACCGCGGCGTTATGAAACACTATGCAGCGTTTGTTCGAGAATACAAAGCAATTGACATTTTGGAAGCCGGAATTCGTGAATATTAAAAAAAGAAAAATTTTTGCGATTTTTTTTTAATTTTTAAGTGCCACTCGTTATAAATATTATTTTTTCAAAGTTATTCCAAGGCGAATTCATGACAGGTGGACTTAATATTACAACAACTACGACACTACAAAAACTACAACCATTTAGTTTTTGTAAAATCAAACTAAATGATGAAACAGAACAAGTCTTCAACTTCAGGAACAATCGCTTGGTGGCCCATAATAAAATCGACGGGCAGTAACTTCAAATTCTCGTTTATTAGTGTTTGTTTTTCTTTTGTTTGCATTTTTCGTATTAAACATGAATTTGATTTCATGAAAACACGGTACCATTGTTGAGAGAATGAGTTTCTAAAATTGAGAGTATAAGAAAAAACGCTGTAAAAATAAAATAGATTCTATTTCACGACCACATTCTCTGGCATAATTTTATGTCAAATTGTATGGAAAACAAACGTCAGCCCCAGTTCTGTTTCATCATTAAATTGTCAAAAATATTTGACTGAGGCGAAAAAATAATATATTAAAAATTGAAAAGTTTTGTTTTTGAAGAATTGTTTTTTTAAATCCCTTGAAATATTTAACAAATATTATTTTGTTGAAGAAATCTGTTGTGTGGAAATATTTTCAAGATCCGCTGATCAATTATTGGCTCCTGCCATCCGTAATGACGTTGTCAATCTGTCATTGCCTCGCGACCCAACCAAGGCGAATTCATAACGGGTGATCTTGACAGCTCAGCTGATTATTTTTTGCTCCTTGCATTTCCTTGCATTTTGATCTGTTTTTTTTTGTTTAAATTTGTTTATGTTTGTTTTATATATATTGTTTGAGGTTGATTTTGACAAAGAAATCAGGTATTTTTCAAAGTGAATTGAGGCGAGTCTACCTGTTACGAATTTGCCTTGGCAAATAATTTAAAAAATTTTGATATATCGATAAACATTTTCTAGCGTTTTCAAAGTTTTGTTCAGCCTATCAGAAGTTATCATCACTTCTAAGCGTATCCATACTCGTATTCATACTCGGAGTCGTACTTCTACTCGTAGTCGTAAATATGATTGGTAATGAATGTAAATGTGCTGACATAAACTTTTTATTTCTACACAAATTTGTTTTTTTTTAAAGTAGTCTTTAAATTATTATTTTTCAACTCGATGTCCTTTTGCCTATATTGGTGTGAGTATGAGTGTGAGTATGTGTGTGAGTATTCGTATTTGTATGAGTATGTGTGTATGGGTATGTTTCTTTGAAAATTGTTTCCCTCACTTGTGCTGTCGATGTTGGCAATGGCAATGATGGCAAATTGCTGATGACTAAATTTCTTTGAAATAATTTTTAACGATTTAGTTAACGCTTCTTTGAAGTTGTATGTATTGTATGTATGTTTGTGTAAGGACAAGGCGTTGTTATTGAATGCCAGTCCTCCGCTTCCCACCCTGCATTGTAAATAGCCTTAATATATTGAGTTTTATTTTTTATTTTTATTTGTGTGTTGTGGGGAGATTTGTCTTTTTTATAAATTTAATGACTTTATGAATAAAACTAATAAAACCATTAAATTTTATTGAAATTTTTATAAAACTTATTAGGAAATTCTATTGATTCTTGTTTCACTTAAAAAAAAAGAAAAATGTTTTCAAAAGTTTTAAATGGCTTCATTTCTTTACACTCCAGTTGTTTTCTAATTTGTCTTGTTTTTCGTTGCTGATGACTTAAAGTTAAAAGTTATTATTATTAAGTAAATATATAAAAGATAAATACATTTTAAGTGAACATAATTTAGTCCTTAAATTGCATAAACTTCTATTAAATACATGTGCCATAATAAAGTAACTAAACATGTGTTTGAATCCATTTTCATCACAATGATACTTAAAACTTCAAATCTTAAACGTAAAAGAAAACTATTTTCATTTAACATACATTTTTATTGTTAATTAAATTGAAAACTTAAGCAGAATATTAAGTTTAAAATTTGCAATCACTTTGGATTTTGTTTATGTTTTATACAAATGCGGAGCATCCAGAGTTTAGAGTTCAACTTGCCAAATAAACTTGAACGAATGAATTATAATCTGCTTTTAAATGATTTTTGCAAACAATAATCTGCTGTAAGATTATTTACTAATGGCTGTTGAAATAAATTATTTAATTTCTGACACTTTTCATACATCAGCATACATCTGTATTTTATTTATTTCATATATTTCTTTTAATATTTAATCCCTTTCTAACAAAATTAAATTTTGATTTTTTGTCGTAGTTGTTGAAATTAAACTCAAATTAAATGTAAATTTTCTTTAATCTCATTTAAATGTATTTACATTTAAAATGTTAAAATGAAGGTCTAATTTTACCTGATATTTTGGAATTAAGTTAAAGCCAACGGAAAAATGGAGCAGAAATATAAGATAAAATAAACCAAAGAAAGCTTCATGTATACATAAGAAATAAATTAACATTTTAATAAAATTTAATTAAAGCATTTTAACATGTCCTTTTTGCTGCATAAGCTTACACACACACACACACATACACAAATGTGCACATTTATGTACAATAATGTTTAAGTATATTATACATCTTTTGATAAGCTGCTGAGGATATGGATGAAAAAACACGACACGACCGCAAGTAAATGTAGCATTTCCCTTTAAACCAGCACATCAGCACATCAGTACATATCAGCACACATCAGCTTTTAAACAGGAAAACACACGAAAAGAGTGAGATCAATTAATCTGGTGTTGACATTTACGCATTTAAGCACTTAAGATATTATCGTTATTGTAATCGAGGGACATGGCTTTGATTGCAGCATGTTGTCCATTGAAATTCGTGACCGCCAACACGAATCAAAATCAAAATATGAACACAGGTGTCGTAACAAAATAATTGAAGGCCTTGATTTAACTGATGTGTCAGAGGCACTTGATTATTTAAAGAGGACTGTTTTTATTAGGAAAACATCGATAGGACATTTTGCCGATTCGATACCGATACTTCATGAAAAAAAAATATCGATACAAAAAATGCGAAATTCCGCCAAATGTTGCAAAATTTAGAAATGCCGTAAAGTGTCCTAAAACGAGCTACAAATTCAAGGAACGTGAAAAACTTCCAAAAACGCAATAACAAAAATGTTTAATATTATTTCAAAGTCGATTAAACAATAAAATATCGAAAAAGTCGCAAAAAATGCAAAATCCGCGAAAACTTGCAAAGTTTTGAAAAAGCCGTCAAATCTTTTAAAAAGACCTAAAATGTAAGGAATGTGAATGCATATCACATTCTTAAAGTTTTTACCTCCATTTAGTTAGTATTACGCCTGTTTAAAATTTTTTCAACATTTCGCGTTTTTAGTGCGATTTAAGTGATTTTTTGTCATATTATTGCTGCATTGATTTGTACTTTTTGAAAAAAAAAAACCTAACTTTAAAAAGCAAAAAAAAAAAAAAAACAAAATTGGTGGTACCTCTGAAATATAAATGAATCAGCTGTCGTTTTCAAAATAATTAAGTAGCTGGCAATAAGGCGACATTTGTAGTCAGCTTCATTTATAGCCTGCTGTCGTGAATGTGTTTATAGCTATACAAATCAAGGCAGATCAACAAGTTAGTAGCGATGGCACAGCTGATTAACCTGACCAGATGTCATTTGCGTAAAATTAAATTTGTGTTGATAAAATACTCATAACAGCATTGCTGATGTCAAGCTGTCAAACACCACAGCTTTATATGATGTTCGACATATGTCAGAGGTTCAACTGTGCTAACAATGCCACCCGATTATGTACAATTTTTGACAGTTAGTGAGGTATTTTTACAACAAATTTTATATTGTTGTAGAATCGCTACAACCTGGTAGAGCTGCCTTGATACAAATAAAATAAAATCTAAATTTTTTATAAAGGTTAATAAAAGTGATTTGCTTATTGTTTAATACGATTTATTACACAAAGTATTCTCAAAATTGTCAGATAAGAATGATTTCGCAATTCCGTCCTCGTTCCTGCAGTAATTACTTTGTAGGCGAGTGAGGAAAGAGGGGAGAGAAGGGACAGAGGATTTCAAAAGAATACGCATACACACTCTTAAGATGCGTTTAGTTCCCTCATCCGTGTAAATACAAATGAATACATTCTCAAAAAAAAAAAATACAGCAATAAAAATTTCACATTGTAAACGCAACTTGAAAAAAGAAAAAGAGTAAAATTGCAGAGATAAACGCTGCATAATGCAAACTGGCAATTTGTTTGAACGATACCTGCCACTGCAGTCTCTCAGATGCGGCAGAATCCATTTAAAAACTTAACTACTTCTGCGTCATTTTCTTCAAGTTTGGGTGTGAGATATCAATGCACCAATAAACATGCGGATCTGCGTTTCTAGATATAATCGGTGTTTTTTGTTGAACCCAATAGAACTTTAAATTTAAATAAAACAAGAATAGATTGTTTTAATTGCCATGAATTTGAATTCATTCGAAAGATAATTCTTTGCTATTAATGTTTTAGTATGGCTTCGGCCATGTTCCCACCGCACTTATCGGGTAGATGACTCAGTCTGGATGTGCAATTTTCATATACTTTTCGGAATAATGGCAGCCGTAATGCACCAATAACTCAACGAATGTTGAGTTCTAAGTGTTCCAATCGTGTCTGATTTATTGACGTAACGCCAAAGAAAATATTCAAATGGAGTTAGATCGCACTTTCTTGATGCCCAACTAAAAAAAAATTACTTGAAATTTTATATATTTTTTTTTTGATTTTTTTTTATTTGAGTACTTTTAAGATTATAACAATTTTTAAGCGTTGATGTAGCGTGAATCTATTCGTTAGAAAATGGCAAACCAAATTAACCACAAAGCAACTGTCAGTTGTCAAATCGCTTTGTCAAACAGAGCAGTGTTGACAATTAAAAGTTGTTTTGGGCTTGAAAAAACTCCCTTTTTCAGGAGATCTTCGGTGTCTTGCGACTTTTTCTTCAGCGGAACGGAGCCACAGTTTAAGATGGACAGCAGCTCATCTTCTTTAGATTTTCTAATAATAGCAAATACTCACAAAGTTAAACCAACACAAGGGCCTAAAATCAGGTCGCTTTTTTAATCTGTTGAGACGGCGTCAAAATTAGAGGATTTTATTTCATTATTCTGTTTTGATTTCATGCTCAGCTTTTTCTCTTAGTTGATGTTATGCAGCAAAATAAGCGTTTTCAAAAACTGAACTATCCCTAATGTTTATTAATAAAAATGTTAAAAAAAATAATAAGTAACGCATTCTGAAATTTCATTTCATTCGAGATTTATTACTTTTAATGATGACAAAAAAAATTTAAAATCTGTGAAATTTATTTAAGAACTATGTGACTGCACACAATTTAATATTATTATTCAGATGCAAATATAGAATAGAATAAATAGGCAAAGACGGTTTTAAAGATCCATTTTACGGCCGCAATACTGAACCCATTTTGAAATAATTAATGTGTTTTTTAAAACGGGGTTTTACACAGATGTGTATAATCTTAATTAATTAATATTTAAATCGTTTCGACATTTAGGTAGTTATCAGCTTTAACTTGAAAAATAAACAAAGTGTGCGTGTGTGTTTGTCCAATTTGCTTTTGCGTAGAAAAGACAGAGTTTTAAGTTGTTTTTTAGAATAGTTTTTTTGTTTTTGTGTTTTATCGCATAAATTTAATTTCTAGAGTGCGGTCGATTGACTCAGCCGCTTATTACACTAGTATAGAATAAAAGGCTAGAAGGATGAAGTCAAGGTATGTGTATGTTACCCAATATTCAATTGCTCAATTAACAATTTTTTTAATTATTATTTTTTTTTTAATTTCAAAGGATATTCTTCCTTTTTCATATTTTTCCTGATCTAGCTTGACTCATCACATTCCTAACAAAATCCAATAAGAAAAAAATGTATTAAAAACTAAAAGTGAAAGAAAAAACGAACAAATAGGAAAGGACGTTAAAAAGACTTTCAACAATTTGCATACATTTTAGTCTGATATGGATGGCGCTTAACAAAATGTACAAAAAGGCAACAGCTACAAAAATGTACAACAACAACAAGAAACCTACTAAAACGTGCTAGACCGTAACCAAAAAAATATACTTTTATATATTCGTACATAAACATATTAGGGGAAAAAAATAGAAGCATATGAACTACATTAACTCATGAAAAGCCCCCGGCAAACTGTTTCTATTGCTGACATCAATATGCTTGAATCAGGGAATGATGACTTCTTTTTTCATACTGAAAACTATATTTTGTTGAGAAGAACTATACTCCCAGATGGTCACAAGAAGTGACGTGAATTACAACTCAGTTAATCCACACAGACATTGCTGGGACTCGAACCAGTTACTTCTACATTCCTTACACTAATACAGTATCACAGCAGAGCACTGAGATAAATTTAATTTTTCTCCTCCGGCTATTCTTCACAAGAAACTAAGATATTATTTCCGTGTTTGGCCTACAATCTTGTATGTACACTTGTACTCGTAAGTTGGTTTTTAAATAACATGCCTGCATATTTAGCTGAATATATGTACATATGAATGTGTAAAATAGTGTAGAGGTGCAACAACAATAAGACGGTTAAAGAAGACAAGTTAAAGGATTCCTTACAACACGCACTCACTCAAACAAACCAAATTCATATTGTCTAAATGTATCAGCCAGTAGTTGAGCTCTTTCTCACCGGAAAGAAAAAAAGGCAGCAAAAAACCTCAACCGAACGTGTATTACAATACAATTTTCAATTAACTTGGAAAGTGCTCCACAAACACATCCCTTCGTGTATTTACATGACCATCGACTCAACCTGTATGAGCATGTATTTCTTCAAAGGACGACTGACTGGGTGACTTTCATTTTTAGTTTGGGTCTTCTTGGGATATTAAAAGCTTCGAGTGTAGTTTGCAAAGGCTTAACAATGTATTAATATTTCCCTTCCACTGGCACCGTTTAGTTGGAGTGGGGTTTTTAAACGAAAGAAGAAAGTGTTTATTTCATTTCGTTTCATTTTCCATGAGGGCGTTTGCTACTACAAAAGGTCTGTCAGTTTGTATTTTCAAATG
This sequence comes from Gymnocheta viridis, assembly GCA_956483585.1. Lineage (NCBI taxonomy): Eukaryota > Metazoa > Arthropoda > Insecta > Diptera > Tachinidae > Gymnocheta > Gymnocheta viridis. The sequence goes on along the minus strand of OY101443.1, from coordinate 88,751,474 downwards.
AAAAATGTGCGAAAAGGTGTCAAATGTTGTTTGTAACAGAAGGATAGAATAAGTTCGTAATCCAATACATTTTCTACAGTCTGAGTTTATAAATATTTTTTAGACTAAAGCTGAAATAATACTTCTTACAAGATGAGTTAATTTAAAACAAACAAAACAAAAAAAAAAAATAAAATGCTTAACATGCAAATATGGTGTAAATTAATGATGATGTACTTAAAGTCTTGATTAGTCAACAGCAAATTTGGGGTAATTTTATAACATGTAATTTGTAAAAATATAAAAATAAATTGGCGGAACATGCAAGGACCTAAAAATTTTTGATTTTGTTTAACTGTGGAAAATATCGTAGTGGAAATAAGCAATTATAAGGATTTGTATGAAATTTTTGGAAAATATGGAAAGTTGTTTGTGTGAGGCGGAGTCTCAAAGTTTTGTGAATTATTTTGTTTTGCTTTTTTATATTTTTTGTTTATGGCAAATATTTCGCCTCTTATTTAGGATAACTGCGACTATTTTGTAAGAATGAGCACCACTCATTACCATGCAATGAAGCAAATAATTAATTGATGCTAGATTTTTCAGTTTAAATTTGAAATCTCAACATTTTAGTTACAACTTTTAATGTTTCCACTACGGACTTGTTCCGTAATTCACTGTCTCAGTCCAATCTTTTAGCCCACTGCAATTACATACAAAATTGTAATTGAGTTGTTTATAGTTTAATTCGAAATACGTTCTGAATTATGATAAATTTGTGTCTTCTCTGAAATTGTTCTTTTTTTTTTTTTTTTTTTTTTTTTTAAAAGAGAAGTAACACTCAGGAAATTAGTATGCCTACCAACCCGTAGGTGTGTTACCTTCCTTGGGAAAGGGATAGTGAGAGAGAACAGATGGTGAAAGAGAGAAAGCTTAATTTTTACAACTCTGATATTGCGCGCTGTGTTAGTTTTTAGATCAGTGTTGCATCGCCTCTGATGTCAAGTAGGCGCATTAAATGTGTTTTAAGCTGTTGTAGCCATTTTATTAATTATTTTAGTTCGCCGGCGATTTTGCTACAATACCGACGAAGGAGGGCGCTGTGATGTCCGCTAGTATACACCAGTATCAATTGCTGCCAGTATTTAAAAAAAATTCTTAAAAATAGAATATTCAATAATAAATGAACAGCAAGTCAATAAAATGAATAAAATATTGTAGTAGTACGAGGGCGGATCAATAAGTACGTGACTTATCGAACTTTCCTTATATAGGGTCCGCCATCTAACGTTTTTTTCAACTAGTGCTTATTCCGTGAATGGTAACACTTAGCTCATGTCTGATTTGACAGATAATTAGTTTTATGATTCCGCTGAACGAATATGGTTGTGTATACGCTTGAACAACGCTGGGAAATATTGCCTGCGATCGACTTACAGAAGATGCCGATTTTGCCAAAAAAATCATCTTTTCAGATGAAGCTAATTTTGATATTGGCGGGTATGTAAACAAGCAAAATTGTCGCATTTGGTGTACAGAAAACCCGCACGCATACATTGAAAAGCCGACGCAAACAAAACGAGTCACCGTTTGGTGCGGATTTTGGTCCAGAGTCATAATTGGACCATTTTTCTTCGAAAATGAGCAAGGAGTGGCCGTTACAGTCAATGGCGATCGTTATCGGGCCATGTTGAACGAATTTTTGTTCACAAAAATTGAAGAGGAGGATATTGGCAACATTTGGTTTCAACAGGATGGCGCTACGTGCCACACAGCCGAAGCTACAATCGATGTTTTGCGCCCTGTTTTCAAAAAAAAAAGTTATCTGGCGGACCCTATATTAAATGCAACACTGTTCCCATCAAGTGCCACCTTTTAATAGACTACTGTCAAGTTTTAAGCAAATGTTGCCATTTACTTCGCGTGTAACAGCTGTTCAAAACATACAACCTCGTGCTTTTTTTCTTCGAGTGCTCTTTAAACATTATTTTTTCGAAAAAAACCCGTCAATCAAACTAAGGAAAAGCTCGATAAATACTATGGGGACTCTGCACAATCGATTTCAATAGCGAAAAAGTGGTTTACAGACTTTCGTTATTGTCGCACAAGTACAAATGACGCTGAACGTTCTGGACGGCCAATTGAGGTCAGTACACCCGAAAATGTCGAAATCGAAATCCACGATATGGTTTTGGCTGATCGTAGAGTAAAAGAGCGTGAGATTGTTGGTTGATGCCATAGGCATTTCATGTGGCAGCGTGGTTTCGATTTTAGTTGATCAGCTGGGTTTAAGAAAGTTGTCTGCAAGATGGGTGCCGCGTTTGCTCTCAATTGACCATAAACGTAAACGTGTGACAACTTCAAAGGATTGTTTGGAGTTGTTTAACCGCAATTCGAATTGGTACCTCATCTGTTATATTATGCGAATGTAGTCCCTAGCGACTACTTCCTATTTCCAAACCTAAAGAAATGTCTCGGTGGAAAAAGATTTAGTTCCAGCGATAAAATTTTAAGGACCTCGAAAAATTATATTTTTTGGAAGGGATATAAAAACTGGAGAAACGTTGGACTAAGTGTATTGAGTTAAAAGGAGACTATGTTGAAAAATTAATTTATGTTTTGCAAAAAAAAACTGTGCCTTCGATTTAATAAAAATAACACTTTTTGAAATACGATATTGATGCATTACTCGAATAATAAATTTACTAAATAATAAAAATAATAAATAAAACACTGAAATGAAGAAGGAATTTCCAAACGAATTACAAATTTTGTAGTGGGAAGCAGTCTTAAATGACAAGGTAATTGAGGGAGCGAACTAAGTTATTCAATATGTAATCGAAACATGCTATTTTTCTCGCTTTTAATTAAATTTAATACTTCTGAGTGTTAGAAGGACAAATCTAGTAGTTTTTAAGCAAAAATGTGTTCATTAAGTTAAAAAAAAGGAGGCATCGAATTTCGCACCCTGCAAATGAATGATTATTGAGAGTGTGTGTATGCATAATACCATCACTCGCATGTGTGAGTGTATTTGGAAACATGAATAATAACAATAGATGTACGTGCGTTAGAATGTACATCCATTATGTTAGAATGAGAATGTATGGCTTGTGCGAGAAGGCATTTGTATTTAGTTTCTATTTCTATGGATTATTTTCAATATTAAAATCCTTACTTATCACTTTTTTAAGCAGCTTAATGTGGTCACATTTTCCATTTCCATGCAGTAAAATTATCCAGTTCGATGGGCTGTTTTAAGTATTTTATTTTTATTTATTTATTTTTTTTTTTTGTTATTCCTACGAACTTGTAACTTTAATTTTGCACTTTCTTTCACTTCTACTTTATGATTTTGTAGTTTGTCAAAGATATTCTTTTTTAAGCTTTAAAAATATTATTATTTTTATTTTTATTTTATTCTTTCAATTGAATTTAATTCGTTGATTTGTGAAACAAGAGAAACTCTCTTTTGATTTTGTTATTTCTTTTCGGTTTTCTGAATTTTTTTCGCCCCGTAATATTTTTACATTTTAAGGCCAAACAAAAGCCTCGTTATCATTGTAATCCTTTCGTGGATATTAAGATAAAGTTCTGCAATAAAATTAGACGTTAGCGGGTTTATCTTGGTATTCTTTACTTTTTTGTTTGATTTTTCTTATTTTTTTTTTCTTTAGAAACGGCAGAACGGTTGCAAATTAAGACACTCCAGAACAAGTTGTACAACAACAGATTGTCGCAAACGCCTTGGAGCACAATTTGAACCGCAATGACGATGCGAAGGATGTTTTAAAACTTTGTTTTTATGACACTTTAATGAGTTGTAGATATTATTTTCTCTTCGTCTTTTTTTTTATTCTTGTATTAAAATAATTTCATTTGACAAAACAATAGACTGGATACAAATTGGTTGTTGTTGTTGTTGTTTTTGGTATTGTAAATTGTTGCAAAGGTTCATTAATATTATTTAGTTGCTTGTGCTTGTTTGTGTGTATGTGTGCGTTTTAGCTTCTATTTGAAAGGAAAATAAGATTTTACACACGCACTCGAAAGCGTACAAAAGCGTAAAAACACACACAAATACACAGACACACACACACACAGATAATGTCATGTAGGGATCAAGAGGATTTTCACACGGTTACAGTAAAATGAACGAACGAACGAGCAAATGAATGTGCACACATACATACACATATAAAAATATATGGATGGATGTATGGATGGATGCATGTATCTCCTTCTAGATGAAGCATGGAGTGAATGTAATATATGATGAATAAATAAATTTACTTGTAACTATAGACGAGTAGCAATTTAATCAAATAAACGTAATAATACACGTATCTATGAGATGAAGTCAATAATATTAAATTACATGTCTGTTTGTAGATGTTGCCCTTGTAGCTGTTGTTGCTCTCTGTTGTTCAGGATAATATAATACTGATGCTGACTGTTGCTTTTGTAGTTGCTGTTGCTAGACTTTTAAGCACAATCAGTTGATGACAAAGTGAAATTTCCTATTAATCCTTACACGACGATAATAATGCAGATGATGATGCTGATGATGACGATGGTGATAATGATTATGCAGATGATGAAATTTCAATTAAGTTAAACCTCTAACAATATCTTACAAGACATCTAAGCGAGCATCAACTAGAAGATTTTATAGTACGTTTAATTTGAACAACAACAATGGAAAGCAACTTTTAGCCTTCGGTTAAATGACATGGTTTGTGTCAAAGGAAAAGGATGTGTTGTCACAACAATGACAATAATACGATATATTTTATTTAGTAACTTGAAGCTTACAAGTAGTTGTAAGTATGTGGGTTGCTTTCATTTTCTTTTAATAAAAAGAAAACTCGATTTATTGCTATCTAGTATGAATGAGGATGCGGATGACAAGCACAAGTTTTTATAGTTGTCAATAGATTAAAAGAACCGTACCGGAAATTAAAAACTGTTTTTAAATAAACGTCGTTTTTGAGAAACAAAAATCTTTTAGTAGGAGAGTGTTTTAAATTAAAGAAGAGAAGTTGAAGTAGTAGCAGTAGTAGTAGTAGTAGTTATGCACGTAACGCGCGCGAGAGTGAAAAATGTAACGGTTAATCCTTGTTAAGCTCTTTGCGAACAACCGTTAGCTTTAATGGTTTTAGAAAGACTGGCATAAATATTTTGACGATACCAGGACATCAGCTACGGTATTAAAAAAAAATATCCTTTCAAATTCACCACTGCAAAACGATAAAAAAGTGATGCCTACAGATGTTGGAAAATAACGTTTTGTCGGCGAGAAGGCCTAAAACAAATAAATAATGCGCACAGAGAGACAGATGACCAGTTTTTAAAGATTTGGATCCATCTAATATTTTCAAATAAAAAGAACATCCCACATCGCTCAACAAGCCGTGAAGTTCTCCGGGAATAAACATTGAAAAAAAAAACACAAGAGAACTGGTAACCGGACCTTACCTTTTATTCAAATCGTTGAAAAAAATTAAAAAAAAAACATTCTTGCAATTTGAGTTCGAGCCCTAAATTTGCCAATTTAAATAATTTACAATTGAAAAGATTTTTTAAAAATGATTGAATTACAATTTATTTTTATAGGCCGCTTAAGGATGCCAATCGAACTTCAATTGCGTTGCTAGTCGGCAACTAAATATTCAGGGTTACCAGAAAAGAACTAAAAAGCCAATGAAATGAGCAACTCTCCCTTGCCAAGCTGGCTTCTGTACTTCAGCAACTAGAGATGAGCATCGCTCAACTGATTAGCGTGAAACATGCGTGATCACGCATGATCATGATTAGTTTTTTGTTACAATCACGTGAGTGTGCTTAAACGTGACCATAAAGTAAATAAAGCGTGAGTGAGGGTGCATGAGTAGATTTTTAACGTAATTGATGGGTGATTTTTTTTTGCTTTATTTTAATTTTTTTCATTTTAATTTTTATTTAATTTTTTAAATTTGTTAATCGAGATTGCCTCGATATCTTTTTTCAAATATTTACAAAAACTTTTGCTTGTTGAGGGTTTTTTTTAATTATTTTCTAGTTGTTTTGTGAGTATTTCGTGAGATTAGTTTGCGTGATTGTGACTAGCTTATTTTTTAGCTCACGTGAGCCAAAAATATAAGGTCTTACAGGAGCGTGCATGAGTAAAAATGCTTATCGTGAGCGTTCATGGGCGTGAGTTAAAAGTTACTACTAGCAACTCAACTGAGGAGCGTTTGCCATCGATCTTTGACCTTTAAAATTTGTAACGTACTTTTTTTTTAAAGCATCCAAATTGATTATTGCGAGGAATCGCATAAATTCCATGTAATTAATTTTTATAAATTATGTAATTAACAAATAATTGTTGTATTTATCTGAATAAAATTAGTGTGCATGAATAAATTTAAGTAAAGAATTCAAGTCACGAACGCAAGCCTGAGTTAACGATTTTCAATTCAATCAATACACATAATTATTTCCAAAAAATTACATAAAATAATTAATTTTTTTATATATTGAAACGATTAATTTTGGCTTAAGTTCAAACCCGAATTTACCCATTTATTTATTCTAATTTTTTTATTTTTAATTTTTATTAGAAAATTTTTTGGATAAATTCATTATTATTTTTTATTAAGAGAGTACTATATCAATATATAAAAATATTAATAAAAGTTCGACTAATTACTTATAAACATTAATTATAAATAACGATGGCACGCGTCAAAATCTACATGTTTACTTGGTCATAGTTGGTTGAATACTAAAAAAGAAATTCAACTACAAATGACAGAAACCTAACAACATGATTAAGTACCGCTTATTTCTCGGCAGCCAATGGCGCTGAATAAGCAAGAGAGACTGAAATATATAGAGTAGTTATTCATCATAGATGGGATTTCGTACTAACCGAAATTGATTTGACATGTGAAAATGAATAAGTTTGTACTTTTCGTATCCTAATTTGTTAAATAATACGGTTAAATAGTTGATATTCCTGATCACTAGTATCCACCGTCAAAAGTGGTAAAATTGAACAAAGAACGCTGATGAGATGGTGTAGCGACCTCGAAATCAGTACTGATCCGTTCTGCTAGTATGATGAATAATAAAAATTGTTCTATATATAGTACTCTCTTAATAAAAAATAATAATGAATTTATCCAAAAAATTTTCTAATAAAAATTAAAAATAAAAAAATTAGAATAAATAAATGGGTAAATTCGGGTTTGAACTTGAGCCAAAATTAATCGTTTCAATATATAAAAATATTAATAAAAGTTCGACTAATTACTTATAAACATTAATTATAAAATAATTAATTTATATTTTCTTTAAACATCTTGAGCTCTTGTGCTCTGTACAGCTTTAAAAGTTCAGGGGGAAAATCACGACATTCGATATCGAGTGAAATCGCATACAAAATTTTTGGAATTTATAAAGAAATTTTACTCGATTTGACCCCAGAAGATTGCTGAAAGAAGTTTTCCGATGATTTTCTGGAGTTATTTTCACTGCAATAAAATATTTTGATTGAAGCACAAAATATGTAAAATTTTCTTTTAACACTTTTTAAATTTAATTCGTTTTGGGAAGCGCTTTTTACCGCCCCAGTGTAACGATTTGACAATAATTCCTCCTACAGTTTCACAACAGGCTGCTAGAATTAAAATCAAATAAATTACTACTTTTTTCACAAGAAATTATATTAAAATATAACTGCCAGGCCCCACGATGTCACACGTATTCGTCCTTTCGTACAATTACATTTAAAACAAAATCAAATTGTAGAATTTGTTTTTATTTTCAAAAAGATTGTGCGGAAGAACGAATCGTGGGTCTGGCAGTAAATTCAAATAACTTATTCTTAGATTATTCTAGCGATTTTTTTTATGCTAAACTAAAAAGCTGCAAACTAAAAAAAAGCCAACTAAACCACAACTTTAAGCAAAATTGGTCACATGCGCATTAACATTGGCTCTTCTTCGTCCTTTTCACTCTCTGCTAAATACATTCACTCACTGCCAAAGGCTCTCTAAATGAGCGCATGTTATTGAATGCCTTGATTCGCTTTGTAAAATCAAAACAAAAACAAATATGTTTATAGGCCGGTATTTAAGGACGTACTCTCCTCGAACAAACAGTGTGTATTGAAATGTGCGTGTTTGTGTGTGCTTTTGTCCTGTTGTTTTTGTACTACGTTTTTGTTTTTTTTTAATTTTGTAAAACAAAAATGCAACTGTTGCGCATTTTTCCCATCAGCTTGATAAAAACACCAGCAATTTTCAGCATCTACATATATTTTTTTTGTGTAAACAAAACAAAAACAATCTATAGAATATGTTCTCTCTCTGTTTGTGTGTGTATGTGTGTAGATGTGTGCATGAGTGTACATTTCTCATTACGCCAAGTCGCACCTAATGAAATGCTAATCATCTCAGTTATCTCTATTGCAACAATCAGTTGGCAAAAAAACAGAAGCAAAAAAAAACACAAGCAAAAATGTATTATGCACACACACACACACACACACGTAAGAATTTGTATGCTGCACAATACAGCAAAAATGAATTTCAGGCTAACAATAGCAAAAATTCCTTTAAATTGAAGGCACATTCATGTTCTCAGTATTTTTTGCTGCACATACATTTCAATATCATGTAATCTTTTTAAAGCATTTTTTCGTGCAGCCACCCACATGTTTTTGGCAGTTAATTGTAGACATTTATTTGTGCATACAAACGTATTGCCAAAAATCAATCTAATTACATTTCCTGCTGTTGCAGGACCTATTAGGAGAACAGTCACACACAAAGCCAAACATACACACACACATCCGCACAACGATACACATACAAACAAAACAAAAATCTAATTTCCGTTTTTTGAAAATGTCCGCCAATTAAAATTTTAATGAAAAACAAACTTTTGTTTTGCTGTTGCAGGACTTAGTGACGGACGACCCCTGTCGTTGTTTGTTTGCTGCTGTTTTGGTTTATTCCTTTTTTTTGCATAAAACTAAAATGTTTTACTAAAAATGTTGTAAAAGAAAGTCTCTGTGTGTTTGCGTGTGTGTGACTGTGTTTGTGTCCGTTTGCTTCCATGGTTGCTCCCAGTCTTTTTTTTTATATATTTTTATTGTTAAATTTATAAATATATTTCTTTTTTTAACTTTCTTTTTATGCAATATTCTCTCTGAGTCTCACTGTGTGACTGTGGCTCTGTGTGTTTGTGTGTAAATGTGTGTGTTTTCAAATGATATCAATAAAATTTTAAATATTTTTCTGGTGACAATGTTTTACACAGACAAGACAAAATCAAATTAAAAGAAGGTTAATTAATTTCTATTGACATGAGGTAATGGCCCTGGACATGGAAATTGATGATAGAATTTTTCCTTTTCAATAAAAAAAGGAAACTTCATAGAGAATAATGATTGGGATGGCCAAAAAAAAACAAAAAAGAAAAGGAAGGAATGCTAATTATAAAAGGTCTTGTTGTGGAGCTCAAATGTCTATAATATTAGAGAGTTTGTAAGAAAAAAATTAAAATTTTATTAAATTAGAAAAGTTTTGTGTAATTAAATTCTTTTAAAGAGGGGATTACTTTCATGTTCAATACATCAAGGCATTCACAGAAGCAATTTCTTAAGAAAGGAGACCCCGGGACATTAAACAAAGTTTTAGGACAGAGACTTGTGAACAACAACAAGTTGTGCCATAAATAAAAAACAAAACTTTTTAATAAATGTTTGCGAATGAAACTGACTGCAGCTTTATCAATTATTGCAAGTTTTTTATTCTTTATTGATTTTGAAAATGTTTGCAGAGCACCTTAAAAAGATCCACGGGGAGGAAGAGAGGAAGAAAAAAGGATATGCTTTTTAATAAAAGAAAAATGTATCTTTAATTTCTTGTGTATTATTTGATATTCAATAATTTTACACTTTAAGATATTAAACTTAAACAAACAGCGCAATAAAAAATGGATTTCAATAAATTTTCGCGTTATATAAATGTGTGCATTCACACACAAACACTTGCATTGAGAGAACTATAGAAGCCCAGCTGCAAAAACGACAATCCTTTAAATACAATATGACATATCCTGATATTGAAAAAAAATATATAAATTTTCTGAAGACACGCAATTGAATAAACAGAACGCATGAAGGCACTAAATCGATTAGCAGGCGTTTGATTGTGGTGCTCACCTCAAACCACAACATACAACAAACAACCAACAACATGAATTATATGAAGAAACAACCCGTTACAGTTATTGACCGAGTACCAGTGTCATCATATATTTCTAATAAATATTTATTTTAGTGTTTTAACATATTTAATTATCTCTCAACTGAAATGGAAAACTGCTGCAAAATTTAAAGCGAAACAAGTCCTTGACAAGCCCACGAAAATGTTTTTAACGAAATGCCACAGCGAACGCAAAACAAAGTCATGTAAATGTGTGTGTGTGTGCCTGTGTGTGTGTGTGTGTGAAAGTAATTACATACACACGCAGCCAAGCAGGAAATGGAAAAGACGGCATTAAACGAAAAGTAAAGCAGCGAACGGACAACATTAACACAACAATTTATTGGTTTAACAGTTAAAAATAAAAATGTTGTAAAGGTAGGCCTGGATTATAAAGATATCCTAGGCCTACTCTTGCAAAGAAACAATATTATTTTGTCTAGTGAGTAGATTTAATTGGTGTGCTTCCTGTCTGACAACAAGCCATTTAAGCATTTCATTCAGCACTACTCCACCATAATGGCTACTGCTCTAAATGCCACTCTTCACACAGCCACAACTGCCATTACCACTACAACTAATTATAACTGACCACGCAGATTTGGTTAAAAAGTCATGTTTCGATGATGATGATGATGATGGTCATGGTATTGAATTGGCCGGGGGAAAACGTAATTTCCTGAGAAGATGAGTCAAGTTTTGATTATGTTGCGAATGACGGTTGCAACAATAAGTAATTTTGATTCTACAGGCATAAACGGGACAAGCAAAAGTATACTCCGGATAATTCACAGTGCAACATTTGATTTGGGACTCAATTCTGAGAATTGCACATGAAAGTAACCAAAAAAATAAGAACTTAAGGCAGAATCAGTTTGTACGTTCTGTTCTGTTACGAATCAGCTGTTTTGTTTCTGTTCAATTGAAAAACTGTATGTGTGATTTGTTGTTACTTTTTCGTTCTGTTCTGTTGCGGACTACTCTGCAGAAAATAGAATACAACGTTAAGTGACAGCCAAGCGTTTGTATGTATTAGTTTTTTGTGAAATGAAAAATATTACAAATTTTGTCAGAATATTTTGTTTTAATTCAAATTATTAAAATTTATATATCTTTGTCAAGTAAAACACATTTTGCAAACATTTACAAAATTCAATTCTATAATAATATCGTCCACATCCAAAAGTTCAGACACAGAACAAGTAAGTAAGAAATATTTTCTATAGAAAAGAACGGCACAGAACGACAACGAAAAGTAAAAACTAATGAGGCCTTTACAGTTAAAAGTTAAGTTAAGCAAATAATATGGAATGTGCGCCTTCGTGAAGGCGAATGAAACAGCAAAAGAGAATTCCAGATGTTTTTCTTCCAAATGTTCGTCTGTCTAAACTCGGTGAAATTAAGTGAATTTTGTTCGCATATTGCTGCTGCTACTTTTGATATTCAACAACTTTTCCACTATTTTTTTCTTTATTTAAAATTTTCCAATTTCTTTACATTATTTTGCTCAGTATGTTCTTGGTAGTTTTAACGATTTAAAAAAAGTTTTAACGCTTTTTCGATTTCTCCGATTTTTTTGCCAATTTATGTCAGGTTTACATCATGTTTTCCGGATTTTAGCTTTTATTTACGCTAAAGCTATTTCGCGTTAAATTTTTTACTGTTTTCAAATTGTTACAATTAAATAATTCTTCCGATTTTGTTTTTACATAAAATTACAACTTTGCAAATGTCGGCACTTTCAAATATTTTATTTTAATATTTTTAATCTTTCTTTGTTTTTATTTTGTACTTTTCTTTGAGGGTCCTGGTATATAAAAATAAAATATTATTTATTTATTATATTTCATCCTACGTTTCGTTGGAAATTCCCAACTTCCTCAGGGATGTTTTTGATTTACTGCCTATTCGTAGATATCGAAAGCAAATTTTCTTTCGAATTATTACATTTGAAAGAAAAACAACTTTTAAAATTTTGCTTTTGTTTTAAATGTAATTATACGAGAGAAAATTTTCTTTCGATATCGGCGAACAGGCAGTTAATATTTAATCTTAATTTTTACTTATAATTAAATTTATTTTTGCTTTCACATTAAATTAAAAAATAAAATACAAAAAACAAAGTCAAATATATTTTTTTTAAACCAAACTTTCTTACAATTATTATCACAGAAAACTCATTCTTTTACATTTTTGGTGATTTATATGCAAAAAGAAACAAATTATAGAATAAAAAAATCCACGATAGAAAAATCAATTCAAATTAAAAGCAATTAAACAAGTTTCGAAAAAAATTAAAATGCTTGTAGAAATGCAGTGAAAAGCAAAATAAGCAAAAATATGCTGCTAGAGTTCTAATAGAATAAATTTCACAAACTTAATCCAACATAATCGGAACTATTGATGTTGAAAGGTTTAATACTACACCCTAAAATATGTTGAATGTGTAGTTTATATTAAATTTAATTAATGGTGATATTTGTTCTAATTTCCTGCTCGATAAAATTTCGTTTAATGTTCCTCATCGTTCATCTCGACACTATGAATTGCTAGCAATTAAATTCTTCAGATCAAATTACGCAAATGCTAATCCATTTAGAAGAATGTGCAGTCAATTTAATAAATTTTATAAAATTATAGATTTTTCTTTAAATTTTATTCAACTTAAAATTATCGTCCGGTTAAATAATCACTAATTTTGTATTTTATTTGTATTTTCGATATATAATTACGAGTATATTGTTTAACTGTCTGTAAGGATATCATATCTATAGACAAAGTAAATTAAAAAAAGTAAAAAAGAAAAAAAATAGTGACCAACTTCCGCTGAAGGTACTTTACTCCTCTTATTTATTTATTCACGTAGGTGCGTGTGTATGCCGTAAGTCACGTTCCACATCCAAAATATATTATAAAGTTTTGCCAACGAGTCAGAATGTTTTGAAAGTCGTTTTAAAATAACAATAAATTAAACAATTCAATCAAATTTATACTCCAATTAATGACATTTTTAAGGACAAAACATAATCAAATACACAGAATAGTATTAAAATGAGAAACATCATATGGAATGTCCCATATGTAATTTTTCTTTTCACTAGAAAAAGCACTCCCAGTAAAAACTCTGTGAAAATCATTGATTCAATATAAATTTATTTGAATGAAAAATGCACAAAAAAATGTGTCGGCAACACTGTTTGCTGAGACTGAGGACTACCAGGGTTTGGATGTGAGTGTGACTTGAAAACTCATTTAGAATTCATTTAATGCCTTGAATATAAAACACCTGATCGCTTTAAAACTCTAACTGCCAGTTCGCCGATATCAAAAGAAAATTTTCTTTCGTGTAATTCCATATAAAACAAAAACGAAATTTTAAAAGTTGTTTTTGTTTCAAATGTAATAATTCGAGAGAAATTTTTCTTTCGATATCGACGAACAGGCAGTATGTCGCGGTTCAAACTATGAAATTTTTCTTTCTGAAAGTGTTACGTTTGTAGGTTTACGGGGAGAGAAGATTGGGAAGGGGTACACTCTTTCATGTACTTTGAAATTCTCTTGTGTTTTGTTATTCGTAACTGTCAAACTGAAAATGGCTGCGGCCTTATTTTTGATTTTCTTTTACTTTTCTTTTCTTTCAGGGGGGTGAGAGTAAAAATTTGCGTACAAAAAAAAAGGAATGTCTTGAATTTCATTACAAAAAATTTCAATGTGTAGACATTAATGAAAGTTCAAAAGAGAATTCGAGAAAATTTCAGAAAGAAAACTTTCATAGTCTAAGTAACGATGCTGTTTGTTTGTTGATTCGAAGTTACCTGAACCCTGATCAAATATTTCAAGCAGCAGCAGCAGCAGCAGCAGCAGTAGTTTGTTGTTGAACTCAATCAAAACGCTTGTGTTTATTAATCGCAATAAATGTAAATGAAAAAGGAAGACGTAGAACAACAAGCTAAACAAGAAAATCGTGTAAAATAGAAAAAAAGAAAGAAAACAATAATGCAAAATATATAAATATTTATAAAGTGTGTGTGTGTGTATGAGGGTTCTCGTTTGCTTTCCTTTATAGCGTGGCTTCCAACACTTTTATTCATTGACCTAATGATCCATTAAGGAAACTCCATTAGTGTTAATATCTTGACTGTTAGAACAACAACAACAACAACCACAACAACAAACTACTGCTGCTGCTGCTGCTACTGAAAATAAAAAGTTAAATTTATACAAAAGAAGATTGTTGTTATTCATTATTTTCTGCTTGATAAGCAAATGGGTGTGGGGCCGTCCACAAGGCTGTTGGGATTGTAAGTAAAAGTTTGAAGGCTCCTCTTAGTCCAATGGAACTAATAAAAGCATAAATTTGTTTTACATCAGGCTACTCTTTGTAAACTTCATCGACATAATCGCCGTCATCCGGCTGTATTAATGTTTTTTTGTTCGTATGAATGACGTTTTCTCCTTTTTTTCTTTCTTGTGGCCTTTCCCCGTCTAGTTTCAGTTACAAGTGCATGACACTTTTTATGCATTCCTATCAAGTCTGATGAATGTTTGGAAAAACTTTTAGTTTTGATTTCCTTTTTTTCTACATTGTTGAACGATTTGAAGGCGAACAAGTTTAAGTATCGAACTGAAACAAAATGTTTCAGAGAAAAACTCTTAAAAATTAAAGAGGACTGACTGACTAACTGAATGAATGAAGCTCTTACAGTGATTTTGAATGATTTTTCATACTCGTAAATGTGCCTTTTGGGCACTTTTGGTTGTATGTAATTCACGTGCCTGGTACGTGACGTACTTTATTGGGTATCACAAACTTTTAGACGACTTTTATCGATGGCTGTACATGAGTAAATACACGTCAGGACGAGTGTTTGTGTGTGTGCATGTGTGTGAGTGTTTAATAGTATTGGAAAAATAATAACATATAAATAGTTGAATGAATGAATAAATGCATGACTCGAATGTTTGCATGAAATGATTGGTATTGGATTGTGTTCTGTGTCAAAAACGCCTGTCAGACAATTAGTGTTCGTGGCAGGCCTGTATTATCATCGATACTCTTGACATTTGACGCTGCTGCTGATGACTCTGCTGTCTCTTCCTCCCTCTTACACTTTGCCATATATTTCAATGCTTTTAAGCAACAAATACAACAAACAACTCCTGTTCATACGATGCAGGAGTAATAATCGTACGTTGCTATGAATTGCCAAAAGTACCAGAGTCAGAGTGTGTGCATGTGACGTTCATAGTGACAAAGTTATGACACAAGTAATTTGAGTGCTCCTAAGTTGAGTGCGCTGTTTGAAACAGCTACAACGGCAGGGCGGTAGTTTCTCATTTGGGGGAGGGATTTATCAATAGAACGCATACGTCTGTCCTTTCAAATTATGCGAAGTCTGTAGTTAAAATTTGCAGACAAATTCCAAATTTAACACCAATTTAGTCAGTTTGGAAGTTGCATATATCTTACGATTTATTCTCACAATGACCAATTTAATGTCAAGTAGTGACTTGAAACTTAATAATCTCCTACGTCCTTGTATACAACTCAAGTGGGGTAGTTTACATGCAAACAGTTAAAAAAATACAAGAGGGTAGTTGTTCGAAAACTTCAAACTACAACCGTAAAATATAGAGAATTTCATAAGCTCTTGTGGCAAACAACAAACCAGAAGGGTATGAGAAAAGCTGAGTTAACAAGGATTCATTTAGAATACGGTGAAATCGACATTAAGCACTAGTTACGTATTTGACAAATTGATTTTTCATGCACTCCCAGGGGAAGTTGATGACACAAGTGAACTACAATAGAGAAATATAGAGCAGCATTTAGAAATTAAAGTTAATGAACTAAACACACAAACACTCAGTTTGCAATTTAACAAGTAAATGATGCTACAAAAAAATATATAAAATCGTAATCAATATGAACTTAATCATAAGGCCATAAAGTAAGAAATGTGAATAAAAAACAATGACAAACAACAAATCCTTAAGGATTTTATACAAACTCTTAAAGTTTCCTATGATGAACACATATCGAACACATTAAGCCAAGCAGTTTTTTTCTATTTGCTTTTATTTTATACGATTTGCATTGTAGAAAAGTGTTGCTGAAAATAATTTTGGAAATCATCAACAAATAAACCGCAAAAAATTACATATTTTCCAACTCATTTCATATTTTCTCAAGCCACGAAAAAGAAAAATAAACACACACTTCCCATCTCATCAGCGCTAATAAAGTTTCTGTTTTATGAACAATTTTCACTTGATAGCGAAATGGAAACTCTCGCAAGGATAAACAGTGAATAAGACTTTGGGTAAGAAAGGAGGGTGGAAGGGAAAGCTGGGACAAGCAGCACTAAAGTATGAAATATGACAGCAAGAACAACATCACTGAATGAACAATCTTGCTAAGTAGCGAAAATTAGCACAACACTCATACATTTATTAAGGCGGCCCATAAATATAATTATCCCTTTCGAAAGTTGTGTGTGTCTGGAGGAATCCTTTAAAAGAATAAAATATAATTTAAGCAAAAAACACACCTCAATCACATGGTGGTTTTCTTTCAGATCTAAAAATATGCAAGGCCACTTAAAAACAGCGTATATTAGTGCTGGCAAAGTATTGAGTAGTGGGTACCGAGTATCGAATATTTCCTTTTTTTTACTCAATTCTCAACAGTAGTTACTCGATACTTTCAGAGTTGTATTTTTAAGCAAGTTGAGTGGCTAAAATGGTGGATAAAAATACATCACTGTATAAAAAGACAACTGGGTGTAAGATTCTTTAATCAAATCAAAACTAAATAATTTTTTTTTGAGAACAATTAAATTATTTCTTAAGTTGTTGTTAACGTTAAATTAAAAGTTAGCTTTGCATTTATTTTTTATTTAATAATAAAAGACATATAAAACCTAAAAGATCTATTTTTAATTTTTGAAGAAACTACTTCAATTGGCAGATAAAAACTATGGGTTACAAATTCAAAAAATCCGTTAAAAGTATCGAGTAGTATTGAGTACCCAAATGAAAAGTATTGAATATTATTGAGTAATGAAAAGTAGTACAATTTGCCAGCACTAAAATGGAAGCACTAAAATTTGATAACAAGTCCGTTGTTACCGATTGGCTTGGCTTTCTCCCAAGGCTGCAAAATCTACAATTGTTTGTTTGTTATTTCAATATTAAAATCCTTTCGATGGTTTCGCCTTGTTTTCGTTTTTCGGAAAAAACTTACATAAAGGCGTGTCGCATTCCGCGGAAGCTTAAAATGGCTTACTGGGTATCTTATAAGTAGTTTCCAGTGGATCGCTTATTGTATGCATGTGTGTGTGCTTATTAAGTTGTGTATGTTTGGTTAACGAATATGTAAAATATGCTGTCATGTATGCTGAAATATTAAAACTATAAAAATAAAAATGAAAAATATAAAATGGTTTAATTTGCATCTTTTTCTCAGGATAAAAGTGTTGCTGTTTGTGCCAGCTAGACGCCGAAAATTCTACAGTTTCTAATTTCCATATTTAAGGGAAAAACATTAAATGAAATATTGTTTGTTTCGTTTTTTTTTGTAAAAATTTGTGATTGGACACTTTTGAAATCAGAGAAAGTGTTTCCGAATTCTTTCACAGATCATTCAATTTAGTGAAATTGACGGAAAAGTTTTTACTACGACGAAAAACCCCGCTCCACAACTTACAAGTGAAAGAAATAAAGCAAAATTATCAATTTTAGTTACTTTTCGTTATCAGTAAAGAATTTTATACATTTTTAAGCCGCTCGAAACGCATTCGAAAGTAAATTGAAGTATTTTACAGAATCAAAATGTTTATGATAAAAAAAGCTGCTTAAAAATCGCATCAAATTCAGCGAAATGGAAAAGAAGCTCAATTAGCAAAACCAATTTACCAATAACAACGCTGTCGGCGAAAGTCAAGGAGCGGGAGTGTGGTAAGTGTGAGTCTATTATAAACTCTATTATGGATCGTATGCTAATAAAGTTGTCGTCTCTCGTTTGTATTTAAATCTTTATATCATTGTGTGTCTGCTGTCCTTGCAGTCGTAATCATTTTATTTTTTTTTCTCGGTATTTTTGTAATGTAATGATGACAATGATGGGGAGAATAGCGCCAAACACAACGTTGTTAAGATAATATGAATGTTTCTGTGCATATTTTAGATTTTATGATATGTGTAGCAGTGTGTGTGTGTGTGTGTGTGTGTGTGTGTGTGTGTGTGTTAAAGACTATTTGTATAGATGGCGCCAACTTGCATAATTCAATTACATCCGATGTAGACTCATAAAACTAAATCAAAGGAAAACAAAGCGTCACGCTTCATTTAGTTTAATGCTCCCGCATTGTTTGTTGGCTCAAGAGCCGACGGCACTACAGGATGCTATTTGCTAACAAATACAACAACAGCAACAACAACAACAGTACAACTAACAGCAACCAGAATTATAAAATAATAAAAACCTACAACAAGTGAAGAACAACATGCAACCGATAACACAATTGTTGGTTATTGTTTTGTTTTGTTTTTTTTTTGGTAGAAAACCACTTACCAAATCTGAATTTATACGACAAATAGTTTGACTACAGCAACAACTTCTTACTTCTGTGCAGACGACAACATGCATGATGCATGAACTTGTCTTTGGGAGTAAAAAAAATAATAAGAAAAAATAATAGGAGGCGTATAACAACTTAAAAGCATAAAACTATTTTTAAGCTTAAAAGGAAGACAAGAAATGAAAGTAAAAAAGTCTTCAGCAAAAAAAAATCTCATCTTACAGGCAACTTTTCCAATGGCGTTAAGTTGTGGCAAACTTGTCGTCACAGTCTATGCTTAACAAAGCGCCCAATGACAACAACAACACCAACAACAAAGATGTCATCAAAATCAACTACTACAACAACAGCGTCAACAACTTTAAGAACAGCTAGAGAAACAGCAACAATAGCAAAACTTTGTGGTTTAGTTTTGCAAACTTTTTAGCTTGACTCGACAATACAGCCATTTTCAATGCGGTTAAATCACAAGCTAAAAAGAAAAAAAGGAAAGGAAAACGCACACAAACTGATTGCTATTGCAACTCATACTATTCGCTTGAAATCAAGCTTTAAAAGAGCTGTCTGATTTTATCTTCACTTAATATGACTACGAGGAGTTTTTCTTTTTCGTTTAAGAAAAATTCCCCACAAACATTCGGCAAACAATTTACGAGTATTAACAATGTAGCACCTTCACGCTACTGTACATATTTCGCAAATATTCGAACGAAACTTCAGTTATCACGGTTTGATGCTGCTTTAAAGCACAACTTATTTTGCACTACTTTTTACCCTGAAGCTGAAACGAGCACATATTTCTGGCAAAAGCGCCCGCCACATTAATGGCGTTTGATTTTCTAGCAAAAAAGTACAACATTTATTGCACTTTTTATTGAAAATTAATTATATTTTGATGTTTTGAAATAGAGAGTTTATTAGAAATTATTGTATAATCATTTACGAGGCAAAATTTTTGTCTTAAGAAAACATTGAATTGCAATTTGTTTGATAAAATGTAAAAGAAATGCCAATTTCTGTTTTAGAAAAGAAAACGCCATTCAAAGATACTTTTTAAAATGTAATTTTTGAAAGAGATTTGTTTTTAAGAAAATTTTTTAAAAGGTATTTTTCACGGTATTTTTTTAAAAATTCAAGTATTTTTAAGGATCTTTTTAAAAAAAAGTTTTTACTCTTATAAGATTTTTTTTTGAAATTGCATTTATAAAAGAACTTTTTCTTAAAGTTATTAAAAGGCATTTTATAAGGTTTTTTTAAGGTTTAGTTTAATAAGATACTTTTTCTAATAAAAAATTTCTAATAAAAAATTCGCTTAATAGATTTTAATATAAAAACATTTAAAATATTATATTTAACTTCAAAAAACTTCAAAAAGTTTTGTTTGTTGAGGGTTTTTAGTAAATATTTTATTTATTTATAGCTGCGCAATTATTTTTTTTTAACATAAAGGAAATTTTCAGTTCGGCTACATGTCGCTCTTTTATTGTCGTATCTCAAAAGAACTCGATTAATATTTCAAAATTGCACACATCAATGGAAAAATAGAAAAAGTATTCTCTCCTCAAAAGGTGACTAAACAAGATATTTGTATGAATTTCATACACACGATAAAGAACGATACGACGAATAATTCAGCAGTCTTAACTCAAAAAGTCACGTTTTTGAGATATGACAAAATTGCAATAAAGGAGCGATAAGTATATTATTTGCAAACAAGAGTCTAAATAAAAATGAAATACATATTAGAGTCCCTGAATTCAAATTACATGTTATACGAATTATTATAAAGCTAAAGCTGGTTAATAGAAGTGGAAAACGTACCGGTTAACAGATGATGTAACCGGTTAACCGAAGCCCGGACAATCAAGGTTCAACTGTACTTTTTTCAATGATACTTTTGTAAATAGTGCCTTTTCAACAGATGGTTCTAATTCAAAGTTATTTACCACTTGAGAAATTAAATTGTGAAGAAGGAAACATTTTTTATTGTAATACGGTGTTCAGACATACACATTTAATGAGTTTATCGCAATAAATACCATTATTGAGCTCAATATTCCATACAAAATATTA
Organism: Gymnocheta viridis; assembly: GCA_956483585.1. NCBI lineage: Eukaryota > Metazoa > Arthropoda > Insecta > Diptera > Tachinidae > Gymnocheta > Gymnocheta viridis. The sequence continues at coordinate 88,730,581 of OY101443.1, read as the reverse complement.
ATTTAATTATTGTTCAATAAGTACGAAATTGCTATAAAATTTAGTAAAATTTGAAATGCAACACTTCTTGCAGGAAATGTCAGCAATGAAACTGTACTGACTTACTATTGACACAGTCACCGGTAGTAGTGACTTACAATACCCCAGACATTTAACATGAGCGTGCCATTGAAAATCCACTACTGGCATTGGTACTATTGACTAGGTAGTTCTTTTAGGGCCATATGTAGACATTGGAACCAGTGATTCACTAGTACGTTTTAGAAATTCTAGTCTACAATTTTGAGTACTTTTCTGAAGTAGATGTGAATAATGAAAATGTAAATTTTATTAAATTTTCGAGTTTAATTAAAAATAAAAGACTAAAAGGCGGTCGTTTGAAATATATAGGTGCTTAAAATAAGGTACTAGTTCATTTCAGTCTTTTTATAGTTTTCTTATAGTGACAATGACGCCAAATGGTCACTGAATAGTAGACAGAAATGGTGACTTGGGTACACATGCCGCCAGGTTTCCTTCAGGGCTGTTCACTTGTTGTTTTTACTAATATTATTATAAATTATTAAATATTTTTATTTATGCAGATGCTTCCAATTCATCAACGGCATTGTATCCTGATGCACCATCATCACTATTATCACCGTGTTCCTCGTCTCCTGAACCGAGTACGTCAACGCAACAGCACATAATATTAATTTAATTTTTAAATAGGAACTTATTTCCATTTCCGTAATTTTCAAAACAAATTTCAACGACTAAAATAAAAATTATTTTATTTTCTAAATTTAAAATGATTATTGAGTAAGCCAAAATTTAGTATATCTGAACACTAAAATAATTTTGTCAATAAACCGAATATTGACTCAATTAAGAATGCATGTCTGAACACAGTATAAGATGTACATTTTTTAAAAGTTACTTTTTTAAATACTTTTTTTAGGCGTTTACTTTCTAAAGTGCTTCTTTTAAAAGGTATATTTTTTCAAAAGAATTTTTTATCAGCCCAACTATAAACAGAAATTCCTCATGAGATTTTTCCCATTTTCCTTTTCTTCTATTATGAATAAAAATTCCCTCATTTTACTTTTTAGTCCGCTTTTATAAACCGTGTAAAAGGCAGAAAAACTAAATAAAAAGTTAAAAAGTAATTATTCTAAATATATTTAAGTTTTGGGTTTTCTCTAAAAAAAATTCCCTCTCAAAACAGAAGGGAGTTTGAATTAATTGGAGAAATTTTTTCTCGAGAAAAACCTTTCGTCATGAAATAATTGGGCTGCATAAGAAACTTTTTCAAATATTCCTCTCAAAAGGTTTTGTTTTAATATTTTCTTACGATATTATTTTTGCGTTCTTGAGCCGCATTATGTGACACAGGGAATCGGCTCCTGGTGACATCTGACATCTGCTCGAGAGCGGGATTACAAATGGCATGAAATCATTTTCACGCCTGTTTAGAATTGTGACCAATGATATATTTCACATTCATGTTTATTATTGTCATCCAAGAAACAATTCTTCACAAGTCGCTCAAATGTTTGTTGGGACACTCATGTAGAACACTCTTTGTGTATAAAAACATGCAATGTAAAAACGTATGTATGTGCAATGGAATGTGCTTGTGGTGTCCAAAATTTTCTATTATTCAAATCAACAATTGTGCGAATAAAATAACATTAAAACTTATTTCAGTGTCTATTTTATTTTATTTTTTTTTTGTTGTGTCACTTACGTGTAGAAAAACTATTTTTCATAAAAATTTTTGGAGTGCCGCATATTTGGTGAGACAAAAAAATATTTATAAAGAACTCGGTAATAGAGTTTTATGCTATTAGGGGTGGCTACCGGGTAGTGTGTGTCTGAGTACGGCGGGTTGAGTTCCAGTCTGTTTCACTTCAGCGGAGGAAGGTCTGCTACACAGTGTTCAGTAAATTGGGGAAGAATATAATTTGTAATTAATTTTAATTTATACTGGTCACTGATTGCTCTCAATGCGAAGCCCGCTCACCGCTGAATCTATAAATTTTTATTTGGCATATTTTAAGTTTCTTGTTTGAGTCATGTTTCCTGTTTGCTTCCAATAAATTTTCAAAGTTGGCTCTGACTCTACATGATTTGTAGATCAAACCAAACAATTTGAAAGCAACGCCATAGAAATAACAGATATTTTGATGATGTTTTGTAACTAGACTTTTTTCTCGCTCCCTCGATGAGCGCCTGTTTATCAATTATTCTCTAAAATTTACATCTTTGTGATCATTTACAACTTTTTTTAGAACATCTTTTCTCAAAGTGTAATATTTTTATAGTTTTTGTTTGTCTGATTATTAGTGATGGGAAGTAATTTTAACTCAACTGATTGTTCCGCAAGTTGTCACATAATGTTGCCAGACAAACAAGAAAGAAATATGAAATGAAACTTAAAGTAAACAGATAAACAGAAGTTATAATACGTGTACACACACACATACATACATACACACATACACATCCACAGAGAGATGCAATTACATGTAAATAAAATTGTAGATGCAAACATAGTTTGTGAAATTCCAACTTGCTAGACAGTCCCACAAAAAGACACACAGAGAGAGAGACAAGACAACAATTATACAACCAGTCAAGTCACAAAAAAACCTTCAGACATTCCAACCCATTTCGCCAACCAAACGAACAGACCAGACCAGACCACACCGCCTTCCCGCCTGTCTACACAGCTGACAGTTAGCCAAGCAGCCAAATAACCAGTCCCATTAAGACAATTTCTTCATTGTCAGATTTGTGATGATGCCAAGAATTAAGTGTTGGCGCATTATTATCTTTAGAACTTCATAACTTTAAACTCATAAAGTTAAAGATGAGAAATGAGAGTTGGCAGCCAACATACGATGTGAATCTGTTCACTTTTCGTTTATTGCTTGTTCCCCTTCCGATAAAGTTGCTTTTAGTTTCAATAATAAGATTTTGTCAACCTCCCTTTTCCTCCTTTCCCCCCACTTCCACACATCCACACTTCGCAATACAGCACAGCTCACACCAAGAACAAGATTTAAAATTATGAAACTGCTGCTGGCTGGATGACTGGATGGTTGGGTGCTATTTGAAAAGCTCTTAACTTCAATTTGAATGAGTTTAAATAAAATCAAAAGGAATAAAAATAAAATATATAAAACTGCACACTTGTGCTTCCTTGTACAAGGAAATTATTTACTTTGGGGTGGGTTTGAATAAAAACGAAATGTGATGTTTCAAATTGGTTTTTATTCATTTATAAGGATCTTGATGTTTTTATGTTTCTGTTGTTTGAACTACAATAAATAAACTCTACACACATGCGAACATTTGGCTGTTTTTGAATATAAAAAAAGCGAAAAACCGAAAGACACACACATAAAGAGACAGACAGAGAGACAGACAGATAGACAGGCGAATAGTTAAACATGTTAAGAACATATAAACGACAATAAGTGTTAAATGTAATGCGAGATACTTCTCATACATATCACGTCGCCTCCTCCACCTCTGTTTTATCATTTAATTATATGCAGGATATCAAGGAATGAACTCAATTGTATTCCAGAAGTTCGAATTTGTTTCATTTACAACAAGATTTTTTAGGAAGACTAAAATAAATAATCGTTTTATTGGGCGGATTATTTTTATTTTTTTGTTTGATTAAGTAGTTCAGGGAGTAATTTTTTACAACACAGTGGCAAAACAGTTTAATTTTAAGTCAAGACAATTGAGTTTTAAGTCTCTTGACTCAAACTTGATTGATTTTTATTGAGCTGCGAATTCAGTTGCGGCAACCAACCCATTTTCTGTGCGATTTATTAGTTTGCAAATTTTGAAAATCTTATATTAATCTGCTGTGATTAAGAATTATTTATAGTGTAGATAGAATACCAAGTCCATTCTTCAACATGATCCTGCACCTAAACAACCTCGTTTTCTTTCGTTTGCGCTACTGAATGATCATGTCAGTGTAAAAAGAAATTACAAAGTTTCAGCGCAGTCTCTTTGGCCTCTGTTTAACAATCTGTTAATACCACTTTAAATTAAAACTAAAGAGTGTCCCAAAATTAACGCCAGACTTGAATTTTTCGCCATTTGTGCAGTAAAATATTAGTAAACCTGAAAAAAAAAAACAATTTGACAGTTGACAGTTCACTGGTTGTAAAAGTGAAGCATTGCACGGCAGAACAACGTGCTTGGGACACCCTTTATTTTTATTAATCCTGAAAATAAACAAAAATTTAGTTTTGCCATCAGACACATCGACTTGAAATGCAAAACAATTTAGAAAATGAGAGATAAATTAGAAGAAGTCCATGGCGGCTGATCGACACCAACCATTAGGAAGGATTAACTTCAATTGTGTAAATGAATTTAAACCTGACCGTTAGAGCTGCGCCAATTCGTTCGTTTCAGTGATCGGTAATTTTCGTTCAATTAGCAGAAATCAACGCGTTCGTTGAATCGTTCAATTTGAACGACATTTCGGCAACAATTATATTTTTTAAATAATTCAATATTTTTTAAGAGAATCGGGTTGAATAATTTTATTTAAAAAAATGCATTTACTAATTAAAAATCTTATTTAAGTTCATTTTAGAAACGATTTCTTGTTCTTTTGACTAGAATATTATACGCTTCATTTAAACTTACTTTTTATGTGTTGATGCTCAAAAGAAATATTGATTTAAGCTATAAACACATTCACGACAGCAGGCTACCGACTACAAACTGTCAAAAATGGAATACATGTGTGTACATACTCGTATATGAAAATGATTATTTGTTGTCCATGCTACTTTTGTCGTGTAGTCAAATTAAACTAAATTCTATTTTTGCTTGCTACGAAATAAAAAAAAATTGTTGACAATATAAAAAAATATGTAACGCAAATTAGCTTTTAATTAATTAAAGCTTTTTCCATTCTCAAAAATGTTTGCAAAAATTAGCTTTAAAGGAAAATTATAGTTTTGAATTGTAGTTATTGAAAAAACAAAACTTAAAAAAAGGAACAAGAAATCTAAAGTGGCACAACTGAAATACAAATGAATCAACTGCTTATTATGCAGCTGTCGTTATCAAAATAATTAAGTAGCTGGCTACAGGGCAACATTTGTAGCCAGCGACATTTGTAGGCATGTAGTCGTGTAGCCTGTTGCCGTAAATGTGTTTGTAGCTCTACGCAAACTTTTCAAAACCACTCTTATAAATACACAAAAACTCAAATGGAACAGAAGAGTAGAACATAAAAAAGATCCATGAACGAAAGTAAATTTGGTATAAAAAAGGCAGCTGAACGAACGGACACAATTTTTAAGTCCATCTAAAAAATCGAACGGTGCACACTATTGAACCAAAAGCGTTCATGAGCTGCACAAATCTATTGGACTTCAACAAATGCTACACGTGTTGAAAATTAATTAAAATTTAACACCCAAGAAATTCATTTTTCTATGTTTTCCCAAAGGCCTAAGAGTTACCCTCGTATTACGGGCTTATTTCAAAAGTATTAAACTTTTCTAATGTTGTGTCTGGCCTTAGAAACTGTTTTTTAGGAACATATTTTATATACGAGGGTGGATCAATAAGTCCGTGTGAAACTGTATGAAACAAATTTTTTTGCAAAATAAAAATTTATTTTTCAACATAATCTCCTTCTTACTCAATACACTTAGTCCAACGTTTCTCAAGTTTTTATATCCCTTCCAAAAAATATAATTTTTCCGAGGTCCTTAAAATAGGCATTTTAGTTTGGTCAATAATTTTATCGCTGGAACTAAATCTTTTTCCACCGAGACATTTCTTTAGGTTTGGAAATAGGAAGTAGTCACTACTTGGGGCTGAATCCGGAGAATATGGCGGATGAGGTACCAATTCGGATTGCGGTTAAACAATTCCAAACAATCCATTGAAGTTGTCACACGTTTACGTTTATGGTCAATTGAGAGCAAACGCGGCACCCATCTTGCAGACAACTTTCTTAAACCCATCAGATCATTTAAAATCGAAACCACACTTTCATATGAAATGTCTCAAATGGCATCAACAATCTCACGCACTTTTACTCTTCGATCGGTCAACACCATATCGTGGATTTTTTCGACATTTTCGGGTGTACTGACTTCAGAACGTTCAGCGTCGTTTGTACTTGTGCGACCACAACGAAAGTCTGTAAACCACTTTTTTACCATTGAAATCGATGGTGCAGAGTCCCAATAGTATTTATGGAGATTTTCCTTGGTTTGATTGACGGTTTTTTTCGCAAAAAAATAATGTTCACTTTTTTCCATTTTTAGAAAAAATTTACGAGGTTGTATGTTTTGATCAGCTGTTAAACGCAAAGTAAATGACGACACTTGCTCAAAATTTAACAGTAGCCTATTAACTTAATGGGAACAGTGTTGCATTTCATATAACTACGAAGGAAGTTCGAAAAGTCACGAACTTATTGATCCGTCCTCGTAGCATCTCAAATAATTTCAATTATATTTCAGAATACCCAAAATATACTGTTTGGCAGGGCATGTTCAACTCAAACTAGTCAACACATGCCAGCTATAAAAAAATAATTCTAAATTTAGAATATGTACGAGTACGTACATTAATTGGAGGCTACGAACGCCCAAAGCTATTTAGGTGGGCTTTACAAGAACTTTCGGTTACTCGTAAGACAATATCTCTAGCACTTTGTGCCAATGCAATATATTTGCAATATGTGAACTTGACAGCAGCAATTTAACGGAGATGAAAGAACTTTTTGGGATGAATACCTTAATGTTATTTTAAATATTCTAAAATGAATCCACAAAATGTGACACAATAGATGTTCGGGAATGAAGTCTTTTAATTAACTCCCGTTAAATTTCCACACACAAACTCAGTTGTGGTATTAAATTTTTGGCGGTTTTTGTCATTTGTTATATTTTAAACACACACATCCACACGCACACACACACACATGTGTGTACATCCTTCATATCTTCTTCGGTATCAGAGAGTTAAAATTTGCAACCAGCAGCACACCCCTTCACTTCACTTAACTGCACACTCTGTCAGTCTCACTCGCACAAAGTAATTAACAATTTTACAAAATATTGGAACACGTCCAATATGGGTTCACACTAGATGTGCCACACTTCTGTACGGATGTGTCTGTCCGTCCGTCCGTCCGTCCATATGTGGTTTGGGTTGCACAACAGAGTCAAACAATTGCTTTGTACGACTAGAATTCGGTATGAGCTGACAAAACTGCTCCTCTCCAACATGGAGGAAAAAAACAAAATTTTAAAGAAAAAAGTTGTAGACGTAAAACAAGTCGTTATCACACTTTAATTTACGTTACGTGATCATATGAGCAACAAACACAATTGAGATATTTTTTCTTTTGCAATCTTTTGTTTTATTATTTTGGGAAAACTTGGCACTTCCTTCGTTATTTCCTGATTTAACAAAAGCGTTTATATATGCATGTCTATATTCAGATATAAGGACTCGTATATTGGTGTGTGTGTGTGTGTGTGTTGGTGGTGCATAAGAGACTGCGTGTGTGTGTAAGAGGAGCTATTTAACGAGTGTACCAGACTGGCAACACCAGTAGACGTTAATAATAAAAATTAAAAAATAATAATAACAAAATAAACACATATTTATATTTAAAAAAAATTAGAAACAAGCAAAAAATTGCGAGCAAAAAAACAAATTTAAATACCCACAAAATTTTGACACGAAATGTAGTTTGTAATTTACTCGTATTTAACAGGACGAAAAACAACTTTGGAATGTTTTTGGTTTTAAAAGTTTGCTTCCGAAATGCACAACAACCAGTGACTGTGTTCAGACACACATGTTCATTTGTAATATACGAATAGTAACGTGTTTGAGGAAATAATATCCAGGAAATAATTATCATGAACACAAACGTATAATTTTAATTCGAATTAAATATGAAATTAACTTTAAAATTGTAATAAAAATTTTAATAAAATATGCTGATGATGTAAGTTGAGAAAGAAATTGTTTGTGCAATGAAAACTGTTGTGTTAGTAAGGCCTGCCGGCGAAAAGGATTGGTTTTTTCATATGGAAACCTTTTACAAGGACGAACCACATAAAAAAAATTAGCAAAGATTTGAACTTCTTCATAAATGAGAGCTGTAAGCAAAAACAAATTAATAGACGGCTTCCATTCGTTGCCTGAAATTAGGTTTCTGTGACTTCGATGGGTGTACTTGAATGTGGGCATATTAACTAGAGATGGGATTGTAAGCAACCTTCCACTCACGCTCACAATAAGAAATTTTACCATGCACGCTCATGCACGACCTTTTGGCTCACCTTTATGAACGCTCCCGTAAGTGGAAAGAAGCTAGTCACAACCATGAAAACTCACGCTCACGAAATACTCACGAATAAAATCGATAAAATAATAAAAAAAAAATAAAAATTAAGCGAAAAAATTACAATAAAGAAAAAAATTAAACCACGAAAGAAAGAATCACGCTAAAAATGTACCTATGCACGCTCCCTTACGCTCAATTTTTTATACTCACGTTCATGCACGCTCATGTGATTGATGTGTGACTACGCATGGTTCACGCTAATTACGTGAACGGTGCTCATCTCTAATATCAAGTTTAGTTTTGGCAGGTGCGCAACTTTAATTTCGCAACAATAACTCAACACTTGTTGTTTGATTAGTTGAGTTTGTCAATTCATCAGGCTTCATACCGGATTGCTGAAATGGAAACCTGGCTGCATTCGAGAAATTCCGCGGAAATCGCTTGATTCAGTGATAAAGCTGATTTTTGATAAAATTACCATGACAATCATCGCAATTAACATTTTTAATTTTCTTCTCAATCCAAAGCTAAAGTTCATAAAGTTTTTTTTCAAACAGAATTGGACAACAGACAACATTCTAAAGAATAAAGGAAACGTTATTTTTCATTTGCCATCGGCCAAAGTCATCAAGTAGTAAAATCAAACAGAGTTTTGCTCATTAAACACACTTCGCTGCACCTTGTGGAATTTTTAGATTCTTATTATTATTCACAAAATCATAGAAATTGTTTAAATAAATTATTTTTGTCGTCGAGTGTCGATAATTTGAGACTCGTTAATTAGATTCTTTCGATGTTGTTTATTTTTCAGGACCCTTGATATACAATCGATTGATCGAATTCGAATGTCATTCGGAACTTTAGTTAATTTGCAGTTTTTGCAATGAGATCCTGCTCGTCGATATTCTATAATTTAAAGTTGCGCTTTTATAAGAATCTATCATTTTTACTACTTTCATGAGACTCTGGCTCATTTTAATTTTAATTACCTCTCTACTTTGTTATTTGAATCGTCATTAGTTTAAGCTGTCGGCTATTGAAACGTTTGCTCCGTTTCCTAGAGTTTCAAGTTATTTAGAGTCGACTGTAAATCTGACCAAGTGGAGAAAGGATGGTTGCTAATTATGTTCCAGGTATCATCGACAATGAACATTCATCGGTTTTACAATAAACTTTCGAATTGTGTGGTGTTTATCCAATGAAATTATAATTTTTCAGGATTAAGTTCTTCCGATTTAATTTTTCAAATATTTTATTTTTATTCGAAAAGGAGTTTTTAAAGCATGAAGTAATTGAAAAAAAACGGTTTTTAAGCTTTCGCGTTAATACACTTTTTCTAATTTTTGTTTTAATCAATGTTTCACAATTAAAGAAATGTGAACAACATTTTCTCTGCGGAGATCTGTATTCTGTAAAATGATCACATTAATTTAAAAAAACAAAACAAATTTAGTTTTTACTAGAGAATCGAAATCCCTTGAAACTGAGAAGAGCAGATCTATTTAAAAAATGAAGTGATTATTAAAAAACATACATAAAAATGTGAGTCCTTTTAAATAAATAAAGCTGCGGCAATAACTTGTATTCATTTGAGTTATTTTTCTTCAATAATATTTTCCTTAAAAAAAAACCTGTTAAGTATTTTGCCAAGAACAAAAAGTATAAAATTTTCTTACATTTTTTTTGGTAGTCAGAATATTTTTAACCCCGCTTATTTAAGAACGTTTTCTTTTTCCCTTTTCCCTTTTTTCTTTTTTTTTCTTTTGGTTACATAATTAAAATTTCAAAAAACGAACTCACCCTTGACTCAAAAATAAATTCACTTAATTATTTTTAAATCTATTGTCTGGCACAACAAATACTTTAAAAACACGTTGAAGTATTTTTGGATGTTGTTGCTTTATTTGCGAACAAATCCCATAATTATGCTGTCACATGCAGATTATTTGTTATTATTGCGGAAAATCATACAACAAAGAGTTAAAAATTAAAAAAGTGCAAAAGGACGAATATTTTTGAAATTTAATTTCACTCCTAAGCAAATACACGCGCATTCATATAAACAACAACTATTTAATGCTGACAAAAAATGCACACATTCACGCCCACACTCACACACTTTCATTTACAGTTGCAAGGTGAAACAGGAGAGGAAGAGGTCTTAACCTTAAATACGGTCCTTATATGAGAGATGGAGTTTTGTTTACAACAAAAGCACGTGTTAAACACTTTAAGGAGGATTTAAAATGATTGTTTTGCGAAAATCCAACAAGAAAAACGTTTAAAAAATTTTTCAAATTTTTTTTCTTCTTTCCACAGATTTTGTAACATTTATGTGGAACAAACAAGATGAAGTACAACAACAACGTGTTGTTGTTGCTGTAATTGGTAGTGCTCGTATTAGTGGCTGATATGATGATGCCTTGGCCAAAGTATGAACTGTATTTTGTATGTTAAGAGATTTTCATTGGGACCAACAGAAACGAAAGCTGCTTGAAGTGCATTATGCCGTGATAACAGGCCACTAATCTACCCCAAAATACCTTAAAAGAACTGAGTAAACGAGAGTGAACAATAGCAGCAGCAACAACAACAATATATTCAAGGCTTATCAAAAACACAAACACACTCCTTCGGTCATACAGGACACAAAAATCAACGTATTTGTACCCACTAAACGTCGTGCATTCTTGTTTGAATACAGCCCGGTTCCAGGGAAGACCCAAAAGATTTTTTAGGCAAACAACAAATTGAAGAGCAGCAACATCCGCAACAACAAAACATACTAAATCAAAACTCTGCTGTAGTTATTTCGTTCTTTCTTTCTAATCTTGAAAAAAAACACATGATTTTAATCCACATCCTGGCTGGCACTTGTATGTTCGAATGGCAGCAGGAACAACAAACAACCAACCCTCTGTTGCATCATATTTATTTGTTTCTCTTTATTTGTAGTTTTTATTGTTGATTTCAACTAAATACTAGACATTTAAATCTCCTGTACAAATTTGTTTTGTATTTCATTTTTTCATTGTTTGTTATTTCTTTTTCAGCTCCTGTTCAAATAGAATTTCATCGTACGTGTGCATGTATGTGTGTTTTTCGATTTAAGTTTTTATATTTGTGTATATAAAAATTGTTTCTTTCATTTGTGATGGTGATTTCAAGCAGAAGACAATAACAACAAAGTGCAAAAATTCACACCAAACTCTCCCTCCTCTGGTCGTCAATTGTATGCACAACTACTTTTATTCCACTTATGTATCAAAAAAAAAAAACTCGACTCGACTCAACAATGGCACACTTCAATATCCTGATTTTAATTCTGAGTCCGTGTTTCAGTTGTTTTTCTTTTTTCTTTCTTCAATTGCTTTTTCTATTAAATGCCAACTGACTGGCCTTTCAGCCAGCATCAGGTTCGTCATCATCCTGTGTGGCAGCAGCATCAGAAGCATCAGCAACAACATCATCGGCAGCAACCGTTTAAAGTAACAATACAAGCCAACATGAAGAAACAAAATTGTTGAACTAAAACAACTTTTTTGTAACTCATGTGCCGCGCCGCCAGTATGAGTAGCAAATATCATTTCAATTTAGCTTCCTTCTGCTGAGGCCACCAACCCCCCACCCAATTGCTATTTGCTGTATTGGAATCATATCAAGATCATTAAACATTAAAGACTCCAAGAGTTTTGTAACATTCGATTCTTTGTAAGGATATTGCAGGATGGTATGATTACTTGTTTTTTTTTTTTTGCATTCACACACTCGTAGTATCAGCCCACAAGGAAACAGTAACGTGTAACGAAATGAAAAGGCGTTTTTAATATGGAAAATAAACAAAACTTCGCACGTGACTCAACGTTATATTGTGAGTCTGAAAGATCCTTTCGTAAATACAGTTGCCTGTCTGTTGGAGTGTGCGTGTGTGTGTGTGTATGCGTGTGTGTGTGCTTAAACGTATAAATACACAAGTCCTGTATGGGGCTTTTTTTCTTCTTAAGTATGAACAAACATTTTTTCATTATTGTGAAACCGGACAATAACATGATGTTGCAATAAAACTTGTATGGGTACTTTGCCACAAACACACATGCACACACGCACACAGCCACTTGCAAGCACACACACACACACACACATATCACATGAAACAATAAATATGTGGTCGATTTGATAATTATATGAAATATGTTTGATAATTAGAAGACACCAGCAGTTTGCGGTTAAATATTCACATTAACCTTAATTGGCCTGCCGGTTCCGCTAGGAACCAACCAAAAAGAAAACAAAATCAAAAATTTGTTCAACAGTTCTGTGTTTAACTTTACGCTGTGACTTTTTTTGATTCAATTGTTGGTCTGCGTTTACGCACGTCATGTCGTATTGACATGATTGCTACTTTATAGGCGATAGGGTCGAGGGGAGAAGAAACGAGTACACACAAGCACGTGCTGTCATTGCGTTTTTCTTTCTCATTCGTAATTTTAAGTATGAAGGTATTTGCAAGTAAATGTCGTCAAATGTCGTGACATGACTCGTGTGTGAACAACAATGAAAGTTCAAAGAAGAAAAGCAAGAATCTTGTCAATAGGACATGACTCGTCTAAACACAGACTTATCAATTGCTCTAATCGCCAATTGAATCTACGTTTATTTAGCAAAAGCACGCTCAGTAGTAACTGACAACAGTGGCAAAAAGCATTTGTGCGTAATTGTGTGCATTGTAAAAAAGTTTTTGTGCTAAATTCTCCAAAATCGTAAAAGAAAAAAATATATTTCTATAATCTTTGTATTGTTTAAAAGACGCTGTAAATATTTGGAGTTAATATACATATGTAGTTTTTTGTTAATGTTTGTTTTCGTTTTCTTTAGTTGGTTCTTTGAAGAACCATCAGACTCCGAGAGTATAAAATTAAGAATTTATATGCGTTTTTGTAGGGTGACTTTTTTGTGGTTCTTTTAGTTAATTTTTTGAATATGGCGTGTAGAGTTCGAGATTTTCGAACACTTCTATCCCCTAGATGGTACACACATATGCGAACACAAGGAACATACACACTTGCAACTGTTCGCCGTTGACGGGTTCCACTGTGCAAATTACAAAAGAAATTCGACTTTGGCCAAAGTGAAGCAATATATTTTGGCTGATTTACAAACTAACGAGAACGCACCAACTATTGAACGGTATAACACAAAAAGGAAGAGAAGATGGAAAGTATTCAGTGTCCAAATATTGTGCATGAGTACAATAAGTATATGGGTGTCGTCGACTATCTGGATTCTTTTCTCGGTCGAAGCCATATACAAATAAAATCACGGAAACGGACAAATGGTTTATTTTATTACATGTGTGACATGGCCATAATAAACGCCTGGATTTTGTACATCACTTTGTGACATCACATCATGCAGCGACTAATCCAAAAGAGTCAAAGATGATGCTGCTCATTGCTTAACAAAATCTGCTAATGCAATGAGAGCAGGAAAAGTCGACCAAGTAATCTTTAGGCTCAAATTGTAGCAAAATGTCAGCATCCAATGTCTGCATCTGACACGAATTTGTAAATGAAGACAAATCACGATGCAAAAATCTGAAATGTACATCCCGAACAAAAGTTCCAAACCAAAAATATGATGTACATTTATGATTATCAACAGCAAAAAAAGAAATCACTTTGCTAACTTTCATCAAGACTAAAAGTACGGTCACACTTGCAAAATATTTGAAGAAAAAAAACGTGACCAGCAGACAAGCTAAATCTGCATTTTATTTAATTCCAATATTTTTTTTAAATATGGGTTCGCATTTATTAAAAATAATACAAAAATCGCATTTTGCGCCATAATTGACTTCAGTTTGTGATATAAAAGCCAAGTTAACTCACTCTAACCCGAAGCAAAAGTAGTGGTTACGTTTTTTTGGGCAAATATTTGCCAAGTGTGTCCGTACCTTAAATGTTATTTCTGATAGCTTTATATTATTATTAGTGATTTTGTCTTTTATATTTCGTTTAGTTTTGTTTAAAAATTATTGTGTGCTTTGGTTTTAAATTTTGAAATTCAGGTGGCTATTGGTGCCTCCAGGAACCAACGAGGTGTTTTTTAAATATTTGAGGTAAATACCACTTACGAAGAAAGTTGTAGAATAAAAGTTGTTTAGAACTGCAAGTTTTATAACATTGATTTTTCTTTCAGAAAATAATAAAAATCAGGCTGTTAAGGGTGAAAGAAATGCTTGTCCAAAACTTATTTAACATTAAAACCCGAAAAATTAATATTTGCTGCTTTGTTTGTTTGGTCGTGTTCTATGTGCGGTGAAATTTAAACTCACCAGCATTAATTCCCTTTAAATTAATACTTGGAGCCAGCCATTGGTTGCATCTCATGTGTCCTTTTCTTTCTGCTTTTGTTTTTTTTCTTAAGTTAAACTGTTTGTGCTTGATCAAAACTTAAGCGTTTGATCGTGTTTTTTCTCACTTGTTTTATTTGATTTTTAATATGAAACATCAATTCTCAATGACGAATTTGCAAAAAGAATTTTGAATTGTTTATGAAATGTCCAAAGCAGGATATATGACCCCAATTGCAAAGCAAATTTAACTGAAAGCCACTGAAAGAAACGGCCACGTTTAAATCACATTTTTTTATATTTTTGTTAAACGATTTATCAAACTGCCCACTAGCGCTTCCATGAGTATGCTGAAGTAGCCATGTTAACCAACAATTAAATGTTTCATATGCTTTTTAAAAAGGGGGCGTAAATTGCACACACTTACAGAAATAGAGGCGGATGGAGATAAACGCAAATAAATACACTCATGGCCCAAAACAGCAGCATGTTAAACTAGCAAATACTACAAGGATTCGTATAAACTATTTCTCTTAGGCAAAAAAAAAAAAAATAACAAAAGCAAACAAACTGACCAGTATGTGTTTGTCTGTCCGTCTGTCTATCTGGCATATGCCTTGTGCAACAAAGAAACACATCGGCTTCCTTGCTTATCAGCATCTTATGGATGTGCGGTCTATATGTAGATGCCAGGCAGTTTCTACTCTCACAAAGAGGATAAAATATATTAAAAGGCATAAATTTTACTTAAAACTAAAATGAAAAAGCGACTAGAATTTTCCTCTTTTTTTTGCCTTGATTTGTAGATACGAGTATAAATGCTGCAGTTCTTTTGTTTTTTTTTCGTGGCTTGTAGACAAGAGATTGGATATGTTTTATCGATGAAATAATTTTGCAGTTAAAGATAGAAGCGAAATGGTAAATGACTTTTTAAATATTTTGTTTGCTGTCAAAGTCACTTGTTTTATAAAGAAAGCGATGCACTGTTCCTTTTAGTATAATTTAAAAGGGAAAAGAAAACTAATTTATTTAAATTTGCAACGGCCACTGGGCTGAATTGTATTGTATTGCAAAAAAACAAACATGTTAGAACTTCCTTTTGAAGGAAAATTAAGGACTTCATAACCAGCATGACTACAATACTCCCTCTGCAACAGTGTGGCGCTTAATAAAGTTATTAAAACTGCACTGTAAACACGCTAACAAACCAACCTCCGACCTGTTCATTTGATAACCTGTGCCCCCATCTTCCTCCTTCACAAACAAACAGGTACAACTCTCTAATGTTTCAATTTCTTTTTATAAAACATCGGTTTTGCTTGTAGATAAATATCTAATAATATTAGAAATTAACTTAATAATTACCATAATGCAAAAGGATAACAACGAACACACACACACACACGCCACAGACACATACACATGTGCAACACAACAAAGTGATGTTCGTTTATAACTGCAATTTATTTTATTTACTGAATTCACTTTGTGCACAAGCGGCAAATAATTGCCAAATCACTATTTTTTTGCGAACAAGGACGTCATACGGGCACAAATGAAAAATTAAATTTGAACAAAAAAAATAGAAAAAAAATATCAAACAAAACTTCAACAGCCACAAAAAGAATAAAATGCACAAAGAGAAAAAAGGAGCAACAACAAGCTCAAAAGCAGTAATAAACAGAGTAATTGCTTAATTTGATTATGTGTTGGCATAAACAACAAAAACACATACAAACACACTTGCACTCACACTCAAATTATATATAAATTGCCGGAAGTTGGCAACAAATAAAAGAGCCAAAGAACAAAAAAGAAAAAAAAACCAAAAAAAAAAAAATTAAAATAAATGGGAAACACAAAAGGGGTGAACAGACATAAAATAAATACATACATGCATGCATGCATATGCATGCAATTACCTGCACTGTGGGCAAGTGCAAAGAATTTGCAACAACAAAAAGAAAAAATTAAAAAAAATTAAAATTTAAATGGCAAATTAAAAATAAGAACACGGAATAAATTACATTCTTAAACTGACACATCAACCCAATTATGATTAACACATCTCTCAATGAACTAAAAAAATCCAAAAGAAATTCAGAAGTATATCAACAGAGATTTTAAGAAATCCAATACAAGTTAAACGAACACGAATGCATCTACACAGTTGGCGCTAAGGGTTTCAAAAGGTTTAGCATTGTAGACAAACACAAAACATAAATTAATTCAATTTTACCCGAATGCAGCACTAATTTCACTACTGAAATAATAGCAATACACGAGTCTGTCAAATATTTTAGAAGACTGAAGGGTAAATTCCCAACCTGTGCTGAGTCGCTCTGAGTCTGCACAAGATGCCATAAGAACCTGCAATAATGTTCAATTTTACTCAATCATGATTAGACAATTTATTATTAAAAGACAACCTGACATTAAAATTATCTGGGCCAATGGTGACTACGGAATCGGAAGGCAATGAAACAACGGATGGATCCGCCAAGGCAGCTTTAACTGCTTGAAAAATATTTGCTGATGCTATAAAAAAAAATTTATAAGAAACTTATTCAATACAAAACTTAATGACAATTCGAACACAACCACTGACTGGTACAGGAAACTCAACCCCAACAAAGTTAATGCCTGCGAACTGTTCAAAAATATAAACCACAATCTGCTATCAAGAAGAGACCCAATTGAAATAACTAGTATTTTCTATGGGCCACGTAATCGATCGATATTCTAGTAATTAAATATTGAGCATTTACATAAACAAAACTGTAATGAACATGTACATCCAATTTTAATTTTCAATTCTTTGAAATCTGATCTCTTTTCCTTCTTCAACGTCACTCATTTGAAGAGAACAAATCTTATTACTCATATAAATATGTAGAAACTCTTAAGCACTCTGGTTTGCTTAAGTTTTTACTTGAACCAATACTTTGTAGTGGTCTCAACTTTAGAAGCCTTTTATTCATTTACTACTGAACCGATTTAAATAGTTTATAGTAGGGTTACTAAAGCTCAACAATGTCTACCATTTGGTAAAAGAATGAAAAAAATCGATTGGCAAACAAAGAAAAAGAAATCTAAAAATTTCTCTTTGCCTATTTATACAATAGATAGATAAGACAGAGACTAATTCACACTAGAACCTCAAACGCCCATATAATGGACAGGAACCTAACAAATCAGTGTCCATTCTGTTGATTCAACCTAATTATCATTGATAATTTTTTTCTCAAACTGTTCTCACATTAATTAATTTAAAAATACAAATCTCAATAAAAACTAATTTCCTCAACTAATAGACTCCACTTCGACCAATGACAACATTAAAACCTTTCTACATTAAAAAAAATTTTTAATCTAAATAATTTCATTTGAAACTAATAAAAAATACTGACCTTAAGGCCATCGTTGTCAAACCTCTCCTCTACTTATAATAATTTACTTTTAAGTGTAATGTGTAAATAAATAAATAAATAAATAAATAAATAATTATTCATAATCTGAAATAAAGAATCAACCAAATGGAGCAACATGGTAGAAAGTGCTTCGAAAGGAAGCGAAACTATTCCAAATCGATTTATAGATTTGGGAATTTTCAATAAACAAACATTAAAAATAAACACAATCGAATTGGTTTCCTTTACAAATTTATGCCCATCTGCAAAACCACTCAAGCGATTTTAAATAAATTTTGTGAGTATTTATGGCCGGCGATAGCTTGAAAGACAAAATGCTTTCGCAAAGGAGTTTTTGATCCAAAAATAAAAAAATTTCAAATTGGTATTCTTAATTTAAAACGCATCGTTTCAATTGCGAGGAACACTTAAAATCGTCCACTCAAAACAAGCTGAAAACGGGATTGCTTAAGAAAATGAATCCTGAAAGTTTTGAAAATGAGAATAAAATTCTCGTAAAAAGTGCGAAAAGTTTTAAATGGGGTTCACCAATCCAGACGATCGGTCTGAGTAGAAAATGTGTATAGAATTCAATTGAATAACCGAGTTATTTTGATATATATTTTATTTTTGTCAAGAATTTCTTCATTTTTTTAGTTAATGGGCGTAAGATCCGCCATTTACTCTTAATTTTATTAAAATTTTATTAATGATTCTCAAAATTTCCGCCGTCTAGCTTTTTCATTGAATTCCGATAGACATCCACATTCGCCGTTTTTTCTATTATTTCAATAGACTCCACTGTGGTCGGTCTTACTTAAGCTCATGTACTTTTAAGCGAATAAGCAAATTGCATTTTGTGATTAAATAAATTGGAAAGAATGAATCTTAAAGTGTGCGTGCCTGTGCTTCGCTCTTTATTGAATCCGGCCGGCACTTTGATGCAGTTACGCATGTAAGCAAAGCCAAGCAAAGCAAAGCAAGTGTGTGTTGTGGATGTGTAGCAAGAACTTTTCCATAATTTATGATATAAAAACATGTTCCCAGTTTCCTTTTGACGTGTTTTTTTTTGCTTTGGTAACAACTTAATTTATATTTAACTGGAATGTCGCCAATAACAAGGAATATAAATAGAAACTACAACAACAAGTGTAGTAATATTTACAAACTTTAATTGCAGCAACTGCAAACGAACCGACAAAAGAAAATATAAAAAAAAATGTAACAGTGCAAGCATTTGAACAATTTAGTTAAAATATTTTAGAGGAAAGAAACAAACACACACAGACACAGACACATTTCATACAATCACAGTTGACTTCAACACCTTCTAAAACCCCAAATCGGAAAACATGATCAAATCTCTGTTTTGCTTTCGTCCAAATCGCCCCTCTCACCATCCCACCATCCAGAGGTTTGCGTTTAGCATTATTTAAGTTAATGATAAGATTGAATGTGTTGCCTGCAACTGCTGCATGTTGCAAATATTTGCTGCAATTTTACACGCACTGCAAACACGAGAAACTCATGTAACTAGGACATCCATCCATCCACAGTGTGAGACATTCGAACATAGAAATTGGCTCAATTAAACCACAAGTGCATACACAACAATTACTGGTGGAAGTGTCGGTCGGTGGCGGCGGCGATGGTGGTCACAAGCCTAACAAATGAATGCCAGAGCAAAACATTTTTAAAGTTCACACTTTGGGAATGATGGAAAGTTAAAAGGAAAAACTTTTCTTTTTTAACATGTTTTTTGTTTTCTTTCTTTTTGTTTTTTTTTTGTTTTTGTTCAACAGGACACGATAAAAAGTTTGTACGAAAAGAAAAGAAAAATATGTTTCTCGTACTTGTAGAAACTTGTGTGTAACACTTACTTTGTTTAATTTTATATTGTTTTTAGCTTTTTAATGATTTTCTTTTTCAACTTTTTTCGAAGGTAATAAAATTACAAGTCCAGTTTCATTCATGTTTCCAGTTTCGTTTCCTTAATGCTACAAATTCAATTCAACATCAATTTACTTAGCAAAGATACACTAAGTTTTGCTGTGTGTGTTTACAAATTTATACATATTGTCGCTGACACAAACACACAAACACACATACATATAAACATACATTTTTTGATTTCATAGATACATTCATTCATTCATTCATTCCATTCTACATAAAAGCTTTAAAATGTGGCGCCAGACAAAATGTAGCAGCTAGTGAAACGAGTTTAACTAATAGTTTAAGTCATACCGCCATCCAGTCCTGCTCTCCCTGTTTTCTCAACCTCTATCTGTGATTTCATAAAAGCACCCTACAAATAGCAAACAATAGTTTTGGTTTATGCCGCTATAAGTTGATTGGTGTCATACTTCAGGAGATGTCGAAAAAAATTTTATCATCAAATTTTGTTTTAGAATAATTTTTTCGCTAAATAAATGAAATTGATTTTGAGTGATGAAACTCTTTATTTGGATTTTACAATTATTTCTATAAAATGGAAAATAATATATTCGTCAAATGTGCCCATTTTATCGAATTTTCCACAACTTTCCACAAGGTTTTTTTAGTAACTGTTCGCATTCCAGTCGAATATTATTCTTAAGGGCTGCGATTGTCTGTTGGTTGGTTGGCATAAATCCGCAACTTCAAGTAGCCCCAAAGATAGAAGTCTGGGTTGGTTAAATCGCGCGATCTTGCTGGCCATGACAAATCGCCAAAAAGGAGAAATTACGCTACCAGTACACACGTTCTATAACTTTAGTGAGAATTTCTCGCGTCGAAAAGATGTGAAAAAAAATATTCCATCATTTCTCGAAAAGTGAGAAAAAAGTGTGTCCGTAACTCATGTCGAAAACTATCAAGAGCTTACGTCGTTACGTTAGAAATGCATTATAGACAACTCCAAGCGGAAGTGAAATTTTATACGTTGAGAACGATAATCACAAATATCGTTGACGGCGACCAAAATCTTCTAACATTAAAAAAATTTCAACTACGGCGGCGAAAATACAACCTTCGGCTGTACAAAATAATGTATGGTGCGACTTTGATGTTTGTTGTTTACAATATATGCTTAGAAATTCGCTCGAAAGAAAGTGAAAGTACCGAGAAAATAACAAAAGCTGAAAAAAATGCAAAATGAGTTCAAAGTCCTTAAAACTGTAAAAAATTACGAAAAATCTAATAAATTACACAGTGTGACAAAAAAAAAAACCTGGGATGTGATATTATTTTTCTAGTGGTAGTAGTAGTAAATCGGTTAATATTCAACTAAGGTACAGACCTATAAGTGCATAGAGGTACGAAAACCCGGTTTTTACCCGAAACTCCAGATTTTGGGGGTGTCCCGGAAATTTCAAATACAAAATCTTGATCTACTCGACAGCAGCTACTAGAAAAATAATATCACATCCCAGGTTTTTTTTTGGTCACACTGTGTTAATGGATTAATAAAATTTGTATAAAATGTTTAAAAGTTTATTTTCATGAAAAGTTAAATAACTCAGTCAATAACTTATCTATTTTTAAACCCAAATATGCGTTGTAATCGTAATTAAACGTACTTTTTGAATAAATTCAATAGTATTATAGTAAATTTGTGTTTGCTCGACAATAACACCCAAATTTCTCAAATTTTCTTAGATAATTTATATGCGATTCGAAAGATCTCACTTTCTTCTTTCCAAATCTAGTAAGAAATTGAAAATCAATGACTATTAACAAAATTACAGGCTTATAAGTGCGCAAAGGTACAAAAACCGGGTTTTTAACCGTAAATCCGGATTTTGGAGGTGTCCGGCATATTTCACTATTGGAATCTAGTTTTACTCGACAAGCCCTACAAGAAAAAAAATATCAGTCCCCAGGTTTTTCTACTTCATTCAATTTTGTAACACTGTGTTATTTTTGTTGCTAAAATTACAAAAGTGCAGAAAATGCTTTAATCGACAAAAAAAATTATTAAAATCCGCTGAAATTGCGGGAAAATTGAAAAACTATAAACAATCAACGCGGGCTTTAGTCGTGTAGCAGCAGCGTTTTTCGATTTATCAAGAGCTTTTGATCTTGTTGATCATGAAAAATTATTTAAAAAAATTAGCATTAATTGGCCTTTCTAATATTTCAGTTAAATTATTGATGGAGATTTTAAAAGTAATATGTTAGATGTTAATTGTGGAGTTCCTGAGGGTAGTGTGTTGTTCAAGATATTTATTAAGGACATTGGGAACATACCGTTCAATGGAAGATTAATTTTGTTCGCTGATGACATTTGCTTACTCTATCCTGACAAACAAGTTAAGGTATTGCAAACACAAATTGAATGTGCTGCTGCGATACTATCAGAGTTCATTAGATTTAACAAACTGATACTAAATGCTGAGAAAACCAAATTTATTAGTTTCCGACCATACATTTTATGTAATAAGGAAAAAATGGCCGTTCATATTGAGGGTCGGTAAATCCAGGAATCTGATACAATAAAGTATTTAGGCATAATTTTTAATAATAAACTTCAGTGGGATAATCACATTGAATACATTAAATCTAAGATGTCTTCCGCTATTGGAGTGTTATAAATTTAAAAAGAAATTTGATTTTAAAACCAAGATGATGGTTTATGATAGTTTGAGTCATAGTCATTTAACTTATCTTCCTATAATTTATGGTTTTAAAAATAATTCGGCATTCAAGTCACTGCAATCAACTCAAAATAAATCTCTAAAATAAGTAACTCTTCTATTTCTATTCAGCAAAATTCACAAGTTATTAATCGCCACACAAGGGAAAGTCAGAATCTGTCCGTAACAAGATGTCGGTTTGAATTGTCTAAGCAACGAATTTGTTATGCTGAGCCATTAGCTTATAATAGTTTACCGAATTCTTTGAAGGATATTGTTATATTCTCCACTTCTAATTTAGATTTATTTTTTTTAAATATTGAACTAATATAACTAAACAATTATTTATGAACTTTATAAACATACCTCTTTTACAACTACAAGACAAAAATAAAGTAAACAAAAATGGAAAACTGCTTGATCTCAAAGCCAATGACTTTGGAAAAAGCGGGAAAATATGGAATATTTGTAATAATTAATCATCAGAGATGGAATTTCGTACTAACCGAAATTGATTTAACTTGTAAGAAATGCATAAGTTGCACTTTGCGTATTCTAATTCGTTAAATAATACGATTTAATAGTTGATATTCCGAATCACTAGTACACACAGTCAAAAATGGTAAAAAATCTAACAAAGAATGCTGATGAGATGGTGTAGCGACCTCGAAAATTGTTTCAAATAAAAAGTACTCTCTTAATAAAATAATGAATTTATCCAAAAATAATTTCTAAAATTAAGAAGATATGGATAACCTCAGATTTGAACTCAAGCCATTTCAATATAAATATAAATATAAGTAATAATTTTTATTTTTATTTATATTAAATATATTACTATTTTTATTTTTTTTATTTTTACTTTCTTATGTAAATATGTAAATGTAAAAGCCTAGTTGCCAATTTGCCTCTTTAATGCCAGCTTTGGTGCTGAGGCTACTAATTAAATTTTGTAATATAATTATTTGTTCAACGAAAATAAAAAAAATAAAAAAAATAGCGAAAATATTGAAATGACGAGAATTCGATAACAAGTGTAGGGATCTTCAGCAAACGAACATTACTGCCTTCGATGCGATGCTTTCAGGCGCTTACATGTCACTTGGCCATAAAAAGTTTATGTCTGACATGAACCAAAAACAATTTGCATATTTTTTCACTGGATAACAACTTAATTTAGATGTAGTGAATGCTGAAAGCACAAGCCAAGTTAAGCCAACAACAAAAAAATCTAAACATAAATATTAGCACACACACACAAGCGCACCCAAACACACACACACACACATAAAGACAAATAATAGTTAAATGTACATGAAAAAAGGCCATAAGTTAGAAGAATTTGGTTTGAGTTCGTTAAAATGAAGAAAAAAAAACAGTCAGTAAAAATAAATAAATGGCAGCCACGACAAATTTGTATCACTTTTAGATTTTCTGTCAGTCATTTAGAAACATAAAATCAAAGGGTTGTTGTCTTTTCCCTCGGTTTTGCCACCCACACACACACATTTAAGAAAAACAAATAAACTAAGAAATCTTAAAATAAATGGGCGGTTAAGCTAAAAAAGTAAAACCCCTCCAGCGTCAATGTTTATTCCAATATTTAGTCCAGCCAAGGCCATTTTTGTCTGGGCTATTTAGATTGCAAAGATAAAGATAAAAATATTGTGTAGTAAAAATAAAAGGAACCAGAAAGAACTTGCTGTCGCTTTTTACTTATTTCTTTATATATATTTTTTTCTTTAATATGAATTTTTGCAAAAGAAAAATTTCACTAAAATCATTTTTTCACTTTTCAGCACAGAACTACAATTTTCCATTTTAGTTTATCTTTTGCAACCCTTTTTGCCAATTTCATATGTTTCAGCCCCCCAGTGCATTTTTTTTCGTTCACTTAATTATCATAAACAACTTTATATGTTTCACTTCAAAGGATATTTTGGCATTTTTTTATTATTTCATTTTGTGCATTTTCAAAGGACGGAGACGCTTTTTAAAGCACTTTCTACTTTGGTACTTAATCAATTAAGTTTCCCCCATAAAAAAGAGTGGAAAAAATATAATAAACTGATTACAAAATAATATTTCACGGGTCAAAGGTACAATTCGTCCTGCACATGTGTCCTGCAAAAGTGTTTGTTCTTCAGGCAGAAAACATCAAATATTTTGTTCATTTTATTACTTTTTTTAGCAAAAAATTATGATTTCAAGCTGCAGGGAAAGTAAAGCAATAAATTTGTAAGCCGCACACACACATATCAGTTGCACTCACTAGGTGTACTTAAATATTACACTGTGCTACAGTGATTTTGATTTGCATACAGTTGTTCTCTTTTTTATTTATTTATTTATTTAAATTAATTTAGTCTATGAATATACAATTCTTACAGACTACTTATGTACACATAGATATATCAAATGATTATTTATTTAACGAATACAAAATACTACGTTTAATGGTATTATTATTAACGGAAAAATCCACAAAAGAATAAAGTTTATTAAAATCTCTGCAACTTCTTATAAACGGATCAAAGTAAGTATAGTTAGTTCTAAAGACTTTAATGGAGAGGGGATAGTAATATCGAGTTGGACGATGTGGAACATTAACCAATATTTGCGCAATTAAAAAATCTGAGGAAATATTACCATTTAACAAATTTAATACAAACATTACATTTAACATTGTTCTACGACTTTTTAACGATGGAAGCCTAATAAGAGTAAGTCTAGCTTGATATGCCGGAAGATTTAGTGGATCCCAATGTAAACGACGGAGGCAGAAAAGAAGAAACTGTTTTTGTACAGATTCAATGCTGTTAGTATGAACTTTATATGCTGGATCCCATATCACTGAGCCATATTCAAGAACAGGATGGACTAAAGATGTATAAAGATGTTTAGTAACGTATGGATCATCAAATTCTTTTCCCCAACGTTTAATAAATCCAAGGAGACAACGTGCTTTATTTACAGTTAGATTAATATGTTGTATGAAATTAAGTTTAGCATCAAATAGAATTCCAAGATCGGAAAAAACCTCAACTTTATCCAGCTCATTACCGCCCAACAAATAATTAACGTTAATATGTATTTTACGAAAGAAGCACATATGCTTGCATTTTTTAAAATTCAGCTTCATTAAGTTCAGCTCACACCAGGAATGAAAAGAATCCAAATCTTTTTGTAGGAAGGTATGATCTACGTAATTATCGTAGCTAAAGAATATTTTAACATCATCAGCATACAAAAGTATATACGAATATTTTATAATTTTAGGCAAGTCATTAATAAATAGCGAAAAAAGCAGAGGTCCAAGATGGCTTCCTTGTGGAACACCAGAACTAACAGCAATTGTTTTTGAAGTAACATTTTTAAAAACAACAATTTGGCTTCTATTAGTCAGATATGATATTATCCAATTTAAGCAGTTTTGAGTAAATCCCACATCAAGCAACTTTTTCACCAGGAGTTTATGGTTCACCTTATCAAAGGCTTTACTAAAATCAGTATAAACTACGTCTGTTTGTTTTTGTTGAACAAATCTGCGATTAATTAAAGTTGTAAATTGTAAGAGATTAGTAACAGTAGAGCAGCCTTTACGAAAACCATGTTGAGAAGGATACCAAAAAGTTTAGGTATTGTGCTTAATTTTGCAATACTCCTATAATTGCTGATATCGGATTTAATGCCAGATTTAAATAATGGGATAATAAAAGAGTCTTTCCAATTTTTAGGAAAGTAACCATACTTAACTGATAGGTTAAACATCATTGTAATAGGAACCGCTAGCGCCTCTGCGCATTTGATAAGGAGACAACTCGGTACCTTATCAGGTCCATACTTATAGGAAAATTTTAGTCTTTTCACACAATTTAGAACCGCATCTTCATCAAGGAATGGAATGGATATTTGCTGGTTTGGCAATTCATAAAAATAGTTGGACGCAGAATTAATATCATCATCCTTAACATAGGTGTCAGAAAAGAAATCCGCAAACATATTACAGATTATAACATCATTGTCAGACGCTGAATTATTTAACTTCATAACAGGAGGAAAAGGTGTTGATCTTCGTTTCGAGTTGACAAAGTTGTAAAAAGTCCTTGGATTAGATTTGAAATTTTTTTTCATTAATTGAGACCGTTTGCTCCCCAGCTGAAGAATAGCGAAACATCATCATCATAATAAAATATTGAATAATAAGCCTCAGTTCGGCTGACAAAATGTAGAGGTTAGCGAAGGTGGCGTATGCATTATGGGCTGATAATACCATTTCGAGTCATCAGCAGGCAGGGTGGGCAAACATGTCTACGAGGAATATACTAACTTTTTCCTCACTTACTTCTTAGCACAGACATATTTTCTTGATGTTTCACAGTGAAGTCTATTACTTTTTTTTACAGCCACACATTGTTGCGGATCACGAAATATTCTGTCCGTAATCATGTCTTGCTTCTGTCTTTGAATATTAACATCCTGCTAAAGTAAAAAGATTAGAGCGCGCGGTACTCCCTTTTATTGATTCTTTATTAATTTTTGCAATTTTAAATTTGTTTAAAATGTCAAATTTTCTTTAAATGCTTTTGTCAAAACTAAAACTTCAAACTTCTCAAAGAAGCACATACGTACCTACTTAACATTTCATTTTGCAAAACGGATGATCTGTTTGATTTTCCTACAATTTAAATCCATTTTGAAAAAGCTCTCTCAGATCGTTGAAGAACATAAATCATAAGCAGCATGATGATTGTCAATGTCAAAAAGTTCTTTTATTATCAACGTCATCATCAACATCAATAAGAACATCATCATTATGACCATCATCATCATTATCATCATTATTATTATTGATATCAACAATGGCAACATTTTCATGCATCAGTAACTTCTACTTTGCGAATGTGAATTGTGTTCGATGTGTTGCCACGACAACTGCTTGTTATTGCACAAAATTATTTTCTGTCTATCTTCTATATGGAACTGTGGCTCAATCTCAGCATAAATGTGAATGCGAATGTGCCAGAGTATGTGTGTGTGAGTTTGAAATGTTTCAACAGTTACGACTTCACCTTCACCATCTGCCTGCCGCCCACTTTATAAATCCAGTTACGAATCTGTACCTTGAACACAAAAACACATTCAAAAAATATTCTCAATAAGGACAGAATTGTTGCGGAAAGATGATGAAATTGAGAAGCAATAATAACAGGAGCAACAACATCATCATCATAACCAACAGTGAAAGCATAACAACCACTCACTCCCAACAACAGCAACTCTCAAGTGGCAATATAAAATATTACCTTGATGCCGAAAAATGTTCTTCACTTGAAAAGTTTGCTGTTCAACATTTTATGAAATATGTAATACTACTACGGCAACAATAACAAACAAAACTAACTAACAAAGTTATTGCTGCCACTGCGGGATGTGTGCTACCAATGGCAACAACCAGCACTTAAATACTCGTACTCTCACACTTTCACCATATTGTCAGCATTTTGCAAATTGACAAAAAACATTTATTTACGTACGTATTCCGTGAAAAAGTTTACAATTTCACCGAATCCGTCATCAAGGTCCTTTTAACATCCTCACACCAACAACAACAACAATTGCAACAACCTCAACAAACAATAGCAGCAGTACATCATATTTTCAGCGCATCAATCTTTGGCTGCAACTTCGTTATCATCCTCATAATTATTATTAAAAATTATTGTAGCAAAAAAAAAAAAAAAGAAAGAAAGAAAGAAGGAAAAGCAAAACAACATTTTAATTTTATTTAACACAAGTTGTAGTTTCTGAAATTTGCGTGCACATGGCAACTGGCTGAAAGATGTTTTAATAAAAGTTTGAAGTGGAAAAAAGCAAAAGTTTCAAATTTCTTTCTATTTGAAATGAAACAGCTGAAGAAGAAAATATATGGAAGACTTAAAGTCTGGCACAACAATTAGCATTATTTAGATTTAGTTGTTGTAGCAGCAGCAGCAAAAAATTTGTCGAACATGAATGTGGAGTAATAAATATATTTGCGCCTCTTTTAAAAGGTTCAGCTTTCAGTTCAAGTGTTTACAGCATTTTATATAAACAAAAAAAAAAAGAAAACAAATGGATATTAAAATAGATATTTTTCCAAACACGCAATCATACGTGAATATGATTGAGCTTTTTTTTTTTATTACAATTAACAGCAACGCAACAAAAATAAGCGATAATTTATTTATTTTTAGGGAGGGAATGCCTTTTTTTCTTTACACCTGAATTCATGGATCTTTGAAATTATTTACTTATTTAAGTTGGCAGTTGTTCCTGTAGATCTGCTTAATAAATGATTTCCAAGCACTTCGGTCTTTTGCGTGCTGTCTTCAGTTTATAATATCAAGGGTTTTCATATCTTTCGGAGTATGGGTCTTCCCTGTATGCGCTTTCCGTGATAGTTGTCACCTAATGCCTTTCATTTCTATTCGACCGAAATGTGCCAGCCAGGCGCAATCACTGGATTTTGTGATACGCTCAACCAGAGTTACCGTTCACCCGATAGTCGCAATTTTGCCCTTTTTTAGCGGTCTGGCCTGCACTGGAGCATCAACGCCTTCGTTTCCTAGCCAAGAGATGCTTTAGTAGACTTTCGCAGCTGTCGAGCATGAAACTCAAAAGCATCAGTTCCTTCATTGGAAGCAGTGGAATTTATACTGAATTCAGCTATTTCAATATGCCAACACAGTCGAAAAGCATTCAGTTGTTGGGAAAATTATAAATTTTTATCCTTTTTTGTTTCTCACAGAAAACATTTAATTTGCAGTAAATTTATAACAAAAAAAATCGTCAAATATAAAAGCAAAATTTAGATTATTGTTCATTTGGGAACACTTTTATCACTTTTTTGCAACCTTGTCATGTCCACAATGTATTCAAGAAATTGTTCACAAATTTTCAGTCAATGTTTCAAAGAATAGTTTTAGCAAAAAAGATTTTTAAAGTAAGAAATTGAAGTGCTTATTTTACAAAATTTTTCGTAAAACATGAACATTCTTTAAAATAAGAGTTCTTGTTAAAACTAAAAGAAAGTCTGAACACGAAAACGAAAATAAAACTAGAAATGCGTGTTTAGAGGCTGAAGAGACCACGGAGCCTGAGAGGGATAACGTTAACAACGCTGCAGGTCCTTCCAAGAAACGTAATATTTCGCAATACTGTTCGAGAGACTGGGAACTGAAGTATAAATGGCTTAAGCAGGACATGGAGTCAAAGCGCCCTTTTTGCATTGTTTGTAAACAGCTTTTGGTTTTTAACAGCAGTCGTGCACCTTTCACCTTCGCAGCATACGATAGCCAAGTTTCTTAACTAAATTTGTTTAGTATAGATGAAAACATGCATGAAAGAGTATGTAATGCAACTGCATATCTTAAGAAATATGATAAAAGTGGATTCTGTAATAAGATTTTTGTTTTATTTCAATTGTTTTTTTTTTATTTCGTTACGCTTTTTATTGATAAGAAAAAGTTTATAAAAATATTGCGACTTTTATATTCTCAAACGACTTTTTTGTGCGACTTAATTTTTTTAAAACGACCTTGTGTGTAACCCTGCGCTCAAATATATTAATAGAAATTTTTTCTTATTATTAAATAGAAAATGGAAGAATACAGTTTTTACTATAAATTGTTAAATACAGAATATTTATTAGATTTTTTTAGGCGGAATATAAATTATTGAAAAAAAAAATATTAATCATTATTCTAGCGTTTGAAAAAAGCGAAAACTTATACACTAACGAGCCCAAAGTAGCATTTATTTGCCGGCATGATCTTTCTTTTTATCTCAGTGTTCACATCGTTCTTTTGATTCGTAGCGGATGCGAGATTTATGAATTCATCCACTGCCTCAAGGTTGCAACTGCCAGCCGTAACCATTTTGCATTTCTTTCGTCGTGGTATCTCTCCTGCAATTACGAACATTATTTTCGTCTGGTCCTCATTTACCACAAGATCCACTTTCGCTGACTCTTAATTTTTGAAAATGCTCCATTTATATCTCGTTCTTTCCTCCCGACAATGTCTATGTCGTTTGCATACGCGAGCAGGATGTGACACTCGGCGTTAATTGTGCCCGTTTTATTAAACTTTACATTTTCCGAAATCTTTTTCCATCATGTTGAAGAAATCCAAACATTGTTGTAGTAAACATAATATAGCAATTGGGCCGGCCACAATCTCATACCCATGAAAAAAGTATAACTTTATGGTTGGTTGGTTGGTTTACGTGACTGCCCTCTACACGCAGACATTCAAGTAGAATCTAGAAGATTCCTTTTTGAAAAGACCACTCCACACGTCAGTGTCAACCGAAGTAGAACCGTATCTAATTACTCGGATACGGTGATTGGTACAAGATCCAACCTGTCGCATTAAGATATCTCATAAATCGATTCAGCCCAATCTCTGATAAATCTGAGAGGTCCTCTGGTACATGACTGCATAAAAACTTCTGTCTCAAGAGATGCAAAGCTGGACATTCGCCATAAGAAGATTCGGAAGATTGTCTCTTCTTTGCTTTCTTATCGACAACTTCGGCAGAACTCATTATAGGATAGGCCCATCCTACTAGCATGTCTTCCGACCGTCCAGTACCCCATCACGGCTGCAACGAGCCTCGACATGTCCTTCCGATTTCTACTTGTTAAAATGCATTGAGCGGTTATGAGTTCTATAAATAATTTTAACTGAATGTATGCTTTTGCCAAATACGTTTTATTTTTTAAAGGTCCCCATTTCAACAGTTGTCATGACTCAACCAGTAACTATCTGACAGATGTCAAGTAAAAACTTTGCGATTAATAAAAACGGAATGATATACGCTTCAACAACGCTTTGAAATTACTAAAATTCACTATAAAAATGGTGAAAGTTTCGCTGTCGCTCACAGTTTGCTAAAGCATTTTTGGGCCGTCTTGAAGCACAATTCGGGGGCGTACTGTATTTCCAAAACAAACCAACTTTAATGTTTGATTATGATTATGCATCCTTTTTACTGAGCCAACCCTCTTTGCAAATACTTTTTACAACTCATTTCCATTATTAACACGCACTAAAATATTTTCTCTATGTGTACAAATTATTTATTACCATCAATTCTACTAACATTTCCTTGGAACAACAAACGCATGCCTGTGTGTGTGTGTATGTTTGTGTGATGATGATAAGAAGAACTTCCAGATGGTAGGAAAAACGAAGAAGTTGGAGCAGCAGCAGCATCAGCATCAGCAGTTACATGGTATACAAATTAGTAAAAGATAAAGTTATCATCATTAAGTTAAAAGAGTAATTAAGTTTTGTCTAAATTAACAATGAACTTAACTTTCGAATTGTATTAAATGTTAAACTTTGCTATTTGCCGCCTCCTTTAATTACAACTACAATAGTGTGAGTGAGCAGGATGCAAAGCACAGGGAGTACGAGAGCGAGAGCGAAGCAACTTTAAGTAGATGTTCTCCGAACTGCTTCGCATTGAACATTTTAAAAGAAATTAATTATGGATTTGAATAAATGTGCAATCGGTAATTGAGATTGTTGCTACTGGTTGGCGGTAGCAAAGCAGAGTGTAGTGAGTGAATTAACAAAAGACACCAGCAGTATAGAAGTGACGCTGTGCAAAAATAAAACTTACAATTTAAATTTTCAATTCAGTTCCTTTATTTATCCATAATATTTATATTTTCAATTCAATTTAAATTATATATTTAAGTGTTCAAGATTTTTCTTTTTTCAGCTTAATAATGGCATACAATATTTTTTTGGAGGAGAAAATTTTGGCAAAAAACCTATTTGATTTTTATTTTTACTACTATTTAACTACAGACTAGATACATACAACCAAAGATGATTCTAGCTCATTAATATGCACGAAATTAGAATTTAGACATCTGGTATTAAAATTATGTGTAAGCCTATTGATCTGATGGAATAAACCACCGGAGGTTATATACAAGTTTTAATAGCTTATTTTGAGCTATTTGCAGTTTTTTAATATGGCAAGATACGCTAGTAGACCAAACGGGGGCCGCATAGAAAATTACAGCGTGTTGTTTATGTTAAGGATAGATTTCCGATTTATAAAAGGGTACAGGATACGGGTCAATATGTTAACTTTACTGATTACAGAAGGTCTTTAAACTTCATTTTGGGATCGTGAATAATACACAGATATTGTACTTTTTATTCCCATTGTATAGAATTATTATTTATAATAATATTGGTCTGTGGTATATAGCATTATTTTCGTTAACTTGTAAAATATATCGCTTGTGTTTTCTCGCAGTTTAATATAATTTTCCATTTATTGAAATAAGATAAAATGTCAGATAATGCTATATATAGATTAGTTATTCTATCAAGAGCCAACATTTCAGAGCTTAGGATTGCTGTGCCATCAGGGAATATTGACAAAGTGCAGTAGTCCAATTGAGGGAAATCAGATGTATATAAATTATAAAGGACAGGAGATAAACATGACGTTGGGAACAACCTGCCGTTAGAGAATGACTTTCAGAATGATGTGCGCCAATGTGAACTTTAAAAGAACGAGAGGTGAGAAAATTGTAAATTATTTTTCTCAATGATATTGGGAAATTTAAATTTATCATTTTAAAAACAAAATCTTCGTGCCAGATTGAATCAAAGGCAGCTTTGACATCTAATAGAACCATGCCCGTTAACTTTTGATGATCAAAAAAGTAAACAAAACACATGTTTAGTAGTTTTTAATCCAAAGTGATTATTATTTTTTGGCTAATGTTCGTAACGTTTTAGTCAGAAAGAATTGGACATGGATATTCCAAAGGAACAAGGAAAAATTTTTAACACTAATTAATTTTAACATACATGGCAGAACAGAAACAACGTTGTTTTTCGGGGGCCGCTACACTCCCATCATCAGTGTGCATGTGTGTTTTATAAGAAAAAGCGTTAAGGAATATCTTCATCCTCTCATGGATTTGAACCGACAGATTGTATCAAATATGTTCATATTAAAATTATAGTATTTATTTTATTATTTGTAATTAATTACATGGATGTTGTTAAAACAGCGCTTCCTGAGAAGTAAAAAACACACACTTGTTGATATTTTGGAAGTAGTGAAAAAGTAATTACTTGAAAATGACTTCCGGTTTTCTCACTGGGAACCTTTTAATTTCCAATTCAAATAACTTTTTCATTTATCATCTTCATAAGTACTCGTACTTTAATTCACACTCCCTGTGGGTGTTCTTTAAGCCCCGCAAGAACGTTTAACTGAAAATTTGTTTTACAAAATATGACTTTAAGGCATCAGTGTTCTAAAGAAACTAACGTTTTATTATGTGCGTGCAATATAAATATGTGTGTGTGTGTGTATGTGTGTTTATGTGTGTTAAACGGTTAATATTATAAATTTTTTGATGTGTTGTTCCTTAAACTGGAAAAAGTGAGTGCAACAAAATGGAGAAAAAAACTTTTTATATATTTTCATATTTTTTTTATAATATTTTACTTTTTGTATCTTTTTATAAATTTATGTATTTTTGCAGAGTTTGTTGCATTGTTCGTTTGTAGGATGGATTTTGTGAAATGCAATTTATTTACTGTCGTTTACATTACACTTGCTGCGGTGACTTTTGACTGACGCCATATTTTTCTGCAACATTTATTCTGTAACAGTTGCAGCAACAACAACAATTGCGTCATCAACATCACACATACTTTTCCAACTTCATAGACATTATACTACACACACACACATATATATATTTGCAAAAATACCATTTAAAAAAATAAAACAAGGCGTTACACGGCAGCTTTAGGATTAACAATTCTCAACATTTCACTAACTTCAACAACATTTCATGTCTTCCTCAGCAATATTTGTTTAAACTTTCAAGTCCATTTTAAATTAATGCTGAATTCCAAGGTCGTAAAATTATAATGAGATCGTTCTGTTGCCATCTTTTATGAATTAAGATCTTGTGATTCGACACAAAGTACTGAAGTAGCGAGCATCATTTCTAAAAGAATTTATAAAAATTAAGCTTTTCAAGGACAAAATCACTAGAAAAATAATGTAACGAACATAGAAATTGTCCTCTAAGGAGTGACACTCCAGCCAAAAATACCACTTAAAACTTTAGTCAAAAGCAGCAGAGTCGCTTGAGAGGGTGTTTTAAAAGCCCTTTAAACTCGTTCTAACTCAGCAGCTAAAATTAGCTTTGGATAAAAATATAAATTTTTGTTTTTGAGATAAAATGTTTGCTGGGTATACACACGCACACCTTGGCATCATCTCACCTCGTCCTTGAGCAATCGTTTCTTTTGACACGCTTTCATTTTTCATTCACTTCATGTCAGTTTTTTCCATATTTTTTTATTTGTTGCTGGTGTTTGGAAACTTATTCTGCTTCAGTCGTATGTCTGTCTCTATTCCTGTGAATTTTTTTATTTTTGCATGGATAAGTGAACGTACATGTGTGTGTGAAAACATGCTGTTGTTAATACATTTATAAATTTTTTGCACCTACAACAAAGCTGAGCCACAAAAAAATTGCTGTTAAAAATTTATTTATTTTTAGCCACATTTTTTTTGGTGTATTTTACCTCTTCATTTAGCGGAATAATTTTTATTTTTGATTATAAAGTTCCTTATTTTATTTGTTCTTATTTTTTATTATTATTATTATTATTACTTTTTAGTTGATTTGTACATTTTCAAGTCTTTCTCAGCGTATAAAAACTGTTGTGCTCGTTGGTACTTGAGTTGATGGAGTAGATAATGATGATGACGGCGATAAAAATTGTATTTGTTTGTATTTTAGTTTAAGGAATATTCAAGAGTGTGTGTGTGTGTGTGTGTGAGTGTGTGTTCCAAGGATGTTTGTTTAATTTTCACACTTTTCTTGAGATTATTTATGAACGCTTTACCGCAAAAAGAAAAGCTTCTATATGAGTTTTTTATTCCAAACGAACCAAATTTTTATACAAACTTTTCGAATTGAAGCATTTTTCTTTTCTTCAACAACAAAACTCAGACAACCTTTTCTTCGCCGTTTTTTGCCTACCGAAATAAAACAAAGAAACAAAATAACAATCGATGTAAAAACAAAAATCAAGTCAATACGGCTGAATGCGAGCTGCAACCAAATATTCATTATTAACAGGGCAAGTTTGAATATTCACAAAAATGATTAAAACTAGTGTATCCACTCAATCGACCGCATTCTAGAAATTAAATTCATACGATAAAATACAAAAATAACAAACATTCTAAATAAACAACTTGATACTCTGTCTGATTTCTATGCAAAAGCATATTGTACAAACACACATGGACACTTTGTTTATTTTTCAAGTTGTAGCTGCCCTGCAGGAAATGTCAATAGTTAAACTGTACTGACTTACTATTGACACAGTCAGCAGTACTAGTGAATTATAATACCCCAGACAATGCTATTTACTATAGACATTTAACATGTGCGTGTCATTGAAAATCCACTACTGGCATTGGTACTATTGACTAGGTAGTTCATTTGGGACCATATGTAGACATTGGAACCAGTGATTCACTAGTACGTTTTAGTAATTCTAGTCTATAATTTTGGGTACTTTTCTGAAATAAATGTGAATAATGAAAATGTAAATTTTATTAACTTTTGGAGTTTAACTAAAAATAAAATAAAAGACTAAAAGGCCGTAATTCATAACAGCCGTTTGAAAAATATAGGTTCTAAAAATTTCAGTCTTTTGAAAGTTTTCTTATAGTGACAATGACCCCAAATAGTCACCAAAATAGTAGACAGAAGTGGTGACTTCGGGACACATGCATCCAGGTTTCCTTCAGGTTGATGATACTTGCATGTGCAATAAGTGTACATGTGTTAGTAGCAACTTTAAACGCTTATAGCTCCCAAAATACTGAACCGATTTTAGCAAATTATAGATTGTGCACATTTGTGAGTAAATATCTTAAAACTTAGATAAGTTTTGCCAAAAGCGGCTGTATAATATGAGCGTAAAAGGATCTAAATAATCGTGTTTGCCTATTAATTATATCGATAAGTAGATTTTAAAACGAGAAGAACACTGAATATTTCAATATGGAAAATAACAATTATACACGTAACGGTATACCAAGATATAAGCGTGTTAAAATATAGAAAAAGTGATAAAAATCCACGTTGAACAAAAAAAAATCGTAGGACCATTAAATTATTAATGCAGCCAACAGAAACATAATAAGAAGATGAAGAAATATGGGGAAGGAAGCAATTCAGAAGTGTGGGTGTGATTATAAGACAAAATTTTCAATTGGTCACTCCAGCACAGAGGAATAGTTTATGATTTTAAAAAGCATTTTAATAAAATGTTATCAGCAAAAATATCTCTATAAGCGTCCAATTTGCAAATATCCTCTCTCTGGGAAGATGATACTTATAAAGCTCCTCTCTGACTCCAAATCATAGGAAAGCTTCGTAAGAGTATTCGCTTGGCTCAAATTAACCATCGCAAACAATTGCAGTAGTTTTTCGATTTAACGAATCTAATTGCTGCCAGGCTTGCTCGTGAAAGTAAATTTGTCTTTACCTATTTATATATAGATGAATCTAATTTTTAAGAAAAAAAAATTGACCTATAGCTTAAATAAATAAGATTAATTTTTTTGTAATTCAAAAAAAATATTTCATTAAAAATATGTATAAAAAGAAAGTAAAACTTTATGAAAACACTGGAATACAAATATAATTTCTTTTGAAAAATTTGTTCAGCAGAATCTTCTTGCAGCCCTCTAAAGAGCATTAAATTTGTGGCACTGAAATTGTTTAGCGGCGCCTATTTAATACGACTTTCGAAATGTTTAAAATGATATCTTCGTGTTTTATTTTGGGATCTAGAATTTTAGTTTCATCGAGCTCTTCATCATCATTTTCGTTTTGTTCGTTTAAAAGGGTTATTTTCAGTCCATCTCTTCAAATCATCAGCTGATATATTTTACATTTGTTCGTTAAACCGAGCACAAATTGAAATATTTGTTCGTAATTTAAGGAACTTGGTAGAAAAAAATTTGGATCTTCGCTAAATGCGATATTCATAAAATCAAATGTTCGTTAAATCGGGAAACTGCTGAATATGACGGCTAATTGCAGGTTTTCAGGGGTGTAAAAACGATCTAGAACGATCCCTTTCATCGAAATATACAAACGTTCAAAATTATATTATTGGAGGGATTGTAGAGGGATCGGCTGCCCCAATTCTGAAGAACACTCTCAAAATCCCGCGGAAATGCTAGTGACCACTTATTTATATTCGCAAGGTATTTAAAACAAAATGTTGTGTGCAAAATTCGTTTTGAAATCTGTACATTTAAAATCCAAATGAAATTGTTTTTCATTTCCCAACAAACTATTTCTTGTTAATGCAATATTTTGCATAAATAAATATGAGTATCTTCTGAAAATATTGTATTTTTAAGCCACCTAAGCACACATACACACACACAACCACAAGTAAACGATGTTGAGGTTTAAAACTTTGTGCATCCCGCATGATATTGAATTCCAATGATATTAAAACCAATTATCAATTTTATATTATTTCTTAAACACACACGTAAAACCCCTGTAATTAATTCAATCAATGCTGAAGAGTTGTTATGAAAAACGAAAAAAAAGAATAAAATAAATAATAACGAAATTGAAACATAAATGTGAGTACACAAGAAGTACATCTTTTATACTCAATATGAAGTTAAATAATTCATGGGAATTCATTAAATAACGTGACACATAAACATACACACCCACCCACCCACACGCTAACATTTCAGTCATCCAAGCAGTTCTTCATTCGTTCATTCATTCATATTCATTACCAGGACTATAAATATTTAATTGCATTCTAATGTCTTTCCAACAATTGTAATAGAGAATAATACAGACAACCAGACTTACATACGAGTAATTCTGTTGCCTGAACCATAAACGATATAGAATTATGACAAATGTAATAAAGAAAATATCACATCGAAAGAAGAGAAAAAGGATTTAGTTCCACACGAGGACACACACACACACATACACACACATACAAATTACCAACTACAAAAGGGTGTCCTTGTAATTTAAACAAAACATGTAAATGCATGTGCGAAAAAGACCACCTGAAAAATTAGCCAGAATATGTGGAACGACTGGGTGAACGACTGCTTTTTTTCAAGTTTTATTTTTTCTTATAAAATATTTTCTAATAAGAAAAAAAATTAATCACACAGAAATAAAGCGAAAAAAATCGTTTTATTTTTTTAACAGTTTGTAAAAAATATGCAATAAAAATCACTAAAAACACGCACACATTCACACAATAAATATTTTTCTCTGTTGCACATCAATACATACATGTGCACGTGTACAAGTTTACACGGTGAATATTGTATGTGAAGAACAAGCAGCCACTTGAAGCACACCCATACCACTTCAAATGGCACTTGAGCATGTATTTGCGCGCCTAACACACTTCACGGTCATGATGTCATGTTCTATCACACGTTTTGTTTGCTGCAAACAAATTTGCGGTTTTAATTTGCAAGGACTTCTTTCGGAAATTGAAATTGCTTGTTTTTCGCAATAATAATTAAAAAACATTATTGCTTAAATTTGACTCACCTTCCTTCTTTCCTTCCTTACGAAATGAAATAAAAAATTTGTACATCCAAGTGCTGCCGTTGCGGCCAGTAGTGATACACTGTTTAATCCACATGGTGCTCGGATCCGTGCAATAGATATCTGCTTTTCTTGCATCTTAAAATCGGTATAATTTTAAATATACAGATGCATCGAATACAGTATAATACTCCACTTATTTGTTAGTTGTATGAAATAAGCTTCCGGCACCTGTCAAAGAATAAGGAAACATATTTTCTTTATATCAAAAACAGCTAAAAGTTTTCTATAAATCCGATAAATAATAACTCCTTGTTATCGTGACAGGAAAATTTTAAATACTACATACATATTCAATCAATTATGGCCTAAACACAGCTGCGACGAAGGTCGTTTAAATCGGTACAGAGTCAGCGATTTTATTATTAATTTTTCAGCAAATAGTTAATTTTTCATTAAATATCGTCAAAAATTAAAACAATATTAAAAACTTACGAGATAACCCGAAAATTCGAAAACATTCCACGTTGAAAAGATAGCAAAGTCCAATAATAATTAAATGTATCAAATATTTTAAAAAAATATTAAAATTGTTACGAAGGGCGGGAAGGGCAAAAAATCCAAAAAGGGCTTTACGTATTTTGTCTACACCCACTAAACTGAAAACCAGCTCAACTCGAAATACATGATTTACAATTCAAACATAAAAAATCAATGAAAATTCAAAGTAGCGATAACTGAAGTTTGATTTTTATGAAAATGTTAATTCAACTCAGTCAACAATGTGAAAAGTCTGCGAATTGCAAAAATAAAGGAGTTGCATTTATCGAATGTTGCATTGAGCGAAGCTGCACTGTACTTACTTGCCCTTGGAAACTACGTACACACATATGATGCATAAAAGGATTAAGGAGGAGAAAGTATTGTGTTCTAGAAAATCTGAAGTAATGATCAATATAATAAAGAGAATCAGACCCGTTGCTTCCTCTTGCTTCGAGCAGCAGCCACGAATTCCGAATTTTCATTTTAGTGCAATTAGTGTAGCATGAAATTAATACGAGAATATCAGCCTTAAAAAAATACTTCAAAACTTTTGCATAAAGCAAAACTTTCACAACAAATATAAAGCAAAAAGTTATAAAAAAACGAACTGCTAGTGAGAGATATTGAACTTAAATTGAATGTAAATTGCCACAACTTTTTGCTTAAGAGAACAAAAGCGGAGGCAAAAATATAAACACTAACAAATTCCCGGCAAATGTTGCACTGCGAGCACATCCTGTTCCTTTTGTTCAACACAAATACAGACACTCAGATATGAAAACTGCACACTACACACTACACACTTCTAAATGCAGCTAAAACAGTGCTTGAATCTAAAGTACTTATTCTGTTAATGTGTGTGTGTGGTTGATTGTGCTCCTTTATTTGCTACAATAATAATATGGTTGTAAGAGCATGTTGTGTGCTCGTGGGAAAAGCGCATCTGTCTTTTAGATTTTATATTCTTATTTCGCAGTTTGAGTTTGATTTTCTTCATTTTTAGTATTTTTGCATAAAAAATTATGCTTTTGCTTTTGTTTAGTTTCGTTCTAGACTCAACATTTGTCCATAAATGCAATAAGTTGGCAAAGAGAAGAAGTCGTTCAAATCAATACGTTGCAAAAAAAAAGAAAAAAATATATTTAAAAAAAAGAAAGAAAGCAATTGATAACGACTTCTCCATTACTTTTACTTTAACCACCTTTTCCAATAACAGCGTCTATCTGGAACATAAATTTCTTATTGAACTCATCCTTTTTGTTGTTGTTTTTTAATGCCATTATTTAAATGTTTTATTTTTTACATCCTGTTGTTGTTGGTTGGATTGCAGGATTTATGCAAAACCACTGGCCTGTGACAATAACTTTTTATTTTTATTTTACTTATTTTTTTTTTTTTTGTAAAGAGTTTAGTGTTTTTTTGCGCTTATTTTCCTGCATGTACGCAAATCCGTACCTTTAACTAAAGCGTGGACTAAATAGTAAGT
Source organism: Gymnocheta viridis (assembly GCA_956483585.1). Taxonomy (NCBI): domain Eukaryota; kingdom Metazoa; phylum Arthropoda; class Insecta; order Diptera; family Tachinidae; genus Gymnocheta; species Gymnocheta viridis. The sequence goes on along the minus strand of OY101443.1, from coordinate 88,689,137 downwards.
GGGATCTTTATTCAGTTTCATTTTTATCTTTACGGTCATTTAAAAATAATTGCAGTCTTCAGAGGACGCGGCCAAGATAGAAAATAACTCGGTGCCTTAATATTTGCAATAAAAAGAGAAAAAGTAAATCTGTTTTTTATATATTTTTTTTATTGCAAGGAAAAAACACAAGGCAAAATATGTTATTCGCATAAAGTTGAAGCAAGTGTGTTCGACTGCAAACCAAACTGCTGAACTTAATCTCCGCTCCGCACACATTTAAAACTTTTATCAGGTGTTCTTCTGCGGTAAATATTTTTAGTCCTTTTTTAGTGTTGTTGTGGTTCAAAGGACCAGGTCAATGATTAGTGTTTATTATTATTTAGAGAAAAAAGGATGGTCGTAAAAAGCTCGTAAATAAATGATTATATTTGCAATAAATTTAAACAGGTAAATCTTTTTTTTTGTAATAAAAGGACAAATTAAAGATAATTTCTGGTCATCATCGATTAAATAGGCGCAGTTGAATGAATGGTTTTTGTTCTGTTTTGTTTTTTATTAATGGTTTTTTTAAACCCGAATTACGCAAATTTAGTGATGCATCAGCATATTGGCTTTCACGAATCACTAGGATTTCTATCAATAAAAAAGCTCTTTGGAACTGAAAATACTTCCCATACAAGACCTGCTAAAAATAATAAAAAATTTAAGTTTCTTAAAAGCGTTCTTTCAAAAAATACCCATTCATAAAATTAGCAAAAAAAAAGTTTCCTCAAGAAAGCAAAAAGAGTGCCTTTGAAAAAAATTTACGTTTTAAATAAATTAAATTAAAACAAGTGCCCAAGAAGTGCGTAGTATTTTAGAATATTGTTCAATAAAATTTTTACCAAAACTGCTTTGAGATTAAATTGGACCTTTGAATTACCATCCTATGAGACCGGGAGGAAATTCTTAAGTTTGCAAGCTTTAACCGATAGAAGAACGTACTTTTCCATTATGTTTGCTTACAACGTTTTATCTGGAATAATAAAATGTGCAGAAATTGAAAATTTCTTTACTCCTTATTGTCCTCCCAGAGATTTAAGAAACAATAGAATGTTTGTAGAACTTGTTCACAGAACAAACTATGCGCAAAATGAGCCAATTGCAAGATGCTTGCATTTATGTAACAGCTTTACTCTCCCTTTAAATTTCAATGTAAATTATGATATTTTTAAGTTAATGTTATTTAAATATTATAATTAGGCAAAACCTTGTAGTAATCTGTCAGACTGAAGTTCTGTAGATGGAAATGAATAAATAAATAAACCGAATGTTCGGGTTCTGTGTCGGAGTTCACCACAAAAAGCTATATTGAGTTGATGTTTGGCATTCGATAAAATTTTCCCACAACACCGAACTTTGTATAAATTTTTTAGTAAAAATAAAATACAAATAAAAAAGAAAAGAAAAGGACTGCACCGGCAAAGCTATTCTATAGCATTTTTATCAACTTATTAAATTATAATTATTTATTTATTATTTATTTATGCAGTATTTTTTTCTTCTTTGATATTAATACAAGTTTTTTCTTTGATATTAATTCAAGTTACACTGTTTGAGCGTGGTGACCGATAAGAAAACAAATTTTTTTCTTTTATTGAATAAATGAGAAGTAAATATCGTTTAAAATATTTTTATCGTCTTACAATACATGTAGGTTATTTTTATCATTGAAACTATAGGTTTATGGTAACTGAAATAAGAAACATAAGTTTGAGACTTGATATCCTCTAAATATCTGGGGAAAATTGCACTTAAAAACCTACGAATTGTCTGTTTGTTTGTGTATATCATTTTTTGTCAACCACGATTGCTCGTAAGTACGCCATTTTGTGTATTTCTACATGTAAAAATCTGTTCTGGCAATACTGTATGTTAATGAAATCAATAGCATACTTTAGGGGTTAACATACGCTAGGCGAATACTTTAAAAAAACAAAAGACTTAAGACGTAGTGTTAGGTTTTATTTTCGTTACGGAATTTCTTGATTCGGTCGCCGCGCTCAAAGCCCGCGATAAAAGCTATGCAATAACTTAAAAATATTATTTTATTTTTTAAATATATTATTTGAGATTGTTTCGATATCTTTTTTCAAAGATTTTCAAAAACTTTTGTTTGTTAAAATGAAATGCATGTATGTATTTAGAATAGCTAAAAAACCCTCAACAAAAAAGTTTTTGAAAATCTTCGAAATATTATTTTATAGATCAGTTAACTTTTTCGAGAGCTCACTGTATTTTGGAAACAGTTTTTTATGTTAATTGTTTGTTTTTATGTTGTCAAAATTATTATTGCTCGTCCAAACAGTTGTTTTTTTCTTATATTTTGATTATATTCAGTTCCGTCAAACAGTCACACAGAAATATCTCAACAACTGCACAAAACTCCTCGAACCTGAAAGTACTTAACTTTCTTTTACTTTTGATAGTTGGACATGCAACTAAACCAATACGTAGCAGGGGCAACATTAGCTTTTGTTGAATGCTTTACAATGTATTTTTTTCTTTTCGTTCGTTCGTTTTTTATGAACTACTTTATAGAACAAACTTTTTTTTGTTATTGGCTTTTAAGCTTTAAGGGCTGCCATTTGATAAGTTTAACTTGAATAATTTGGAGTATTTAAATTGCTTTGATAGGATTTTGATAGAATTTTAATTAAATGGTTTAATCAACTGAATCCGAAATGGAAAGAAGAAACCAAAGTAAAATTATTCATTAATTGCGGCTTAAAAAAGTTTGGCCAAAAGGAAAAGAAGATAATTAATAGCAGCGCAAGGTACAGCATAATAAGTTTACTTGGCAACAGTCGGTTTGCTTGAACTCATAAGGAAGCAAAACTTACAATATTAAACACTAATAGCCTTATTCACAAACGATTAATAAAGTTAATGTGTGCATTAAGCCCGGTTTTCCCATATAAAAAACCAACATTAAAGCTACTATAACTTTATTAATCGTTTGTGAATAAGGCATAAACATGCACAAAATATACAACATCTGAGAATGTTTGTAAAAAAAGAGGACAAAAAAGTATATTTGGAGTAAGTAAACTGCGTTCTAAACAAACATGCGCTAAAATATGAAATGTAAAGAAAATAATTATCATGCACATTGGATTATCTTTCCGCTCCTACTCCTAAAAAATATATCTGCAATAAAAAATGATTTGTCGTTTCCCCCCATTGACCATCTTCTGAGAATGAAATGGCAACTCTTAAACTTGAATGTACATTTGACTTCTGACTTTGAGACTGGAACTGAGACTGAGACTCAGATTTTAATGTTATCTCTTATTGTATTTGATGGGTTTTGCAGAAGGAACATTTTCCATGAGAAATGGAAGGAGAAGAAATAAATAAGAAAAGCATTAAATTTTATGAGCTTAAGAATAAAACGTTTTCTATTGTTTTTTAAGATTTTATTTAGACAGAATCTTATAAAACATTTAAAATGTTAAAAATCACAAAACAAATGCAGACAAAGAGTATTAAGTTCTGTCTGATTTTAATTTTTTTTTTGTTTGTATTTCTCATTTTTAAATTTATTAAGCCAATTTTTAAATGATTTTTTTATTTTCTTACACAAAAAAAAATTTTTGAAATGTAACGAAATATTGCGGGAAAACTTTTAAGACATGAAATATTTAAGAATTGCAAAATAATCAAGATTAACACATTTACAATCTCAAAATATAATAAACAACAAATGATATTGGAGAAAACACTCGTATGAATGAACATGTGAAATAAATTAGAAATTTATGTCATCAATAGATTGATTTTCAAATTACGAGTGAAATGAACAAAACAAAAAGAACTGAAACGAGAACTCATCACCCTAAATGTTTTTTTGTTTTAAGGAAATTTCTTTTTTATTTGTTGTTATTGACGGAGGATAAACAGATGAATGTTAGTGATTGAAAGTAGAAGACGAGAAGCGGGGAGGCCATAGAAGAGCGAGTGTTGTTTTCATTTAAGATTATCTCGGATTGGATACACAAATTTCAATGACAAATGATGTGTTGCCAGGAAGAGATAATAAAAATGTAATAAACTTTGATTCTTATACAGACACACACATGCACTCATTTACACTTCCATGTTCGGTTACTACTTCCCAGCAGTAAAAATCAAAAGGCGCTTAAGTTTCAGGCCCCCATTGAAAAACTTGTTTTGTTTCTATTCTTATTTTTCCCGGCTTCGAAAGAAGACGTTCTAGAAGGCCTGAGATATTTCTAAAGAAGCGACACGTTCGAAGCCGTTGCTGATGTTTTTAGTATTGACTCCCTAAGAATGCAGAAGACATTACAAAATCATGACCAAACTAAGAGAAATAGAAAAACGTGAGATTAGTTAGACATCGACTCGTTTAGAATACTACTTTATCATACGCATAGAAAACACATGGTTGTAACAACTATCTTGTGGTTGGGGCAAACAATTAATTGTTTTTAATTTTTAATATTTTACACAAAACTGTAGACGTGATGAATGAGTTTGCATTTTAGCAAATTAATAACTACCAGCCTTAACAGCAAAATATTTATTAATATTGTTTTTTGCACTCAAATTACAAATAAATATTTAGCGCATTACTATCAGGTAGAGCATACATACGTTTCGTATGCTAAATCTCATTTGGATAATGTTAAAAATACAGAACAGAATTTCAGGCTCTTCTATATTCGAGCATCGATTTCAGCAAGACTAAAAGTTGCTTTGCTGGTTCCTTGAATTTTATACAAATCATATATACAGGGTGTCCGCCGGGAAGGTATACTACTTTGTTTGTTTATAATTTTTGATTAAATGAAATAGAATCGATCTTATATTGATAAATGTTTTATTTAATGTCGGAATACAATATCAGATAAATGTCCGCCTCTGTTAGCCTCACAAATGCGACCCCTTTTGAGCACATTTTTCATTACATTCTCACACATTTCACGCGGTGTTTCATTAATATCAGCACGAATATTTTGTTTGACTTTTGCTGAAGCGTTTCTGGTTTGTTTGCATAAACCTTGCTTTTCAGATATCCCCACAAAAAGAAGTCCGGAGCAGTTAAATCAGGCGACTGTGGAGGCCAATCAACATCACCATTTCTTGAAATAACTTGTTGTGGAAAACGGTCTCGCAGTAATTCCATTGTAATCCTGGCTGTATGCGATGTGGCTTGCAGTTGTGGCGTTAAAAAGTTTCCAATCATATCACGATATCGCTCAGAGTTACCGTTACGTCGTTTTCATTTTCAAAGAAGTAAGAAGATCCAATGATTTCTCCTGACCAAATTGCACACCAGACTGTCACTTTTAATGGATGCAAAGGTGACTGATGAATAATTTGACTATGCTGGTGATTCCCATTTGTATTCATTCAAATGAAAATTTGTCTCGTCACTAATTATGATTTTTTCATCTTAAATGGAAACAAATGCAAATCCTTCTGCAAAATTGTGGCCAAAGTTGTTCTTTGAAGACCAAACTCCTGAGCACGGCGTCGAATTGATGTCGAGGGATTGTTTAGAACACTTTCTTGAGCAGCAGTAATGTTTTCAGCCGATCTTGCAGTACGTTGTGGTCCATGCATACACTCTTTCTCTTCGAAATCATTCACTACACGATAAATAGTGCGGTTTGTTGGCACGTTGTTCTCTCAAAATGACCTCTTAAAAGGCCTATTTAAACCCACCTTTTACCGCTGGATTATAGATCGCTTGCATGAATACTCTGATAAATACACTTACAAACACTCCGTAATGTACGGCATTCATGAATATCCTTCGAAACAAATTTTATTGGCTGATTGTCTGTAAACACTGTGGAAGTAGAGTGTGTCTGTCTTTAACTTAATTTCTGCCCTTTTAAATATTCGTATTAAAACACAATTTTCACAGAAGCAGAACAAACAAGGAAAAACGACAACGACAACAACTACAACAACTTGAGCGAGCAAAAATAAACTGTAACTGGCAATTATGCATTTTACAAAGAGGCCAGGCAGGATAAAATAAATGTCTTCAGATTCATTGCATGTGTTTGTTTGCATTTTGCTACAGAGAGGTTGGAGGGTGAAATTCCAAATTATGTTATAAAATATAAAACAGACAGACAGACTGACAGACTGGCAAAAGAGAAACAGTAGAATGGCTTTTAGTGTAAATATGCAATTGCAAACTGAGCTATTTGCTTAACAGATAACCAATTATTTGATGGTAAATCTAAGTCCTTTGCCAATAGATATTTTGGAGCGATAAGTAGCAATTAAAATATGCACATATGTAGACGTGATGTCATTAAAGTTGACCGTTTGTCAGGTCAATTTGTATCAGCATAAAAAAAAATTATTCAATATATTAAATGTCTGTGGACTGATCAAATGACTTTCTGTTAGTTATCGTTTGCTGTCTTCATTTTTATCTCGCTTGTCTGAAGTTATTAGTCTTCTGCCGCTTCTTTAGGTTTTTAGAGTCCAACCGCTGAGAAATCATGCCTCTAAAAACGATCCAGAGCAACTCTCCTTTTGGCGATTTATCTCTTGCTTCGTTTCTATTCTTATCACATTTGCTCTTTCCGAGTAGTCGATGCAGGACTTATTTATCTCACTCAAAATATGATTTAATTTAATGTAATTGTACATTTATTTGAAGCCATTTCTACTCGCTTTTCTTTCGAGCTAAAAGTAAAATTACTAAAATAGTGAAGGCAAAACATAAATGATTCGCTTAATCATGATCTTGTTACAATATCTGAGTAGGGCCTTGAGAATAGCATCGAATTTAATGTTCGCAACACTCAGTGTTGCATGCTTGCACAGAAATGTACGACAGGATAATGCTGTTCCATCTATAATAATGGGTGATGTGGGTATTGAGGAATTAGAAACTCTTGATTTTATTGGTATGAAAATTAAATGTGATGTTCGATGGACTGATCACATTTTTGAAGTCTCAAAAGAAGCATTCAAGTGACTCGGATTTCTAAGACGATGTAAGCGATACTTTACTCCATCTGATCTCCTTAATATTTATATAAAAAATAAAAGAATTTTATTTGTGTGTGCAATTTGTTTTTATTAAACATAAAAATAAATAAAAATATAAGAAAATACAAAAAATAAATTTTAAAAAGTTAAAACTGTTTGCACTCAATGAAAAAAGTTCGGCCTCGAGTTCAGTGTTCAGGTAGATTATAAAATATATAACGAAGTTCGGGTTCGGCATGGGAAAGTGTGGGTGGTCCGGCTATTAATATTTTTCCATTTTTGAATGTTTTTTATACGCATTTTTCAGTTTTTTTTCTTTCAAAGCCTTTTGAGGAAGCCTTCGCCGCATACCTATTGATACACACACGCAAGCACCTCTATACGAATACTTGAATGTAGGCGGTTAATAATTAATATTTTTATGATGCTTTCCTCTAAGAGTGCTTTGTGTATGAATGTGTGAGTGTGTGTGTGTGTGTGTGTAAAACACTTGCTTATGTGTTAATAATATAAAATCGAAAATCAAATATCTACCACTCCATTCAACAAAAGGAACAACAAAAGTACACCACAGTTGCTTAATGCGTGTTAGAGATGGCCACCGCTTACGTGATTAGTTTTTTTGTTTCAATCACGTGTGCACGAAGAATTCACCGTGAGTGAAAATAATAATTATTAGGACTAAAAATAATAATTATTCTTGAATTTTCAAAGGAAAAAGCACTCATAAGAAAATATCGGAAAGATAATTCAAGCACATCACTTTGATAGTTTTCCACAATATTTTAGGAAAATCATATGCTTTTTAAATATTTGATTTTTATTTATTTTTTTTCAGAAATATTTGTCAGATTCTGATTTTTTTGATTTCAAATTATAAAGGTCGTGTTCTTAAGACGTAGCTGTTAAGCTCAACTGTTGTGAACCTATTGTCAACTGTTGAGCCCAACATTTACGTCTTAGAGACGGCTTGATGAATAATTGGATAATGAACAGCTGTTTAATGTAAGCAATTAAAAGGAAATAAAAAAGCTGCAAAAGAAATAATTTAAATTTGCTAAATTAATTAGTTTGGCTTATATTAAAAAGTATGAACAACACAGAATTTGCAATGGAGTTTTTCTTGGCAGGAATTTTACATTTTTATTTTCAAATTTGCGGCACAAATTTAATATTGACAACATAATACTCCAATAAAATAATAAACCTGCTCTGATTGTATTTATACTTCAAAGCTAAGCCGGCACTGTGTTTAAAAAATCTTTAAACCTTATATTGAACTAAATATATAATTAAAATAAATAGACACCATAAGCCGACGTGTATTTAATGAAATTAGTATTTTAATTTGATTTGTTTATTTTCATTACTTTATCGCATTTGTAATGCAAAATTTAACAAATTAATTTGTAGTCGCCAGCTAACAAAACGGCGTTGCATTAGAATATAAAAGCGAACTCTCTTGATCAGCTGTGGAGCTAAACACAACATGTTGACTAAATGTAGCGAAAAAAATTTATGATGGAAAAAATGACAGCAAATACTCAACTATTGTGTGGAGCGGAACTACTCAACTCTGCGTTTCTAAGACAAACACTCAACGGTGGCGCAACAGTTACGTCTTATGAACGCGACCAAAGTCATCATATTTTAAAGGATTGATTTCGTGTTTGCTGGGTAATAATTAAATAACCAGCACAAGTTTATCCCAAAATATGTAAATAAAAATCAAATAAAAAGTCAGAATATTTAAATATTTCTGCCAAAAAAAAAAAATCAGGAATTGACAATTATTACTGACGCAAAATAAAAAAAAAAGATTAGAATCAAAATATATTAAAATCAGGTAGTCTTAAGTGATCGAGGTGATTTTATTTTTTTATCTCTCAGAGCTGTCAAAATTTGTTTACTTTTAATACAAAACTGTTAAAATAATTTTCGTTTTGTGTTTATTTAAGTGAATTGTGTTTCCGGGTTTTGACATACCTAGAAGGTAATGTTGTTGCTGTTGTTGTGCTATCGAGTATACCTGATTTTAATATATCTTGATTAGAATCTGATAAATATTTCTGAAAAAAAAAATTATTAATTAGAAACTGACAAATATTTCTGACAAAAAATCAGAAATAAAAATTAATTCTGACAACAAAAAAAGATTAGAATCAGAAAAATATTTATGAAAAAAATTTAAAACCAGAAACTGACTGAAATCAGATTATGAAAAATATTTCTGAGCAGAAAAATAAAAATCAGAATCTGACAAATATTTTTACCAAATAAAATAAAAATCAGAAACTGGCAATTATTTCTGAAAAAAAAATAATATAACAATTATATTTTGATTTTTACTACAAAAATCATAATTGTTACGGTCTCTGCTTTATTGAAATTTTTCCATATTTTTTTTTTTTATTATTTTATAGTTTTTTTTTTGTGGGTGTGAGCTTTCATAATTGAGACTTACATATTTTTCCACTCACGTGAGCGTGCATGAACGGAGCAAAAAACATAAGATCGTGCATGAGCGCGTATGATTAAATTTGTTTTTTATCGTAAGCGTGCATGAGCGTGCGTGAAAAGAACGATCCCATCTCTAATGTGTGAACGAGTATTGGTGTATCTGTTTGTAAATATGGTTGGGTGGTTGGCTACCTTGGTTACACACAGAGTAATTGTTATTCATTACAAGAGAAACCAATACACACACACACACACACACGCATTCATTCATGCATCCTCACAATACTCACAATTATGAAAACACTTCTAAGTGCACTCGTTCACTTGTGCATATTAAAGTGCATGTAATTCTTGGTTGTTAAGTTATGGAGACAGACGGGGCAACACATTGACGGAATATTACAGCTTCTCAAGTGCAATTTACTTCAATATGTCTTGAGGTAATGAAGCATCGATTAACAGGAAAACATTTGCAATTAAGTAATTGCTCCGTCTGACCGCAGCTTCGGAAATCATAAGCAACAATGAATGGGAGGTTATAGGTCGGACGTCGGATAATATGGGTCAAACTAATGAAGACATTTCAATGTAAATTTATGCAAAATATTTGCTAAATAATAAACAGTTATTGTAAATTGTTTTTTTTTTCTTTCGATTATTCGTATCACAAACCAACAAATCACATGGCAACATTCAATTGGTTTAAATGTATCCATGTGTTTGAACAATGAATGAATGAATGGATGGATCACTGGAGAAATGAAGAAAACTGAATTATGGAAAGGGGAGTATCGAGTATTTTTCACTTGAATTACCAAAATTAATATTTGCAAAACTTCAAAAACAAATAGAGCATAAGTAAACTTAAGTATTTCACAGAAAATAAATTAAATGAAAATATAAAAAAAAATTATATCTAATATATTGCAAACAATAACAAACCGAACGAAGGACTTGGCTGACAAAGCCTGGCCAAGTTGAACAAACAAATATTAATGAGTCTAGAATAAGGTTTCAATAAGTTTTGGTTAAACAGCAAATTAAAATTGTTTTAAATTGAGTAAATAACAACAGATATTCAACTTAATTTGTACATGATTTTAAACAAACAACAATGTTTCTGTTGTTTGTTCGGAGATAAGATAAAATAGATAATTAATTGCATGCAATTTATGAACGTGTATGAGATGTACTTGTATTATAATTGTGTACATATTAAAATTTATTGGGCAAAATATGGTGCAGTTCGACAAAGTTAAAGAGCTTTGCGTGATGAAGCCAACTTTTAATTGCTGAGTAGTTCAAATTTGTTTACAAATTTAAAAAGCAAACCGCTAAAAGTCTTGAAAAGGGCAGCAGTTTCGGAAACGGAAAAGGAAATTATTAATTTACAATATTTGATAATTTATTGTTAAATGATTTTTCATCCTGAAGAAGTTACCGAAAGGAGTAACGAAATATCGAGAATAAATTTGAATGCTTTTTTTTTATATAAAACTGATGTGTTCACACATGCATTCTTAATTGAGTCAATGGGCGCATTCATACACACAGAAAAAAATCATTGTAAAATTAACTAAAACAAGGTTGATTCTACTAGTTTTGTTAACAATTTTGCTTCATAAGCGTTTCATGCTAACTTAACATGATATTAAAGTAAAATAAAAGTTATTGAAATCCACTTTATAAGTTTTAAAAAGTTTTTAAATTAAAACAACTAGAAATCATTTGAAAAGACGACAAAAAAGTGTTTTTGTGTGATGAATTTCAATGTTATCGGGTTTATGTTCGAAACAGAAAGTAATTCTAGATTGTACACATAAAACCGATAACATTGAAATTCATCACGCAAAAGAATTTTCCAATGTCTTTTCAAATCCAATTCCGACTACATTGAATTCTGTGACAATTCTGACTATGAAATTAATTGCAACCAATTTTGAATGTTAATAAGAGATGGCAAACAAATCTCAGTTGGGTTGTTAGTTGCTGAAAACGATATTAAGGATATCAACTGTCAATCAGAGTTGTCATTTAATGTTTCTGTTTAATGTTTTCTGACAACCACAGATGTTTAGTTACCCACTGGCAACGTTTGTTTTTCCATCCACAACCAACCTATAAGTTTGTTGTTATTGATTTGAACAAATTTCGCAAATACAAACTGCGTCCTTGCAGGCGAACGCTGAAAGCAGAAAAATTATGCCATCTTTGAAGAAGACTTTCGCTCTTTAACCGCTTCAATAGACTTCAACGGCTTTTAATAGGAAAATTAGAGAGAAAGATCACTGAATTTTACATATTTTTGTTTAATAGAATTAAATTTCCATTATTAATAATAATTATAATAAATTTTAACTACAGACAAAGGAGACATATTGCGTTGGTAAAATTAAAAGAGAATTTGATTTTTTAAATATAAAATTCAAAAGAAAAAAATCTACTTTATTTGACACTGGTCCTTTATTTCTGTAAAAATTCGTCAAAGCTGCATCTCGAGCACTTCCGCTCGATGTGACAATTTTACGATATGTATCTGAGAAAAGTTCTAACGATTGCTAAACTCAACAGCGTGCCAATGCCCGTTTCAATGCGACGAAATAGTAAAGATGACGCCGACCCTTTGCCTGTGTTGCACAAAGGAGTCTCACAGCAGGAGGTGCAGGCATAAAGTTTTGTACGCTCACCAATGACAATACATCCGGGTTCACAGTTGGCAGCGCATCTTCTATCAAGTGACCACATTTTCGGTGAACTTGTAGAGTTTTCGGTGCTGGTGGTATAAGAGAAACGCTTTACCTGTGCAAAAAGTTTGCTTTAGTTTGAAATTTAAAAATTTTTAAATTTCTTTTACAAAAATTTAATACCATGCAAATGAACTCCTCTCCTTCGCACTTGTGCACAAAATTGGTTGTGTTGGGGTTGATGACAGAAACACAAGCTTCGCCATCTTCCATGGTATCACATTTGTAGCATTTTAAATCATTTATGCGTTCCTGGGCAGCCTGGGTGCGATGTATAGCAGTGGTTAAAGATTGTCCTGCCTCTGCAGATTGCAATGAAGGACATTATCGATTTTGAATGTTTGTCTTAAGCGAATTGTCAACTTACCTGCCAACTGATTGCAGGATATTAAAATGCAAATGCCAATTTGGAAGAACATTGTTTCAACATGGATTCTAGTTAATTTTAATACATTTTTTTGGTCATTCCAACTTTCTTTTCTTTTGTGTAATTGTGAATATTTTGTGATTGAACTCTATTGAAAGGCTTATTTGCTACAAATGTCATGTGGAGGAAATTGCGGAAAGGACATGCGCATTGTTAGTCATCAGGTTCAAAGCACACTCTTAAGATACTTTCAAGTGCACAACCAAACTGGCACAAGCTTTTTGTTGTTATGAAAACAAACCAAGTGTACTGTACAAGTCAATTTCAATTGATTGAATTAAAACAAAAACGGATTTGTTAATTAAAGCTTTTAATACAAATAGAGGAAGTTCACATACACAGACATACTTAAAATAAATTTACACATACACACACACGCACACTCATTCAAAATTGACAGCAGTAATATTTTGAGAAAGAGAAACTATTGAGATGGTGATGTGAAGCCACCGGGCTTGATTTGCCTTGGCCAGCATTAAATCAAGGCGAATTCATATTACAACAAACACCGACTGGTTGTCAGGAAATATCACAAAAACAGAAAAGGAAAATTGATTTAAAATGTATTTTTAATAACTTAAATCACAATTCGTATGACTCACACAAAAATATTTCTTTCTTTAGTGCAAAAAAGCAATCTCAAGGCAGCAGAAAACACAAATAAACGAATTTTTAAAAGGGCAGCCACCAAGGCGAAGTGGACAGTTGAGCTTTTATCACTACCTGTAAACTGAATTCGCTTCGCATTGAATATATTTAAGGTTCGTGTGTGGCATTGCCAGCACCGAAAAAAAGCAAGGACACTTTAAATTTCTAATATCTAAACTTAGCTTGGCAATGTTGTTCGTTTTTTTTGTGTGTTGTTATTGCCAGCAACAACAAATTAAAAAAATTCAATGCAACGAATATTTTGTATCAGGTCCAAGGCAAATGCAAGAAATTCACTTTGACAAATATCTTTCTTGGATGTCAAAATAAACTGTTCAGGACTCATTTAATATCAGAGATGTTCGAAATAAAAACTATTTGTTTGAAAGTAAATTTTCAATTTTATAATTTATTTTATTTTGAAATAATTAACTTAAAAAATTAATGGATTTACAATGAAATATTTTTTCCAACTAAAATTCATTTAGAAACCTCAATCAAAGTTAACTCACAAATTATCAATACGAATTAATAACGGGTGAACTTAATACTAACACAACCACAACACTCCAAAAACCGCAAGCATTTTGTTTGTGTAAAATCAAATTAATCGGTTAACCGATCAATCTAAAATTAACTGTTTTTTTTTTGCCGCTGAAAACAAAACCGATTAAAACGGGAAGCCAATTCATTGAATATTCTAATCATAATCAATAAAAAAGTCGAATTTTAATATTTGCCTTCTCTGGCCTTTTAGAGTTTAGCTAACGATATGTTCGACATATGTATGCATTTCTAAATTATTTAGTATAAGATATGTACTGTAAGATCATCTTTAATTTTTTCATGCAATGTAATATATTTCACACATGAATTTGATAGGAATTATCGCAAGAGAAAACACAGAAAATGAAAAATTAAATTGGGAAACATTCCCAAAGAACTCTGGATTGTGATGATCATGCCGCGACCACCGCATGCATTCACCTATTGACAAGTAAGCACAGTGAGTGCACAGTGCGTTCTTACCATACAGTAAATTGAAGGGGTTATCGTAGATACATATAAAAAAAATTTAATTTTTAGAAAACCAAAAACTGGGAGTACTTGTCCATAACAGAGAAATATACCAAAAAATACATTTTGACAATAAACGAAAAAAAGCACAGAGTCAGCTGCGCTTTCAAGCTGTGAGTTCAACTGTTATGAATTCGCCATGAGCAGGTCTGTGATAAAAATCGATTTTAAAAACGAAACGATTTCAAACTGATAAAAGTTGCGATGTGCTTATAATTTTCGTTTTGTGCACTTTTTTTAAATAAAGTTGTAATAAATTTTTTCGATAATTTTTGATAAATTATTTGCAAAACTTTTTTATGTTCAGGTTTATGATGAAAATCGATTTTAAAAACAAAATAATTTCAAAGCGAAAAAATAGTTGTGATGTGCTCACTATTTCCGTTTTGTGAATATTTTTAAAATATTATTTAATAAAATTTTCAATAATTTTTGATAAATTTATTTTCAAATTTTCTTTATATTGTTGTAGTTTTATATTTATATTATTCTTCCAATTGAGCTTGAGGTTACTTTTTTTATAAAAAAAAATCCAAAATTATTTTTTCTCAATATTTTGTAACCCTTTGGTGGATAGGTTGTGAATATTCAAAGAGTACAGACGTGTTTTTTGGCCTCTCCGTTGATTTTCTTTCTAAAACTTGCTTAAATATTACCTAATATACCCTAATATTGCTAATGAAATTCAACATTAGAAAACAAAATACAAAAATTGTTTTATACTGATAAACTAAAACAAATTAAGAACAAATATTACAAATTTTATACAAAACAATAATAACAAGTGCACTAAAAAAGACAAGTAAAAAAATACAAAATAAATATTTCAATATAAATTACCATAATACCTACGGAGACAACAACAACACTTAAAACAATAACAACAACACCAAGAAATATTTTTGTGCTCAGTTAAGTACATACTAATCAACTTGTGTAAACCAGTAAACAAGGAAAATAAATAAAACAGAGACAACCAAATACAAAATTTACCAATAAATCTTCCATGTATAATTTAAGAAAAAACAAAGTAAACATTAAAACAACAAAAAAACAAAAATCTAAAACCGCCAAAAATACACACAAAATTAATAACTCACTAAATAGAGATATAAACATGGCAACTACTAGTGTAAGTACACAGGAGAGTAACCTCAAAACAAAAACAACAACTTTTGGCACTCCTGTGCATAGCCATGTAAGAGAGAGAATTCGTGACTCTTTACTTAGTAATGCTTGTAACTCTTCTCGTGTAACTGAATCACCATTTAAGCTAGTTACAATAATGGATAAACGTTTTGATAAACTCACTGAGCAACTTGAAACAATAATGCAAACTAAACTCAGTGAATATAAAGAAGAGCTCTTAAATGATCTTGATAAGAGATTCAATATTATGAAAAACGAATTACATGCACTTAATGAAAGAGTTTCTGTCTTGGAAACAGTCGCGGATGAAGTAAAAAGTATGCAAGAGGAAATTTCTTCTTTGAAAACGAAAATTAAGCTGCAAGAAAATAACACTGTTGCGTGTGAGTTGCGGTTAAATGAAATACCATTTTATGAAAATGAAAATCTAATGGAAATATTCTGCTCTATCTGCAACACCATTAATACTACGGTTCCTGCAATCAAATCTATTTATCGGTTACAAAACCATAATAACAAATACAAAGCCAATTCAAGGGATGCTGTTATTATAGTTAAAATGTGGTCTGTTTATGACAAAAATTTCTTCCTAAAAACATTTGCAAATTATAGGAAAGTAAATAAGGATTTTTGTTTCTGTTTAAGACATCTGGGACTTAATTCAGACAATAAATTTTTTATCAATGAAAACTTAACACGAGATAATTTTCAAATTTTTCGTGCTGCTGTTCGTCTTAAAAAGAAAAAAATTATCTTCAGTGCTTTTACCATGCGTGGCTCAGTGTATATAAAAAGGACTATTAATGACAGCATTCAACAAATTGATGACATCAGGCATTTACACGAACTATTTCCTGATTCTGTGGATCCGAATATTGCTGAAAACCGAAGTGAAGTCCGCAATGCCTACCTTAACACATAGTAAACGACTAACATGTTTTTTACGCATTAATCCTATTTTTAACTTGCAATCCTCTGCGATACTTAGTTATTTATTTTATAATTCTATAATAATAATTATGAGCCTATTTACACTTTATATATTTAGTAACAATATCCTTGTTCAACTCCTTTTTACGTTAACTCGTAATGTTGCTACAACCTCATTTATATACTTATGTCCAACTTAAGTAATTATAGTTCCAATGACTCTGTGTATAATATGATCAGGGTAATATCAAAATATAAGACTGGATTTAAAATTGTGCACTTAAATGCACAAAGTTTAAGAAATAAAATGGATGAGTTTAGGTATCTATTTGTCTCAGCTGACGTTGATATAATATGTATCTCTGAAACTTGGTTTCCACTAGATGTTCAAGATTCTGTCTTCAGTCTATCAGGTTTCAAACTTTTCCGCTCTGATAGGCAAATTCTTGTCAATAATGTTCCAACAAAAGCTAAGGGCGGTGGAGTAGCAATATATGTTCGTAACGGGATATCTTGCAAGGTAAAACTCAAAACTAATATTGACAGTGAAATTGAATATTTATTTCTTGAGATTTCAACTTTACACAATAAGAAGCTGTTATTAGGAAGTGTGTATAGGGCAAATAGCAGCATGAACATCAATCCCTTTATTACTATACTTGAAAATACATCCGTCCAGTACGATGATATTGTTATTTTGGGTGATTTTAACAATAATCTTTTAGTCGACAATCCCTTAATAGAACCAATGCATACTATAGATCTTCACCCTGTAAATACTCATACTCCAACACACTATAGTGCAATGTCTAACAGTTTAATCGATTTAGTGTTTGTCAATCACAAATCTAAAGTTATACTTTATGACCAACTATCAGCATCTGTTTTCTCAAAGCATGATATACTATTTTTGACTTATGATCTGCCTGTGAACAATGACGATACTCTCTTTTCATTCCGTGACTTTCGTAATATCGATTACTTAATGCTTAATCAAAGCATTGACAACATATGTTGGAGTCAGCTATACACAATTGATAGCGTGGATGATCAACTATCCTTTATACAGGACAATGTTAAGCTATTGTTCGACTTGAGTGTCCCTTTGAAAACCAAGCGGGTGAAAGCTGGTCAGCAACCTTGGTTTAACAATGAAATAAAAATACTACTGCAAAAACGTGATGCTGCATACATTCGTAGGAAAAGGTTCAGAACTGATGATCTGCGAAAATATCACAAATCTGTTCGGAGTGAAGTTACTAAACGTATTCAACAGGCGAAATCCCTGTCTTATGAAAGAAAGTTTTCCTCTGCTATTGACAGTAAATCAAGATGGAAAGAAATACGAAAAATTGGCATAGGTCAGAAAAACTCTGAAAGTTGTAAGCAGGATGTTGATGTTAACATATTGAACAATAAATTTGTAAATTTTAATATTCCATCACCAGCAACTAACATTTATAATGACCTTTGTAGTGTCCCTATTGAAACCACCTTTAGTTTCCGCTGCGTCAATCAGCTTGAGGTTCTTGAAAGCTTATCAGCGGTAAAATCCAACGCAGTCGGTATGGATGATGTATATCCACTTTTCATAAAAGCCCTAACTTCCAAGTTGTTGCCTTATTTTACTCATTTATTTAACTCAATTCTGACTAAATCTACTTTTCCAACAGGATGGAAGCTTTCAAAAATCATTCCTATCCCCAAAACTAACAACGACTTTAGACCCATTGCTATTCTTCCCTTTTTATCCAAGGTCATCGAGAATCTGATGGGAAAGCAAATGAATGAGTATTTAATGCATATGAACTTGCTATCAGACAGGCAATCTGGTTTCATAAAAGGTAGAAGTTGCACTACAGCACTAGTGGATGTAGTAGAAGATCTTAGATCGAAATTGGATGAAAATAAGGTAGCTTTTCTGGTTCTTCTAGATCACAGCAAAGCATTTGATACAGTTGATCATGCGATTCTTGTTAAAAAACTTCAAAAACTGTTTTATTTTTCAAGCTCGGCTTGCAATCTTATATTGTCATATCTTACAAATCGATCCCAAATTGTTCAACTGAACGGTAATAGCTCAAACGCACTTAAAATTAGCAGAGGAGTTCCACAAGGATCAATACTTGGGCCTCTTCTATTCTGCCTTTATATCAATGATTTACCTGATATTCTTATTAAGAGTAAAGTGCACATGTATGCTGATGATGTACAGCTTTACAATAGTACTAGTCCTGCAGATATTACCATTTGCGTAAATAATATTAACAATGACTTAGACAAAATTAACTGCTGGGCTGTTGCCAATGGTTTATGTATCAATCCTTCAAAATCTAAATGCATTATACTTTCTAAATCTAGGAGAATATTCGATAACATTCAAGTAAGAATTAATGGCAATAATATAGATTTTGTAAGTTCGGCATCTAATCTGGGAGTTATTTTCAATAATAAACTTACATGGTCAAACCACATTAACGTTGTAGTGGGAAGGGTATATGGTATGCTTCGCAACTTATGGGCTGTTAAAGACTCAACACCATTTGCTATCCGCATGCTTTTGGCCAAAACATATCTTATTCCTGTACTGTTATATGGATGTGAAATTTTTGCAAACTGTGATAGCAACGACTTAAGGAAACTTAATGTTGCCTACAATAATATCGCAAGATATATCTTTCAGAAAGGTCGCCGTGATCATATATCTGCTTTTTCGTATCAGATCTTTCGGATAAACTTTGTAGACCTTTTAAAACTTAAAAGTCTTATATTTTTGCATAAAATTATAGCTACGGAACAACCAGCATATTTACATGACAAAATACAATTTGCTAGATCCAACCGAGGTAGAAAAATCATTCAGCAAAAATATAAAAGCCTTTTGTCTCAACGGCAATTTCTAATTTATACCACAAGTCTTTGGAACTCCTTACCAAATCAAATTCAAAATATAAGCAACGCAAATATGTTTAAAAATGAGTTATTTAAA
Organism: Gymnocheta viridis; assembly: GCA_956483585.1. Lineage (NCBI taxonomy): Eukaryota > Metazoa > Arthropoda > Insecta > Diptera > Tachinidae > Gymnocheta > Gymnocheta viridis. The sequence goes on along the minus strand of OY101443.1, from coordinate 88,669,708 downwards.
ATATTTATGTAATTAAATTTAATGTCTTATTATCATTATTTTAATTTTGTTCTATATGTTGTTACCAAAATTGTTTGCTTTTTATTACTAATCTACTATTTAAATTTGCAACCAATTTATATATGCTTATTAGATTTTGAAAACTATTTTGTAAACTTTGATTTATTCACTAGCACTTTCATTTATAAGATAATTATCTTGTTGTGCTAGATCAAATTTTTTAAATAAATAAATAAATAAATAAATGTCTACAAATAGACACAATGAAAGAAATTTTTCAGGAGGAAAAAATCGTTAAAGAATTCAAATAACAATATATTAACAAATTACAATAGAATCAAAGAAAATGAAGATGTAAGAAGGCTTAAGACGGTGAGAGATAAAATAATTAGATTCAAGGCAAATATAATATTTCTCATTCGTTGTCGGAATTCAGATATTATTCCAAAATTTGTCAAAAACTCTACTAATAACATTTAAAATATTTTCCATATTAAAGGTTCACCAATTTGTCAAAAAACTATTTTAAAGGTATTTGCAAGATTGTCAATATATCGATCAAAGGGAGACATCAGTTACTTAACGAATCTATTAGGGAATTATTATTTATAAAAAATATTAATAATATTCTCTTATTTTTTCGACCTTTTTTTAATAATTATAAAAGATTTCTCCAAGCTTTAGGTCAATTTATATAAAAAAATGTGTATTATTTATTTTTTAATTTTTTAAAAATATCGATATTTCGCCAATATCATTAATTGGATTCTTCAGGAAATTAAAATATTTTTTCATTTTGATTTACATTATTTTAAAATTTTACATATGAAAAAAAATAAATATTGTCAAAATTAGAAATGAAAAATTTAAAAAAAAACAAAAACAAACACAAAAAAAAACGGATATAGTATTTTCTATTTCCTGTTTCCGTTTTTATATAATAAATATCTATAACTCTGCGCAACATTTGCCGTATCTGCCCTAAAATTCATTCTCTGATCTGTTGGAACATTTATAATCCGTAACATTTCTAGCAAATATCTACGCTTATAATTAGTTTCTGTATATAAAATTGAAATATTATTAAAGTTTGGATAATGATTTGAATTGATGCAATGAGAAGATAACGCGCTCTTTTGTGAATTAATACTCCTATATTTCTGATCTGATTTGTGACCAGCTATTCTAGTCTTCAATTTATTTTTTGTTGTACCTACATATACTTTATTACATATCTCATTTGTATTTCCACTACATGGTATCTGATAAACTACATTAGATTTATCCAACTTCTGTATCTTATCTTTAGTTCTATTAAATAACTTTCCTACCGTTTCGTACATCTTATATGCCATCCTATATTTACTTCTATCATATATTCTAGATTTTTCTAATCTTTCTGATATTTTTGGTACATATATTAGTGATTTATAAATCTTAGGTTCATTATTATTATTATTATTGTTATTATTATTATTATTACTATTATTATTATCATAAAATTGTCTTATTAACTTACAAGAGAGATGTAGAGGAAAATTATTTTCCTTCAATATATTTATAATTTTCTCCTTGTTACTCTTATGAAATTCTATATCACTAATTGATAATATCCTTTCTATAAGATTCTTAGCAGTATTAACTATAATTCTTTTAGGATGGTTAGAATAATAATTAATAATTGTACCAGATAAAGTTGGTTTTTGAAACCAATTGACTGATAAGTGATTCGCTTTTCTAATTACTAATGTATCTAAATAACAAAGACTATAATTATTTTCCCTTTCAATTGTAAATTGTATATCAGTATGAAAAGAATTAAATGTTGATAATATATTATCTACTCCTCTTTCCGAAATGATACAAAACAAATCATCAACATATTTTACTAAAAACTTTGGTTTAATCGCTAACTCTTCAATACATTCATCAAGTAATCTTTCCATTACTATATCAGCTATAATTGGTGAGGCTGGAGACCCCATCGGAAGACCTTTTTGTTGTATATAAATCTTATCATTACATTGAAAATACCTACTGTCAATTATACAAAATTTAATTATACGTAAAAATAAGCTTTTCTCCATGTTTGTATAGCCCGATATCCTATCCCATTTTTCTTTTATAATTTCCATAGCTAAGGTCACTGGTATACTAGGAAACAAAGATACAACATCAAGTGATATTAACTTCTCATCATTATCTATATTAATATGTTTTATTTTATTTTTAAAATTTGAAGAACTATTAACATTATATTTGGAATCTGCAGTTAGATTCTTTAAAATATAATACACATTTTTTATATAAATTGACCTAAAGCTTGGAGAAATCTTTTATAATTATAAAAAATATTTTAAGAAGACACATGAATTATGACAAAATGAAAGAATTCTTGAAATTTAAAAACACAATAGCAAATTATTTAGCTAAAAAGGTTAAACAGGTAGACAAAAGAAAATTTAATAATCTTATTAATTTACAAAAAAGAGAATTAAGTGTTAGATTTGTTGTGAATGGATAAATTAATGATAATTTTCCACTCAGCTATTATTCTACTGGCAACATTTACTGATATATATATATTTTTGTATATTTAATATTTTTTCAATAATTCTGGTTCTTAAATAAAGATTCGAAGGGGAAATTTGCTAAATTTGTCAATCTCCCGTGTACTTTTTTCCCCCGCTATCAGTTCTCAGTGAATGTATAAAAGGGAACAAGATTTGTAAAGCTTTCAAATTAAACAAACTCAAGTTTAATAATAAAGAAATACACATTTTTTGTTACAAATTAAATGTTTTTAAATGTAAATGAAGATGTGTTTGAAATATTTTAGATGCAGTGAATGATTCTATACCAAAAAGATGTATACTCTGTCCAAAAAGGATTTGTGGAGAATTATTATTCAGAATAATGAACTGATCTTGTCCTAAAAAGAAATATTGATAATCGTTAAATGTAATTAGAAGGAAAATGTTGAAATAACATGGTTTTTATTCATTTCAACTGCAAAAATTAACTGAGCAAAATCGAGGAAAAAGTGAAAAAATCCCCCTGAAAAATATTATTCATGATAAGGGAAATTTATTTTCTCATGCAAACATTTTTCGCCGGAATTATTCACAATTGGAACATCAGGGAAACGTAAATTATTTTTAGGGAAAAAATATTCACGATAAGGATTAAGATGATAGCAGATGGAGAGAACTTTGTTCACACTATTAGGGGAAAAGTAAAAACAATCTAAGAATGCTCACAGGCCATTGTAGGCGGAGCAAACACCTCTACAGCCTTGGCTTTGAGAATGATAGCCTGTAGGAGCTTCTGTGATTACGAGGACGAAACTCCAGAGCATATTCTGAAGGACTGTGAAGCTTTGTGCCACAGAAGATATACCCAATTGGGCAAGCACCTATTGGAGGATTGGGAACTGTCAACACTAGAACCACTGGCAATCTTCAGATTGCTCAGGAAAACAGGTCTATATTAGGTGCTCGAGCACCTGGCAAGGGATACAATAGATCTTTGGCTGCACTGTCCTGTGTTTCACGAACAAGAAAAATTCATTCATGCATTCATTCATAGGGGAAAAGAAGAACAGGAAATAGCCAGGACAAGACATACTACAATAATTGATGATCATATGAATGAAATAATTAATAAAGTTAGACTCTCAGAAATGTTTGAAAACTAATCAAAACACATAGAATCCGTCGTACGTTATACCTTGCTTTTTTCAACTGACAACAAAGTTGAAATACAGGCTTCCTTATGAGCTTTGTCACATTCCGTACGTCTCCGTCAACGTACTAAAGTTGGGCAACTTTTAAATTTTAACGTACGTTGAATACTTTGAAAAATATCGTGTTTTTTTTGCTTTGTTTTTATTACGCTTTTTGTGTTGCGTTGTGACAAAATTAAATTAAATAAAAATTAAAATTCAAAAAAGAAAAACAGAATATCCTGGAAATCCATTGAAAATGTGTACTTTAATCAAATGAAGCTGCTTTAATATCCGTCAGCAAAGTACTCATTGTGTCAACCTCCTCCGCCGATACTTTAATGTCAAATTGAAAACAGCAACGTATGACGAATTCTGTGTGCCTCGGCCTTAAATGCGGAAAAAGGCTAAACACTACAGTTGCGCTGAATAAACCCGACTATATTTCAATGAATGAATGCTATTCTTAGTGATATCTCCACATATCAAATAATGGTGAAGGATCCAACGAACAAACTACAATAAATAAATAATGATTTTCAGTTTAGAAATAGTAACATCAATTGATAAGACAACAGTGGCTTACAGCACCAAGATTATATGGAGTTCCAAAAATCCATAAGGAAATATTTTTCATTAAAACCTATTTGTTGAAATATAAATAGTCCATCCCATAAACTTTGCAGATATATGAAAACCATTCTGACGAAGATAACAGAAAATTCTATCTACAATGCAAAAGATTCATTACAATTTAGGAATAGGATCGAACGTACCAGGATGTGTAAAGGGGACAAAATGATTTCACTGGATGCAGTATCTTTATTTCCAAGTATATCAATAGATTCAGCTGTGGATATTATAAAAGAAAAATGGGATATTATTATCATTATTATGCCCATTATATTCTTCAAAGTTCAAAAATCATAGTGACTTTGATCTCAAAGGGATATTAGTCATGTAAAGAAATTGTATTAGTCGATTTTAAATTGAATTCTTTTAAGCCAAAGTTTCTTGATATGGAAATGATATTCTACTCGTACTGAGCAACATCAGAGATACAGAGATGCATCGACAAGTCGTCCATGCAATTCTTAAAAAAAATTCTCAAAGAAAACTATTTCATTTTATTTTGTTAGAAAAATATGTGTAATTACGTCGTTTTTCACACATTTGATAATAATAGCGTCGTTTTTTAATGCAACAGTGCAAATTTTTTTTTTTTCAAAACTCCATTTTAAATTTTTTGTTAGTTACGCACTTTTGCATTTTAGCTAACGATATATAGATATCCCTGAAGAAGCTTTCCATTGAGAAAGCGAAATATTGGATTAATTAAATAAATTATAATTATATTATTGCCTTCCGGCTTGAAGAAATTATTTAATAAAATTTTTCCTTTTTAAACGATTTTTTCCTCCTGAAGAATTTACGAAATATTGACCTCAAGGTTCAATTGGAAGAATAATATAAGAAATATAGTAGGAAAAGGTCGAAAAGTTATTGTTTTATTTTTTTACGGCTTTCTTTAACTTAATAAATTGAGATTTGGCCCAAAAATCGTTCGAAATTCATAACACATTTTCAAAATGATACTTTTGAAATCAATCGATTTACATTTTATACCTGATTGTTTTCATTTTATCTTCTGCTTTGTTTTCTTCAATTTAATAAATAACGATTGGCACAAAACAATTTTCCAACCGCATGCGAAATTCATCACACTTTTATAACACGAATCATTTTTATATCAACAGATTTCCATCACATCCCTCTGAATATCTGTATTTCAGCTTTAAAACAGCCTAAGATACTGCAATGCTTGACGACTGTGCAATGGATACAATTCTCCCACATTGTACATCAAATCGACAATATGTGTTGGCCTTAACATGCGCCAGGGTGTCAAGGATAACTTCTCATTAACGCAGTGAGAATCTTTCTCCAATTCTTGGGGAAGCGGCATCTCATTGAATAACATTCGACCATCGACACTGCGTTGCAGAGTACAAGGTAAACCGACCTGGTCAGCCAAGGCCTTAAACAGTATGGCCCGTTCAAATTTGCAACCACTGTGTATGCGACCCAAAGGTATAAAACAGCAGTGCAGTTCCATGCACAGATCCCTCAAATGTTGTTTTACCGTCCAATTCGAACACTCCTCAGTTGTATTTAAATCCAACAGCTTCAAGTCTTTGTTCAAAGCTCGTTCAACAACTTGTGCAATAACTTTGGCTCGTTTTGCTAAATTAACAAAATCAATGCCACTTTGAGATTTTATTGGATTTGTGGCCAAATTTTGTGATTCCAATATACTATTAACCTCTTGCAAGAAGCGGGGTAAAAATTCATCTCCAGGCAAGCGACAATAGCACCACTCTTTTTCCCTTAGACGACGAGTTGTTTCATCGCTGCTCAAGCAGCTGGCAGGGACTTTAACAACCAAATGCTCGGGAGCTTGAGGTCTATTGAAATTGACTACGATAACAGGTTGCAAAGGAGAGACATCTTCTTTTAGAATGCAGCGAAACACTCGAAAATCTTTAAATTTTTTTTTCGAAACCATGAAATCGGTGCCCGCTGTTATATCGTTGAAGCCCAAACTATTGCGTATACAAAATTTGATGGTGAGATCTTTCGAGAGTAGACTCTCAGTGGCCACTTGCCAGGTGGGCACACAAAATGTATGGTTCTGATGCAGCAGCAGCCTTGCAAAATAAATTGAACAATTATTGCCCGACGCTCTTAAAAATTACAAATTACAAATTCTTACTCGTCTAAAACGCAGGACTCCTTAAAAGCCGCTAAAAATGTCGGAAAGCTTGTGGTTTGTATTATAAAATTTGTAACCGCTGTTTTAACTTGATTAGCGGGCGATTTAAGGGCTTGTTTAATCGAACAACATAAACCCGATTTCAGTAAAAGCTCTTGGACACCAGCCCCTTCATCCACTAGACAGCCAAGACAACGGAATAGACGTACCACCAGAATCGCATTCGAAAACGAATTCTATTTGTATTCAAGTTTTTCTTTTATTTTTATTTTAATTTTATTTTTGCAAATCAGTCAAATGTGAAATCTTACCTTCAACAATATTCCCAGATTGTTTATCAATGAATTACATTGACACAATTCATTCCGAAAATGCACACTGTCCGCCATCAGTTCAATAATATTTAAAAGCGTTAAAATTAAATCAACGGAACGTTCTGCAGGATCCTCAGCAAATATATTTCCTATTATCCTGGGCAAATACATATACAAAAGCAGTTCGCAGGTTTTATGAAATTCGCTTAATAGACATTTTTCCAATAATTTCGCCGCCTGTTCACGAATTTCTATAATAATTTCGGTGTTCGGGACTAAAAGACCTAAAAGATGAACACTTTTTTAATATAAACAATTACTTATTTAATTATTTCATAAAGAAATAGTTACTCAATATTTTTTCAATCAAACCATGTCTAAAAGAATTATTGATACGTTGGACAGCACTGCTCGACTCCATTAAGCGATTTAGGCCCAACAAAATGTGGAAAGAGGAAATATCGTACCCATTGAGGAGATATTTTAGAAACATTTCCGTAATATCTGCTGACACTAAACGTGGCACAAATTTTCTATTTTTTGCGCATTCTGTAAAAACCTTTAAGGCTTGACATTTAGTTTTCACATCCATGGACCCATCATTGACCCACATAAGATATTTATCAAACAGATTTAATTCAAAGAATAATGAAACCATTAAATAATTATCCATTGCTGCTGCCAAAACCTCCAACAAAAGATTTAAATCTTCCGGTAATAAACTTTCATTTAACATTTTGGTAAATTGCTCCAGCAGGAAGCCAACGCAGTTGTCTTGATTTAAAATGTTATGTTTGCTATAGTTCAGTAATAACAGCTTTATAACTCTCAAAGATGCTTTCCGTATTTCGAAATATTTAGAATCGAATGCACTGAGCAAGCGATTCAAGGGAAATTCTCTTAAAGTCACAACCGGCCACTTATCTTCATCACTATGGAGCAACAAGATTTTGTACAACAACTCCAGAGACTGCAATAAAACATCTGGATTCGTAGTTTCAGCAATCGTAGAGAAATATTTCAACAGAAACGAGGAATCTTTGAGCATCATATCAATCCATTTGGGATCCTCCAAACATTTATTAATGATGACACTCAAATATTCACAACAGTAACCATCATTTTGCTGCTGATAATACGAAAAACTCACAACGGCAATTTCACCCAATTCCACATCGTCCAATTCTACTAAGAAATTCATATTTTCTATTAGCAGACTGGCCAAATACAGGGATAATCTTTTTACTAAAAGACTAGAATTGGTATGGAAAAATTCCTTTTGCAGCAACAATTGGAATAAATTTTTCTGTTTTAGCTCTGAAATGTTTTCATCATTTCTACGTGCATATTCAATTATATGTTTAAGGACCTTAATCAGTACATTCTCCTCTCCCGAATCCAGTAGCAAGAAGACGCTATCAATCGTCTCCAGACTTATGCTCAATTCCGGAAATTTTTTATTTCCTTCCCAACTGCGATCCACGAATTCATTTTTGTTCAGTTTTATTAATTTTTTGTTCGCCCTGGACATGTTTGCTGGAATTCAAGTTTTCCTTTATTTGCAGAAACTGACGATTATACAAACAATTATGTACATACACAAAACCAAAAATATTTATTAAGTAGATCCAGTTAAAAATACGAATTTATTTTTTTTCTTTTAAATCATTAATATTTTTCTCTATTTTTTCAAATGCCACATTCAAGAGTTAAATGTTTTTTTCTAAAATTTTTTACAATCAACAAAATATGCGCCTACTACATTAATTAGACACAACAAAACAAACAAGTGTAAGTCTATATATTTATTTTAAATACACCTTGAGTGATACAGCTCCAAAAAGAAAAATATATATAGGAGTGTAGAAAATGGTGAAATAAGAAGAAAATTGTAAATAAAAAATTGGAGGAAACGTATAATTCCCGAGTTATGGGCCTATGAAGTTTCCATATGTGATTTTCCACTGCATTTATAAACGTATATGACCAATATTAGTATTATTTTAAAGCTTTTTAAGAGTTCTTTTAGAATACACTCATACCCTGGTTTGCGTCGTTTCGAAGTCGCGTCTTTTTAAAATTTCCCCGATTTCGATGTTGCGTCGTTTTTGCTTCAGTTTGCGTTGCATGGCTTCGAAGTTGCGTCGTTAATAAATTTTTGTATGTACAAATTGAAAAAGGGGATTTCCCGTCGAATTCCAATGCAAATTTGTATGTGAAAATTTTCTACAAGTTTGTCTTCGTTGGTAGTTTCAAATTACATTTGGTAAAGTGAAGTCTTTAATTTTAATAAAAAACTATTATCACGCAAATAATAATAAAAAATTGGTATTTTCTATTGAAAAATATTTTTTTTACTAAAATTATGAGTCTCGGAACGAATTAAATGAAAATTAATACAAATGTATGGAAAACTGTGATTCAGTTTTCGTCGTTTCAGATTGCGCCTCGTTTTTCCGGTCCCAATTAGCGATGCTAACCGGGGTATCAGTGTACACAAAATGTATGCAAAAATGCTTTCGTTAGCGAAGCCGTAGATTACAAAATCCTTTCATTTGAATAAACTACATATGTATGTATGTATGTACTTGTCTAGTGCACATTCGTAACATTTTCGGATAAAATTTTGTATAAATAAACTGTATTGTAAATTGAGAGGAATTTTTCAATAAATTGAGGATAATGGTGATGCGACTGAAGGAGTGCGACGTCGCTGGTTTCTTCGAGTACCAGCTCGGCTTCAGGGAGGGGAGGTCTGTTGAGGATGCGTGGCTGCATGTTAGGCGTTGGATATTGGGCGTTTTTTTTTGTGGATTTTAAGGGCGCGTTTGACTATCTCTCGTAGAATGTGGTTCTCGACAAGCTGTCGAGAGGTACACCCCTTTTGGGCAAGCTATTTGAGCGGCAGGAAGCATGTGTGGTGAGCGCAAGCGACACGGTTTGAAGAGATGGAATCAAGGGCTGTATTCAGGGATCTATCTATATGCGGGCCATTTATACGGAACCTTCTGATGGATGCTTTGTTGCGTTAATTGGCTGGGTCTTACAATCTCTGAATCTGCCTTGTTAAAAATCTAAAATTCAAAACAAGGCGAATTCAAAAAGCGCAAGTTTCACAGAAGACTAATAATTTAAAAATATCTAAACTTGTTGAAAAAAAACAAAATTTACAAAAACTAGACATTTCACCAAAAACATCGAAATTATATTATTACAAAAAAAAATATAAAAAATTTTGCACAGATTCAAAAAGTTTAAAAATGTTTCCAAAGAATCATAATTTCAAAAAATTGAGATTTAAAAAAAAGTAGACAGACATTTCACCAAATCGAAAAGTAAATTAAGACAAAATCTTCATAATCTCAAGGAATCAAAAATTCAACAAAGCAATCAAAAGTTAAGGAAGAGCAAGGCGAATTCATAACAGGTGGTCTTGACAGCTCAGCTGATTTTATTTTGCTCCTTGAATTTTGATTTGTTTTGTTTGTCAAAATTTGTTTATGTTTGATTTATATATAGAGTTTGACGTTTGATTTTGACAAAGAAAGCAGGTATTTTTCAAAGCGAATTGAGGCGAATTTACCTGTTATGAGTTTGCCTTGAGGAAGAGTAGATATTTCATCAAGGCATATTCACATCAGGTAATCACATCCTAATTCGCCTTAAAAATATGAACGGATGTGTGAAAAACTGTTGACAAATCTATGAGAGAAAAATTAAAAAAAAAATGTCTTAGGGATGTATGAAAATAAAAATGCTTAAAGAAAACTGTACATATAAAGTTTTTCGGGTGCGACAGTCTTGCGCGTCACTGTAATGAAATGGAATATTCTTCACTTTGTCAGTGCAGAAGTCAATAACAAATAAAACAATAGCGGTATTCACACCGAGCTTGTTAGTTTGTTGGTCGTTAATCGGTACTTTTTTACACGCATTTTGTTTTTGTATATTTAAGGCGTTACCGGATTGAAATTTAACAACTTAACGACACGGCACCCCTGATAAAATAGCTTTTAGTTGGTAACTCACAATCAGCTGTTACAGTTTCCAAATAAATATAATGAAAAAATCATTTGTGATAGATTTCTAAAAAAATATTTGTGTTTTGGCAATTTTCGTGTACATTGAGAGTAAGTACGTTAATTAAGTATGTTTTACTACGAAAGTTACCAGACTAACAAAGTTTTAAAAAGGGGGTCGTTCACAGTTGGTAACTTTAACAAATTAACAAACTACTGAGTAACAAATTAACAAGTTCGGTGTGAATACCGCTAATACTTTTATTGTTTGGTACACGTAATCAATTTTATATTTTTATTTCTAACTTTTTGTAAGCGTCAGCACAATTCGTGGGAAATTATTGATTACAAATTTATGTTGACTAGAATTAATTTCAGTATATGTAAGTATAAGCTGGCAATTTATTTAATAAAAAACAGAATTAGGTATTTAGACAGCCAAAAAATATTTCTTTCTTTAGACTTTTTACTTCTCAAACAAAACAAAAAAGTGGGCATTATTTTGATGATCTTTTCAAACAGCTGAAGGAAGAGCTTAGGAAATACTTATGCCAGCAGTCTCTGCTTCAATTTTTCATTGCGTTAAATCAAAATATTAACTAACAATTCTGCTAATTAACCACAAATAAATAACAAACTTGTGAATATAATTTAATAACATACTTTGTCTTGTTAAAACACGTTAATATCGCTGTCAAATATCTTTAATAAATAATCTCGTTGTTACAATGAAAAAGATTTAAACAAAACTCATGTAGATTTTAACCGGAAACTATTGTTAAACAACTGATTGCGTGTCATGAAGATAATCAAGTTGCAAGTATTTAAATACTGCAACAGGCAACAAAGTAAATAATTTATACATACATCAGTCAGTCTCACAGTGTAAATTAATTTTGCTCTAAACAAATGAAAACAATACAATCGCCATGGTTGGCAGTTATTGCTGTTTGGGGACTATTAAGAGTTTGTCAGTGTATGGTAAGTGTTGTGACGCACTGTAGGAATAGAAAACAAAAAAAGAAAAAGAAATTTCAGTTGGTTTATGGTATCCGTAGGACACCCAGCAGGATTATGTAGTGTCCAATGACCAGCTGATATCGATGGAAGGCGAGAGTGAAACTTTAATTGATTTCAGTCATTTAAAAACCATTGGACGTGAACGTTTTGTCAATGGGTCCCTGATAATTCTAGCTGACATGGATGATGATAATTTCGGATTCACAGTGGAAATGTACACCAGTCCGAATGGAGATGGTAATTACAAAAAAATGGCCATGGATGTTCCGCGGACTCAAGTTTGTGAAGGCTTTAAGAAATTCTACAAGGAGTTTGTACAGCCCTCCTTTACTTATGGCGAAAACAGCAATATACCTTTCATTGGGGATGACGGACTGTGTCCGATACCGGCTGGCGAATACTATTTCAAAAGTATTGAATTTAACACGGATGCTTGGCCAAATCAGATGCCCCGCGGCACTTTAAAAGTGGTTATAACATTTTATAAGGGTGAAGAGACAATCGGAGGTCTGACAGGACTATTGAAAATTGAAGATGATACAAGATAAAATATTTCTTTTTTCAATTGATTGAACAAGAAACAGCAAAAGAAATTCTAAAGAAATGAAGTGCAATTAAATAAATGTTTTCACATAATTTGTCAGAATAACAAAAATATTTTTATTTAACTTTATAAATTTTTTTTGTAGCAAAAACAAGTTGCACAAAATAATTTTAATAAAACAAGAATCTCTTAATTCTTATTGTCCCAGGATGCCGCATGTTCTAGGTCGCTGGATTTCTGAACAAAAAATAAGTGATTTGCATTCCACAACAACATATTTTATTTATTTATGCTTTCGTTTGTTTCGTTTTTATTTAAATAAATAAATTAATTATATAAGTCGCCAGTGGACTTTAAATCAGTTTCTTTTCGTGTAGAATTGCGGCAAACAATAAGCAGAGTTGGCGTTGTGACACTAAGGTATCATCACTTTTGCCCCTTTTTCGTGCCAATGACACTTTTTATTACCCTTTTTTAATTCATCCTTTAGAATCATTTTATCGAAATGCTTGCCAATTTTTGACACTTGTTGAAAATAAGTAAAAGTTCTAATAATAATAATAATAATAATAATAATAATAATAATAATAATAATAATAATAATAATAATAATAATAAACAGAAAACGTATGAAGATTTACGTAAAATAACTAACGCAGAAAAGTTCGAGAGAGGATATTTGAAAAATCAAAATATATATATTCAAATTTATATGAATTCGTTACATATAATTTGTTATATTTACATTATCTAATGGTGCGCTGAACGAATTTTTTCAAACTGATCGCTGATTAAAAATAAACTTATAAACAAACTTGAAATAGAAACTTATGAGGTCATGCTCTCCTCTCTCAATTTGCTCGAATAGGAGCTGGAAGAATGGACTCCAAGTGAATAATTAACTACAAAATATAGAATAAGTATCTCTAAAAAGTTATAAGCATTATTAAAAGTTTTTGTAGACATAACTTCGATTTTTAATAATATGAATCATATTGGAATAACATTGAAATTCATCATAGAAAACTATTTTTTGTCGTCTTTTCAAATCAAATTCCGACTACATTGGTTTCTGTGACAAACCCGATTATTTTTATGTTCACAAAAAAACTTGACCCTATTTTTCTTTAAAATACCCTTTTTTCTTAAATACCCCTTTTATGACACTTTTATGAAATTTTCAACGGCAGCCCTGACAATAACGGTCGATACAAATAAATAAATTTAACTTTCCTTTTTATTTTTTCAATCTTTTTACTTAAAAAAACTCAAAAAGCTTTTTTTGATTAAAAGCTTTTGCTGCAAAAGCTTTTTAAGAAAAGCTTTTTAAGGAAAGCTTTTTTAAGGAAAAGCTTTTTTGCTAAAATAGTTTATTCCAGCATTTTGCTCGTTTTACATTTTTTTCGTACATATCGACACCTGATCTACACATAAGCGAAAGCAAGAATTTTTTTGGAAAACTTGTTTTATTATTGAAATTAAAATTTTATAGATCTTAGCGATAGCTCAAAAGCAATGTGCAAATATTATGGATGGAATCGTTAAATTTCACGAAAGCGATGAAAAAAATCTTGTAATTTTTAAAACTTGTTAAATGTAAAAGCTTAAATATAAAACAATACATTTTAATTTTTTTTTCATACATATTTTTTTGTGTACTTACACATCACCACAACGGCATTAGCTGGGAGTGGGTACGACGTACTTGTCTTCAAATCCAACAGAGCTGATTTGACACCCCAACTGAGATGGAACTTTTTTTAACTCTTTATTTTTTTAATAAATTTACACGAAAATTTCGTACAATGTACGATCGATTTTTTTCCAAGCAGTATGTGTGCAAAATATTTCAATTCACTAAAAATAATATTTTAAAATTGATCATGCGATTGAAAACTTTCAAAATTTATTAAAAAAAATATTCATTAGACAAATATAATAAATAAATAATTTCACTATAAAAATCGAAGTTTGACCAAAAATTCAAAATATATTTTCTGCCTGGCCCACGATATCGAACGATATCGTTCATTTGTGAAATTACATTTAAAACAAAAACACAATTTTAGAAATATTTGAATATCACCTCCAACGCACTTGGATTAAATAAAAAATCTATATTTTAACATAAGATTGATGGTCTCCAAAAAAATTATAATTTTACCGAAATCTGAAAATTAAACATAAATCAAAAAATTTCAAAACAAAATCAAAATAGCACCAACAGTTCGAAACTTTAATTAAAAATCCCAGTTTTACAAGCAAAAATTAAACTCTGCAAAAAAATTAAAAAATTTTAAGAAATTAAAAAAAACACCCAAAAATTTAAATTCAACATTTTTGAAATAGCTAAAACTTAAAAAAGGGACATACATGTCGTCGAGCCGAAGTTAAGAAATATATACATTGTGTATTCCTCTCTCGCTCTTTCTCACTGAAAAATAAAAAGTTGCTGCAACAAAAAAGTTGTTGCAAGTCTGTACCGGGACTAAACAAACAAAAGTAATTGAAATTCTTTGATAAAATGAAAATTTTCATTCAGCCACAATAAAAATATGAAAATTGCTTTTTATTTCCAATATTTATAATTGCACGAATCCAAAACACTGTCGTGATCCCAACTCTTACAAATCTTGGTGCAAATAATGCAATTATATTACAAAATAAATAATAAAAATTTCACCAGAATTTAAAAACTTCTGCAGAGTTTGAATGGAAATAATTCGTATTATTTTCCCATTATTCTGTTCGAGCCAATGGAATCATGGAAGTACGAATTATTTCCATCAATCTCTGATGTCCTTCATATGAGCTGACTTGGGGTAACTTGTAATTTATTTATCTCTCAAATAATTTTATTAATTCATTAAATTGTTTCTTTTTTTTCTGGGGGGTTTCTTTTTATTATAATAGCACTTGCTGAATAATCAAAGTTTTTTTTTCCTTTAGGGTCTAATTTGAAGGTCTTATTCATTATAATTTGATTTGGTTTAATAAATCTTTAATAAATCAAAAGTATTTATTTATGAATAAGGCTGTAAATATATATATATTTTCTTTAAAGATTTTTTTCGAAGCAATTTGTTTTTGGCACGTTCAAATTTTGTAATTCTTAATTTGCTAAAGGGCTGAAATTCAAATTCAAATTCGAATTCAATATTTGCTAGTGGTCTTGGGTTATTAAAAAATTTGGCTGATTTTTAATTTCTTCTCCATCTTCTCTTTCAATAAAACATTGCTGGCAACATTGTTGCACCTTGCTGCAGTTCAGCTCGTTGCAGACACAAAACGCCATGTTGCAGCAGTTCGTCGGTAGTTTAGAATCTATTTCTAATTTTCGTTTGTCATGTTGTTTATTGCCGATTCTATAACAACAATTTTCATAAGATTTCAATTCCACTGTTGGCTCCGACAACTCTTCGTTGTCACTTTCGTCTGCTGCGCCAGCATCTTCTTCGTCGTATGCACTCAAATGAAATGAATATTCCGAATTACTGTCATCGGAATTCTCACAATCGAAATATCCGATCTGCAAGTTTTATGATTAAAATTTATATTTGTAAAAAGAAATTCGTATGCATCCATACCTGACAATCCATGCAGCGACAGTTGTCACACAAACTGCAAGAATATTCTAATAATTCGGATAAATCCTGTTGTTTTTGATTATCGCTCTCAAAGGACTTTGACCAATATTTCGATTTATATTTAAAACTTAAAAGGGAAAATGATATAAAAACAAATTCCAATTGTGTGTTGTGTTGTTTCTTGAAATACCTCTTTCCCAGCATCTGCTTTTCGTTGCCATTTCCATCTGCATCGTCAATTCCTCGTTGATTATTTTTATCGTTGCTTTCCGCTTCTAAATATTTCAAAAATTTTGATTTTTTCTTTAATATTTCCGAGTTTGATTTGAAAGTTTTCGATTCAATTCCACTATAGTTTCCATAATTGAATTTCAAATTGTTGCTGCTGCAATTGAAGAGTTTTTGTATGGCGTGCGCAGCTGGCGAACACATTGTGGAAGTGGCCGACGACCAGACTGACGATGATGATGATGATGAAGCAGACGATGGAACAACATTATTATCATTTAAATCCGAATAATAAAGTTGAGGACTATTTGGCAAAATCTTCAAAAATAATCAAAATTGTTGCAATAAATGAATTCGAACTCCCACGCACAATATTTTTACATGTGCACGCTAATGAAATTGCATTTAAAGAGGTTTTGCAGCACCATTTCCATTGCAAAAGAAGTTATACGCAATATTTTTCTTATCATCATTAAAATGATCGTTTAAAAAGTTTGTAAAAAGGAAACTCAAATTTACGGTGTTATTCCGTTGTTAATGAAAAAAATAATTTTTTTTAATTCATATTATTTTATTAATTTATTCCAAAAAATAAAAATAAAAAAATTAACACTCGAACCAGACTTAAAAACTTTCAATTGATAACAGATACAAATTTCCAGGTTGTTATTATTACGGTTCTCTAGATATGCGCTCATTAATATGAATTAATTTTGTGTGGGAGGCATCAATCGTGTCACGCCATGCCTATTTTTTAGTCTCGCCAATTTCTTCGAGAAGTAGTCATAAATATTTGTAAAAGATATAAAGTTACTATAAAGTTTACTATAATTCATATTCACTTTTCTAAACATTAAATTCTGCTATCAGTGCAACTTAATGTGGTTGTAAAGTTTCATTAGAAGCGCTTGAGTATTAGTATTTCAAAAATAATACAGTAACACCTCGATAATCAGGATAACCTAAATCCTAAACATTTCCGTATTATTGGAGTCAGAGTTATCGTTCACCAGGCTAAAGTCGAAATTTTGCCCTTTTTTTAGCGGTCTGCGACTTCTTGTGAGTCTTTTTTTATTAGTGACTTCTGCGACTTTTTCAATTTTGTTGCGTCTTTTTACACTTTTTTTGTTTCGCACAAAAAACATTTGCTGCCTGTTTTTATAAAATGAAAACAAAATTGTGAGTGAGAATTTTTATTGAAAACAAAAACTACTTTTCGTATTTTATTGTTGTTTTCAATATTAATTCTCACTCACAATTTTTTTTTCATTTTATAAAAAGAGGCAGTTAATTTGCTGCAAATTTATAAAAAGAAGTCGTCAAATATAAAAGCAAATTTCAGATTATTGTTCATTTGGAAACACTTTTATCACTTTTTTGCAACCTTGTCATGTCCACAATGTATTCAAGAAATTGTTCACAAATTTTCGGTCAATGTTTCAACAGAACAGTTTTAGCAAAAAAGCTTTTTAAAGTAAGAAATTGTGGGTTTTGAAGTCCTTTTTTCTTCAAAATTGGTCGTAAAACATGAACATTCTTTAAAATAAGATTTTTTGTTAAAACGATAAGAATGTCTGAAAACGAAAAGTAAGTGAAGCTAGAAATACGTATTTAGTGGCAGAAGAGACCACGAAGCCTGAGAGGGATAACGTTAACAACGCTACAGGTCCTTCAAAGAAACGTAATATTTCGCAATACTGTTCGAGAGACTGGGAACTGAAGTATAAATGGCTTAAGCAAGACATGGAGTCAAAGCGCCCTTTTTGCATTGTTTGTAAACAGCTTTTAGTGAACCAAAACAATAGTCTTTCTCTTGGCTTGGTTTTTAACAGAAGTCGTGCTCCTTTCACCTTCGCAGCATACGATAGCCAAGTTTATTAACTAAATTTGTTTAGTATACATGAAAACATGCATGAAAGAGTATGTAATGCAACTGCATATCTTAAGAAATATGATAAAAGTGGATTCTGTAATAAGATTTTTTTTATTTCAATTGTTTTTTTTTATTTCGTTACGCTTTTTATTGATAAGCAAAAGTTTGAAAAAAGATGTGCGACTTTTATTTTCTCAAACGATTTTTTTGTGCGACATTTCAAAAAATCCCAACGGTAACCTTAATTGAAGTGTTCGGATTATAAATGTTGACTGGTTTTTACATGAGCATGCTCATGAATTTATTATCCCATGTTTGATTGAACTGCGACTTCAGAAGGTCTCGGTTCAGACTACGAAAGTTTTCTTTCTGAAATTTCTCTAATTCTCTTTTAAAGTTTCATTATTGGTACACATTGAAATTTTTTGTAATGAAATTCATGATTTTTGCATCGCTCATTCAATTCGGGCAGTATGAAGTCGTTTACCAGGGCCCTGCAGCGTCTGGTTGGTGTTTCTTCGTTCTCAGCGACATCGGCTGCCACAGCAGCGATATTCCCGACGGAACGACCGTTCAGTGGCGGACACGCCCTGCAGGGTCGAGTCGAGCTGCTAAGCGGCGAATTGTTTGCCCAGTTGACACGACATGATTAGAAAATCGACGTCGAAATTTAAGCTGCGCTAACGCCACCGACCAATTATTGAAAAAAAAAATTATTTCACGCTCTTCTTGCGGAGTATAGGGCTCCCTTTCTTGTTTGTTTATATATTATTAGAAAAAAAAAATAAAAAAATCGGTTAAGTAAAATTTGATGAAATGAAAATTTATTTCGTTGTAGAGTCAGTGGCCGCCCACTTTATAAACATTGATTTAAGTTGACTTAATATGTATGAAAAATGGTCGAAAAATACTTACCCATTTTTCTAATCGTTGAATTGTATTTTTCGAGGAACTGTAAATGTGTTGGCGAAATTTCCTAAGTATGGGCGTGGCATTACCCACTTTTGTATTAATAAAGTTCTGTGGTCGCAGCAAATTATTGTGTGCGCAAAATTTTAAATTGATCAGAAGTCTTGAAATATCGTTCGGGTTGAGCATATCACGGCTGTGTGGCGGCCGATGACGCTGAGAACGAAGAAACATCAACCAGACGCTGCAGGGCCCTGGTAAACGTTAAAATATGTGTTCTCTAGAAAAATGGTCGGAAGTTGTTGTCAAGGCACAGCATTTTCATTGTATTCCAAGTGCAAGTACTGAATTAAATATTCTAAAAATGTTTTCGATCCGCAAATATTTGATACGAAAAACCTCTCAATCTGTTTAGTCCGTTCAGTTTTTTGGATTACTTCTGTCTGCGCAGTTGTTTTCACAAGTGAAAATAATCGAAATGTATTAAAAAACATACACACACACTTACACAATTGAAAATTTTAATTAAATTGTGTCTGATTATTCAGTTCGTCCACGTTGGGGGTCATTTAAAGTTTTCTTTTATGGATGTTTGTGGCTCCTCTCAATTTAATATTTTCCAACCCTTTGACCCATAAAGAAAAAATTCCATTGTAATGCAAACGCAAGAAATGTTAAGTAAATACAATTTAATCATTAAAAGAAAGGAAAAAAGTTTGTAAACTTTTTTTTTAATTAAAATTAAATTACATTCGCACAGGACAAAAATAAACTATAAAAATTCGATTTGGCCTCATTTCGTTTCACATAAAAAGGCATTTCTAAAATATGCTGCTCAACTTTATTAATTTTATTAGAAAGAACAAACACAGTAATACAGTTAATATGTATTCCCCATCCCTTCTACGATTTAATTGTAAGGATATCCTGTAGAGCGCTTCCTTAATGGGCTTAAATGTTTTTGCAAATTTAAATTGCAAGAACAGAATTTCCGTTTCCTTCATTAAGCAGTTAAGGGGAATTTCGGAAAAATTTCATTTGTAACATTAAGAAAAGTTCAACTTTTTAAAGAGCTTCTCTCCCTCTTATTTATCGTAATGCAATGGAAATGGTGAAATATTTTACTAAATAGTAATTAAGAATAATTGGGACAGGAGGAGGAGGAGGAATAGGAGAAGGAATTGAATGACTTACATTATTGGTTGTTGTGTTTAAAGTGAATATTGAATTTTGATTATTATTATTTTTATGACTGCTGATGATGCCGCTGTTGCCGCTGTTGCTTCTCTTATTAAAATGCTGATTCTGCTTGTGTTTGAATGCCGTGGTATCCATTGTTGGCTGCTGTTTTAAAATTTCTTTCTTTTCAGGACAAACGAGCGCACACCCTCACACACATACAAGAGCACTAAAATGGAAGGTTACCTTTCACGTTGCTGCCACTCGAACTCTTACATTTACTCCTTTACACTGCACTGCATGTTTTTTTTTCTTTCTGTTGTAACAAAAGACACTCGTTATAAATTACACATTTATTTCATTTTATTTTCTATTCGAATCCATTTTATTGTTATTGTGTTTTAGTTGAATGAATGCTTTCGTTTAGTTCGAAGCGAAGAGTGAAACTTAAGCAACTAATTTGTTGTGCTGTTGTATATTCTGCGTTGTATTGTAACGTTAAAAGGATTCTATATTCGTTTCCTTGAACAGATTAACTGAAGTGTGAAAGGAAGAAATGTTTCTGGGGAGATTGTAGGATTTAGATATTCATGTATTCTTCATTCAGTTGTCGTCAATACATGATGATGATTTGTTTTATTTATTTTTCACTTTAATTTTCTATAATTTTTTTAGTTTTTTTTTTCCTTCATTTTTCTACCTTAACAGATAAAGAAAACTTTTGTGGGCATGATGATGCTACGCTTTTCATTTGTTTTTATTGTCATAGACAGGGGAAAAAATATAATGAATAGTAAATGAAAGTAAACAAGGATATTTGTGATAATTCGTTTACAAGGCCATATTTAGATGTTAAAGCAATTTTTGTGGTTGGCTGTTAAATACGAAAATGATGACGTCTTAAATACCATTAACACATATTCACACACACTGTACACTCACTCACGCAAATATACACACAGAATGGTTTGTCTTTAATTCGTTTAACTACAAAGGAAGATATATTTTTATGATTATTATTTATTTTTTATCACTAAAAACTTTTATATCCTTCAAAAAAAAAATAAATAAAAAATAATAATTGCAGTTGTTTTGTTTTGTTTTTTCGTGTGTTTAGGTTTGCAGCATATGTTTGTGATTAGTTGTCATAAAAGCATCGCAAATCCTGTCGTTTGGATTTTAATGTTTTTAATGTCAGTTTCTTACACTTTCTTCAGTTTGTTTTATTAAACCATAAATCACTTGACAGCTAAATCCCTTTTTTACTTACAGGGATTTGTAGCTTTCGGCAATAAAAAAACAACAACAATAACAGTCACACACATGCTCCTACACACACACTAACACTGACTGACTGACTGACTCACACACGCATGCAGCAGTAACGGAGGGAAACGGAAGCAAAGAAAAAAATAAAACCAAAAAAAGTTCACGATTTAAAATGATAAATTTTATTTCGAAGTTTAAACAAGAATTTTCAAAATAAAAATCTAAAAATCATTTAAAAGTTTTATCCGTGCGTTGGGTAGCGAAACGTTTAGCTGCTCTTGCCTCAGGATTATGACTGAATTGAATGTTGTGCGTGACAAATACTTTTCAATGTTTTCTGGTTTCTATTACGTTCTGTTATGTTGACTTGAGTTCAGTTTATTGCGGAATTTTATACCTTTTTTTGCCAATTGAGAATATGTATTTGTTGTAGTTGTTGCTACAACAAATACAGTAAATACATTTTGACACAAAAAAAAGAAAAGAACAGAACAGAACAGAAAAATGTATGTTACATGCTGATGCATGCTCTTTTCATGTTAGTATGTGTGTCTCTCCCTCTCTGTGTGTGTGTGTTCGTGTGTGTGTGTGTATTTTATATCTTCGTTTTAGGGAAAGTATAGAAAAATTCAAGAGCTTCAATATCCTTTTGACTTAAAATACGAGTACAACTCAAATAAATTCATGGCACTAGGCCAGTGGCACACAAACAAAAACAATGAAAAACAAACACACGCACACACAAGTACACACATACAAACACAAACTTTCAAGCATGGTGGAAGAGTACCTGTCTGCCTGCCAGCATCAGTAACAACAATAAAGAACTTTATTTACAGTAACAGGCCACACAATTAGAACATTTCTAAAAGAATAAACTTTATCATCCGTGCTTTTTTTATACCTCTATTATCCGTGCAACAAAATTTTGTTCAGTTAATTTTTTAAATCTAATTAATCGTGTTGAAATACAATCAGATATTATAATACCGTCTGGTTATACGGCTGATGCAGCTGAAGGTGGCCATGACTCAAGTTTCGATGACGAAAGGAATGATGGTGAAACTCCAACTTTGGTAGAACCCATAGAGGGTAGTAATGTTCTTTTAAAGCTCTTAGAAAATTATAGTTCTGCAGGTATTTCGCAGCCATTTGATTAAAGAACAATTAAAAGCAAAAAGGCAAATAAATGAATCTTTGTATAACAAATAAAAATGCAGTATAATCGCATAATTTTAAGACACTTCTGTTATATTTACACCAAAATTTCATGTTTTAATAAAAATAATATGAACTTTATGTGTTTCTATATGACCTCTAATAACCGTGTTTTTCGATTATCCGTGCTAAGCCTGGTCCTGTGCGAGCCGGATAATCGTGTTTCAATTGTAGTTCTCTTATAAAATTTAATATTAAAATTTTCTAAACACGAGTAGTTCTAACGACAAGAGCATCTACTGTTGTTTATCCTTTTCAAAGGCAAATAGTTTTATCATTGATAAAAATGCGCATAATCAAACTCTCTTCATGCTAAATTTATGAATTTTTTTTATTGTTGTTCCTGTTGTTGTTATTTTCTTAAATGTTCATGTTTTTTTTTTTTTTTGTTTGAAGCATCGCATCGCCACTTTGGTGCCTTCATCAGAAGAGCTGCTCAGCGGCATCATCAACATCAGCAGCCTTCCTTTCATCATCAATAACTAAAAAAACTGCTTTTTGATTGCTGCTATTTTTTTTAAATTGTTGTATTAAAATCGTGTTTGGTTTGAACACATACACACGCACGTACACGCACGTACACGCACACAAACACACACACACGCACACACGCAGCCACATGTGCACCTATGAAATGTAAATTTGCTCATTTTATTTTAGAGCGTTTAGCACGTGAAATTTTCATTTCGCCAGCATCTTCATGGTGTTCTACTTTCTCCCAGCTTATCGGCTGCAACTTCGTTTTATACTCCCTCCTCCTCTGCTTAAACAAATTATTTTTCTTTATTTTTTTTCTCTCTTGATGTTGCTGTATAAGTTCAAGTTCTATTTCATTATTTCATTATATTCTTTTCCATTTGAAATCATTTCAACTTTATTCGATTCAATTCATTTCCATTCAAATAGAAACACTTAAGCAAGAAAAATAAAAAGTCAAAAAGTAAAAGTGAAATGTGAAAATTGGGAAAATATTTGATTGTTTTTGTTGGGTCTATTTGAAAACGAATTGTACGAATTGTGCGAATTGTGTTGGCTGTTGGTTGTACGTGTTTAATTTTGTAAATTAAATTTTATACCTTGTGGCAGCAGCAGCCACTACCCACTACTTCTTGCCATTCCGTAGGATTTCCTTGCAAGTTTTTTTTTTTTTAAAATGAATAAATAGTTGATGCTGCTGTTACAGCAACTTTTAACTATTAATTATTCACTTTGTTGGGAAATACGTGTTTCGTTTATGGCAGTTTTTTTTTCTCTCTTCTTTCAAAGACTTGGAAAATCCAGTTATTATTTCTGCCAAGCAGAAAATAAAAGAAAAAAAAACTTAAACTAAATAAGTGTACATACGTGCACATGTATGTATATGTGCATGTGTGTATGTAGCACGCACACACACAAACGTTATTTAATTGTCTCCCATTTAATGTCCTTTAATCCAGTAGAAGCACACACTCGTGTAACTATGACTGCTGCATATTTGCCAAAGTATTTAGAAAGAATGAGCGTTGATGTGAGTCCCTCCTGATTTGCGACGTGAACGCCACCCAGGATCCACCACCCATGAAGATTAAGCCGCCACCGCAAAGATACTTTCTAGTCTCCGCAGACATTTCAAATTAAAACATGTTGTTTAAGTTAAGAACTTTTTGGCAACTACATTATAAAAATATGTGTTTATTTGTGTGTGTGTGTGTGATTTAATTTATGAAGGACCAACAAAAAATTTTCTGTAGCAAAATGTAAGTGATAATTTCAAAATATTTAAATGAAAGAAATATTTAGAAAAACAATTTGTGTGTATCCTTTTTTTTATTTATTATTTTTTGTTTATATTTGTTTAATTCACAAGCTCGCATTAACTTTGTATGTGTTGTGTAATCGTCTATGTTTTTTTATATGTTTTATAAATGGTTGTATTGAGGACAGGTATGGAAAAATTCCATTTGTAACGCAAAATTCCGCCAAAAGTTGCAAAATTTAGAAGAAGTTGTAAAATCTTCTAAAACGAGATAAAATTTTTTTTTATTTCATTTTATTTACAATCTATCCAAGGATAATAAGTAAATTTTATAAAATAAGAAAATAACATTCATTGTTGAACTCCAATAAGAACAACAATATACAAAAACAAAAATTGTTAAAGTTATATCAAAATTTATAATATATACATTTTATACAAAAATCTTAAAGTTTTATCTATATTAATATTTACATATATGTACACAGAATTTTATTTATGTATAATTGATTAGGTTCGAAATGGCAAGTCTAATATGTGGTTCCTTTTCAGTCTTCTTACTTCGTTTGTGTCATCTAGTAGCATTATTGCCAATGGGTTACAATGGTTACTCAGCCTCTCCAAGTAATTTTCTCTATATATTTTTTTCACTTCTTCTTTGACCATCGGAATTGATAAGTCATCATGAATTGTTTTGTTTGATACAAAACATGGAGCGTTAACTAAGGACCTCAATGTTTTCGACTGAAACCTCAATGTTAGAATTGCTGGCCGTTCCCCACAACTGTATACCATATGTCCACACTGGTTTTAACATTACTTTGTATAAAATTACCTTATTCTCGAGACTTAGTTTGAATTTGGGATCTAGTAACCAAAATAGGTGCTTGAATTTCAAGTTAAGATGTTGCTTTTTAGCTTTAATGTGGTTTTTCCATGTAAGCCTGCGATCGATGTGCAGACCTAAATATTTGACTGTGAGATAAAAATGCAAGGAATGTGAAAAACTTCGAAAATGACAAAAAAAATCGCAATAACTTCCAATCATTGGGAAGATGAAAATGTTGAATATCATTTAAAAGTCGATGAAACAATAAAAAATAGAAAAATTAACCCACATTGGAAAAAACGAATAAGTTGCACATTTTTGAAAAAGCCAGAGAAATTCGTAGCCATGTACCCGTGTAGCCTGCTGTCGATAATGTGTTTATATCTTAATTTACATCGATATTGTACTTTGTAAGTTTAGCAATAGCTAGTGAGTGATATTTCCTCCGGCGACATAAATGATGTTTATTTTTATTTTTTATTTATATTAATAAGTTTTATTGCCAAAATTATACGAATAAGTTGAATAATAATTAAAAATTGTTGTCAAATTCACTAATTTCACAGACTACATTGAATTGACATTTAAAATACCAAAAAACGACGATACAACAAATTTCTCTGTTCACAAGCACATAAATAAATATCGTCTTTTTTAACGATAACCCGATACAACTGAGCGTGTGAATTGAACAATTATTTAATCAACCCCATTGGGTCATACAAGATTAATACATTAATATAAATAATTATTGGAACAGTAAATCTAATGTTAATTTAAAAATGACGATATTAATTACGAGATCTATTTATACCTTCAAAAAACGTTGTTTTACTGCCAGTCCCACGATGTCACAAGTTTTCTTCCTTTCGTACAACTACATTTAAAACAAAAACAAATTCTAAAGTTTTGTTTTTAATGTATTTGTACAAAAGAACGAATACACAAGAAAGAATACACAACAACGAATAAAAAACCCTGATTTCCGAATCTGTACTTTGGGCTGCTTTAGTTATGGCCAATATTGTGTACTAAAGTTTTAATCCGCATAAAAACATAAATGTGCAAAATAAGGCCAAGTTCCCATCCAAAAACTTCGACATTTCAAAGTATTGAGATCAAAAAGAGGCCCAAGTTCTTGATAGGCAAAATAGCATTTCATTTTTAGGCAAACTTCGAACTTCCAAGAATTTATGGAATATTTAATATTTAAGCTTCTAAAATTCAGATGAAATACTATGAATGATTATATTTTAAATATAAAACTCAAAAGTTATTGGAGATTGCTATTTTTTGTTCGGTTTTTCTTAAAATACTATTAATAATAAACGAATCCTTTAATGAATTTCTAGGTTTAATTTTTTAATTCTGGTCGGTCATATTAATTTCAATTATTTCAATATCAATGTGATCAATAGAAGATCATTTCTGCTTGAAAATATAAAAAACACTTGATTGCAATAAAAATTTCATAAAATAAAATTGTAACAACTCCCCATTTTTAATTTTTATTTTTGTTAATTTTCAACGCTTTTTAATGCCACTTTCCAAAACTTCTTAAAGAATGTTCGTGCTTTTGTTAATCTTATCATGATTATAATAAGAAAAGTCATACCACGTTTCATTAAAATCAGCGGAGGGTTCATTCGTTGGTTGCTTTGCGCGGGATTAACTCATCCATGTTATTTCAATTTAAAGTTCTACGTCTAAAAAAATAAAAACAAAACAACCGAATTTGCTTGATTAGTTTTGCGTGTCAATGAAGGTTTTTTTCTTTTTTTGTGACAGAATGTTTTCATGAGAAACAAAACAAAAATGTTACGTTTGTTTTTTTTTTAACTTTCGTACAATCTCAGCGACTGAATTGATGGCAAATAGCAGCAGCATTCGATATCGATCAAAATTTCCATTTATTAGACTGTTGAATAAATTGCTTCAATATTACTTTTACTTTCCTCATAAAATAATGAATTTATCAAAAAATGTCGTAAATTTAAAAAAAGAAATGGATAAACCCAGATTTGAACTTCAAGCCAAACAATTCCTTTCAACATTTCGCACGTTATCGAAGAATACCTTAATTTCGAACCCACAATTGTCTCAGTTTAAGAATTTCAATCCCTATTAATGCAAAAGTTTAGAAAAATGTAAGCAATTGTGTGTGTGAGTGTGCGACTACAGTCACAGTTGCATAGTTAAGCACACACACGCACGCATACACACCTTCCACAACCCGGTTGACCAAACCGTCGAACAGGAACTTGTCTTCGACGATGCTTGTGCGGCTAACCGTCCTTCGGTTAGTTTTTCTAAACGACAATTGGAAGGAAATCATCGCTCACTGCAATCTGTGCGACAAGGTTCCACGTTTTGTCTTTAATCAAACTTCGTTGAGGACAATCTGAGAGGCAGAGTCCCAGATTTTGTCTCATTGCCGACAAAATGATAAGACAGTGTCTAAAGTGTTGTCTTCAATCAAACAAGTCAATATATTAAATTTCCGCTGTTGATCTTTTAGATCGAGCTGTCGTTCATGTAACAAGCTTATTGGCTTCAAAACATTTCTGAGTTAATCGGTTTACGTAAAGGGTTTTCCAACAAGAACTTTCTTTTTCAATTGTGGCAACACCAACAACATGATAATTTTGACATTTAGTTTTTTGACGTATTCGTAGCAGAGTGATGCATTGGCAATTGTTACAATGAATTAAATTTCGCTTGAAAATCGCATTAAAATAATTAAAATGCACTATGAAAATGGTGGTTCTGTTAAAGTAATATTTCGTAAAGTTCCTGATATTTTCGGACAACATAATCGTCTCTCTGAGACAGCTGTTAAGAATTTGGTCGTTAAATTTGAGTCGACAGACTCGATATAAAATGTACCAACACTAACGCGTGTTCGACCAGGTCGTTCACCTGAAAACATCGCAGTCGTGAGCCACAGTGTTGAAGAAGATCCCAATTTGTCAATTCCTGGACGTTCTCAACAATCGGGGTTATCCAAAACCGCCACATGGTTTTGCATTTTGCGTAAGGATTTGGCTTTGAAGCCTTACAAGGTTCAACTAGTGCAGGAATTGAAGCCGACTGACCATTCACATTGTCGTAGATTCGCTCAATTCATTCAGGAACAACCTGCTGGTTTTTCTGAAACAATAATTTTTTCAGACGAATCCCATTTGCACTTGTCAGGATACGTCAACAAGCGAAATTGCCGCATTTGGGCGTCTGAAAATCCTAGAGCGATTATTAAGAAGCATTTGCATGCTCAAAGTGTCACTGTATGGAACGCTGTGGTCTGGAGGCGTGATTGGTCCTTTTTCGAAGATGTCGCTGGAAATGCGGTAAGCAATCTCTATCGCGAGATTTTAACAACTCAATTTTGGCCTATTATTGATGACGTGGATATTGCTGACATGTTGTTTTCAACAGGACGGTGCCACATGTCCACAGCCAATGAAACGATGATCAATTTATTGCAAACCAAGTTTCACGATCGCATAATTTCACAAAAATCAGCTGTTAAGTGGCTAGCCAGATCGTGCGATTTCACACCACTGGATAATTTTTTGTGGGTCTATGCTAAAGGTAGGATCACACGATTGCCGCAATGCACCAATTATTGCTCTATTTTATATGTCAATCGTGTGATTTCACAATTTATTGTCCCCTACGTCAATCGAGAACAATATTGTGCTCATTTTCCCCAATCAAATGCAACTCTGTGTCGGCAATCGTGTGAACGGTTGATAGGCAACCATGCGGCAATAAAAAAGTAAAAAATGTACCAATATTTATTGTCTTCTCGTGCGGCAATCAAAGTAGCCAATACGTGACAATTTATTTAATTAGTTTAATTTTTTTTGTGTGCCCATTGTTTTGTGTACCATAAATTTAAATTTATTTGAAGCGTTAATCCTTAAATGCATGAATTTTTTCGCTTTGAAAAAAATACTATTTAGACATAGAATTAATGCAAAAAAATATTTTAATTTTATTTTTAATTTTTTTTAGTTAAATTTATTAAGTGTAAAATACATTTCGTAGATTGTATTTATTTTACAATAATAAGCAGTGAGCGATTAATAATAATTTAGAGGCCAATTGAAAGCCATGATGCAGAATTACATCAATATGAAAAAGAAAATAATTTGCACGTAAAACAAAACAAACTAAAAACTGCCATAACAGCTGTTTGTTGGTGTTGCCGCAAGTTAGAACAATCGTATGACTGCACTGCGGCAATTATTGACACAAATTTATTCTTCGTCAATCTGCGGCAATCAAATTTTTATAAAACGGGGCAATCATGTGACTGTAGTATATTTGATTGGGACAATATTATTATTGTGCACCAATTCAGCACAATAAAAATTGGGCCAGATTGGCGTATTTGCGGCAATCGTGTGATCCTACCTTAAGGACAGAGTCTATACGGGGCCAATCGAATCGATTGCAGCCTTAAAACTCAAAATCCGTGATGTGATTAACGAAATAGAGCCGCGATTTTGCCAACAAGTGATTAAAAACTTTAATGAAAGAATCGACATTTGTCAGCGTGGCCGTGGTGGACATTTGCCAGATATCATTTTTCATTCATAATTGCCGCACTTTTCTCTTCGTAATACAATAAAAATTTGAATCAACTTCATCTAAAGTTTTTGTTTTATTTTGTTTTAGAAAACAAAGTTCTTGTTGAAAACCCCTGTATTTCATTCAGACTCAACATAAATAAAAAAAATGAATTTAATTTTAAAATATAGAATTTGACAAATGTGTTCTCTGAATGTTGGCTCGATATTTTTCCCCTTAACGACAAAATAGGCGACATTAGCCACACTGGTAGTCGTTCACGACAAGCTGAGTTCATTTGTTACATCGCGAATTTGCATGAGAATTTCGTCAAGCATCGCATTGTACTGCCGTCGTCAGTATGTCTTCTACAACTTGTACTTGTCGTTAAAGATGACTTAAGGACGAGGTCAACTGGGAAAACAGCAAACAGAGTTAAATGATGTTAAAATGGCAAATTCGTGTTATGAATTTGTAAAACATCTTTTTAACTAACGAACACACTCGCACATAAATTTAGAACACACAAGCTCGCACTCACGTTTTCAGATGTGGAGATGCTAAACTCGTGAATGTGTGTGTGTGCGTGTGTGTGTGTGTGTAAGCACGAGTGAGTTAAATAAAAAATGGCTAAAAACCACAAACATTTTTTTTGTGTGAATTATGTTTTTTTAAAGACATTTTAAAAGATCAAAGGTCTTTTGGGGCCAGAGAGTTTAAGTGAAAATTTATATTTTCATAAAGGAAGGAAAACGGCCTCCCTCAACAAATTCTTGTCAGCGGGGATTGTTGGAAATTATGTGCCTTAAGAAAAGTGTATGTTTGCAGGTGTCCCCTCATTTCCAAAAAAAAAGAAAGAAAAATTCATCAACAAGTCATTTTCTCTGCAACAAGAGAGAAATCTTCTTCAATTAAATTTAAAGATGGGTTTTTTTGTGGTGACATGCTGCCGGCAAAATTCAAACACCAGCAAGAAGAATTTATTTTGCAATCTTTTCTTTTATTTTCAAGAATGTTGTTTAATGTTCTTTTTTTTGGGGTTTTTCATTTAATTTTCTTTTAAGGTCATGCAAATGATTTTATGATTTTGCCTCTGCTTATGTGTTTGAGCGCACTTGAGGGCTCCACTTAAAGTGGCCTTTAGCACAATTCACTCTACAAGCAGCATGAGTAGGATGTCATGATGTGCGTTAGATGTACCGTTCGCCAAACACCGAGTCCAAGTGTTTGTTGTATGATGTCAAACATATGTAGTTCTCATACCTCTTTCAAATCCATAAAAAGGTTTGAAACACATTCTCATACTATGAAAGGCAACCATAATATAGCTGAAAAACAATACAAGTTTACACAAGCAGCTTATTGTTATGTTGAGGATTTTTCTACTACGTTCGAGAATCTTAAACGTAACAGTCAACAGGTATAAAAGCCGATTCTGGAAGGCACAAATAAGTCAGTCTTGTCTAAGCTGCGGCATGGTGAACCTCGTGCATTTAGTAAATAGATCAGTTGTGAAAAAGCTTTTGAATTGTTAACGTTGATAAGCAAATCACTTCGTGTATTTTATTAAATAGTGGTATTAAAGGAAATAAAACATCATTGAGTTCAAAACCAATTTCCCTTATATTTTTATTTTATTTTTGACAAATTAAAAGAACTCAAACAAGTAAACGTTATCGCAAAAGGTCGCAACGTAACAATATATGCTTATGAGGCGGAAACAAAACAGAAATCGACCGTATGGGTATTCCAAGTCGAGTTAAAATTTGTTCGTGAAAAAAGCACAGCGAATGGGTCATGTGGCCACTGTTCGGATTGAGCACCGTAGAACTGTCAATTCTGATGAGTGGTACGTGATCATTTGTTCGCCGGAAGTCTTCGGAGAAATTCGTAAAACTATCCCGCGACGACGAATCATTCTTCATCATGAAAATGCGAGCTCTCACACATCTCGTCAAACAAGTGGATTTTTGACCACTCAAAACATCGAATTGATGACTCATCTTCCGTACAGTCCTGACTTGGCATCCACTGCCTTCTTCTTCTTGTTCCTCAATATCAAAGGTTCAACGATTTACAAGCGCCGAAGAAGCAGTTGAAGCGTTCAAAAACCATGTTTTCGAGGTGTCTCAAGAGGAATGGAAGAACTGCTGTGAAAAATGGTTTGAACGAATGCAAAAGTCTATTGATCATCAAGGGGAATATTTCGTAAGCAAAATAAAGCCATTTTCATTTAACAATGTTTGTTATTATTTGCTATTTCCGAAATATAAATAGTAGCTCTCGTATTACGTGGTCCCTGAGCAGACGTTTAGAAGATTTAGACAATGCAGATGATATTTGCTTGATGTCACCCAACTTCAAAGATATAGAAAAGCAAAACTACAGGGGCAGTGGAATTAGAAGGAGTGAAATGTGAAGTCAGATCAAAAATATCAAAAACTGAAATAATCCAGATGTCAATAACAGATGCAATAGAAAACTAACAATTCACGGCTCTGAACCCGAGGAAGTAACCTCATTTCACTACTTGGGAAGTCTAAAAACAACAACCAGAGGTTTCAGATAAAATGTATCCAGCCGTATCACAAAGACCAGGCAATCTTTTGGGCAGCTCAGCAATATGTGGAGATCCAACCTGATAACAACGCCTGTACAACTCATGCGTTAAATCGGTGCTTCCGTATGACTGCAGAACATGGAACGCTGCGTTGAAAATTTTTCCGGATTTCTTTAGTCTCTACTTCAAGTACTCGTAACCTTTATTATTTCTAAATAAATACTTTCACTTACACAATTTCCATTGTGTGGTTTTTTTCTTATCAACTTGCACCATGTTGTTGGAGAAAAAGAAAAAAAAACTCAGTTACAAAAACAGTTGCGCGATAAGAAAATACAGAAAAAGAGTCTTTCCTCTCAGCCCGAAATAGATAAAAAAATTTTAACTCTACCAAAGAACTGTTTGTGTGGGTTCTCATAACAAAACGAAAATAATAACAGTTTTTAATTGTTTACGAGTTCAACTGGAATAAAATTGGAAAGCAGAAGTGTTTATCAGAAATGTTGCCAAAACTGATAAGATAAAGAATAGTTAAACGGTCGGCCAACGATTAGATGTCAGTTAAATTGTTTAGTATCGATGAAACGTTTAACGAGAAGAGAAATAAAATTAATAATTTGTTAACAAAACAAAAAAAGAAGAAAAACGAAACAATAAAATTTTATTACAAACTCAAAGTTCACATGAAAGAAACACATTTTGCCAATAAGATGATGGTGACTCACAGCAGATCAAGGTTTATTGCAACTGTTGCGTTTGTGTTATTGCTGTGCAAAGCAGCTGCTGCAGAAACCATGGAAAACAATGATGACGAACGCTTCTGTTACCCGGAATTACATAAAAATACCCGCAAATCTTGTGAGTGCATTAGCGAAGGTTCTCCTCCCTGGGGTTTGCGCGTTCTAAACATTGACTGCAGTTTCAAAAATATGCTAACGGCAGACTTTTCCGAAACTCTGCCTTTGTATACAGATAATTTAGATTTGAGTTGGAATCAATTGGAACGTGTACCCACTTTGATCAGTGACAGTTTGACGCAATTGAATTTAATGCACAACAACATCACCATGATCATTTCGAAAAATTTCATTAAAGTATCCGGTCTTCGTGAACTTTATTTGAGTTGGAATAGCATACAGACCATAGAGCCATATGCTTTCTCGGAACTGGCTCATTTACAGGTGTTGGATTTGTCGCACAACAATCTGCACAATTTGGCCTTTGAGATATTCGCCCCACTGCAGAGTCTAGAGTCTTTGTTTATATCTTGGAATCGGCAGCTTAATCAGTCCGAGGGCATACAAGAATTGGACTTTTATCAAACGTTTGGTGTCAATAATAAATTGCGTTTTCTAAAATTGAAGGCCTGTAATCTGAACAACATTGTGTTGCCAAAGAAGGTGGTTTTGAAAGAACTAGATTTAAGGCGCAATTTATTAACCCAGGTGCCACAGGAACTGCCTGAAAATCTGGAAATAATTCATTTAAGCGAAAATCTATTCGAGTCTTTATTGGAGTCGGACACAAAACGTTTAGTGAATATTCAAGAGCTGTATATGGAAGATATGCCGCGTCTCAAGTCCATAGAAGAAAACTCATTTGTGCCATTGGAGTCTCTGCAGAAAGTGAGTTTCCAAAATAGCCGCAATCTAGTGAGCATTCATGAGTTTTCTTTCGGCCAAAATGCCACACGCTCACCCAAACTTCATACCATGATATTTCGCGGCACTACTTTGCGTGGCTTCAATAGCACTTTGTCTCCAATATTCTTTCAATTGGCCACCCTGGATCTCAACGGTATGCCGTTACATTGCGATTGCAATTTAGCGTGGATCAAAGAGGTGCGCATCGAAACTAATGGTCGCTGTTTCAAACCCTCTAATCTGCGCGGAGTGAGATTGAGCAATGCCAACTCCAATGACTTTAATTGTGAGCTGTGGCCACGCTGGGTTTATGGTATAATTGTGCTGGCTCTTATTGTTCTCAGTTCCATTTGCATTTACTATCTTGTCTTGGGCTTCAGACCGAATGGTGGTGGCGTTACTTTGCGTCGCAAAGTTGGTTCTGGCAGCCCATACGCTCGTGTCACAATAGAGCCCAATCGTCAGGAATATTATTGAAGAGAATTGATGGATGGAAATTAAAATCAAAGAAGGAGAAGCGCATGACACATATTTTTTTTAAGTTTGTTGGTGATTTCACAGATTTTTTTTGTATAAATTTTAGATTTACTTTTCTATAAGACCAAGAAAAATATAAAACCTGGCGCAGGTGCAGGGGAATGAACAATATATAAATCAGCTCTGAACATTTTTTTGGGATTTCCGTTCTTTTGTGAACTTTGGAATTCTGGCTTTTCGATGAAATTCAATGTTTTTTGGTTTTTTTTCAAAATTTTGAGATTTTCCTGAAATTTTTGTTATCAATTTTTTTTCGTAAACTTTTCAGTTTTTGTGTTTTACGAAATTTCATTATTATAAATGTTTTAGTGACTTAACTTAATGACTTAAATAATGAATGAATTTTTCGAAAAATTTTTGTGTTTCCTCGATGTTTTTATTTTTGGGTGATTTTTTATTTTGTGAATTTTGAATTACTTTTTTTAAGTTTTGTAATATTTCAAAGTTTTTTTTTTGTAATTTTCTATTTAAATATTTTTTACTTTTGAGAATTTTATAAATTTATGTAAAATTTTTATGGAATTTTCGATTTCTTTTTTTGTGTGTTTTTGGATTTTTCAATTCAATGCAGATTTCAAGGCGAATTCATCGGAATATTACAGTAAATACGGACTTGTTGGCCCCAACTAACAAAAACAGAAACAGAAAATTTATTTAGAGTTTATTTTACCACCCGCAGACACATGCAAGTAATTACTTGCAAGTCGAGTGAACGTATTCACATCGAGAATGTCAAAGAATCAGTCGAATGTTTTGCAAGCTGATTAAATGTTTTACCGATTCAAATGAAAATTCATTTTTAAGTTGAATAATTCTGAGTGGACACAAACTTAACATCGACACATTTCACAAGCAAAAGGAGGCAGTAACTAATATTTTTAGTCGTCTTAATAAGAATAGTGTTTTAAAAGGAGATCCGTTATCTTCTCTGTGTCTACTTGAAGAAATTAATTACAATTATTTTTAAATATGCACAAAATAATTAATTCAATTTTTCCACAATCCAGTAAATTTGTATGACACTTTCTACTTGGCAGCTGTGTTTATGTTTTAGACACTAACTTGTAGCAAGTGCCACAATCTTGTGCAAATGGTGTTGCATTGTAGCATTTGTAAAGTGGTGTAGCATATTTTTACTCTACACAAACAAAATACAAAGATATGCAATTGCTACTCTTGTACAAATATATGCAACACCTAAATGTTGTAGTATAGATTTGCAATCCACGTGTGTGCAACACTTAATTGCAAACCAGAATCAGGGGTGTCAAATATGACCATTTTATGTCATTTTGACGATTTTTTATAGCGAATATCACAAAATGACATATGACGGTTTTTGTTTCGAATCCCTTATAATTTGACGATTTTTTGACTTCGCTAATTTTTGTTCAACATAATTTCAAGCTCTAAATATATATTTTTAAAAATTTGAATGAAATTAACGAGCTCTGCCGTGTAAGTTGAAGTTAATTGGAGTTAAAATTTTTTCTTGTTCCTTTGGAATATTGTCTCATGTCCAATTCTTTCTAAATAAAAATGTTACGAACATTAGCCAAAAAATAATAATCACTTTGGATTAAAAACTAGTAAAAGCTTTTCTTTTGTTTTTTAAATATGTGCTTAATTTGATGAATAATCTAAACGAAATTGAAAGAATTCAAATTGGCTGCATTCATAAGACGTAACTGTTCCGCAACCGTTAAGTGATTGTCTTAGAAACGCAGAGTTGAGTAGTTCCGCTCAACATAACAGTTGAGTATTCGCTGCCATTTTTTTCCATCATAAATTTTTTTCTCTACATTTACGAGGGCGGATTGATATTGAAGGTACCTAAGTAGGAAAATTTTTTTTTTTTTTACAAAAACCATTTATTTCTCAACAGTCTCCTTTTAGTTCAATACACTTAGTAAGACGATATTCCAACTTTTTTATACCATCTGAATAATACGATTTTGGGAACCCCTCAAAATACGCGTTAGTTTCGGTAATCACTTCTTCGTTTGAGATAAATCTTTTTCCTGTGATAAATTTTTTTCAAGTTTGGAAACAGAAAAAAGTCACTAGGAGCTAAATCTGGACTATAAGGTGGATGATCAACCAATTCGAAGTGTATTTCACGTAATTTTAGCATCGTATTTAATGCTGTGTGAACCGGTGCGTTGTCTTGAAGAAAGAGCACATTTTTCTTCTTTAAATGTGGTCGTTTTTTCTTGATTGCATCAATCAATTGATCCAATAATGCACGATAATACTTTCCTGTGATTGTGGATCCTTTTTCAAGATAATCGATGAACAATAGTCCGTGTGCATCCCAAAATACAGTGGCCATAATCTTGCCAGCCGATTTCACTGTATTCGCCTTCTTAGGAGCACTTCCACCAGCTTCCACCTGTCTATTAATTTTAATTTTATATTTAGTTCAACATAAGGCTTAAAGATTTTTTAAACACAGTGCCGGCTTAGCTTTGAAGTATAAATACAATCAGCGCAGGCTTATAATTTTATTGGAGTATTTCGCGGTGCATTTTTATGTTGTGAATATTAAATTTTTTGGTGCAGATTTGAAAATAAAAATGGAAAATTGCTGCCAAGAAAAACTCCATTGCAAATTCTGTGTTGTTCATACTTTTAATATAAGCCAAACTAATTAATTTAGCAAATTTAAATTATTGTCTTTGCAGCATTTTTATTTCTTTTTAACTATTTACATTAATCATGTTCATGCTGTTCATGATACAATTATTCATCTTGCCGTTTCTAAAGCTTAGTACTCTGTTTGAATTTGCGAAAAATGTTGAGCAACATTGATTATTTCGTTTGAAAATTTTGACAACTGATCAGTGGTGACAATACCACGATTTACAATAAATTTATCAGTGTTATTGCCTTGAAGTAAGCACCATTGTTTTTCTTATGTAAACAAAAACCATATGTTTATATTTGAAGTGATTAATTAAAAAAAATTGGATAATGGTCAACAAAATAATATTAGGAGCTTGCGCTGCAACGTGTCAATTAATGCAAATTGCAGCATCTATGGAGGAGCTCTTTGAAGACACACGCTCTGCAAAAAGTCCCTACCTTCAGGATAGAAATTATAAAGGAAGGTTTGCTTCAGATGTAAGTGTAACTTCCTAATTTATTCAGCTGTTGTTTGCAATTCCGCACGAAATAAGTGGTGCTTACATTATTTCGCAGTTGGAAAATATGTTGCCAGAAACATTTTGTGGTTGAAAAAATAATGCTGCCAGAAACATTTCGTGTGTTTCCACAAGATGAACAGAGTACAACTTCGGCCATCTTATTTTGAAATTATTTCGCATGATTTTTTTTTATATGGACTTTTGACAGCAGTTCGCACGAAACGATGAACAGAGTACCCTGCTTAAGATGTAAGTGTTGGGCTCAACAGTTGAAAACATTTTCCCAACAGTTGAGCTCAACAGCTGTCTTATGAATGCGCCCATTCACAACATGCACAATGATGAAACTTTTTTTAAATGTTTTAATAAATTTTTTTAGTAGATGATTGTATAAAAAATACGCCTCTAAATCAAATTTATTTCCATAACCGTAAAAATTTTTTAAAAAATAAAGAAGATTATATTGGTGTGAATGTAAAAGAAATGTTAAGACAATAAACAATTGATTTTGAAACTTTCAATCAATTTATTGATAATTGTGCATCATTTTACATTGAATTGTGTTACCAAATAAAAGAAAAGATTTGATTTCGATGACAAGATTATAAAAAAAATTTAAATTTAATTACACCATCTGTGATTTTGAAAAAAAACTCTAAAAAGATTTCCTAATCTAGTCTCTAAAGAAAAATATCAAGATATTGAGCATGAAATAAGAGAACTAGAATTTGTGGAATTGGGAGATAACTCATTAAATTTTGTTATATTTTGGAAAAGAGGAAAGTGAATTAATCTACCAAACAATAAACCTCTTTTTCCAAATTTATCTGAATTTGTAAATAACTTAATGACTTTGCCAAAATCTTTGCTAATGTTGAAATGTCAGGGGTTAAAAATTAATTACTTTTTTGATACACCCTAATTATTCCGGTGAGTGTAGTTATTAACTTGGGAGCTTTAGGAATTCAAAAATAAACAAGAAAAAAAACATTTTGGAATCTACACAATCAGGTATGTGATGTGGAAATCGATGGATTTCAAATGCATGGTTTTGAAAATGTATGATAAATTTCGAAAGATTTTGAGAATAAATTTGTTACCCAATTTCAAGTTATTAACTTGCAGAAAGCAGTTCAGCAAATAAAGCACAAACAATATAAAGCAAATTTGAAAATAAATTTATCAAAAATTATTGAAAAATGTATTAAATATATTATATTTTTTTAATATTCACAAAACGGATGTAATGAACACATCACAGTTTGAAATCGTTTTGTTTTTAAAATCGATTTTCATCACATACCTGAACATTTTGCCAGAAAGTGTAAATAAATATAATTCATATTTTCAGGTTTAAAAGAAATCAACAAACAACACATTTCAAGATCAATCAGCAGACCCCCCACATCCCGAGCAAACGAGAGCAAATGATGTTTGTGTATGCGTGTGTGTGTGTGCGTGCGTCTGTGTGTGTATCTTTCATCCGTAAATCATCTCAAATGCATCTAGATACAATTGAAAATGAATGTAATTCGTGACTTGTTTATAAACAAAATCATGATTTGTTTTTGTTTCGCTTTCCTAATTGCGCTTTTCTTGAGTTTATCTATTTTATTTCTATTTTATTCTATTGATTGTTCCTTTCTGTCTGTGATCTCAAATTT
Organism: Gymnocheta viridis; assembly: GCA_956483585.1. NCBI lineage: Eukaryota > Metazoa > Arthropoda > Insecta > Diptera > Tachinidae > Gymnocheta > Gymnocheta viridis. The sequence goes on along the minus strand of OY101443.1, from coordinate 88,630,362 downwards.
TGTTTATATTATACAAAATATTCTAAAAACTTAAGAAAAATATTAAAGTAAACTGCGCACACTCTTGGAAATAAAAAAAAAATATTCGAAATTTGCTTGATTTTAAATTTGAAAACTTTTCAACAGACACGCCAGCCAGATTTTGGCCCAAAAAGCTCTCATCAAAATTAGTTTTCACTAAATAAATTTTCACCAAAATATTTCAGTTGCGAGCGGACCTCTGCACGGAGAAGAACAAAAAAGAAAAAAAGAAAAAATATTACAAAAAAAAAATCCGATCTAACAGTCCGCGGAAGAAATTTTGTGAATATATAATTTTTTTTAATTCTATATATAAATATTTAAAATTAAATTTTCTAATTTTTATCTAAAAATATATACCAGATACACTAAACATATTCAAACTCGAAGCAAAATATTGAAATATTTTGAAAAATAAATTAAGAAAAATAAAATAAATAAAAATTTAATTAATTTATGGAAAAATTAATGAATTGCAAAAATATGATTTTCAAATAGAAAATACAAATGCAAAATGTTATAAAAAAATGTTATTAAAGTGTTTTTAATTTAAAAAAAAAGAAAATTATTGAAAATTTTTAATTTTTATTTTTTTTTTCTATTTTTTTTTACTCCCGTTTTAGTTTTTCACTTTATTCTTTTCATTCCCCCCGTTTAATTTTCTTGATTTTTAAAACAACTTGTCGCCGATGAATTTGATTTCGTTGAGATAAAGTGAAATTGAAAATTTCGAATTTGAATTCTTGTGACAAAAATTCAAATAAAAAGAAAATAGAAAATCCAAAATTGAATGAAATATAAAATGCATTTTCCGCGTTTAAAATCACTGCTGACTTTCGTCATTTGTTCTTTATTTGTGCTGAGTTTTCCCGAAAATGTGAATTGTGCTAACAAAAAAGGTTCTACAAATTCAGCACCCGCAGCTGCCTCCGCACCCATTGAACCCGAAGCTGTCATCGAAGAAGTCAATGCCAAGCAATTGGAAAAGCTTTTAGCTGACAAGGATTACGTAGCGGTATTTTGGTGTAAGCGTTTTCAAAATCACAAAATTTTTAAATTACACACGATTATATTTCACATTTTCAATTTAAATTTTCTTGAAATTTATTTTAAATAATAAAAAAAATGTCGCTGTGTGTCTGCGTCTGTATTTTCTTTGATTATATAAAGATTTCTTTAAATAAGAAATACAAAAAAAAACTCAAGTGGAAAAAATTTCTTTTCGTACTTTTTTTTTGCCTTCCGTTCCGTTTTTTCAGTTTTTTTTTCTTTTTGTTTTGTACAAGACTTTCTAAATTATTTATGTAGACTTTTATTTTACTTGAGTTTTTTTTTTCTCTTCAGATTCTATTCATTTCGTTCGTTTTTCTATTCTGCTTATGTGCGTGCGTTTGTTTAACTTTGAATGGGATGAACAAAAAAAAATCCCCCGAAAAGTATTGGCGGTTAATATCGAACGTACGATTCGCTACATTATTTGAATTTCGTTGCAAAATAAATAAATTGTTGCAATTATTTTTAAGGGCTATTGTTTTCAAAGTTGTATTTGTTATTTAAATGAATTTCTTTACTACTCGTATAAGAAAATTTATCTTCTATATTGATTCAAAATATGTGGAGTTCTGAAGTGAGATGAGAGCCAAAAGACAGTGCCGCTTTCAACGAATGAATCCAAAATGTCTCACATATAATTGAAACCGATCTGGCCTTACGACCGGAACTACAATGACGTATGGACCTTGTTTGTCACTGTCAGTGACAGTCAAAAAGTCTGCGTTCACAAGCGTCATATGTAAACTAACATTATTGCTACTTTATACACTCAAAAAAAATCAATCCATCCGTACTTAAATCAATCCCAAGCGGTGTTAAAAGTATTTTATATTTAAACAGGCATCTTTCAGAGAGGTGACATTTTTTTTTGTATAGAAAAGAAAACACCACTAGTCATGGATTCAAAGACTTGCTGCCAAGCTCATAAAAGGTTTTACATCCTCCCAAGTAGACCTATTCAAAATAAAAAGATTTAATCTCCTGCCAAACCTGAGTTCGCAATTAATTCTGCCTGCTTTAAAAAAAACTTTGAAAAGTGGAATTATTAAGTGGGGTTCTTACTTAATAATTGGATATTACGAAATTTATGGCAACAACGTCGTAACTCAAAAAACGCTATTTTTGAGTTAACAATACAACATTAATCTCCATATCGATTTTCATGTTGTGTGAAAATTTCACTAAACTATCTTGTCTATTATATTCACCTCTCAGGAAGAGGAGAATATTTTTTAAACGTACACGTTTAATAGAGCGACTCAAGTTGTATGGAAGCGAAATTCGTGCAAGGTGTACCCCCCTCAAAATGAACATTGTCATTTTTTATGATGACATTTAAAATATTTCGGCTCCAACTTTGACCTCTCGTGAGCTGGACCATTTTGGAAAAGGGTATATTTTTGCATGTTTTGTTAATTTCTGAATATGTTTCCTAACCAACATACGCAATATGGGTATCATAAGAAAGGTTTATTCAAAGCGCGTCCAACTGTATATACAATTCATCCAAGGACGATCATTCATGTCCTTTTTTTAAGGATATTCTGTAAAAAAAATTGGTTTTTGAATTTTTTGTTCGGGATTGTTTGTAATAAAAATGCCAAATTAACATATTTTAATCTTTAGTCGATTTAATTAAATACGGGTATCAGCTTTTTTTGAAATTCATGATAGTTCGCGTTTTGCCAAAAATGAAATGGGATGGTAACCCTACGTTTTAAATAGGGCAATATGGGTATCAAATTTTTCCTTTTGCCAAGTACATCATCTTTGTTTGTAAATAATTTAGATTTTTGCAAATTAGATGCATTTTACACGGTGCTCTGATATATTTGTATATAAATGCAATTTTGTGGTAACTCTAATATGGGAGCGGATTTAGTTTCTAGATCATGTATGGATGAAAATAGGACTGAAGAAAGAAAGCAAAATGATCCACGACTTTTTGGCAGAATATTTTTTTTCTCAAATTAGTAGCCAAAAAGTCGTGGATAATTTTTTTTCCTTCTTTAGTCCTATTTTCATCCATACATGATCTAGAAACTAAAGCACGAATTCCTACATTGTTGTGTTCTCTTCCTCCGGATGGCATGGTTTCGGACTTCACTGCACCTTGATGCTGTGGCTTCTAAGGATAATAAGTTTGCAAACACCTCCAGCTTAAGTGGCCCAAGGCTCCAATTAACCCTTAAGTGTCTCGACCAAATGTGTTCGAAATTATAGTTAAATTTCATCTGTGAACTTTTTGCCCTTATCCCCACACGAAATACAGAATGTCCCCAAATATATGGAGAATTCGCAAGAAAAATATTTCATTACAATAAAAATTAAAAAGCCCCTACTTTGGGGGACAAGTTCCCAGCACTGGCAGACTACTTGTCGGTGAAGAGAGTTCTTAAAAATTCAATGATGCTAAAAAAATGGCTGTTGAAATAAAAAAAGTTTCGCTGTGCCCAGCAGAGTAGTGGATAGTGTTCTACACTTTGAGCCTAAAGACGGCAGGTTCGATTCCTGCCCATGTCCAGAGTGTTTCTGCAGACAAGGCGAAAAGGCTTCGCAGTTTGCGTTCGTTAAAAAAAAGAAATAATACAGAAGAAGTATATGAGCATGTTAGTGTGAGTCCAGGAACATCGATTTGGTGCAAAGCAAATCCTAATCAAAATTCTTTCAAATTCAGACAAACACATGGAAAAAGCTCATTATGCCCACGCCCCACTTCTAGTGAGTGATGGCAGAACAGTAAAATGACAATAATGATGATTATGATGATTAGATGATTATTATGATGCTTCAAAGGTGTATAATTGTGTGTGAGTGTATAAGTGTGAATTTCTAAGGGTGTGTATGTTAAGTTGTGTGCGTTTTAGTAAAAACACTTGTACATGTTAGAACTCAATGTGAATTTTCATAAATAAAATAGCAAATAAAATTAAAGAAATGGGCCAGCAACAAGTGTAGTAATCGACAGTGCTGCTTGCCACTGACTGTCTCCTGTTTTGTTTATTTATTTATTTATTTTTACAACCTACAACTAGTACAGAACATTAAGGAAACATAAATTAATAATAAAAATAAACAACATCAACAACAAATCTTATGAAAAATTGTAAGGAAGACTGTGAAGGAAATGAACAGCCATCCTTGACTTGAAATGGTGGTGGCAACGTGTCTACAAACTGACACTGCAACATGCTGTGGAAACTCGAAAAATTAATGAACAGAGATACGAGCTGTCACTGGCTTGAAAAAACAAAACTTAATAATCTCAACTAAATACATAATTTAGTTTTTTATCAAATGTTCTGACATTTAGCTTAAAGAGACTCTTGTTATTTACTTGCAGTGGGAAGTAAGTAAATAATTGCGATAGACTTTAAAATTTATTGTTTTTACCGAAAATTAAATTTCATTTAGCATTAACACAAAATGTCAAACATTTTAAAAAATCTTGACTTTCAGTTAAATTAAATGTGCACAATTGTCGTGTTGCAAGGAAGTGTAAGTAAGAAAAGCCAGCTGAAATTATAAAAAGGGAGGAGGTGGAGGCAATGAAACGGCAGACTGAGAGGCAAAGATTTTTGAATAAAATGTGTGCACAGCGATGTGTATCAGTGTCTCATTGCATGGACAATTATTATGAGCAATTTTTAAATTAATAATTTGTCCTTTTTACGATTTAATTAATTGAGATCAATTCTAATGGTTTTGCTTAATTTTGTGAAGAAATTGTTTGAAAGTATCGCAGCATTTATAATGATGTTTTTCGTTAAAATTTAAACTAATAAATAACACAAAGACTAAATTAAAATACAGCTTCAATTAGGAAAATTGTAGATTCAATTAATTGTGTTGTTGAATTTCCATCTATTACGAAAATTGTTTATTCAAGTACTAAAATTCCAATTTTTAATTACTCAAAATTTCTAATCACTGTTGGAATATTTTGTTTTTGATCACATGACTAATTGATTCAATTATTGCATTAATTGAATTTAGTTTTGATTATTGATAAAGTGTATTGATTGAAAACTTTGTAGAAATAATTTTTTTCTATGCTTTTTTTTGGAATAAGAAAATGTTTTATTTTTTGCCTTAAGCTTTTCTTAACTAAAAAAAAACTTAACTTAAAACAATTAAACGTTTGTTTGAAACTTTAAATATATTTCAATTCAATTCTAATTTTTACTATTAAACCAACCCACAGACGTTACAACCGTTGGTAGGACTTGAGTATGTTGTGGACAAGATTGTAACGTGTGTGGGGTGGTTGTATTAAGTTGTGTCTTGGTTGTACGAAATATTAAAAAAAAATTTTGATTTTTTCGCAAGTTGTACAACACTGTTGTCGCACATTTATAAAATACGTCTATGGTTTGCTTAAAATGAATTAAAAAGAAATCCAATTAATTCAAATACAAACATTCGATTTATACTGTCAATTTTCTTACTGATGCTAATCTAAGCAATTTTTTAATTGATAACATAAATTTTTTAAATGGAATTTTTTTATATTTTTTTTCCTGTGCAGGCACTGGTGATTGATATTAGAAGTTTTATATAAATCCTTTCAGTACACAGAAAAACTAAAATAACAATTTCAATTACGATAACTGCAGATTCAATTAATTCTGTTGTTAAAGTTCAACCTGCGACGAAAATTTAATATTCAATCAATTGTATACGAGTATTCGCTATTGTGATTTCAAATTACACAAGATTTTTAAAAATTATTAGAGAACCACATTTTTGATTACACGAGCACTTAATTCAATTATAAAAATAAATGAAATCAATATTAATTTTTGATAAACTGTTTTTATTTAATGTTTGTACGTAATTAGTTGAAGTGTTTTAGGTTTATGCTTAAAGGAATGGTTTGACTTAATTTCATCACTAAGTAAATTATAAAAAGATGAACAGCACGACAGCTTTAAATGTATAACTCAAATAATAAGAATTATTATAACTAAAAAATAATAACTATTACTAAATAATAATAATAATCATTACTAAAGAATAATATTTATTACTGAATAAAAATAATTATTACCAGGGCAAGTTTAAATATGCACAACAACTATTAAAATATGCACGAAAATATTTAAAAAAAAACTTTAAAATATGCACAAAATATGCACCCGAAAAAACACTGACACATTCACTGATCACTGACACTGATCATTTTTAATCAGTTTTATTTAAACAAATGTTTATTAGAAAGTATAATCATATGTTTTTTCAACTTTTGAAATTGCAAGGATCTTCGATTGCCGCAAATATGCATTCAACATCAGTCGGTTTTGCTGTATATGTTGTTTTTAATCTTGATCAATGTTTGAAGGCCAACGATTAAAAACTTTGTAAAGTTTTTCAATAAATATTTTATTCCTAATATTTTGAAGTTTTTCTTTTACGTCTTCTAGGACGGATAAACTTTCATGTAAAGGAACTCCTTTGGTTTCCAATTTGATTAATTGTGGTAAATACATTCAAAATTATCTTCTTAAATAAATTCTTTGAATTACATATCGATTGTATCTCATCATCAGAAAGCTCATTTAAAACTCCATAAAATTCTCGCAATTATGTAAAGCAGCCTTTAACCAAGATCCCCCATGTAGTGGTACAGGGCTTTGGGGGATTGATCATTGCGTCAGTTATCACCAGCAATTTTTGTTAAAAAGAGTTGCAAATTTACGTAATATGGAAATTTATGGCAGTTTTATCAAAAATGCTTTTCTTGGGAAAATTTTGAAAAATATGCAATGCATATTTTTCATGCAAAAAGCATAAAAACTTCACCTGCTTATTACTAACTAAAAATACATATTTCTTATGAAACGCAGAAAATATATCAATTTATTAACAATCAAAAATTCTCCTGAAGACGTTAGAAAAGAGCTAACGAAAAGTAGAAATCCAAAAAAGAGAAAAAATTATTTTGCTTTATTGGAATGTTATTTATGTAATGGAAAAATCTGACCATGATTATGCCAAAATAACACAAACTAAAAACGTCTGAAACGCGCTGTTCAGTTTCAAGGAAGTGCTTAATTTATTTTGCTTTTCCACAGTTTATTTATTTCGGTTTAGAGTGTAAGGAAATTTTTAAGCTGATTTAACATTTGTTTGTTTCTAAACGAAAAATTAAAAAAAAAAATTAGCTACCAAAATTTTGCTGTTGCCAAACAATATTAAAACCTTTCCTTTGTAGCTGATAATTAATTTGAAAACAAAAACAATTCTGATTGATTTCAGTTGCGGAGGTAACAGATGTTTCAATTTCATAAAGATTTAAAACAAAAAAATAATATTTATGTTTGTGGTTGTGATACATTTTTCAAGAAGAACCATAAATTACAAAATTTTTATTTGCTTTTTATTTTTGTAATAATAAAATATGAAATTTATCGTAGATGGTCCCAAAGGTACAATTGAACCATTAAGACCAGAATAATAAATTTTAAATATTTATCTAAACATTTAAATTAAAATAGAAATAAAACCACAAAATTTAATGTAAAAATTTAAGTATTCCTAACAAAAAAAATATTACTTTTTACTTTCAATTGTTTGCACAACGTACATGTGGATGTAGATGTATGAGTACTTCAAATAAATAAAACGCAATACATAGAAAAATTTATGTTAGAGATAAATACTCGTATATATGGCATACATACATACATACGTACATCCTCGTACAAATATTTAAATTTGAACTTGTAGTAACTTCGTAAATAAATGCATATTATATATAGAAAATTTGAATTTGAAAATTCCCTCATGGCATGTAGAACACTAATTGCGAATTGCATTTTCTTTCTTTTTTTACTTATTCTTTTAATTATTTCATTCATTTACGTGGATATGTATATTCAGACATGTGTGTTCATACATGTATGAATATGTGCATTTACGTACATACATAATTAAATTTAGTTGCATTTGAGCATTTTTAGCTAAAATATTTTTAAACATTATATTGCCACCGCCAAATTTGACTCCAGTCTGTTCCCCTTTGGCCGTCTGAAAAAGGTACTGCTTCTCATCACTGCGTCTTCAATTATATTTTTAGACTCATTCGAAAGAAGAAAAATATTCTCCTTCAATTTTGAGCAGTTTATGAGTTCTTTTTTGCTGGTAATTCGGATTTTTTCAGGTGTAAAAGGGTTTTTTTGCAGGGCCAGCCTCATTTGTCCTGCGGCTGACTCTTCAAGAAATAATTTCTTATCTAATATTATTTATTAACTGAAGGACCGTAAGCTCTCTTGCTATTAAATTATTTTGTCTTTGATCGAACTCATACTCATGTTGGTAATAACTAGAGTTGGGTCCAACTCGTTCAGTCGTTCGTTTAAAAAAAACTTTTATCAAACCCATTTATATTATTTGAGTTCAATGAAAGGTTTTTGTCTAAAACGAGCGACTGAACGAGTTGCACCCAACTCTAGTAATAAATCTTTTTTAGCTTTCTAGTAGATTTGGTTCCAACCTGTTCACTCGCTCGTTTTAGACTAAAACCTTTCATCGAACTCATATAATATAAATGGGTTCGATGAAAGGTTTTTATTTAAAACGAATTGGAACCAACTCTACCTTCTACCACACACACTATAATACATGCATTTAATTTTTAATTCATACCCAACAATAACTTGTAATGTGTTGCAGCTACCAAACAACATATTTTTCCAATGCCTTCCTGCATACCCTCTACATTACCTGGAAGTAGTTAAGCAATCCGGTATGTGATGCAAATCGATCGATTTCAAATCGCTCGTTTTCAAAAATCAAATTTTACTCAAAACAAATTAACTGATTCACCTTTATTCTTTTCAACGTTTAGAATATTTTATTTGAAATTAAATTCCATTTCACTACATCATCCGATTTGTCGCAGAGGTATTTGGCAATGATTCATTTCGCGGAATCGAGTGAATGAATTATTTATCGTCTGATATAGAATTACTTTTTTTGAGAGAAAAACAAACGAGACTAATGGCAACTGCATCAAATATATATAATAGGTTTGCACGACAATTCGTTGCTTGGAGGACATCGATATAAATTCTAGCAGATCATGTATAAATAAGTTGCAAGCAAAAAATAAAAAACTATTCAAATTTATTGGCCAAATTTTAAGTCCAGCTCAAAAACCAACGCATATTTAATTTTGATAAAAAAAATATGCAAAAGAAAATTGGATTAAAGCGCCAAATATGACAATATTGTTAATAAACACCTTTAAAATAAATAACTATTACATTGACTTCGAGGTAATGAAATTTGCAAGTCGTTATCTGTAAGCGAGAGTGTTAAGTACGTGCCTCCAATGACATGCCCGAGTTACAGTAATTGGATTACGTGCCAAAGTAGTGAAGAGTGTGTTTATTAGCGTTTTAACTCATTGCTGTGGCGTCAAAGTCTGCGCTGGGTATAAATAAAAAATATGTGGCGCACTTGTTAATTAAAAATTTTACGATTTCGTTGAGGCAGCTTTGATTTTTTCTTTTGCGTTTATGAACTTAAAAGTAAATATTTTTAAATTACTAGCGAATGAATTTAAATCTTTCGATTGCAGTAGAACAACTCAATTTCACTGCTCTTAAGCTTATTTTTGGCACTGTTCGCGCAGGTATTTATGTAGTTTTGCTTGCACAGATTATGCAAATTAATCAAAAAGATAAAATTGAGAATACAAACTTGAATATCAAACAATTCAAAGAATTATTTATAACATTTTTTTTTGGTTTATGTTTTTACTTAAAAATAATACGAAAAGCAGATGAGACAAAATCGCAACTACAACAAAATACAACATTATGCTCAATTCAAAAAATATAAAATGTTTATGAATTAATAGAATTAATGAAGAAATCAACAAGTTTTTGGGCAGAGTGTAATTCAAATTAATTATTATTTTTGTTGTTGTTGTTGTAAATCATCCATCAGTGGTTGTGAGAAAGAATACCAACAAATTGAAGAGGTAGAAACATGATGAAGCACAAAATGAAAAAAAAAAATTAATAAAATAAATGAAAATCCCCCGACAAAGAAATAACTAAAAAAAAATTAAATAAAATACATCAATTAATATAAATTAACATTTCATTCATACAAATTTGGGATGCTGCCGTTGTTGCTGATGCGGATACTTTTGGTGATCACCTCAGCTGTGAATGATGATGCATCAAGCTGCCACATAGTGCGGCGGAGGATGATGCAAATGAAAATTTTGCACCCACTGTGCATGAATCCACACACAAAACACAAAATAACAAGAAACAAAAATAAACAAACAAACAAATGCTATTTCCTCTCAAACAAGTTAAACAGTTTGCTGTTTTTTGTTCCTCTTTTTTTTGCACGTGTAATTTAACTGTTGCCAAGTCGAAAATAAATCAATTGAAAATGAAATTTTCGTTCAAAAATATTAATAGCGGAAACATTAAAACGATTCCGCTGTGGTTTCTTCTTCAATGATTTAAATTCAATTTTTATTTTATAAACAAGAAACGGAAACTTGAATTAGAAAATAAAAGGAAAGATCCATTAGAGAGTGGTTGAAATTATAAAAAGAACAATGAAAATTATTATTTCACATTATGATTTATTGTTTTAATTTTGAAAAAACAAATACTGAACATAAAAACTGACAACTGAAACGGTCAGAGGCTGTTTTCTTTAACTTTCGAGCAGTTTAAGCATCGCAAGAATATTTAATCATTTTTTCGCAGGATGATTGTAAAGTAAAACATGAAAAATAAGAGATTTGTTGTTTACTCCTGCTGAGTTTGTTACAGGAAAAACAATAATTTTTTGTTACGGTAAAAATAATGATTTTTTGTTTAAAAAAAAATTATAAATTTTTTTATAAAGAAAAAATAATAATTTTTCGTTACAGAAAAAGTAAACATTTTTCGTTGTAGAAATAAAAATAATAATTTTTTGTTGTAGAGAATATAATAATTGTTCGTTACAGAAAAATAACAATTGTTTGTTGCAGAAAAAATAATAATTTTTTGTTGCATAAAAATAATAATTTTTTGCTACAAAAAAAAATAATAATTTTTTTCCACGAAAAAAATTTTTATTTTTTGTTGCAGAAAAAATAATAATTTTTTGTTGCAGAAAAATAATTTTTTGCTACAGAAAAAAAAATAATTTTTTGTTGCAGAAAAAATAATAATTTTTTGTTGCAGAAAAAATAATTTTTGGCTACAGAAAAAAAATAATTTTTTGTTGCAGAAAAATAATAATTTTTTGTTGCATAAAAATAATAATTTTTTGCTACAGAAAAAATATTTTTTTTGTTACAGAAAAACTAATAATTTTTTGTGATAAAAAAATATTTCTTTGTTACAGATAAATTATAATTTTTTGTTACAGAAAAATAATAATTTTTTGTTACAGAAAAATAACAATTTTTTGTAGCAGAAAAGTTAATAATTTTTTTGCTAGAGAATCAATAATAATTTTATGTTGCAGGAAAAAATAATAAATTTTTGTTGCAAAAAATAAATAATAATTTTTTGTGACAAAAAAAAAATAATATTTTTTTGTTACAGAATAAATTATAATTTTTTGTTCCGTCAAAATAAAATTTAAAAAATATTAATTTTAATTATTTATGGCCTTATTCACAAACGCTTAATAAAGTGAATTTGTACATTAAAACCGGTTTTCCCATATAAAAATCCAACATTAAACCTACAATAACTATATTAATCGTTTGTGAATAAGGCCATTAGTATTTAATTCATTTGATTATCATTTTTAGTTATTTATTAAAACGAATAACAAGAAATAATTTGGAAAAAAGCAAAGAAACACAGTTTATCTTTAATTTGTGTGCGTTAAGTTTTAGAATACTTGTTGTCAACTATAGTTTAAAAATGTTGGCGCAAATTCATATTCAAAATTAAAGTATACTTTGAATGAACTACTCCACGTACAATTCATATTGACCGCGATCCAGTATCACGACACTTATTGAACGTTTAGCATCATGAACCGCTTAATATTTTGAAATCCGGAAAAAGGATCGCGATTCAAATATCACATTATATATTGAACGTGTTGCAGTGCTCGAAGAGCTTTTAGCCGATATTTTGTATAGAAATACCGTTTTTAAATATTAAAGTATAGAAGTTATTTGTTACTGTTGCTGTCAATTTAGAAACATTAGTAAAAGCTTTCCTTGTCACGTACAGGAATATGGAGACATTTCAGGTGCAGCCAGCTGGTAGTTGCGAATGGATTGAATACAATTTCATTAGTTATGGGTCACTATTTTCATTCCATTGTTCAATTTTAATTAAAGATTCAGTACACAAGTGTTTTTAATCGGACGAAAAGAACTTCAAATAAAATTGTTAATAAGTGCAAAATATGTGATTAACAAATGTCCAGCGGGCTGAAAGCCAGTACAGACCCCGATCATGTATTGCAATGTTCATTACTTTCTATGGAGTTTTTCTTATAAAGATACAAATTTTATAACTTCTTAAAAACTTAGTTGAAGATTTACTTGTGAGATTGTATATTATTTATATTAATCACCTAGTGGAAAACCATCGGCTTCCTAATACCGCGTTCGTTAACTTTTACTTGATAAATTAACTTAATTTGGAAAATTCACATTTCCCGGGATTCCTGGGAATGCAGTTTTGAAATTATCGTTTCCCCGGAAGTGCAAAAGTACGAGAAATCACAAGTCCCAACATGCACCAGTGAAATGTGACAACAAAGAAACCATTTTCAATAAATTTTTAATTTATGGCAAGAACATTTTTTTCTGATAAATAAGAATATCAATATATATTTTCATAATAATATATTATTAAATTTTATATTCGACATCTTTCTTCAAAGAATCTTTAATTTAAATTATAATTCAATTGTTTTCCGATTTGATCGAATTAAATAATTAATTAAAACTGTATTTTAGTACAGTTAAAATTTTAATTGGTACAATTAAACTTAAACAAATATCTATTAGGCTTTAAATTAATAGTTCAAAAAAAATAAATTCAATTAAATTAAGCTTAAACGTTTTGTTTACTGTTGCTAATTTAATTAATTTTTTGTGTTGTGTTGTTGTTGTTGTTGGTGTTGTTTGTCTCAATTTCCAATCTGAGTTTACCAAATTGTTTTTAAGTTAAGAAATTTTTTTGGTAACTTAAAATAAATTTTATTGAGAAACCGGTTCACGTGGCTGCCCTCTATACGAAGGCATTTAAGTAGAATCTAGATGATTTCTTATTTGAAAATTGAGAAACTAATAATCCATATATTTATTCATCAGAGTTGCAGAACGGATCCGTACTGATTTCGAGGTCACTACACAATCTCATTATGAGCATTCTTTGTTGAATTTTACCCCTTATGACGCTAAATATCACAATTTTTTTATGATATTGTATTAAATTTTTTTTTGAGAATTTACAAGATCAATTTAGAATTTCTTGGCAAAATATATAAACATTTTTACAGTAAATATTATGATCAATATAGGCAAGAATAATGTTCTTTAAATTCATTAAAGAGAATATTTGCGACTAAATTTTTTATAAATTATAAATATCAAGGAATTTATTTGAGTATTAATTCGTTTTATAAATTTCCCTCTTCAGATGCTCGCAGCTGTGTTACCTGTGACAAAGTGTTAGCCGAACTCGAAAAAATCGACGATGACACCGATTCGTTCGGTGTCGATTTTGTCAAAATCAACGATAAACGTCTAGCAAAACAATACGGCATTAAGAATTTCCCAGCACTTACATATTTCAGGTAAAACTTAATGAATAGAAATCATGTCTACTGACTGATCTCTTCAAAAACTTCACAAAACAACAAAATTGTAAATTCTACAACTGAAAAAAAAAACTTCCTTAACTTGAATACACACACAGGGAAAAGGAACCGATTATCTACGATGGTGATCTTATGGATGAAGAAGGCGTTTTAGATTTCTTAACATCATTGGAGGCCATGGACTTACCCGATCGTATTGAAGAAGTTAATGCTAAAATCCTGTTGAAAATCATTGAGGACACCGACTTCGTTGCAGTCTTGTTCTGTAAGTTAAACAATTTATTTTTCTATATTATTATTTATTTATAGCAAAAAAAATAAAAATAAAATTATATAGAAAATTAAATTTTTAAATTTTGAAAATTTTTAAAAGAAACAAAAATTATTTTTGCCAAAAATGAAAATAATTTATTTTGCAGTTGCAGTTTTTTTTGCGTTCTTTTCTTGATAATAAGTAATTTAGACAGCTTTACAAAAGTAGAGTAGAATTGTGACTAAAACTTAAAATACTTTTAGTTAAGTTTATTTATGTGTGTAACAACTGAATATTACAACAACATTAGAAACCAAAAAAATATATATTCAACATAAATTATACAGATTGAAAATATTTGGCCAACTAACTTTAGATTTGTGACTAACTTTGTAAAAAAATATTTTAGTTTTTATAAAATTAAACAACATCAAAAACAAACACACACACTCGCATATCACACACAAAGAAACTTTTGTTAACATAAACGCTTCGTATCTGTGTTAAAGAAAGAACGAACGAACGAACATCTCTACATGTCTAGAAAATAAATATTTTTTGAATTTATTTTTCAAAACCAAACCAAATGAAAATTAAACGAAAACAATTTATTGTACACATTGGTAACAGGTCCTGATCATGCCACCTGCCCACCCAGAATCATGGGTAAGTTTAGTAGCAGCCTCTTGAACGCAACGAAATTATCCCTCCACTCTCCTCCACTGAATTAATTATTGTATGTAAATGCCATCTAAACCTGTTGCAAATAAGGTTTATTTTGGGCCCCTTTATTCTCTGTTGTATGACACAGAAATTAAATCCCTCTCTCTCTATCACACTCTCATGTAACCTTTTAAATGTACTTTACCATAAAAAATCCTGTGATTTTGTAATGATTTCCTTATTCTAACATCCGCCGCCAGCTGTTAGTTGTTCAAGTTTTTGTGTTTTTGTGCCCACTAATTTAACTCATTTAAATAATACGGATCACTTGCTTAACCCCATTTCATTCATCAGCATCATCATCATCGCCATCATCCTTCAAAGCGTTCATTACTTTTAAAAAAATATGCTTTCCAACACAACCGACATTCCGACAAGTTCCTTTTGAATATTGAAATAAGCAAAAAAAAAAACAAAAAAGGAAAATCTTGCATAAATTTAGAAACAATGTAACAAAAACAATATTTGTTGCTCGTTTGTCTGCTTACAAAGAAAATGATTTCAAACAAACAAATTTTTCAGAATGTGTGAACAGAAGAGGAAAAAAAATAAGTCAGACGACAAAAGCGAAAAAAAATTGTATAAAAAATGGTCTCTTTAGTAACGTCTCAAGTTCTGACCCACTGATGCTTTTTCTGTCGTTTTTGAACACATGTGAGAGTGCAGTAAAACATGATGTACATTATTAAAAAGAACAACAACTTTATATCGACAATGCAAAATGTAACGGCAGCATATTTTTAGAAGCGACCATGGCAACAACACTAAAAAGTACTAAATGTTGAATGGGACACAGTGTGTGGCACGTGCAATAAGTACACATACATGCAAAAGAACAAGCATTTTAAATATTCTATGGCAACGATTTTTTTTTGTGTATTTGATATAAAAAGAAAAATATTTGCAATTCTTGATTACAGAGAACCAAAAAAATACTTACATTCAAAAAACATTACAAAAATGTTAAATAAATTTCAGGCGGAAGCTTTGGGAAATTGCAAATTTTGTTCTCTACAAAAAAAAATTTGTTTCCTAAAATTCAAAAATGTGTTTAAAGCACCGACAAGAAGTGTCTTGGAAGATACTCGCTTAGATTTATTTTCATTAGCTATCTGTACGCATATTTCAGATATTAAATTACAAATGAAATTTAATACGTCAATTAGCTTTTCCCTTGTACGAGGGCGGACTGATATTGAAGCTACCTAGCGCTAGATGGCAGCACAAACACAATAACTTTTTTTCTTTAGAAATTGCGATCTGTCAATCGTCAGCTGTTAAAATTTCACCCAAATTCATCGATTAGATTATTTGTTGTAGTCGTTTGAAGTTGGAAGCAACTTTTGTGTTTCTTGAAAAATGCAAAAAAGTGAATTTCGTGCAGATCTTATTTGAAAGGGAAAACGGCGAAAGAGACAAAAGAAAAGCTCGATAAACATTACGGTGAGTGTGCTGCGTCAGATTACACGGTAAAATATTGGATTGCTGAATTTAAACGCGGTCGAACAAGCACTGCAACAATACCATTAACAGGAAGGCCAAAAGAGGTGGTTACTCGAGAAAATATCAAGAAAATCCTCGATATAGTTATGAATGATCGCCGAGTCAAGTTACGTGAGATTGTTGAAATGGTAAACATACGAGTATCATTTGAACGTGTGTTCAACATTTTGCATGAACATTTTGCATATGAAAAAGCTATCGGCAAGATGGGTGCCGATACGTAAACGTGTGACGTATGCGGTCTCAATGGCAAAACTCTGAATCGGGCTACGAATTGGTATCTCATCCGCCAAATTCTCCGCATTCAGCCCCTAGCAGTGACTACTTCCTATTTCCAAACCTAAAGAAATGGCTCGGTGGAAAGGGATTTAGCTCCAACGATGAAATTATTGACCGAACAAATGTCTATTTTAAGAACTTCGAAAACCGTATTTTTTGGATGGGATATAAAAACTGGAGAAACGTTGCACTAAGTGTATTGAGCTAAAAGGAGACTATGTTGAGAAATAAATGGTTTTTGAAAAAAAAAGTTTTTTCCTACTTAGGTAGCTTCAATATCAATGCGCCCTCGTACAACAGTTTAACATACTTTTTTTTAACCAATTTAGCATTCTACTAGTTTCATTTTCTGACTTTGTAAGTTTTCATAAAACAAAATACGGCAGAATAACGACAGCAGCAATGAAATTGCACAAAAGTGTCGCTTTTTTGTTGTTACACATTTTTACTAACCCAAATTTACAACACGAAGCGCGAACGACAAAATGAGGTAGATCATTTTTTCCTGGTTTTTTTTAATTTAAATACACTCAAACTAGAAAGTGATCGAATAACGATGTTTTGTGACTTCAGCGGCAGAAAAATATCGCTAAATTATTTTTACACCGATTTGTAGTTTTTAAAAACCCTTTTGAACAGTCGATTATTTTGTGGAAATATTATCGGAAATATCAAAAGTTTTCTTCTTTTTCCATTTCTTGCGTTATTTTTCTTCTACGATTTTGCAATCATTTGTCTAATAAATCAGCCGAATACTTTTGGCAACATTTACAATATACATAGATTTTTTCTACATTTATTAAAACATCAAGACCGATAGGAGAATCAAGTATTATCTTACGAATTATGCGCTTGCACTTATGAGGGTTTAAACAATTCCATTTGCCGTGGCCCAACGATAGATAGATTCGATCCAATTCATCGCTGGGTCTCACAATGTTTTCAGTGACAGATTGCAGTAGACTACAGGCCGATTTTTATTTTAAAGTATTTGTTTGTAGTTTGAAAAATTAAGTGGTAATTCGACGGACAAAGTGGCCGCCCGAAATATTGAGTATCGCATAACTTCGCCTTTTATGAACCGACTTGCAAATTTTTTCAAAATATATTCCAATTTAATCCTGGAGTAAACAATAACCCACAAATGGCTGTTAACGAATTTACAATCAGGAATAATTGCGCTCGCTTTGTTTTCTGTTTGATTAGCTCTTTGGATTGAAGTCGATTGTTGTTTTGAATTTGTTTTAAAATCGAATTAAATAGTGACTCGAATAAGTTCTTGTTAATAAAAATCTATTAGGAATTGTTGAAGTTAAATTTTTTAAACTAAAGTCTTTAATAAAAATCTATTAAGAATTGTTGAAGTTAAAATTTTCTTATATAAAAAAAAGATTATAAATTTGATGTTTTGGTGGACTTGATGTTCTCCATCGGAGCATACATTTTTTTGTTCTTTAATAAGTATTCTGGACGCACTTTATATGCACTAATTGTCCCAAATATTACCTAAATATACAGTAGTTTTCCCATTTAACGAACATTCGATTTAATGAATATCGCATTTAACGAACACTCTAATTTTTATTTCTATAAAGTAAGTACCTTATACAGTGCCAGCTCGCTAATCCGAATTAATGATTTTAGACCACTATTCGGATTAACGAGACATTCGGATTACTGGATGTGCTGGTATTACGTATTTATAATTCGCTATATTCGAAAATAAAACACAAGCCAGGGTTCCAAAACAAATTTATTTTATTTTTATTAATCAAGAATGAAAAAAATTAAAGCTTTTTATAAATATTATATATTTTTTTTAACATAATTTATGATGTAGGTTTGCTTCTCTTTCTTTGCACATGCTTCCAAAGCCTTGTTCCCGAATTCTTTTAGCATCAATATGTAATCTGTTTTCATTCCTCGTTCATTTGCCGAATCTACTGAAGTATTTAAGGTCTGCACAGCTTCACGATTTTTAACGTGTTTCATTCATAATTATATGCTCAGATTCCACATTTTCTGTGTCTGACTACACGAAGTATTGTCAGATTTCATCTTCAGAAATTCGCACGTCATTATTGCCGTGAAATAAGTTGGTTATTGTGCGAAAATCGTCTGGTTCTTCAACACAATCATTCTCAGGAAATTCTTGTTGTAACAATGATAGTGGAATGATATAATCTGAAGCCCACCTCTGAGAATGAATATGCTTCCAACAAGAATTTATAGAAGAATTGCAACAAGATATAAAACATACATATGTACTAATAAAGACTTAAATACATACATATATCTATGTACAATATCAATCATAGAAACCTCTGCATATCAATGATGTCCCGCCCGTTAGTTTTAAAATTCCACACATGGTTTTGTAAAAAAAAAAACACACAAAAAGCAGAAAAATAAAAAAATATAAATTCGATTTAACGAACTGCAACCAATTTGGAATATAGAGTATATAATACGTCATTAATTTAATTCGGATTACTGGATAATTCGGATTACATACCTACGGATTAGCGAGCTAGCACTGTATTACGAACAAAAATTTTATTTTGTACTCGTTTTAACGAACAAATGTAACAAAACTAAAATGATGAAGAGCTTTAATACTTTTGATAGAGCTGCCAAAAAAAAACAGACTGTGCCCAAACAATTTTTTAAATATATTATTTTTGTACAACAGTGATTTATCCTTTCCTCATACATATTTTTAAATAAATATTTATTTTAAATTACTATAATTGTAATAAAATTTTTAAAAAAGCACTAAACATATTTATAGTTATGAATAAAATAGACGACGCCATTAATTTATAATTTAGTACTGGATATAACGAACAATTCGCTTTAACGAATTAGGTTCGTTAAATCGGAAAACTACTGTACATTGAAATTGATTATGGAGGGATAAACGTAATTCTTTTTTTTTGTTGATTGTACTCGAACTTAAAACTCAGTAAAAATGTTGAAAGTTTTCATTTGATTTATAAAAACAGTTCGTTTAAAAGCATCAATACGTCTTAAGTGTTTTGATTCTGGTTGCATTAAAATTGTTGTGCTACACGAGTATTCGCATATATTGCGGATCTAATAACGTGGCTTATTACTGTTTAAGAATTTTGTATTTCTGTACGGCGAATATAATCAGAAGAAACAGCATGCCAATCTTTATTTTAAGATTTTATTTTATTAGTTTTTCATGTCGTTTACACACACAAGCATACACACACACACACACATGCATATCTATGGATGTAAGTCCATGGGAAATTCAGACAAAAACAATAAAAACTATAAAAGATAGACAAGTATGTATATTAACTTTATCGCGTACACATGCCTGTAAATATATTCACAAATATAATTTTACTTAAATTTTTCGACAAATGTGGTGATTTTTTTCGTTTTGGTTTTACAAAATATAATTTTTTCAACGCTGGAAAAGGTGCAATCTTTTTTTCATGTGGATTAAGCGAAGCCAGCCACACTTGTATAGCAAAGGGTAGCGTCCTTGAGATTAGGTTGCACAGGCCGCCAGTTGGGCCGTTTTCTTTGAAAAAAATAAAACACATGCTTAAATTAGAGTCCATTGCAGGGATCACTTATATACGACAATATGCACACAAAAAAAAATACACAATGAAAAACCAGCGAAAACAAGGTTGATTTTACATTTTTCGTTAATGATTTTGCTTCATAGTTGTTTCGTGTTAAATCAACATGACTTTACGATAACTTGCAAACAACAGCATAACATGCGAGTCTTATTGAATAAAAAATGTACCCCACATTAAAATAATATGACGAATCTCGTTGAAACAAATTTTTTCACTTGGAAACAACATAAATTACATATTGAAAGAATATGTTTTCAGCATGAAATTCATTTACGAGGGCAGATTGATATTGAAGCTACCTAAGTAGAAAAAAAAATTATTTTTTTTGCAAAAACCATTTATTTCTGAACATATTCTCCTTTTAGTTCAACACACTCAGTAAGACGATATTCCAACTTTTTTATACCATCTGAATAAATACGATTTTGGGAACCCCTCAAAATACGCGTTAGTTTCGGTAATCACTTCTTCGTTTGAGATAAATCTTTTTCCTGTGATAAATTTTTTTCAAGTTTGGAAACAGGAAAAAGTCACTATGAGCTAAATCTGGACTATAAGGTGGATGATCAACCAATTCGAAGTGTATTTCACGTAATTTTAGCATCGTATCTAATGCTGTGTGAACCGGTGCGTTGTCTTGAAGAAAGAGCATTTTTTTCTTCCTTGAATGTGGTCGTTTTTTCTTGATTGCATTAATCAATTGATCCAATAATGCACGATAATACTTTCCTGTGATTGTGGATCCTTTTTCAAGATAATCGATGAGCAATACTCCGTGTGCATCCCAAAATACAGTGGCCATAACCTTGCCAGCCGATTTCACTGTCTTCGCCTTCTTCGGAGCACTTCCACCAGCTTCCACCCATTGTTTCGATTGATTTTTGCTTTCAGGTGTGTAGTGGTGGACCAACGTTTCATCAACAGTTATTAATCGACGCCAAAAATCAACAGGATTACGCTTTATCATGTCCATATACCGCTGTGAAGTGGTCTGTCGAACTCGTTTTCGTTCGACACTGATCAAACGCGGCACCCATCTTGCCGATAGCTTTTTCATATGCAAATGTTCGTGCCAAATGTTGAACACACGTTCATATGATCAACAATCTCTCTTTTGGCCTTCCTGTTGATGGTATTGTTGCAGTGCTTGTTCGGCCGCGTTTAAATTCAACAATCCAATATTTTACCATGTAATCTGACGAAGCAGACTCACCGTAATGTTTATAGAGCTTTTCTTTTGTCTCTTTCGCCGTTTTCCCTTTCAAATAATAGTGTTTAATCACCGCACGAAATTCACCTTTTTTGCATTTTTCAAGAAACACAAAAGTTGCTTCAAACTCCAAACGACTACAACAAATAAACTAATCGATGAATTTGGGTGAAATTTTAAACAGCTGATTTTAGACAGATCGCAATTTCTAAAAAAAGTTTTTGTGGTTGTGCTGCCATCTAGCGCTAGGTAGCTTCAATATCAATCCGCCCTCGTAATATGTAAATAATTATAATGTTGAGTTAATACGATACAATGATAGATTCAACATGAAATTCGTTTAAAATTAAACCGATACTCATATTAAAATAACATAAAATGTTTGTTGGTTCAAAATCATGCTCTTCATTTACTGACCCATAAAAAATTTAATATAAACGATTTTTTTATGTATTTAATTTTTTTAATATTTAGTTTATTTTGGAGCCAACGCCAAATCATCAGTAGATCTCAAATTATATTTTTGTAAAGTTTAAAACTTCTTATCTTATATGAAAACTTAAAAAACACAAATGGGAATTCTTATACTTTCGTAATTTTGAAATTCTTATTGAAATTCGTCCAATACTTATGCAATGTTGATTTAAAATGTACAAATGTTGTCTTGACACTACTCAATGTTGATTTTATCAAATCCAAAGTTAATTTAACGTAATAATTTTTTTTTACTACGTAGCTGAGTTGTGTAAATTCAACATTGCATAATGTTATTTTAACTGTGAAAAATGTTCAATCTACTATTTGTTAGTTCAAATTAAAAGTTTTAAGCATTGAATCAATATGAATATACTCGTATCTTAGTTTTCAACAAAGTTAATATTTTTGCAAAAAATTACACGACATGAAATCAACATTGTTTAGTTTTGGTTTTACATTGATGTGTTTTCTGTTTGTGTTTCCTGGTCAACAATTACATGTCAAGTAAAAGCAAAAAATAAATAAAATAAACGCTTAAAAAATCTCCCTTTCTTGAATGTAGTATGTGTTGTTTTATCGTTGGGCCAACAGTCGTCGGAAAAAGAACAATAAATACAAAAACCAGCAAGTTATTGAAAGGAAATTAACAACAACAAAATATCGTCTGGGCTCTTCGCCAGATTTTAATTTTTAGTTAGAACAACACATTCACTCACTCACTCACTCACTCACTGACTTTTACAAAACGAATTTATACTTTCCTCTAGATACACACACGCTCACGTATACAATTTTTGATTTTTTTCGCTGATTTTTTGTTGATTGTTGCTGCTGTTCATCAAATGGACGCATTTCTATGAATATTAATTTTTTTTCTCTCTGTGTAGATAGATTTTCAACAGCAACAATAAAATGCAAAAAAACGGAAGGCAGCAATTCGTTGCTTTTGCAGCCGGTGCGTCAATATTTGTAAAAATTTAGAAATAAAAAATAAAATGTTTTAATTTCATCTTTTTCTCGACAATAATTTTTTATTTTTTTATTTTTTTTTTTTGTTAAAAAACAAACAAATAAATAAATATAATTTAGTAAGAAATCCCACTAAAAACTAAATAAATGAATGTATTAACAAATTGTTTAGTTTTCAAATTAAAATTAGAAAATGAAGACATACATTTGTCGCATTTCGAGACGAGACATCATCAAGAGGAACAAAAAGTAAGCGACACACATTCGACAAAGAAACCGAAAAAATTAAATTAATGACAAAAATATTAAAGAAAGTTCAACAGTTTTGTTTCGTACTAAATAAACTAAATAAATAAATAGATAAATGAAAATGCAAATGGCTAAATATGTCGCAGATGTTTGCTTTTTCTCGCTTTTTGTCGCCTTTTTTTTTTTTTTTTTTTTTTGTTAAGCAAAAGTATATCTGGCGCCCCCATAAAAAGACATCACAAATAGCAACAACAACAACAAGAACAACAAACTTAGATTTTCTCTGTCACAATGAGTCCTGCTATAAATATTTCTCAAATTTAACTAATTTTTAAAAATATATAATAAATTAAATTTATATTAAACGAGATTGCCTCGATATCTCCTTTCAATGAAATGCATGTATATAGACTAGCTAAAAAGTTTTTTTAAATATATAATAAAATATTGCAGTATTTCGGATTTTTGTTTTTTCTGAGACATAAACATATTTTCCATTAAAATTCTACTACAAGTCCTCAAAGACATCAGGGGGCAAATTACGGCATTCGATATCGAAATTTCTTTCGATCCCCAGAGATCAAAACTCAAGTTGAATGCCGGAAATAAGACGAAAATTGAACTATTTGAATAAGTACGAAATTAACCTTTAAACATATTTTCCGTTTTAACTTATTTATATCGTTCAAGTTGAATTTCGAATTTATATTATGAAAAATATTTTTGTACAAGCGGAAATATCCCGAAAGCGTTCTAATTATTTTTATTTAAACTAAACAATTATTATTCGAATAAAATAATAATACAAAATTATTTGTAGCGAATTCTTTGCATTACTTCAATAAAAACTATTGCAAAACTTGATTTTCAAACAAATTCATTCGAACAAAAATTATACGAATAAAAATTATAGGTATAAAAATTATTCGAATAAAAACTATTCGAACAAGCATTATTCGAATAAACATTATTCGAATAAAAATATATGATACAAAAATTATTCGAATAAAAATTATGCAAATAAAAATTGTTCGAATAAAAATGATTCGAGCAAATATTATTCGAACACAAATTATTCTTGTAAAAATTGTTTTAATAAAAATTATTAAAACAAATTTATGCAAATACGAGTTATTTATTAGAAGAAAAATTATTCTTTTTTTTAATAATTAATTATTTGTTGTTTAATTTTCAGGAAAATTTTTAGATTGTATATGGCATCCGACAAGCCGACAAGCCGACAACAAATTTTTAATTAGGGTTCGACCCCATGCTTAGTATTCTTATTTTTGTAATTTTTCAACAAAAAAATCACAAAACTTGCACGACCTGTAAATTTTCTATATAGAAAACTCATAATCGGGGTTGTCACAAAATCCAATGTTGTCGGCATTGGATATGAAAATACGAAAAAAATACTTTTGTGTGCTGAATTTCAGATAGTAATTCTAGATTGAATATAAAACCCATTACATTGAAATTCATCATAAAAATTATTTTTTGTCGCCTTTTCAAATCCAATTCCGACAACATTGGATTTTGTGACAACCCTGAATATTTCTCAAAGAAACTGAAAATCCAATTCAAGTTTTGCGATGAATGAGTCTGAAATTTATCGAGTGTATTCGACATTTGGGGAAGAAGTCCTAAATATCGGATGATAATAAAAACTTATGTTTTCTGTTGCTTTCCATAAATACTTAATATTATTTATTAGTTTTTTTTGCTTTAATCAGGCATTAAATTAAATTTTTTATAAATACTTCAATTCTAAAATTAGATTGTTTTTATTAAGAAAGTAATATTGAAACATTTTGATTGAAGAAACTTGTTCGGAAAGTGCTTTCCATCAAGGCCAGCCAGGTGAACGCATTACGGCAGCTGACTTCTTTGTCTTGCTTATCCTTTCTATTTTGAATGTCAAAAAAGGAGGCCTTTATATTTTTCTGTATTTGTTTTTTGTAGATATTTTTGACAGAACCGATATAGAAAATGCTTGTTGTTCTTGTATTGTTGAAATTGTTGTAATAATACTTTCACCCGTTTAATATGCCTTCTTTTAAATTATAAATTTTCAATTTAAAGAAATAAAACAAAAAGATTCTATAAGATATTAAAGTTTATTATGTAAAGTACTTTACGAATAAGTTCCCTCATTTACCATTTTTAAAAAAGAGAGACAAGAAATACCCTTCAGTTGAACAGTTAAAGAATTAATATGTTTTACTCAAATATTTGTAGTACAATTGTACTAAAAGTCTCTAAAGACACTAAAGTTGAAAATTTAACGTCAACGACAGAAATAAATCAAAACTTAAAATGTGTTTAAGGGTTAATTTTGCACTCTTGAAGACATTTTCTTTAACTTCTTTCTGGCGTTCAAGTTGAATTTTGAGCTTTGATAGTCTTTAAGACTTATATTGGAATTTTATGGCAAATATTTTCATAAAACATTTCAGCCCGCCAAATCGCTGTTTAGGGAGAGTTTTTTTGTCCATTTCTCAAGAAAGTGACAATAATAGAGGATTAAAATGTCGCACAAATATATATGGCTGAAGTCTTGAAGGACACAAAAGCTCAATATGTCGTACAGTGAGTGTTATTTGGCATCATCTTAATTTCTCTTTTTTAATTCTGATGGTAATTTCTTCCCTGATGATTTCGGTAATTAAGGATCTTTACATTACTAGAATTGGATTTGAAAAGACGACAAAAAATACTTTTGTGTGATGAATTTCAATGTTATCGGTTTTATGTTCAATCTAGAATTTCTATCTGTTCTGAATACGAAAGTGATAACTTTAAAAATCATTACGCAAACGAATTTTTTTGTCGTCTTTTCAAATCCAATTCCGACTTCCTTGGATTCTGTGACAATCCCAAATATCTTCAAAATGCAAAATTCTCTAGCAATTTCGAGGCTTAAGTACGCAATTTCTACAATTGAATTACAAATGTTTATGGCCTTTTCCCGGTCATCAATTGTACAACATCGAAATTTATCAACACCTGTCGCTTTTAATCAATCTTTCACTTGACTTTTATTGTCTTTTTGTTCAATTACTTTCACCAGCCTATTGAAAACCAATAAATTGTGTTGCTTAATTTTTGTAATGAACATTTTTGTGTGTACAAAACCGTTTTAACGAACTTTAACTAAACCGATAAATAAATTTAAATTGAGAGAATTTTTATTTCAAAAACGTACAAGAAAAAAATCAAGTGTTTTAACCAAAAAAAAGGCGAATAAAAAATAGACAAAATAAAAAATCATCCATGGGATTTTTGTTGAACGAATGATATATGAAAATGATGATATTATTGTTGCTGTTGTTGTTGTTGTTTGAGGCTGAGAATTGCTGTTGATGTTGTTGCTAAATGCACACATACTTATGTAGTTCTCATGCCACCTACAATTGTTGTTAAAAATAGAATAAAATAAAATACAAACACACACATACACACAAATTCGTACACAGAAATTTAAACAAATAAATATAAATCTTTATGTGAACACTGAAGACAGAAGGCAAATAAAACGTATTATTCAGTTTTGTATTGTTCAATTTGTAAAAAAAGTTGAAAAACAACTGAGATCTCGCAAATACACATACAAGAACACACACACGCACACACACACACACACGCAAATACTCAATTTAGGCTAGAAATAAAAAGATGTGGCCCAAAATGATTATTTTATTATATATATTTTTTTTTTGTTAAGTTTTTATGCTGATATTTTGAAATATTTCTCAAAAAAAAAAAAAAGTTTCATGAAAAAAAGTAATTTCATAGCGAAATCACCCTCAAGGGACTTAAAATAAATATTGAGAAAACACATACTTTTTCCAGTGAAAGCACAAAGTTGTGAGATTAAAGACATCTTTTGGCCAAGTTTGGTTAGGAATAGTTTTTATTTTTACAGAGAATTCTAACAAAATCTTTCGCAGATGTTTAAATGTTTTACTAGTAATTGGGAATGAACTACTTTTTTGTGGTCTTTTCTTATCACTCGTGTTATTTCCTTTTTTTTTGTTATTAAAAAATATTATTTGAATCAGCATTGAAGACTTCTCGTATTTTCATTTTTATTAAAGTAATAAATTAAAGAGTTGATGGATCATTTTATGAGGGAGTCAAATGTGCGAACATTTATTCGAAATTATTAATACAGTCAACGACAAAAAAAAAACGAACTTGATAAATCAACACAATGCATGTCTAAAAGCCGAGGCACATAGAATCCGTCGTACGTTATACGTTGCTTTTTTCAACTGACATTAAAGTATCGGCGGAGGAAGTTGACGGACATTAAATCAGCGTCATATTCTCCATGGAATTCGAGGATATTCTGGAGTTTCTTTTAATTGTAATTTTTATTTAATTCTAAAAAGCAAACGAAATGTCACATTTTTTTTAGAAAAGAAAACAGCATTATCTAAAAACAAATCATTCCAAAGCAATTCATTTAAGCTAGAGATGGGTATTGCACACATGATTGCCGTAACTCACGCACGATTAACAAATCGACAGTTATCAACTGCGAGGAGAAGTGCAGGGGTCTAATCGCCGCCATCGATATCGAGCTGATTCGATCGAGTTTTCTTAGTTAGAGATTTTGACATTCGATCCAATCAGCTCGATATCGAAAGCGACGATTAGGCCCCTGTTTTTAATATGCCTCGGCCTTAAGAATTCAATTTTTCAGAAAGCCAAAGCAATTCCCAACACCTCACTACAAGTGTCTGCAGGTGAAATCGTGTGTCGATAGAAGTGGTACATATTAAGTGAAAATTATTTGAAAGTTATGCTGTTTTTCAGTAAAATGATCGATCCATCATACGATTGGCCAGAACGATGCTTTGGCTTCCTTTACCTCTCAGCTTTTTAGCCTTTCTTGTCCTCTTTCGACTTTTATATATATACAGTAGACGACAATACAGTGGAAACAATTACAATTAATCATTTATTCGTTTTTTTTTAATAATTTGTAAACCGTTTAACATCTCATGCATCATGTATTCCTTTCGTACTTTTATTTACAGTATTAATAAGAAAACGCTGCATAATTATCAACATTCCGAAAATAGGAAAACAAACTTGAAAATATTAAAGTTGCTGGCATTGCCAAAACAATAGAAACTTGAATTTCACTTTAAAAAAATTCTGTGTTCTTTAAGTGTTTTAAAATTTTGTGGGTTATCTTTTATTTTTGATCATCGCATTGGGAACTAAATCGACAGCCATCTTTGCCTTTCATATTTTTACTGAAAAATTCTTCTACTTGTTCTGTAGTTCGTATTTATTATTCGAATTAAATAATTATTATATAAATAAAATACAATTTTATTTTAAAATATTCAAACAAAAGTTATTCAAATTGTTTAAAAAATAATATCCTTCGAAAAAAATTATTCCGTAATTGACAACACAACAAGAGCGTTCTTATTATTTTTATTTTAACTAAACAATTATTATTCGAATAAAATAATAATACAAAATTATTTGTAGTGAATTCTTTGCATTACTTCAACGAAAACTATTGCAAAACTTGATTTTCAAACAAAGTCATTCGAATAAAAATTATTCGAATAAAAATTATAGGTACAAAAATTAATCGAACAAAAATTATTCGAATAAACATTATTCGAAAAAACAAATGGTATAAAAATTATTCGAATAAAAATCATTCGAACAGAAGTTATTCGCATAAAAATTATTTAAGAAAATATTATTCGAACATAAATTATTCTTGTAAAAATTGTTTTAATAAAAATTCAAATAAAAAAGAAGAAAAATTATTATTTTTTTGTTAATTATTTGTTGTTTAATTTTCAGCAAAAGTTTTATATTATATCTGACATCAGACAAGTCGACAACAAATTTTTAATTAAGGTTCTAGCCCATGGTTAGTATTCTTATTTTTGTAATTTTTCAAAAAAAGAAAAACAAAACTTGCAAGACCTAAAAATTTTTCTATATAGAAAACTCATAATCAGGGTTGTCACAAAATCCAATGTTGTCGGCATTGGATATGAAAATACGAAAAAAATACTTTTGTGTGCTGAATTTCAGATAGTAATTCTAGATTGAACATAAAACCCATTACATTGAAATTCATCATAAAAATTATTTTTTGTCGCCTTTTCAAATCCAATTCCGACAACATTGGATTTTGTGACAACCCTGAATATTTCTCAAAGCAACTGAAAATCCAATTCAAGTTTTGCGATGAATGAGTTTAAAATTTATCGAGAGTGTATTCGACGTTTGCCGAAGAAGGCCTAAATATCGGATGATAATAACAACTTATGTTTTCTGTTGCTTTCCATAAATATTTAATATTACTAGATAGAGTACGCTTAGTGCTCGAAATTCGACCGCCAGTTTAAACGTATGCCTATTTTAGTTGCATTTACTTAAAGAGAAAAAATTATCTAATTACTTATTTCCTTCCCCATGAATAAAAAATAAACGAAATAAAATTGCTTTGCTTATGTTTTTAATTGAACCAATACTTACATAAGTGAATGCGTGTGCGTATGTAGTGGTGTCAACTTTATGACCCTTTTATTCCTTTGATACTGGACTGATTTAAATAATATATAGTTGGGTCAGTAAAGCTCAACAATGTTTATAATTTGGTAAAAAATGAAGAAAATCGGTTGGCAAACAAAGGAGAAAAAGGGTTATACAAAATTGTCTTTGCCTATTTATATATAGATTTATTAGTTTTTTGCTTTACCCTGCAGTCACACCATCAACATTTTTTTTTAATTCTCATTCAAGATTTTTACACATACAGATTGTCAAAATTCACAAAAATTTAAAGCTGTGAAGTAGGCTGCACTCAACTTTAAAGCAATTTTTTTAGCAAGAAAACAACTTAAAATAATTTTTTCTTTACAATTATTAAAGGAAATTAACAAAGTCATAGAAACAGAAAAAAAACAAACGACAAATATTTGTTTTAATATTTGACTGTAGTTTGAAACACTTTATGGAATGAAAATTTGTAAGCAAATTCTCGTCAAATTTTAAAGGTGTGAGTGTATTGGTAAGAAAAGTGAGAGTGAATTTAAAATTTGAATGAAAATTTGACCGTGTGATCGGCATTAAATTTATTTTTTATAAATACTTAAATTCTAAAATTATTTTGTTTTTAATAAGAATTTTTTATAAATTTAAATTATTTTTATTAAGAAAGTAATATTGAAACATTTTGATTGAAGAAACTTGTTCGGAAAGTACTTTACATCATGGCCAGTCGGGAGAACGCACTACGGCAGCTGACTTCTTTGTCTTGCTTATGCTTTCTATTTTGAATGTCAAAAAAGGGGGCCTTTACATTTTTCTGTATTTGTTTTTTGTAGATATTTTTGACAGAACCGATATAGAAAATGCTTGTTGTTCTTGTATTGTTGTAATTGTTGTAATAATACTTTCGCCCGTTTAATATGCCTTCTTTTACATTATAAATTTTCAAGTCAAAGCAATAAAACAAGAAGTTTCTATGATGTATTAAAGTTTATTATGTAAAGTACTTTACGAATAAGTTCCCTCGTTGACCATCAGACTAGCAGAACGGATCAGTGCTGATATCGAGGTCGCTGCACCACAGAATGCAGGGAAGTAAATTGTGGGAGTAACTATTTTTATCGTTGCGTTCTACTTTGTGCAATTTTTTATTCTTTACTTTTTGTAGTCAAAGTGTTTTAAAAATATACATAATAAATAGATTTCTGGCGTTTTCTGGAAACGTTGTTTGTCATTTTAAAAAGTGCAGTTCAGCTTTTTTTTTAAAACAGCAAATTCATTTCTAATATCTTCTGTTTTTCGAATAAAATTGAAATGGCAAATTTTCATTGAATAGGCAAATTATGTAGCATATTTCTTCTAGAAAAGACAACAGGAAAAACAGTTCTCTATTGGACATGAAAACTATTAACAATTTACTAGTTCGGCATCGACATAATGAGTGCATAATTTCAATTATGCAAAACGTATTTTGTCATCTCCTAAAAAAACTGATCTTGACACTTACGATGTTATACATGACAACTGCACATTTATTCAGCTCATGTAAGTACCTTATGAACCATAATTGTATTCGTCAATGACAACTGCGATCAACATGATCTACATACATACTCGTACTTATGAGATTCATAATTTTTTTAATTAACAAATCTGCCTGCTATAAATTTATCAATTTAAAGGTGAAGGACACTTTTCTTGAAATGTAATTATTCGAAAAGAATATTTTCTATCGCCAGCTATGCACTTAAACAATACACATTTATTTTGAACAAGGCAATTTATCTGTACAGTTTCCTCTTTAGAGGTGAAGGACGTATTAATGAACACGTACGTATGTATGTGAACATTTTATTTTGGAGGCGGCGGCACATTTTTTGTCGCTGGTTATACAATTGCACAATGAACATTTGCGAGTATGTACGAGCATTTATATGCTTCTGTTTATAACGAGAATGTGTGGGTTGACAAAATTTAAATTTTTATTTGTGCTGGCATTGACACTCATTTGTAAAAATGGTTTTTACGTTAAAGACAAATGAAAACATGTGTATGATTATAATTCGTCACAAGAGAATTTAGAAGAAAAAAAAACACATAATAATTTGATAGTTTTACGTTGGACAACCCAAAAATAAAAGTCAAAACAAATCAAGGTTAAAGAAAATCTACAAAATCAAGAGAGAAAACCTCCAAAAATTCAAATGGAGGATACAGATTTACATACAAAAAATTATTAAATATAAAAAATAAATATTCAAAAAAAAAATTAAATTCAATGAAGCCAAACAAATAAAGAATTTCTTATTGAAATAGAAAATTTAGGAGGTTGAAAATAATTATTAAAATTTGTAGTAAAGAAATTTATTTGAAAACAAATAAAATTATCAACACATAATTCAAGGTTTAGTCACTGACACTCAACCATCCATCCATCCATCCATCCCATCAATCTCCCGCCTCCTCCACAACTGAACAAAAAAAAACAAAAAGAGTACGACTGACATTCCCAATTTAATGTGAAAAATATGTGAATACATTTACAATGCTTTTTTATTTTTATTATAAATATTTTTATTATGATTGTTTTAATGCATTTAATTAATTATATTGTGACAGACAATAATCGTAAAATGACTAATTTATTAAATTGTGATTGTGTCTGTTGTAAAACAATTTTAACTGCATTAAATTTAAAACAAAATTTTACTTTGTTTTTCCTAAGTTTTTGACTTTTTTTCTTATAATTTTTGAAAAATATTTTTAGGTACTTTAACTAATAGATATTCATAAAAGCAAATATTACCTAAAAACAAATTCATTTTACAGCTGGCAGTTTGCCAAACTACTTGAGATCAACAAACGATAGAATTTTAAGACAATAAAAGAAAATAAATATTAAACGGAAAAATAATTCACTAAAACAGCTCGCAAGCCCACATTTTTCAAGGAATCGAAAATAATTATATTCATATAAATAAGAAAGTCCTAAATGTTGAAAATGTACTGGCAGTAATGAACCACTAAAGTGTGCGTGTATCTTAAATAAAATATTCTCAAGAAAATTTCTTTAGATAGAAACATAATTTTTTTTTATTTTTTATTATCGCATTTTATGTAGTGGTAAAATGTGTGGTGAGTTTTGAAAATCATGTGTTTGTTTTTCAACACTTACCATGTATCCATGTCAACATTTATGGTGTCTTTTTGCTGACACTGTCGACAATTTGTTTTTTTCGATAGGTAGAGAAAATCTTTGACGGGTAAAATTTATTTAAAATAACATTAAAAAGTAAAATAAGGTATAAAATATTTTATATTTTTTCTTTGAGGTATACTTTTCTTATTGTTTAATAACATAAAAGGAATTTCGTTTCGTTTTAAATTAATGATTTGTTTTTAACCGTCAAACATTTTCTCTACTTATCGAAAACAAAAAAGAAAAGAAAAACAAATTGTTGACAGTGTCACCAAAAAGACACCATAATTGTTGACATAAATGGATACACTTAGCCCCGTGCTACCTTCAGAGCTGTTTCAACTTAATTAAAATAAAATTATATTGGTGACATATTGACATTTCCTGCAGGTGGTGACAGCGTCTATAGTGAATCAGTACAGTTTTACTACGCACATTTCCCACAGTGTGGCGATATCGTCAATAGTAAGTCAGTACAATCTTACTATTGACATTTTCTCCGCATGGACCCACAAGAACTACCTAGTCAGTACTGACGCAGTCTACTGGTAGATTTCGTTGGGCAAGCCTGTATTAAATGTCAACAGTAGATAGCATTAGTTGGGATACAATTAGTCAGTACTACTGGTGACATCGCCAATAGATAATCAGTATAATTTCGGTTCTGACAACTAACTCTGGCAAATAGGGCGAATGAAATACACGTATCCAAAATCATGTAAATAAAATGAGACATTGGCGATCTACCTTTTGTAATATACTAAACAATGACTCGGTACAGAATAATCGATTCCCTTGGAATATTTTCTCATGTCCAATTCTTTCTGACGAACTTTAGCAAGAATAATAAAAACCACTAACAACGAATTTGTTGAAGAGATCCAGCAAACAATCCCAGAGATCATGTTAGGAGCACAACCAACTGATAGAAACGATATATTTCGCCCAATGCGACAAATTCGCCGGTAAAAATACGCTGTGCAAATTCATGTTATGAAGCACGATGACGAGGAAAAAATAACATCTGTTATAATTGATAAAGTTGTTTACTGTTTGTGCTGTATAGTGTGACCATATTAAAAAAATCAAAATTAAATATTGTATATTAATTTTAAATGCTATAAAATATAAATAAACTAATTATTACAGTAAACAGTAACTTTATTTACATAAAACACTGAAAAACTAAAAACGAATATAGTCACGTGGTACTGATTTGTTCGTCGTTCGCCGGCGTAAGAAATGGAAATAAATCTATTGAAGAGTTCGCCGCGAATGACGAATTTCGCCGATGCCATTATTATGTTTATTTTCATATACACAAATGTATGTATTTTATTTTTGGTGACGATAATTCGCGGCCAGAAAAAAAGTTTACCATAACCACAATTACTATTTCACATCCGTAGTTAAAGGTCAAAGCTCAAGATGACATAAAAATATTTGACGCTGTTCGTACTGCTTATGGCCTCGTCTCTCGACGTTGTTGAAATCCGTGAGTAAGAACAACTTGCTCGAGAACGTAACGTGTTCCGCTCTTTAAATTTCTCCAGAAAAGAGCACTAAAAGTTTTAGCTTCCAAAAAAATAATCTTCTTAAGAGATTTAACTTTGCACTGACATTTTATCATCAGTGTAGCACCGATTTCTGCTGATTTAGGAAAAAAACTACGACGTAAATTCTTTATAAACTTAATTTGTTAAGCATTTTCCCCGCATGCTTTCTTTCCATCAACCCTTGCGATTCCATTAACTCCGAAGATTTTCAATTCACAAATATTCAATGTAAATTATAAAACACAAAACGCATGTTGCATGCAGCTTCAAAGGTTTGCTTTAAAGTCCTGTTATATTAAATACAAAATCAAAATAACTGTTTATTCTTAAATGATGTATGTCCGCTTTGCCCTTAAAAAAAATGCCATCAATCCTGTTTGTTAATTGTTTTGCTGAAACGCCTGTTGGCAAAAATAACTAATAAGTTCTAAATTCTACTTCCACGCCGTAACTTCTGAATTTCAACATCAACTGCAACATCGTCATTGTCATCGACGTCGTTCGCAACGCACACAGACAAACCACAGTGTCGCAAATGTGCAAAGGCATTGCAGGAATTGGAAAATATCGACGACGAGGCCGATCAATTGGGCATCGGTTTCGTTAAGATCCACGATGAAGCTTTAGCAGAAGAATACAATTTGGGCAATCTGCCCGCCTTAGTCTATTATAGACATCAGACACCGATCATATACGAAGGTAATGCTTACCACCTTAATGTTCCCTCATTGAAAAGCCCCTCATATCATGATCAGATCACGAATTCCAAAATACCTCCAAAATAATTTTATATTCTCAGTTCCTTATAAAAAATAAATAAAATAAAAGAATACAAATAACAAACAAATCAAATGCAGGTGAATTGTCGCGCGAGGAAGATGTGTTGGAATGGTTGGTGCAAAATAAGTCAACCGGAGATGAAGATGATGTGATCGAGGACGTAACACCAAAAACACTGGCCACCCTCATCAGCAACATCGACAATTTGGTAGTTTTGTTTTGTATGTTCAATTTTCTTAAGGCTCTCCGCGTCCTTTTCAAAGACGTAGAAGCAGAGAATCCGAATGAGTCACCAATTAATTGTTGCACTGTTTGTTTTTCTGTCTAGATGATCATGGAAATGATGATTCTATGACCGTATTGGAAGAGCTAGAACAAATTGATGACGACTGCGACAAGCATGGCATACAATTTGTTAAGATTGATGATGCCAAGACCGCAGATGAATTCGGAATCGATTCGGTACGTGTTGCAAAAAAAAAGATGCAGTTGTTGTTGTTCATGTTGTTGTTGTTAACTAATCGAAACCATTTAATGCAGATTCCGGCCATAGTTTATTTCGAAAAAGAGATTCCCAACATATACGATGGTGATCTCATGGATGAGGAACAGATATTGCATTGGCTGGTCTCCCAGTTGGAACGTGACGAAATCGAAGATGTCACCGATGAAATGCTCGATAAAATGGTCAAAGAAGGCCGTGTCCTGGCCGTACTATTCTGTAATTATTATTATGAGCGTTCGCTTCCTTGATTGAGCACCGACAAGTCAACTCATGTTTAATATTTGTCTATATCTAGATGACAACAATGATGAGAAATCCGAAAAGGTTTTGGAAGAGCTGGAAAACATTGACGACGAGTGCGATCAGTTGGGCATTACTTTTGTTAAACTCGATAATCCCGAGGAGGCCTTGGAATATGGCATCAATAAAGTTCCTAAACTCATTTACTTTGAAAAAGGCATTCCAACCATTTACGAAGGCAATCTGGAGGATGAAAATAAGCTTTTGAAATGGCTCGAAGAACAAACCAGTTCCGACCAAATCGAAGATATCACCGACGAAATGTTAGATTTGATAATTGAAAAAATGGTCCACGTTGCAGTGCTGTTTTGTAAGTTGAAGAATTGAATTGATTTGAATTGAATTGAACACGAAACTACGCAAAGTAGTAAATATTTCGGTTAGCGGAAG
The DNA here is from genome assembly GCA_956483585.1 of Gymnocheta viridis. Classification (NCBI taxonomy): domain Eukaryota; kingdom Metazoa; phylum Arthropoda; class Insecta; order Diptera; family Tachinidae; genus Gymnocheta; species Gymnocheta viridis. The sequence continues at coordinate 88,593,910 of OY101443.1, read as the reverse complement.
TGCTTTAACGAACGATGTTGTTCATGTTGCTAAATAGTTGTGGTTTGAAATCAAATGCAGCTTGCTATTGCTTTTGTCTACATCAAAAGATATTGATTTTGAGTTCTTTCAAAAATAATTATTAATATTTTTATGTTGTAAGATGTCGTCAACTTAAACTTTAACTAACATAAATTTCCGAGAGTTTGGGATAGACTGGAACTCTGTTTTGCGTAAATAGTTTTTTTAGTGTTCAAAAATTACAACTGAAATGTATGACGTAACAAAATTGAAGTCTCAACTTGACAAAAATACATTTGTACTCGTATATCTTATAATTTAGGAATAATAATTATTTACATTTTGCGTTTCGGAAATTTTTTGAATTATATTTGTATGTGTGCACTCTCATCTCATCTGATTCGATTTTCGATTACTTTCACAGACGACAAGGACCAAAAGAAGTCGCAAAAGATTTTGGCTGAATTGGAAAACATCGACGATGAATGTGATCAAAACGATATTGCTTTTGTCAAAATCGATGACGACAATGAGGCCAGAGAGTGGGGTATTGATGAATTGCCAGCAATTGTTTTATTCGAACGTGGCATTCCTCATGTTTACGAGGGCGATTTGATGAAGGAAGACGAACTATTGGGCTGGTTGGTTCATCAAAAGCGCTACTCGGAAATTCCTGAAGTAACAGATGAAATGAAAGATAAACTAATAGAAAATACCGAACATTTGGCGGTAATATTTTGTAAGTTTCCTGATGAATTAGCAAGTGTTCCCAATAATTTGAATAAATATATTTCATTTCAGATGACAAGGATGATAAACAGGACATACGCATTTTGAATGAATTGGAAAATATCGATGATGAATGCGAAAAGGAGGGTATTGTCATTGTACGGATTGATAATGCAGCCGAGGCCAAGGAATATGGTTTGGATCATTTGCCCGCTTTGATATATTTCGAAAATAAAATACCTGCCTTGTACGAGGGTGATCTCATGAATGAGGATGAGGTTTTGGAATGGTTGGTCTTACAAAAGAAAACCGCCACCATTGAAGAAGTCACCGATGAAATCTTAACCGATTTAATTAATGATCACGAATATGTGGTTGTGTTCTTTAGCGGACCCTGTGAGCCAGGCGAGAAATGTGACAAGACCTTGAATGCTTTGGAAACAATCGATGACGAGTTGGATGAGACCGGCATTATTTTTGTTACCACTGAAGATACCACGATAGCCAAGAAACTCAATATCAAATCGTATCCTCAATTGGTATTCTTTAGGAATCGTGATCCTTTACATTTCACTGGCGATTTGGATGACGAAGATGAAGTGCTTTCCTGGATAACCGATGAGGAAACTTTGGAAATTCCCGGCAAAATTGAGGACGTTAATATCAAGATGTTGGACAAGATTTTGGCTGAGAATGAACATGTTGTGGTGTTTTTCTGTAAATTGTTTACAAACACGAGTTGAGACGAAAACGAAAATTCATTTAATTTTTTTTTTTTGCATTTTTGCAGATGATGAAGACGACAAGAAATCGTTGAAGATCTTGAATGAATTGGAAAATATCGATGACGAGTGCGAAGAAAAGAATATTGATTTTGTTAAGACTTCCGATGAAGATGTTGAAAAGGAATATGACTTGCCCGGTCTGCCAGCCTTGGCTTTCTATAGAAATAAATTCCGAACGATTTACACTGGTGAGAATGGTTTCAATTTCATACGGGCATTCCGTTTCGGTTTCGGGTTCGCCTTCTTCAGATGCCGTTTAATTTTTATTTAGATTTTTAGATTTCAAGGCGATAGATACTTGCAATTTTTTCTAGACGTCAAGTATTTTATTAACATGTAAAGTTTTATTTAACTCTCCTTGAAGTAGCAAAGTGTGTTAATTTTTAGTAGAGCAATTACATGCAATTATATAAGTACGCGGTCGATCGGATTGGTATTTCCCGTGCCATGGCTTTATAATTTTACTTTCCCATAAAGTGGAATACAATAATTTAATATTTTACTTCCAGGTGATTTAATGAAGGAAGAAGCCATTTTAGAATGGGTGATTGATTTGTACGAGTCCACCGCGGATGTTATTGAATCTGTTGATCGCAAAACTTTGCAAGTTCTAATCAATGATGTTGAGCATTTAGCTGTATTCTTTTGTAAGTTTTAAAGACTGCTTTAATCTGTGTTCTGACATATACCTTGACTTAGTAATTAGCAATTCTTATACAATTAAGCTTTTAATTGAGCTCAATTTGCCATACATTAAGTCAATTAGTAATTAAATAATTGAGTCGAATTCGAAATGCAGCCCTTGTCACAAGTATGTTTACTGAGAAGTATGTTCAGTGAGCAGAAACAATTGTATACAATATAAGCCAGATCAAGCAGGTGGTATCACTAGGACAGCAGACTAACCCGTGTACATTGCATCTCTGTGTTATATGGTGCTTCGACATTTTCTTCAAGTTTCACCTGTGCTGACAGTCCCAGACAGATTTTTGTTTCTTTTAAGAGGTATTAAGGTACTTTCTACAAGGGGGTCCAAAAGAAATCACCCTTATTTTTGCAAATGGCGGCCAATGTAAAATCTGTTTTGACATTTGTGAACCAGACAGATGTCGTCCCTAAGGCGAATTTTGGTCAAAGACCTGCATGTTCCCGCACAAAGTCCAGTCCGTGCATCAGCTGCTGCCTGTCGACCGCCAAACGCGTGTAACCTACGCCCAAGCCATCCTCAATCTCGAGGACAAAGTGGACTATTTTTCGAACAAAATCATAATGAGCGATGAGGCTCAGTTCCACCTCAGCGGGTACGTGAACAAGCAAAACTATCGCTTTTGGGACACCGAAACTCTACGAGTGATGCACGAGGAGCCATAACACCCACTCAAAGTGACTGCATGGTGCGCTGTTCAAGCAGGAGGAGTCATCGTACCATTTTTTTCGAGGACGCCGATGGTCAAACGATAACAGTGGACGGTGTGCTCTATAGGGCCATGTTAACCGAGTTTTTTCTGCCGCAATTGAACGAATTAGGACTGAAGGACACATAATCAAAAAACAGAATCAAAGTTTTTCCTTTAGAAAAAAATGAAAGCCAACCCTACGGGAAATGTTGTACCAATTGTCCTGAACATACCTGTCCTATGACTGGTGAAAATGGGAATGGTACAAAAACCGGAGCCGTGACTGGTGAAAAGAGGACGTTTCACAAAACTAGAACAAAAGTGCTTACAAAATTCAAATACTCAAAAAAATTTTACGATTTTTTTCTATTTTCTTTTATTATTTATGATGATAGATTACATTAATGAAGGATATTGTAATCTGAATAAAATAATAATGCATTTGTTGATTTGGACCAAACAAATTTTTAGAAAATAATATTAATCTAAACCGAAGTTATTCCCACTGAAAAATTAATACCAGCCATATGGAGTACATTCTGCTCCAAGATAGTTCTATTATTGATTTTTTAGAAATGACAACAGGCACTACGGATACTACAACAGGACAAGTACGTAAAGGTTAGGTCTAGAACCTTTCACCGAGTATCTTAATTATGTCAATTGACCCCCTCCAATGACAACGCCATTCAAAAGTTACCGGCACCTCTCACACAAAGTTCCGGAACTCGATCCGGTTGCTAGTCCCTAGGAACCAGTCACGTGACGTATCCTGTGACAGGTTCTTTTCCCTCTAGGGAAACAACATCGGTTGATTTCTTTGGCCCACCTTGTACAACAAATTGTGTGTTGTTGTAGAACCGCTACTACCTGTTTAATCTGCCTCGTGTCAAATTCTCATTGAGTAGGCTTAATTGAGTATGTGTGAATGCTCAATTTCAAATAAATTGTCTTAATTAAGAATGCATGTCTGAACATTGTATTTAAAAGCTTTAAGCAATAACTATTGATATCTCTACCTGTCTCGTTCTCGTTCTCGTTCACTTTTTAGATGATGACAAGTGTGAATCATGTGCTGGAATTTTGGAAGAATTGGAAAATATTGATGATGACACCGACAAGCATGGCATTCAATTTGTCAAATCGAATGATGTCAAGTTGGCCCATGAAATTGGCATTTTTGCTTTCCCTGCCTTGGTGTATTACGAGACAGGCGTTCCAATCATGTATGACGGTGAGTTCATAACATTTTCTCTTTGCAACCATTTGTAACCTTTCATAATAATATTTTCTTCTAGGTAATCTCAAAAATGAAAATCGTGTACTGCAGTGGTTAATCAATCAAAAGAGTAAGCTTTACTGTAAACTTTGTTAGCAAAAGCACAAAGTAACCATTAACCATATTTAACTTACAAACAAAATAACTAATTACATGTGATTTTTATTTATTTATTTTTATCTTGAATCATTAACAAGCGATATTTCACCACTATTCACCACCAAGAAACACACCAGGTTGGCATTAAGAGCCAAAAAGCATAAAATTTCGTTTCTTTTGGGGAAATTGATTTTGTCTCCTTTCAGTTGGTCTCTTTCAACTTGGTGTGTGCTTGATTTTGGTATTCGTAAGGTCTTCATTTCCGGGCATATTTACGCCTCCCCTTCATATTTGTATTCCATTTTAATTTTGTGTACTTTTAAATCAAATATTTTTTGTAATTACAGTTGAGATTATGAAAAAAATTTTATATGGAGCTTTAAAAATTTTTAAAAATCACTGTCTTCCACAAATAATGGCATTGATTTCTTGGCTCTAATTTTTATAGAATTTTCCAACGAGAGACTTTATTTCCACGTAAAATTCTACTTCTAAAATGAACGTTCTGAATATCTTCTGCATTTTCTATTTTCGATATTTACTTCTACTACTTCTTCATATCAGAAAGAGACTGACATTGAATTTATTGGGAAAATTTTAGTTAAAGAAAACTATTAAATTCGCATGTTTTAGGTATAAATGAAATATATTTTTTATTTGCACATTTAAACTATTTAAAAACTTTTTAGCTTAGAAAGTTCCAAAAGCTTTTCATTATGCAAGGGAATGCAATATTCGAGCACAGTGTTTTTATATGTCATTTTCTTGCTTGGTTGCTTTTTAACAATATGGGCATTTCCACAGAAATGTCTACGATTTGACATATCACTTGATACTCTTTAATTGCTAGAACATACTTTAAAAAGTTTCGATTTCTTTTGATCTTCTTAATTGAGAACACATGAAGAAGTAAAAACAAATTAAGTGTTTCTGGCAACAAGCGGAATTTTCTATGGAAATTCCCATATAGAAAATTAGTGAGAAATTAATTGCTGTTTTCATGAGATTATAATTCATGAGATTGTCACAAGGGTTGAGATGAGATGCCCAGCCTTTGCTTGCACTGGAGCGGGTTGTGGCTACGAATAACGCCCAACCGAATTGTTCAGTGAGAGACCTCCTTACTCATTTAAAAAAGGACCGTCACAGCTAAAAAAAAATCTCATTTTCCAGGAAGCGAAATTTTTAGTTTAAGTTAAGTTAGGTAGACAAGAAGACAGCTTACGCTCAGTTCGGTCCTGGAATAGGTCTCTTTGTGTCACCCGCAAATAGAAATAGAATATAGAGAAGAAGGACTTAAGGTGGAGAGAAAATTGTAGAAGAGGTTGAATTAGAGTTTTAGAGATTTAGAAAATAAGGTATAGCGAAATTCACAGGGAGTAGGAAGCAGAACTTGATGTCAAAAGAAGTGGTTCGTGTTTAAACCAATCCCTACTTTTGCTGAAGGAATTGAATCCATTGGGGTCTACCTTCGCTCTCTCGAACCGTCTGTATTTAGTTTCGTAAGAAAGACAGAGGCACAGAAGAAGAAATAGCGTCTCCTCTTCATCCCATCTCGACCTGGCAACTTCTGAAAAACCATAAAATTTTACACTGCCCGTTAATTACCGCAACAAGTGCGTTTTCCGGAGTCGTGGAAGGCTCCTACCGCGGATCCAATCCAGTCTGGATGATTATTCCAGTTGTTAACATCGACGTCACGTCAATACAATACTAAAACATTGGGGCTTGTCTAGTCGCTCTCGAAAGCAATTTTGTGCTACTGACAGTCTTTTTCCGTTCTCTAGGGTCTTCAAAATAACATGAGCCTGTCAATAGTAGTCAGTTGTTTTCGACAACGGGTTGACAAGCCCCAATTTTTTTGGTATTGTATTGACGTGACGTCGATGTTGACAACTGGAATAATCATCCAGACTGGATTCGATCCGCAGTATGACACCTGAAATAAGGTTGACGATATTTATATAAAATTAAGTTCCCTAAACTCTTTCAAACTTTGTATGATTCTATTGTCCGCGTTATGGCATCCGAGAGAAGAGAAAGCATCAGCCTTTCACCTTAATTTAGAAATTTTAAAGCGCCAGGTCAGACAGATCTCTTAGCGGAAAACCCATTAACGATATTCTAATGCCAAACCTTTCAAGGATTATGGAACATTTTGCTTAAACTCTTGCAAATGTTACAAAGGCGGGTTACACAATTTTTCAAAAATAATAAATAAAAAATAAATAAATGAATGACCTTTTTTAGTCCATTCTTAAAAAAATATCGTGTTATTACAATGGAAAAACAGAGACTTTATGCCCGAGCTTCTCCGTTGACCAGTGAGTTGAACCACGCATCACACAGAGAATTCGTTTTTTAGTCGCACATTTTATATCTCGAATAAACTCTCGGCAGAGGTTTATCAGCGTCAGACGATTAAAGTCGAATCACCACAAGCACTACCCGCGCTAACTTCCTTCACATGACATATTTTCCTAGTTCCAGTACCAGTGCAATGTACATGAAGGGGAAGGAAAGCAATCCTCTGATTACTGGTCCTGAAAAAATATCAGCACGTAGCGCAGCGTAATTATCATGATATAATAAAAATTATTTATGTATTTCTTTCATCTTTCAAAGGCTTGTAGATAAATATCTTGGGATACTTCCTTGCGAAACGAATTGTAACACCTTTTTTATTCCAAGTCCTTCAAGGATTATGAGTTGAGTTTTTCATTTTCACACTTAACACGATTTTGCGAAAAAGACAAGAGAAACGAATAGTTTTTATTTTCCCCAATAAATTAACGTACATGCTTCCGAACGGTTCAAGGTTGCTCTAGGACTTTCACAATATAACGTATAGAAATACAAAAAGTATTAATTGGATTTTTCTGATTTTATCAGAGATAACTCTGCACCAAGTGCACGGTGCGTTCGGAAGTTTTAAAATGATCTTTAGAGCGTTTAACATTATTTCGAGTTGATGTACAATCCATGCCCACTCCCCAGAGCATGTATCTCTTGATAAATTAATAAGTTCGGAAGCGCTGCCCAGCTCTCTCATTATCAGATAGATTTTATTGACACTTAACCGTCTCTGCCGAATATTCTTTAAAACACAAAGAAACCCTGCGTGCATTTCCATCTTCTAGAGGAGTGGATGGTGTATTAGACTACTATTCTTGGAGGTTGCAGGTTCGATTCCTGCCTAGACTCTACGAGTTTCTGCAGACAAGTCAGAAAAGCTACGCAGGTAGCTTAAAAAAGAGCAGCCTAAAAGATGGTTGGGTAGTTTGCTATGGGAATCGCCTAATGGTTCTCACAACCAGATACCCTGAATATAATAAAAGTTTGTTATGGATCGACCACGCCTACATTGATAACAACGCCTGGTCTGTCTGTCTGTCTGATATTAGATAGATTTCCATGCGTCTATTTTCGCCATCAAGATAATTGGGATATTTTTTCATTGAAACTGGCCTCTGGCACACCGTAAACATTGGCCTAAGTGTGGCCAACTGTCACTGTATTGTCCACCGTCTGTGCCACACAACGAGCCCCTCTTAAAGAGAATAGAAAACACTGTGCTCAATCACACATTTAAACAAGCAACAGAAACCCCGTTCCTGTTAATAAACTCCTTACAGAATGCATGAATGACAATTTAATTTAATCAAATCACACATTTTATTTTTTTTTGTTGAAATGCACTTTTTCTTGGTACAAAAAACAATATATCTCTTATTTAGTTTGGAAAGAAAAAAACTACTTTTGATAATTAATAACTTAATAGTTTTAATTAATCTAAATTAAATATTTGAAAATTCAGAAAAACTTAGCTGACACAATGTTTTGTTAAACAAAAAGGAAAAGAAATTAAAAACATTTCATTTCAATTATATAATTAATTAATATTTTTCTTAACAAAAAAAAAATAAACAAATCAAAACTTTGCTTATGACAATTCTTTTTTTTTCTTTTTTACTTTTTAATAATAAAAATTTTAATGCAAACAAAAATCCTTAGATTGAACAAAACTTTTAATCAAATTGTAATTTTAGGTATTTTTAAATTTTGCCAAAACACATTTTTCTATTTTTCTTTCAAATTAAAATAGCAATAATCATGAAAAACAAACACATTGTAAATAACAATAAAATAATATTTAAATCGATTGTAACAAATTATTTATTAGTTAATTCTTTTACGATTTTTTTTTTATTACGATTAAACAAAGAAACAAGTCAGCAACAAAAGCATTTTGTCAGTTATAAGTTTTTGTTTAAACAATTTCTTGTTCTCTAGTATATTCTCTTGTTCCTTTTCTTAAGAAATCTATTATTTAATATGTTTTTTTTTGTTCTTTTACATAAATTATTATTTGACAATTGTTAAAAAAAATATAAAAAAAATTTTAGAAAAGCACGCTTTTTTAATTTAAAAAAAATTATCAAACAACAACAATTTAAACTTTGTAAATGCAATAAATAATATTTTTGTTCTTTTTTCTTTTATTATAAAGAAGAAAAAAAATTAAATGTTGAAATTAATTTACTAACTGTTTTCTTTCACCGTCTTTGTATGAAAAATAAAATAAAACAAACAAACAAAAATTAATTAATTAATTGGCTTGAAAATAGCAACAGCAGCGCAAAAAGTTTTATTTTGTATGAAATAATTTTGTTTTAAAGTTTTGTTTGAATTTAAAACAATTCTTTGCACTTAAAACAAAACAAATGAATGAATCTGACAAAATGTTTTTGTTTAATTTGTATGCAGATGACGAATGTTTCTATGTTGGATTGGGTCATGAAGGCCGTTCAGCGAAGCGTGGTAACAATTACGCGCCCGATAACTATAAACCATTCCAATGCTGTCCAACAAAATTGGAAAAATCAACGAAAGTTCCTAAAATGACTGCTCAAAGAATCGAACACAATGCAGCCGGTGATGGAGGCAAAATACAAACAGGCAATTTTCAATTTGGCTCCGCCGACTCCACACACCCCCAACAACAAAATACCAAAACCTCTAAAGCTGCCAAAAACAAAGAACAAAAATCCTTTCCCAAACCTTTCACAAAATCTAACAAGAAACTCCCCCTTGTAAACGATTCCGATGAAGATGATGAGACTGATGACGACGATGACGATGAAGATAACGATGATAATGAGGACAGCGGAGAGCCTTTAGTTAAGGTATCCTATGCCAAACACAAGCCCAACAGCAGACCATCAACCAAACCCGAAAAATTACCCACCATTAAGACCGTTCCGAAATCGTCTACCAACTCGAAAAAGACTCTTGTTAAAAACGAAGAAAAATTGAATGTTAAAACCGGTACGTTTGAATTTGGAAAATATCTTGTCTGGTAGACTTTTTTATTCTTTTTGTTTAGAAAACTTAACTTTTTCAAAAGCTCCCAATCAATATAAAAAAAAAACAAAAAACAAATACATATAGAAAAATTCGATGTCTTTTCTTCTATTGTGTTACTTTTTTCTTCTTCTCTTTTTTTCTCTTTTATAGGCTTAAATTATTTGCACAAACGACTAAAAAATTTATATGACCTCATTTTTCAGGATATCTCGCTGTAGGAGAAAGGAAATTCGTTTGACTTTAAATGAAATTTAATTAGAAAAAATTTAAAATTTATCCGCACACAAGCATACTTCATTTTCCAAACTCACTAACACAACACACAAATTCAGACTTACTTCCGAAAACGATTTTAAACACCACACACACATACACATAATTATAATTAAAAGCAAGAGTTTTTTTCGTTGCCTAAATTTTGCAACCATTATGTTTAGCACAACAGCAACAACACTGGCTTCTACCCGGATTGTTCTTTAAATCGGCAGAAGTCCGCTCCTGAACCACTACAATCCACTAACTTTTTTTTTAAATACAAAACTTGTTATTAACCACCGTTAACATTTTCTCTTCTACTAAAAATGTCTTACACACAAATTTGTATGCAGCATTATTTTGTGGCATACATTCACTACATCAATCACTCACTACTTTTTCTGAAATGCTGTTTGTTTTATATGAGAACAAAAACCGATTTGTTGTTCAAATCCTGAAGCAGTTAATTTTTTAAATATTATTTTCTTAATTTTTTATAACTTCTACAAACTATTTTATATATAAAAACTTTTACACTATTTTTGATACTTTTTGCTACAGTAACTTTATACTACAACTACTATTTCATACTATCACTACTACTACATACTGCTACATACTACTACTACTACTACTACTATTTATTACTCTTATACTCTCTTATACTCTACAAGAGTTCATATTTAAAAAAAAATCATGAAACTCAACTCAAAAACTCGTTAAAACTCGCTTAAATTTGCATATAAATTTTTTATTTGTTAAATAAGTTTTTGAATTTTTTTAAGAGTTTTGTTAGTCACTATATAAATTTGTTAATGTTTTTAAAAAACGCTAGAAATAATTTGTTGATTTTTTTTATTTATTAATTAAACTGAAAATAAAAAAAGGTTTTGCCTAACGTCCATTTAGGAGCCCATGTATAAATTTTAATAACTCTAAATGAACTTAATTGATCGGCACTCTCTCAAAACAGCAGAGAAATTTCCGACATATCATTTAATATCTGAATAATTTTAATTTAAAAAAAAGCGTTTAAAATGCTATTTTTGAAATAAACATGAAAATTTTTATTGAAAACAAAAAAATATAATAAATTTTAGATTTTAATATTATAATGAAAAAAAAAATTGTAATATACTCAAAGAAAAATCATACAGAAATAAACAATGTACATAGTTACAATTTGTAGTAATAACAGCCTTTTCTTTGAGTGTAAAAAAGCTTTGAAAGCTTTCTAAAACTTGAAAGTAACTTTTGTAACACATTAGATTTTTATCTCAATTTTAATCTCTCCAAATGAATTTTTTTATTTAAAATAAAATATTGTAATAATCATCTTAAACGAATAAAAGAAATAAAAATTAATAAATTTTAAAAGAATTGTCATAAAGGAAAGTTTCAAAATATTTAATTTAATTTAAAATAGTTTATAAAGGGTGCATTTTATCATATAAATGGATAATTATCTTAAAACACACGCGCACACACACACACACACTGCTCCAATTATAAAAGCTTTCATTACACTGTGCAACAAAATCAATTTTTTTTTTCAAAATAATAGAGTTGGATCCTTTTGATTAAACCATTTTACGCTCTCAATTCGTGTTCTCATTTACTGTAACTTGAGTAAACGAACGCAACTTAGTAAAATGCAGTAAAGTTCAGTAAAAATTTGTAAAAACTTTTGGGTACTCGAACACACTTAATATGAGCATCACTTATTTCGTACGGAATTGTAAACAACAGCTGATCGGATTTCACTTGGCATTGTGATTTTAATTTGAAGTTTGTTGCGCACAAATAATTAAAATAATGGAAAATGTTGTAATAATAATATAAAATGCAGATAAGGGCGTTTTGCAGAACGTGAGTCTTTAAAGAGCTGCTTCGCAGCGGCTGCAATTTGCATTAATGGATACGTTGCAGCACAAACTCCTAAAATTATTTTGTCTATTTGTTTTCACACATGGATTTTGTTTACATAATAAAAACAATGTTGTTAACTTCAAGATAATAAAACCGATAAATTTCTTCTAAGTCGTAGTGTTGTCACCACTGGATAATTGTCAAAATTTTCAAACGAAATAATAAATGTGGCTCAACATTTTTCGCAAAATTGAAGAGAGTTCTAGGCTTTATTAAAACAAATTTATTCCGACAGATATCGTGAAAACCCAACATTTAGGAGTATGAAATCGTAAAACTGCGGAAAGATTAGATAATTTAATGTCAAGAAAGAAATTCTTTCAATTTACAACCCGGCAACTTATCCATAATCTTAGATTAGAAATACTGGGGGTTACTCTCTAATGCGATGCGAAAGCAATTTCAGTGCAAGAATAGTTAGATATTGTACAATTTTTTTCTTTCGCATCGCAATAGAAAGTAATTCTCCAGGAGTTCTCCAAGAGACGGCAAATGTGGCCCTCTCCTTCTTTTATATCTGTAAAAAAAACAACACTTTTGATGTATAAAATCTGTCAAAGAGCACATAAATCTTACAACGGATAAATATAAATATAATTTAAGAGGCAGTGTTAGGAGAACATTTGTAACGCATTTGGCAACGCAACTGAAGTTTGATTTTTTTCTTTAAAGAGAAGTAACCACTCAGGCAGTTAATCACCCTTATTCCAGTTGTCAAAGTCGACTTTACGTCAATACAGTACATTTTCGTGCTACCGACACACAGAGGAGTATTTGAGCCTAAAAGCTGGCCAAAATTATTAAACGTGTTTTATTTAATTGAAAGATTGAGTTTTTTAATAGTTTTAGGAGGTGTAATTTGATATAAAAAATCTAGTGGCAGTATTTTTGCTGTTTTGACATTGTGAAGTGTTAAAAGTGACGTGAATTAAATTGAAAATCAATAATTCAACAGACACAAGAAATTATGATATCAAAAAAGTATTTGAAGAAGTACCTGGAAGCAAATTGCGGCATTCGATATCGATAAAAATTTCCATACAAATTCCAAAAATTTTGTATGGGATTTCGATATCGAATGTCGTAATTTGATCCCTGATGAGTAATAAAAAATTAAATTTGAAAATCTAAAAAAAATCGTTAAAACTAATTGCGCAAACTAGCGCAAACTTTTTTTTGTGTCTAAAATTAGAGATTCTATTTATATTTGATTGCGATATAATATATAATTTCTAAATTTGCTACTTTCACTTTTAAAAACTTTTTTTTCTTGCAAAAAAAGTGTATAAATTTAATTTTTTTAACTTTTAAACGAATTGTTTCAACGTTAATATTCAAGATAATTTTTTTTAAATACCAAAAATAGCTTTTGAACAAATCTTTTAGTGAAAAAAAATCCATGTAATACCTTTATTTGTATTTAGCCACAAAAAATATCATATAAACATCTTGAAACCGAAAAAAAACAATAAAAACGCATGTAATTTTCTTCACTGTCCTGACTTCAGCAGTGTCTCAGAGCTACAGATCGCAACATAAAGTGTTAAAAATTTACAATATGTAAAATTTTGTTGTGTATCGATGTGCGTACTTAGTTTTTAAGATTTCTTTAAATTCATTTTTGCCTTTTTGACCAGCTTTTTAGCTCCAAATACTCCTTTGTGCGACAGTCTATTTCTATTTTCTAAGGTAAAGAAAATAACATGAACCTGTCAATAGCAGTCAGTTGTTTTTGACAACGGGTAGACAAGCTCCAATTTTTGGGTATTTTGTTGAAGTGACGTTGATGTTGACGTTGATGCCTTCCAATCATTTTGAGGTGTTACCTTTTACCTTCTTTCAGAAAGGGACAGAGTAGTGTGAAAGTGAACAAGTTTAATAATTTCTTTTACAACTCTGCTATTGAGAGTTTGGTTAAATTTTTATATCAGTTTTGCTGAGCCTTTAGTGTCAAGTAAGCGCATTATTTTTTGTTAATCTAAGTAGCGAATTTATTATTTTACTTTGCCGACGATTTTGCTGCATTACCAGCGAAGTAGGTCGCTGGGGATGTACATTAGCATACAGCGGCATCAATTTTACTGCCGGCACTATTCAGTGACCAGAGTTATGCCTTCGTCACTAAACAGTCAAACAATAAGGAATACAATGGCTTGAACCCACGTTTTCAAACCTTTTATATTTTTGAATTAAAAAAAACTAATTCTACTTTCGGAATTTTGCTAATTACGTTGTAAATAAAACTAATAAAATAGTAAAATCTTTTGCAATTTGTTCAAGAGCTATTTTGAATTGTAGTCCTCAAAGAACGTGTAATTAAATATTTGGAAATGTTTCCATTGTATTGTCGCCTACTTTATAGTTAAAGCGACTCCGCAATTGATTAGGATTTTTTATCAAAATCTATCATTTTCTTTTTTCTTTGCTTTACTTCTCCCAATAGAGTTCGAAAGAAACAATTGACTGCGAAACGGGGGGTCAGATAGGCGCACATTTGATCCGAAAAAAAGAGTTTTAAAAAATGGAACATAAATTTTCTAAATTGTTTCATAAATAGCAGATTTCGTAGAGAGAAAATTTATACAAACGAATTGAAATAAAATACAGCCGAACTTCTTTAACTCGAAAACAACGTTGTTTCTGTTCTGCCGTGTAAGTTGAAATTAATTATTGTTAAAAGTTTTTCCTTGTTCCTTTGGAATATTGTGTCATGTCCAATCCTTTCTGACTAAAAACCTTACGAACATTAGCCAAAAAATAATAATCACTTTGGATTAAAAACTATTAACTCGAATCAGAATTATCCCAAAGGAAACTTCGACTTACGCAGACTTCGTGTTACAGAATTTTTTTTTAAAAGAGAATAAATAGTTTTTGTTTTATTTATTTTTAATTAAAATAGCCTTTAATGGAAAACTACATATTTAAGTTTAGAAACGTATTTTTTTTAGCAACATATTAATTGCCTGAGTTAATTCTCTTTAAAAAAAATCTAAATCAGTTGCAACCCTTTTTTAAGGTCCTTTGATACTGTCTGGTTCGCGCGAATGCAATTTTAAAGATTTCTTTCGCATCGCAATCGAAATGAAGGATATTTTATTAGTTATGAGAGGGGAAAGCAGTATTTTCCAAGTCATCCCTCTCACAAACAAATACCCTGTACTTTTATGCTTTATAAATTCCTTTTTCTTAAATTGCTATTCAAATTATTATTTTAAAGTGTCGCAGAAGAAAAATATTTCAGCCAATAAAAACTATTGCGAATATTTTCTGTTGCGTTTCACAAATTACACTTTTAAAATCTTTAATGTTTCATGTGACAAGGTGATAATTTATTAAATTTAATTAAACACAAAATTTGGTCGTTGAACTTGTTTATGGAAACCATACATATTTCTTCTTTTCTTTAATTATTCGAAAATTCTTTCCATATTCAATATAAGTTTTATTTTCTTTATACAAAAAAAGAAAAAAACATCAAGATAAAATCTTGGCAAGCAGGCAGTTTTCTCGTTTTTTTTTTGCTGATAAAATAAACAAGTTCATAAAAAATTCGAAAATCTTATTAAAAAGGTAATAAAAGTATTTTATTTATTAAATCTTGTGGATATTTGGCCGCAAAAATAATTTAACAAAAAAAAAGAAAAAGAATTTTGTAGGAAACCGGTGAAATATGAATTTACAAAAAAATTCCACTTGACCTAAAATCACATGCACACCCGCACCCACGCATCCACACACATTCAACTATCTTGTGGAAAAATATTTAAGAATAAATCCGTAGATTTGGTTAAATGTCAAATACAGTGACAGAAATGTTTAAATAAATGAAATTTACAGGGATGAATTTCGTCCCACCAGATCCTGAGACGATATCCCTGAGTTGCAGTTGCTATCAATACGACAGAAAGTACGGAGATAACCCTAAAATAATTGCAAGGATAGAAATTAACTACGTAAAGCTCTTCAACTCCTTTCAGGTTCCAACTTTGGAAATCAGTTTATTTTATTTCAGCTTAAAATAACAAAAACTTAACAAATCAAACGGAAATCAATTCATTATCCATTTTATTTGAAATTATGTTTGTATCCTTGTTTTTCTAACACATACAGGGTGTAGTTTTTCATAAACATTTTGATTGATTTAAAAAAATAACTCTAAGACACTGCAGTACAGCACCAGGTATGTCCTGACAACTCGAAAAAAAAAAAATAAAATATTTTATTTCAAATTAAAAAAGAAAATTCTGTATTAATTTTTTTTAATTTTTATTGTAATCGAAAAATATAGGAAATATTGAGGACGAAAATGAAGTATTCAAATGGATTTTGGAACAGAAAGCCGACGAAAGCATTGAGTTAATCGAACGTGAAACTCTGTTTGAATATATTGGCTCCAAAGATTTTTTGGCGGTTGTATTTTGTAAGTAGACGACAACACAATAACTGATTTATTCCGATTAATTTAAATTTGATAACAACTAATTTTTATACACTGAAAGAAAAAGGTTAGAAAGCCAAAGACTTTAAAAGTCTTCTACTTTATACAACAACATCTAAAATAAAATAAAAACGACAAATAACAAAAGTTTCTACTTTTTAAAAGCGTAACAAGGTTAATTCTACTACCACTACTACTACTACTACTACTATTTCTACTACTACTAGATTTTCGAAGAGAGTTTCTTTCTACTGATTTAATTTAGTTTCTCAATTTCACTAAAAAAACTGTAACTGCTAAAAAAAACTATGTTTTTATAATTTTTCTTAACAAAATAAAAAGAAAATGACTTCATTCGTAAACAATTAATTTGACTACTTTATTTGTTTGATTTTTAGATAAAGAAGAAGATGCTGATGCCCCACGTGTCTTGCGCCACATTGAACTGATCGATGATGAGGCGGCTGAATATGGCATACAGATTGTTAAATGTCATGACAAATTAATGGCTAAAAAGTATGGTTTTCGTAATCCTCCTGGTATTACATATTTCCGTAAAGGCAAATACATCAATTACGATGGTGACATTGATGACGAAGAAGAGGTCTTGGATTGGCTAACGAGTCCTGCGAACATGGAAATGACCGATCACATTGAACAAGTCAATCGAAAAATGTTTGAAAAAATTCGTAAAGCATCAGATTATCTGGCGGTTATATTTTGTAAGTAACTTGGAAAATGTGTATTTTTAATTCGAATTTTTTGAGGACTTTAATTTTAAAAGGTTCGTTAATTTAAATTACTTTCGTAATGCGGGTTTTTTGAAAAAAGTAAAAAATATTTTTGTAGCGCACTTTTTTAAATGGTACTTTTTCTCAAAAAGGTGCTTCTCCAAAAAATAAATTTTTCCATATGTACTTTATTGACAAGTATTTATTTTAAAAAGGTCCTTTTTTTAATTATGTAACTTTTTCGAAAGTCTCTTATTTGTGGCAGGTACTTTTTTATGTGTACTTCTTTGGGAAGGCACTTTTTATATGTACTTTTTTAGCGTATTTTCTTAAAGGAATTCTCTTTTAGAATGCACTTCTTTAAATAGTTTCTCTTCATCGCATTTGTTTCGAGAGATACTATGTTAAAGGATACTTTCATAAAAACTATTTTTTTAAACCATATTTTTAAAAGATACTTTTTTATAAAAAGCTACTTTTTTGAATAATTTTTCAAAGAACGTTTTACTGGCACCTATTTAATATTCACTGAAAACAATCTCTTTTAAAAGGTACTTTTTTGATGATACTTTTTTTGAAGATACTTTTTTTGAAGATACTTTTTTGAAGATACTTTTTATAAAGATACTTTATTAAAATATACCATTTTCGAACGGTACGTTTTGATAATTTTTTAAAGACCAATTTTCTGGTAAGGCACTTTCTTCAAAATGTACTTGTTTTACAAGGTACTTTTCAGAATGTTTCTTTTTATACGCAAAATTATTTTAAATGTGATATTTTTATATGGTACTTTTTTAAAAGATGATTTTGTGAAAAGGTTTCAAACCTTTTAAACAACGAATTTCCTTTTAAAAGTTCATTTTATACAAGTGTAAAATTTTTTTAAGGTCTTCATTAAAATGCACTTTTTTTAAAAGGTGCTTTTTGAAAAATTATTTGTACTATTTTTTTAAGATACTTCTTTTATATGTATTTTTTATTAATTCATTTTCATAAAAGATACTTTTTCAATGCTTTTTTAAATTAGTGCTTTTTGGAAAAGCATTTTTTAAAGGTACTTTTTTGATATATAGTTTCTTTAAAAATACAATTTTAACAGGTACTTAAAAAAACCTTTTAAAATGTACTTTTTTAATAGGTACTTTTTGGAATATTATTTATTTAAAAGGTACTTTTTTCAAGAGGAAATTTTTTTAGTCACTTTTTATAATGAAAATTTTTTTAAAATATACTTTTTTAAAAGGCGCATTTTATAATAAGTACTTTATTAATATGCATATTTTTTAATTGTACTTTTTTAAAGGTACTTTTTCAAAATATACTTTTTTAAAGGTAGCTTTTATAAAAAGTACTTTTTTACGTTACTTTTTTTAAAGTTACTTTTTTTACGTTACTTTTGAAAAGATAATTTTTAAAGGTACTTTTTTAAATGGTACTTTTTGGAATAGTATTTTTTTAAAAGGTACTTCCTTCAAAATTTAATTTTTTTCAAGCCACTTTTTTTAATGAAACTTTTTTGAAAATATACTTATGTAAAAGGTACTTTTTTATAGGTACTTTTTGAAATAAAATTTATTTTAAAAGGTACTTGCTTCAGAATTTTTGTGAATTCAAAATGTATTTTTTATAAAAAGTCTTTAGTTAAATACACCTTTTTTTAATTGTACTATTTTAAAGGCACTTTTTTTAAAAGGCCCTTTTAAAAATTATTTTTTTAAAGGTACTTAAAGAACACTTATTTCAAAAGCTACTTTTTTAAGGTATTTTTTTAAAGGTTCTTTTTTAAGAGGTTCTTTCTTTAAAAATGTAATTTTTTTAAAAGTTACCTTTTGTGTAAAAGGTACTCGTTATAATAGGTACTCTTTTTAATAGTACTTCTTTTAAGAGAAATATACTTTTCATAAAAGATACTCAAAAGTACCCTTTTTAATGGGATTTTTTAAGAGAAAGGTAGACTGTTGCAAAAGTTACGTTTTGACACAAATATCGAGGTCTTACATTAAAATTTAATTTTACGCAATCAAATTGTGTGTTTGCAGATAGAAAAGTTGTAATAATTGCATTTTTAAATTCGTGCTTTCTTATAAAGTTTTTATTTAAATGTTGTTTTTTTCAATTATTCACTTAAAGATAGTGAAGACTGTAAGCAGTGCCCACGAGTCCTGGCTGAAGTAGAACATATTGACGATGAGGCCGATAAGGCAGGAATTGATTTCGTTAAAATCGATGACAAACAAATGGCCAAGGAGATGGGAGTGTTTGCACTGCCTGCCATAGTATTCTTTAAGCCAACTTCAAAGGAACCAGTAATTTACGCCGGTACGTTTTCTAAAGATTTTGCAAAACTTTTATTCACAATAAATTAAAATTATTAAATAAAAATATTATTTTTTTGTGTGTTTTCAGGAGATCTTTATGAAGAAGAACAAATCCTCACTTGGTTGCTCACGCAAAAGGATCCAAGTGGAGATGTTATCGAAGATCTTGAAGGCGAAAAATTAATACATTTAATTGAAGAGTCTGGTTCCATTGCGGTCTATTTCTGTAAGTTTGCTTCAGTAGAAGCATCTCGTAAATGTTTAATTGTAACACAATTGATTAAAATGGTTGTAATCGTTTTGGTGACACAAATGATATGAGATGTTTGCCGGAAAATAGAAAAAATTTTATAGTTTAAAATGTGTTGAGAAAAACTCAGAATTTGGTTTAGTTGTGATACTTTCCATTCGTGAGTCACGATAAACTAAGTTGCGTTTTGCTTTCGGGCAGATATAAACATATCTAAAATAGAGTCCTTTCTTGCAGCTCGCTGGACACTGAAAGAAATGGTCAGTGAGGATAAGCTGTTTAGACTTTGTAGTTGAAGACTTTCAGACTTTCCATTGAACCAGCACTTTTTTAATTTTCTTTTTATTGTGAATAAAAATTAAAGGTTTTTATTTACTAATATTCTCTTATTTTTTCGACCTTTTTTTAATAATTATAAAAGATTTCTCCAAGCTTTAGGTCAATTTATATAAAAAATGTGTACTATTTATTTTTTTTTATTTTTTAAAATATCAATTCTTCAGGAAGAAGCCAATCAACGATATTGGCAAAATATTGATATTTTAAAAAATTAAAAAAATAAATAGTACACATTTTTTATATAAATTGACCTAAAGCTTGGAGAAACCTTTTATGGTTTTTATTTACAATATATAATTATTTACAGTAGTATTTCCTGTGGCCGACGTGATCGACTATATTTTAGTAATTGAATTTCATTTAATTTAAAATTCAAAATCGAGAACATTCTAAATAAACAACTTGATATCTCTTTTGTTTACAAAGTACTTTTGTGTAGAAAATGCTCTGTCTCATTTCTTTGCAAAAGCAAATTGGATAAACACAAATCCATGTTTAGTTTATATTTCAACTTGAAGCTGATGCAGATACATGCATGTGCAATAAGTGTGAACGTATTAGTATCAACTTTAAACGCTTATAGCTCCCAAAATACTGAACCGATTTTAACAAAATATAGAGTGTGCATATTCGTAAACAAATATCTTGAAAATTAAATAAGTTTTGACAAAATCGGCTGTATAATATGAGCGTAAAAGGGATCTAAGAATATGTGTAATTATATAGAGTGAAGAAGCATGTGCGAGAGTAGAGAAAATATTAAATTAATTTTACATTATTGAAATTTGCCGTCGAACAATAAGCATTGCCGTACCTTCGATTTTTGTGTTCGTACCTTACAATTGCAATTCATGGCGATCTGGTGAATTTTTGAATTATTTCGATTCGATACAAAATATTTTGCGATGCACAATAAACATTTTTCGGTTAACGAAATGCAAGATCTCATGTTAAGCAGCTTCGAATAGCTGAATGAGTTTAAGACATCTTGTATTATTTGTTGTTACACTTTTGCGCAAAAAGTTTACAACCCAAAAATTAAAGTAAATAATAAACTAATAAGAAAAAAAACATATATTTATTATATTAAACATTAACCGAATCTAAGAAACAATTTTAATCAGTTCTATTAATTATTTCAAGAACAACTTTTAACGTGTGACTAACCAAGAAATTCACAATTTTTATGTTAAAATTTAGCTGCTCAATCAAGCCTTCTTTAAAAATATTTCTATTTTATTTTTTAAAAAACAAACTTAAATCTATAACAAAACAAAAAAATACAAATATCAAATTCTGCATACTGTCACTCTCAATGAAACCACTGAACCCAAAACAAAACCAAAAAAAATTACACACTCGAAAAAAATCTAGGGAACAAAACGCAGTGTGACATCTGCAATTCCAAGGCGGCACGAAAGGCTAGACTGAAAAAAGAGAAAGAACAGCAGACACAAGATGCTGGAGCAGGTGCAGCCGCTGCTGCTTTTGCCGCCTCAGCAGATGCTGAGGGAGGAGAGTCAGGCGCTGAAGGAGCAGCAGCCAGTGAAACGTCTACAACCACTACAACAAAACAACATGAAGAGGGTACTGAATATGAAATAAAATAAATCAATTAAAAAAAACAAATATATAAAATAAACCTATTGATGATGTTGTTAAGTGGTGTTTCTGTATTATAAATCCCAGCCCAAAAAAAATGCACCCACTACCCACCACCCACCATTATTATTACACCAGCACTACAAGCAACCAACCAACCATTTTTACTCGAACCTCCACTTCTAGTTCTTGCTCTTCTACCATCAACCCCACAACCCCGTATTGTGAGAGCCCTTGATATATACTTTGAATGTTCTAGTTTTGTCCCCAAAAACAAACCCATCAAGTAGTGCTTTTTCTTGCTTCTCTTTTCTATTACAAATCCAAATACGTCCGTTCCACCTGGTATAACTTAAACGTCCAACATCAACAACTAATAATAAACTTTCGTTTTTATTTTTCTTTTTCTTTTAAATTTTCTATCTTTTCTTGTTGCGAGCATGTATTTTAAGTTGTGTGTTGCTCTTTTGCTTTCCAATTTATACAATTCGAATTCAATTTTCATTTTCCTACGCAACATTTTCATCAGATACTGATGGCTGTGAAGTTTGTACCAAAGTGTTGGAGGAATTGGAAAACATTGATGACGACTGCGACAAACATGGCATTAAGTTTGTGAAAACCAAAGACTTTTCCGTTGCTGATGGTTACGGTGTGCACGACTATCCGGCACTGGTATATTTTGAAAGCGGCATACCAAATGTATTTGAAGGTAACGCATTACGCATTAATAAGTGTTGCAAGGCAAATGTTGTACTAATTAAAATTATTAACTCAACTATAGGTGAATTGCAAGAGGAAGAAGAGGTCTTACAATGGCTGATCACCCAAAAGACTGAGGATCGCATAGAACTGATCACCCGGCAAATGTTGGAAACTATGGTAGAAGAAACACAATACTTGGCCGTTTATTTCTGTGAGTAAAAAAACAAATAAAAAATCTAAATCAAATAAATAATCCTGGCTCATTTCATAACAAACTTATTTCTATATATAAATTTGCAAACAAAAAAAATACAAAAAATATTTAAAAACCAATAATACAAATATTATACAACACAAATTACACACAAACTCAACATACCGCCAACTCTTTATACAAATCCAAAATGAAATCGTTATGAATTTAGTGCCACCTCAGCGCAAGGGCCAAAAACCACCTGCTTATTGTAGAACATATTGTGCACCCATGTCCAAAAAAGAAGCCAGCTATTACAATTCCTCCTCGAATACCCAATCCAAGCAATTCCTTAAGAATTACATTTCACGCAAAAGAAAACGTATCGAAAGTCAAGGTATTCCACTAAACAAAAAACAAAAAACAAAACAAGATCTAATAACGCATTTTTTATGTTTCCTATTCTCGCTCATGTTGTCCATTTTCATTTCTTTTGTTAGAATTAATCATATTTTTATCTGCTAACAAATTCATATTTCATACCACTTTCACATTCACTTTCATGCCACCACTGTGACAGAGATTTGAAAGAGTTGAGTTGTTTTTCCAGTTCTCAGAAATTAAATTAAGTTTTACTACACTAATGGCGTTTTCTTTTCTAGAAAAAAAGTGCAACATTGTTTGCACTTTTTATTGCAAAAATGCAATATAATGTTTTTTTGAAAAACACCCCGGTTTGCATCGTTTCGGTTTGAGTCATTTCGAAATTACGTCTTTTTAAAATTTTCGCTTCAGTTTGCGTTGCATGGCTCCGAAGTTGCGTCGTTAGTGCTTCGATTTGCGTTGTTAATAAATGTTTGCAAAAATAGAAAAAGGGGATTTCCCGTCGAATTCCAATGCAAATTTGTGTGTGAAAATTCTCTACAAGTTTGTCTTCGTTGGTAGTTTCAAATTACATTTCGTAAAGTGAAGTCTTTAATTTTAATAAAAAACTATTATCACACAAATAATAATAAAAAATTAGTATTTTCTATTGAAAAATATTTTTTTATAACGAAAATTATGAGTCTCGGAACGAATTAAATGAAAATTAATACAAATGTATGGAAAACTGTGATTCGGTTTGCGTCGTTTCAGTTTGCGTCTCAATTAGCGACGCTAACCGTGGTATGAGTGTATTGAGTTTAGAGAAATTAATCACTTTTACGAGGCGATTTTTTTTTTAAAGAAAACTTTGAATTGCAATTTTTTGCATGAAATGTCACATTTTTTTAGAAAAGAAAACGGCATTAACTATGAATAAATTCAATTTCTTTCCTAAGCAATTGATTTAAACTAGAGATGGGTACCGCACACCAGGGTTACCGTTGGGATTTTTTGAAAAGTCGCACAAAAGGTCGTTTTAAAAAAATAAAGTCGCACAAAAAAGTCGTTTGAGAAAATAAAAGTCGCAATAAAAAGCGTAACCAAATAAAAAAACAAATGAAACAAAACAAAAAGCTTATTACAGAATCCATTTTTATCATATTTCTTAACATATGCAGTTGCATTATATATTCTTCTATAAATGTTTTCATTTATACTAAACAAGTTTATTTAAGTTTAATAAACTTGGCTGTCGTACGCCGCCAAAGTGAAAGAAGTATGACTTCTGTTAAAAACCAAGCCAAGAGAAAGACTAATTTTTTGGTTCACTAAAAGCTGTTTACAAACAATGCAAAAAGGGCGCTTTGACTCCATGTCTTGCTTAAGCCATTTATACTTCAGTTCCCAGTCTCTCGAACAGTATTGCGAAATATTACGTTTCTTGGAAGGACCTGCAGCGTTGTTAACGTTATCCCTCTCAGGCTCCGTGGTCTCTTCAGCCTCTAAACACGTATTTCTAGCTTCACTTACTTTTCGTTTTCAGACTTTCTTTTCGTTTTAACAACAAATCTCATTTTAAAAAATGTTCATGTTTTACAACCAATTTTGAAGAAAAAAGCACTTCAAAACCCACAATTTCTTACTTTAAAAAGCTTTTTTGCTAAAATTGTTCTTTGAAACATTGACCGAAAATGTGTGAACAATATCTTGAATACATTGTGCACATGACAAGGTTGCAAAAAAGTGATAAAAGTGTTCCCAAATGAACAATAATCTGAAATTTGGTTTTATATTTGATGACTTTTTTTTATAAATTTACTGCAAATTAAATGATTTTGTGAGAAACAAAAAAAAAGGTAAAAGACGCAACAAAATTAAAAAAGTCGCAAAAGTCGCTAATAAAAAAAGTCTCACAAAAAGTCAAAGACGGCTAAAAAAGGGTCAAATTGCGACTTTAGTCTAGTGAACGGTAACCCTGTAGAACTCTTGATTGCCGTGACTCACGCACGATTAACAAATCTAAAACGAAGAGAAGTGCAGCATTTGCGATATTTTAAGATAAATTTTTGCTTTTAAAACTAAAAGAATAATTTCGCTAATTTTACATTATGTGCGTAAGTTTTATTTTGTTGAATTAAGTTCTCGTAATTGTGATATTATTTTTCTAAGCGCCCGTCTTGACTTGGCAATAAATTGATTAAAATCAATTACTTCTTAGCAGCAAATATCAAAATTATATGTTGTCTGCAGTGCAGAAGCATCTTCTTCGTACTTGGCAATAATTGCGGCAATACGAGTAATTGTCAACAGTTTTTTGTTGACATTTATTGCGAACATAAAATGCCATAAACCGTTTGACATTTCCAAAGAAAAGAAGAAGAAAAAGAAGGGGAGCGTCACAAAAGAAGAAAAAGATGAAATTTTTTGCAAAAGACTTAAATAAATTATTAAAAGATACGAGTATTAAAAAGGCAAATTAAAAAAAAATCCTTAATAATATTCATAAAAATGCAAAATTTCTTATTTCAGGATGAGTTTTTCAGAGGAAAACTTAAAAAGTCTTTCAGTTTTCGCTTCTTTGTTAGCGAACCTTTCTCTTTGAATATTTGTATATTGTGTGTTAACATGATTACGATTTCCCATAGCAAAGCAATAAGCAAAGCAATAAGTAATATTGTTCCTTTATTGCTTTATTGCCAACATATTTATTGCCAGTCTAGACGGAGGTTAAGCGAACATCATCCACAAAAGCCGGTTAAGATGCCGCAGCAGTACCCTGTTTAACTCGTGAGCATGCATGAACGTAAGCTAGTCGCGCTACCATCTCTAATTTAAACACAATGGCGCATATTCAGAAATTACCACTGAGTCTTAACTTTTATAAGTACATATTTAAGTTATTCACAGTTGGTTACTTTCAGCACGAAAAGTTTGCACTTAGTTATGGTTGAAGCTGTAACTAAATGTTGACTAACTAATACATTCAAACAGCTGATTGATTTCTATTGTTTTTGGTCAAGAAAGTTATCTTGAAAAGTTTTACTCTTACAGGCTCTTATTTTAATTGATTTATACAGTGTACTCGCGATAATATGAACTAATTAAAATCAGGCCAGTTCACTTTTGAGAGATTGTTCATCTTTGTGAATGGCATATAATTCACATCTACACACGTTTTTCTCATAAAAATAATAAAATTTTCTTGTGTTAATTTTTTTTAATGTTTATTGGATTTAAAAAACAACACTTTATTTTGAAAAAATTAAAAAAAAACTTAAAGTTATTATGCGAAAAAAATCCGTCATTTTCTTTTGCTGTTTCTTAATAATAGCATATTTATTAATTTTTTTGTTTCACATATTGTAGATTTTTTTTTCATCTCAAATTCATTGCCTGATTTTTCTTAAAACTTATTTTTTTTGTATGCACTTGAAGAACTTTTAATGTTAAATTTATTTAAAAAAAAATTAATATGGAATTCAAACTGATTGTGTGCACTAACTAAAACGTTTATATATAAAAATTTAGATTGACAACTGAAGACAATTTAAAAGCAAACAGTTAGGGAAATCCCCAAATTATTATGCAGTTGAATTCGAATTTAGCCACTAAACCCGTTGATTAAGATTTCAACTCTGTTTAAATAGTACAAGCAAAAATAAGCTGTTCATATTTTAAAGCTTTTGCACTAAGTTCATATTTTATGGAAGTAAACAAGTGTTCATATTTTGGGGTGTTCATATTATCGCGAGTGCACTGTATACAAACTATGAACAAAAAATTACTTTTTTTTAGGATTTGTATGAATGTTTTAAAGCATATGTTTTTTAGTAGATTCATAAGCGTCTTAATTAATTACAGTAACTATCGTTCAAAATATTACGGAGATTTTGTTATCTCTACATTCCACTAGTTATGAATTGTGAATAAGATCTCTGAACTATTTTTTAGTTTCTGTTTTCTTAGTTTCGACTTTGGTTATGATTTCTGAATATGCGCCAATATACTTGAGTAATTGCAAAGCTTCAAAAGCTTGTGTAGAATTTAGTCTTTCAAATCTCTGCAATAATGTTCAACCTAAATGACGGATTTGTTTACATTGCTAAAACATTTTGTTTGTAATAATTTAGAAAAGCGTCTGTAAAAGGAATGCGAATTTAATGAAAACTAGTCCATCTAGATGTCAAAGTATATTTTTAAGAAGGAAAAAATTGTACTTAACAAACAATATAAATCTGGGATTCTTATGAAAATTATGACGGTTTTCTGTATTAAATATGGATGGCTACAAAGTTTAAAACACCATTCGTGCTATTATTTTTGGTTCTCACTGTAAATTTCAAAATTATTTCGTTGCATCTACATTAAAAAAATAAAACATTTATGGCCTTATTGACAAACGCTTAATAAAATTAATGTGTACATTAAAACCGGTTTTCCCATTTAAAAATCCAACAATAAACCTACAATAACTTTATTAATCGTTTGTGAATAAGGCCATTAATATTCAGACTCAGGTGGAATAATTACTAATTGCTTGCTACGGAATAATTCAAATAATTGTACACACCGCACTTGAAACTTTAAAGTGATGCACTTGAATAATGTCCTGTTAAATTAAAACCCCAAAATACTAGTTGAAATGTAAATCCATCCGTCTATTTAGTTTGGCAGTGAATACCTTCATTTTTGACGTTTTCTAAAAAGCTTATTTTTTTAATTACTACCAACAATTTTACGAAAGCCATATTAACCTTCAGAACGCATCGCGGAAATAATGCTAAAAATATAGAGATCTTAACTCCCAAAAAAAAAAAACAAAAGAATTTAAATAAAGTCGCTAATTGCTGTTAACAAATTTTCAATTTTCTAGATAAAATCAATTGCAATATTTGTGATCAAATTTTGGAAGGCCTGGAACTGATCGATGACGAATGTGACGTCTTTGGTATACACATGGTTAAAATACAAGATCCACAATTAGCGAAACGTTATTCTATTAAAACATTCCCAGCTGTAGTTTATTTCAGGTATAATCAAACAGTTTTACACTGGACTCATACGATGACTTTTTTTCATGAAATTTGTTGCATGAAACTTTCTTTATTTACGATTTGAGGGATTGGTGGGGGAAGTAAATCTGAAATTAAATGCGTCCGATAAACAAATACAAAAAGTTTCATGATACAAATTTAATTCTTATGAAAAATATTCGAAGTAGAGTTTCTAAAACTTTAAAATTTCACTTTTAAAGAAATGGCAATCCTCTATTATTCGAGGGTGATTTGCAAAATGAACAATCGGTATTGGAGTGGCTGATCGATGATGACAATCGTGAATTGGCCGATGAAATTGAAGAAGTTAACGAACGTATGTTGGAAAGATTGATGGCCGAATCCACTTTATTGGTGGTATTCTTTTGTGAGTATGAAAGTACTTTCCGATTAGAAATTATTCAATAAAATGTTTTTCGTGTATTTAAATTATTCTACAGACGATGAAGATTGTGCCGAATGCGAAGAAATATTGGAAGAATTGGAAGAAATCGATGGTGAGGCAGACATGTTTGGAATTGATTTTGTGAAAATTGCCAGTGTTGATGCTGCCAAGAAATATGATGTTGTAAATATACCTTCTTTGGTATACTTTAGGTGAGTGAGTTAAATTTGTAAATGGAAATTAAAGGAATGAAAATATGTATAAAACAAATATTAATTTAAAGAATAAAATTAAGCGGAGCTTTTAAAAAAAAATCTAACAAGCAGTAGTCGAAAAAAATATTCCCTTCTAATGGGCGTGACAGTGCCCACTTTGCTAAACATACTGTTTTATATTCATTATGTCGTTTTTAATATGTGTTATAAGAATCACTGGTGCAGTGGAAGTGTTTTAAACGAAACAAATGTTTTAAACACATGTTTAAATATACTTGTGCAGGGCTCTATAAGAAATGTTGTTGTTAATTTTCATATAGAAACATTTGCTTAGAGAGATGTTTATTTGGAAATTAACAGCAACATTGATACAACTTACAACTCATACAAATAGTTTGTGTGTAAATTGAACTTTTTCTTGTAAACTCTTGTGTAACTGAAATAATTTTCATGTTTTATTATTGTTTAATAGAGTTGGGTCCAAGTCGTTCAGTCGCTCGTTTTAAACAAAAACCTTTTATCGAACCCATATAATTTAAAAATGTCTGATCAAAGGGTTTTGTCTAAAACGGGAGACTGAACGAGTTGAACACAACTCTACTAGAAAGACAAGAAAGTAGAGTTGGGTCGAACTCGTTCAGCTGCTCGTTTTAGACAAAAACCTTTGATCAAACCCATATGAATTACGGTTTTAATCAAAGGTTTTTGTCTAAAACGAGCGACTCAACGAATTGGACCCAACTCTACTGTTTAATTGGCTTCTATAAAATCTTTGTGAAAATCAATAAAACAAAAATTTTTTTTAACAGGAAATTGATTAACTTTTATGATCAGCGCTGCCAGAATTATGATTTTATCATATTTTTGATGATTTTTTCCCCAAGTTATGATTTTTAATTTATAGAAATTAAGGTTTTTAATAATTTTGATTTTTTCCATAAAATACGATTTCTTTCCGGCATATGATGACTTTCTTCTTAAAGCTTCTGGCAGCGCTGTTTATGACATTAAAATAGAGAGATTTTTAGCAAATCTTGTTGATTTCGATAAGATTTCCCATACTAAAAAAAACCTTCTACGTCACTAGATTTTGTCAAAATCTATTCAAAATCTCGTATTACTTAGTGATGCAACTATGGTTTTACCGAAATTGTACTGAAAAATACTACGCTGTTCAATAACAATTCTTTGAAAGATGTGCTCGCCAGCTGTTTTGCATTTCATTGATAATATTCTGTATGAATTTGGACACTTGAAAATGAAAATGCTAATCAACTATTTTTGGTATCGATATGAGATTTTGAAAAATTTCACGAATAACCCGGTGTAAACGGTATAGATTTTGATAGAGATTTCAATTGAAAATCTACTAGATTTTGGTCTGGTGTAAATGCAACATATATAATTTTGTATTGTTCTGTAAAACACCCTCTACACGTTTCAATTCAATTGTCAATTTATTCTTTCATATCAAAATTGATGTGTGTGTTCAAATTTCATAAACTGAATTGAAAGGTTTTCATTCAATTTTCAAATTTATATGTTTTTTACAATTACAAATTTAAAAATTACAAACTTCTATTGAATGCAACGATGATTAAAAAATAAGAAAAGCAACAAAGAATTATTTGGCCAAAAGAATGGTTGGAGAATAAGGAAAAATAATTCATGCTTATTAAAGAAATACTTAAATTTTTCTTCGCAAAAGAAAACTACAAACATAAATTTTGACAGCTGATCAAGAGACTCGAACACACACAGCACAATCTTACTAGTCTACTTGAAAAAATCAAAACCTTTTGATTTTTCTTCAACCAACTCGACAACTGACAAACTAATCAATGGACAGAGCCGTACACGCTTTGATATGAACAGCAACCGACTCAGTTGGCAATTGGATTGAAAAGTGTATGGGATGCTTAATTCATTTTTCAATTTTGACAATATTTTTTTTTAATTTAGAATAAGTTTTTTTTATTGTTTTGTTAAAAAAACAATTATTAATATTTATTTTGTTTACTTATATAAGTATGTACATATATATTCCTGAAGAAGCTTTCCCTTGAGAAGGCGAAATATTAGCTAAAATAAATATTTATTGTTGACCTCAAGTTTGAAGAAGTTTTTTAATAAAATAAGTTTTTTTTATAAATTCTATTATTTGATTTTTTCAAAAGGACCTTCTTGAATTTCAAACGATTTATTTTGTAGAACAAAAATATTGAAGGAAACAGAGAAATGTGAACTGCACCTGGTTTTTTATTGAATATTTTGTTAGATTCTATGAATATCTTTGTTTGGATTTTAGAGAACCAGAAAAATGCTAACGGTACCGGGTTTTTTATTTTGTTCGATTCTCTGAATATTTTTGTATCGATTTGGTTCCAATAAGACAAACTACAATATTTAATACTTGCAGTATTGAAATATACAATTTAGTTTTTATTTTTTGTTTTTTTTATAACAAAATCAGACAAGGCGTTCCCAAGTTAAGAATAAAACCGGGAGAGCACAGGTTTTTCAAAAATCCCAAATTTTTCATTTATTTAATTCATAGAATTTTAAATATTGATTGTTTTTTAAGAGAGGAACATAGAAATTTTCATTTTTTTTAGAAAGTATAAATAAATAACTTTAAGTTCAAAACCACTGTGCAACAAAAATTTATGTTTTCAGAAATTAATTTCAGAAATTAATTTTTACTTTTTGCAGAAAACAAGTTCCTGTTTTGTACGACGGTGATCTGCACCAACACGATAAAATCATTACTTGGCTGACATCTCAAGATGTTTTCGAAATCAAAAACGAAATCGAAGAAGTCAATCGCAAAATGTTGGATAAATTGCTGGAGGAGAATGAATTCATAACCGTCTTTTTCTGTAAGTCCTTTTTAAAAAAGAAAGAAAACAAATAAATATATTTTTGTTATTTAAAGATGAACACAATCAACAAGAGTCGATTGCAGCGTTAGAAAAATTAGAAAATATTGACAGTGAAACCGACAATTTGGATATAACTTTTGTGAAGATGGCCGATTCTCGTTATGCCAAGAAATGGGGTGTCACCAAACTGCCAGCTATGGTCTACTTTCGAAGAAGATTTCCCAGCATTTATAGAGGTTGTCCGATTTTTTTAATTAATATCCAAGAAAAACAGAGAAAAATATTAATTTGTTTCTTATTGACCAGGTGATCTCCTGTCTGAGGATGAAGTTTTAGAATGGCTGCGCAAAAATCGTTTCCGTCAGCCTGAATTGAATATATTCATGTATGCCTTGATAGCGCTAGCTGTGGCCTTCGTCTTGTACACAGCCTTTTTATTACAATGTTTTAAGCCCGCACCACCTCCACCACCTCAGCATCCCAAGCAATCGTGATATGTTTTAACGAACAGTGTGGCTTAAAGGATTTATTTTTATTGATTTCTCAAAATTTGGATTTTCTCAACAAAATTCAAATATCCAACTTTCTTTTTCCTGACAGAATTAAATCCAGTTAAAAAAAACTTGTGCTTGATTCTAAATGGGAAGAAACCCCATTCAATTTAGCGAAATTATTAAACAATATTTTCTTTTTAATCATTTATATATTTATTTATTTATTTATTTATTTATTTATTTATTTATTTATTTATTTATTTATTTATTTATTTATTTATTTATTTATTTATTTATTTATTTATTTATTTATTTATTTATTTATTTATTTATTTATTTATTTATTTATTTATTTATTTATTTATTTATTTATTTATTTATTTATTTATTTATTTATTTATTTATTTATTTATTTATTTATTTATTTATTTATTTATTTATTTATTTATTTATTTATTTATTTATTTATTTATTTATTTATTTATTTATTTATTTATTTATTTATTTATTTATTTATTTATTTATTTATTTATTTATTTATTTATTTATTTATTTATTTATTTATTTATTTATTTATTTATTTATTTATTTATTTATTTATTTATTTATTTATTTATTTATTTATTTATTTATTTATTTATTTATTTATTTATTTATTTATTTATTTATTTATTTATTTATTTATTTATTTATTTATTTATTTATTTATTTATTTATTTATTTATTTATTTATTTATTTATTTATTTATTTATTTATTTATTTATTTATTTATTTATTTATTTATTTATTTATTTATTTATTTATTTATTTATTTATTTATTTATTTATTTATTTGGACTCTTTTGAATTTGTCTCATTTATAAACTGTTTTGTTTTCGATGCCACCAAGGAGCGACATTTAATTCTTTATTTATTTTTGCCATAAGCGAAAGTTTTTACTTCTCAAGTGATGT
Source organism: Gymnocheta viridis (assembly GCA_956483585.1). Taxonomy (NCBI): domain Eukaryota; kingdom Metazoa; phylum Arthropoda; class Insecta; order Diptera; family Tachinidae; genus Gymnocheta; species Gymnocheta viridis. Next base: position 88,561,138 of record OY101443.1, on the reverse strand, counting down.
ATTCATGCTTGCGAAACAAACGAAAATTGTCTACTAATTCTAAGAATTTGTATAAAATAATTTCATATTCATTTTCATTTTGTTTTACAAAGTTTATGAAAAAAAAAGAAAAAAAGTTAGAGAGCGATCGAGAGTCCTTAAAGTTTGTTTTTGTTGCATTAAGTTGCTTAAGTTCTAAATCGGCTGCACAAAAAACAAATTGCCTTTAAAATTGTAACTTTAATTTGAATTTTGAATGCAAATGGGTTCCATTGGTTCGGACACACACATTTTATTTTGTATGTTTTCGATCGCAAACTAGGCGAAAGTTACTAAAAACTAAAAAATCTGAAGAAAAAAACCTCGTATAAAAAAAATTAAAACTAAGATACGTACGTGTGTATAATTTTAAATGTAATATGAACGATTTAGATATTTCGATACATAATAATAATACATAATAAAAATAATATTATAATAAAAGTAAATAATATAAATATTTTGTTTGTCATTTCAATGTTGCAAAACAATTTTGTTTAAAAGCTGATTGATTGCATTTTAACATTTAAAAGGCAAACCCCTCATAAGTTGTATGAGTGCAGCCATACGATCACGGATGTGATAGTCCTGATTTTTATGACCAGTACAGTCTTTTTGAGACCAGGAGTAGAGAAATTTCTAATCATTAATCAAAGCGAACAAATTTGACTTAAGTAAAATAAAAACAAAGGAGAAAAAGAAGACATGTAAGATAAAAGTAATCGGTAGCAAAGTTTAATTATTTTAAACGTAACTAGTGATGATAAGTTTGAACTTTTTAAATAACTTGAGAGCACTTTTATTCTTATAAATAATCATATTTTATTTCCCTCAAAGATTTTTATAAATGAAAACTTAATTTTACTTACAACCACCTGTCAAGCACCAACTGACGAGAAGTGGGGAAATATGTACATGAACACTGATTATGGGGGGTTGTGGCGTTCTTCGAAAATAACTTCCATTGTTCCATCACCAAAGAGTGCAAGTGGTCATTATAAAACCACAGCGTGCATTTTTTAAAAATACATTTTAAGAAAAGAAAAATTAAAAACAAGTACTTTTTACAAAATAACCTTCAGATAAAAAGCACTGTCTGAAAAGAGCATTACCTGCAAAAAAATTGCTCTTAACAAAAATTGTTTTAACTAAAAAATAATTCTAATGACGTTTTCTTTTTTATTGAAAGATTGCAATATAATGCTTTTTTTAAAATAGTAAGTTTATTAGAAATTATTGTGTCATCATTTACGAGGCAAAATTTTTGTCTTAAGAAAACTTTGAATGGCAGTTTTTTTATAAAAAGTAAAAGATATGTTAAATTTTTTTAGAAAAGAAAACGGCATAAAACTCATGTTGAAAAACTACCTCATTTTTACAAGTGCCGTTTAAGCAAAGTATCTTTTTAAAAATATCTTTTAATACAGGCCCATACAAAATTAACATTTGAAAGATGTTTGAAAAGAGTACATTAAAAAAATTATTAACTTTTAAAACTTTTTAATTGAGAAAAAAAAAATACAATCTAATTGTCTAAAAATAAATTTTACCAAAAGTAACTTTTAAAAAATTACTTTCTAATAAATAACCTTTAAAACTTGTACCTTTTGAAAAAATTGTCTGTGAAAAAGTACCCTTTAAAAAAGTAAATTTTTAAAAAGGGAATTTGAAAACAAGTATGAAAGAATTAAAATAAAAACATTGTTAATGAAATATTTTCTCAAAATTGTCCGAATTAACAAAAGGTACCTTGATGTAAATACAATTTAAAAACTTACCTTTATAAAATAATGCCTATTAAAAAAGGTTCTAAAATAGGTAATTTAGAAAAAAATTCCTAAAAATACTTTTTAAAAAATAACTTTTTAAGAGAAGTACCTTAAAAAATTATTTTTCAGAAAAGTAACTTTTAAAAAATGTACCTTTTAAAGTAGTACCTTTAAAATAAAATGCGTTTTAAAAAAGGAACTTTAAAAAAATTACTCTTAGCAATTTCCTTTTAAAAAAAAGTAGCGTTCAAAAATTTCTTTTAAAAAAAGGACGGTTTAAAAATGTTCTTTTAAAAAATACCTTCTTAGAAAAATACTTTCTAAAAAAGGAAATATAAAAAAGTACGTTTTAAGAAGTAGTTTTTTAAAAAAAAAGTACCTTTAAAGAAATACTTTTAAATAAAAGTGCTTTTTAAAATATATCTAATATAAAAGTGCCATTAAATAAGTAAATCTTAAAAAGTTTATTAAAATCAATATTTTAACTTCCAGTTTGCCGATATCGAAAGAAAACTTTCTTTCGTATAAATACATTTAAAACAAAAACAAATTTTAAAAGTTGTTTTTGTTTCAAATGTAATAATTCGAAAGAAATTTTTCTTTCGATATCGACGAACAGGCAGTAAGTGTCTTTTAAAAAATACTTTTTCTATTTGCCATTAGAAATCCGATATGTGTAGGTATGTCAGAAAGAATATATTTGAAAAATAACTTTAAAAAAAGTATTTTTAAGAAAAACTCCCATTTAGAAACGCATGTATATTTCGAAAAAGTAAAATTTTAAAACTCGTTACTTCAAATTACTTTGAAGGCCAATAATCGTTATTAGTTTATTCCTTAAAAGCTTTTGAATTTTTTGTTAAAGCTTTTCATTCATTAAAAGTTATACAAATAGCTTTCATAATACAAGAGAGAGAAGAGAGAGAGGCGAATAAACTTTTGCCGATAAGTGTCTAGTGCAGGACCGTTTAGAGGTTAAAAAGTCCACACTTCAACTCACTTGAAAACTTTTATTGCAAAGAAGAGAATAAATTTTGCAAGCACAAAGGCAACAACAACACTAACTAAGCTTCCAATTGTCAAAATTTGACGACTCTGAAATTCGATTTGTTTACAAAATGAAATTACTCATAAAAGTAACAAATAAATAACCAGTGTTGGCATCTCTAGGAAGAACAAAAGCACCGTAAGCTGTTCCAAAAAGGGTAAAAAGCGCAATAAAATGGCAAAAAAGGGTAAAAAGGCACCATAAAAAATATTTTAAAAATTTTAGTGGCAAGAAATATTAAGCAATTTATAAAAAAGTTAAAGTAAATACCCAAAATACAATTAAAAGTTTTTGCTTAAAAATACATAAAGGATTTGACAAATAGCAGAATTTATTAATATATTGATTAAAATAAAATCACAATCCATTTAATAAAAGTAAAAATAACGTAACAAATCAAAAACAGGAGTAAAAGAATATACATACGTGATATATATATGTACATATGTACATTATATGTACATATATAAAAATAAAATAGTTTGTTTAGACAAAACTTAAAAGTATATGTATGTACATAAGTATGTCTATGGCCTGTATTGGCTTTTTAGTGGGTATACATTTGATTTGGATTAAGCATACATATGCTACTCAAAAACTTTTTACATGTAAAGAAATACCTTCAACATCGTTTTTTTCTAAGTAACATAAAAAATTAGGGTTTTTAAGATGTGATCATGTTGCATTAAAGGAGCGATGTGTATTATACAAATTTCTGTAAATTCTAAATAACATGGAATTGATTAAAAAAAAATAGGAATTCAAAGTTGAATGAAATTCATGATAGCATTACAATCGATTATCCGTTTCATTTTGGTTTATTTTGCTATCAAAAATATTCATTTCGTCTTCGCAATCAGGTCACAAAACAGTTGTAATAAAATATTTAGATTTTTGGTATGATTCGTTCGAATTTATTTTCCTACAAACATTTAAAGGCAGTTGACAATTGCTAAAAAATGCATTTTCAAATTTTAACCCGTATTTAATTTAATACGCAGCATTAACGCATTTTAAGGATAACTGGTGTCTAATTTTTGTTTTAAACAAATTCATCAATCTGAATGTTCTTTTAACCTCAACGAAAAAAAGTTATGGTTGCTAAAAAATAAATATTTGCGCTTAAAAAGAGTAGCCAATTTTCGTAACTAAAAACATTTCCCAGTTTTACAAAAAAGCACAAAAGGCACTGTGAGATATTGTGAAAAGCACTGTAAATACCCGCTTTTTTAAAACGGGTATTTAACAAAATTTCGCGTGTATGAAGAGGCAAAAAGAACCAAAAAAAATACCCGAAAAGCACCAATATGCCATCACTGTAAATAACGAAAATAAAAGCTTTGACAAGGATTCTCAGTAGAGTTCAAGTTAGAATGCGCACAGTCGAAAAAAAGCTTCTTTTTTTGTTTCTTTGGGGACAACAACATCGATTTATATTGAAAGGATACGGAAAAAAGTTAAATAAATACAAGCAACCCTGTAATAAAGAACGCAGTCTAAAGTTTAACCTGTTATTTATTGAAGATTATGAATCATCTACAACAAAAAAGCATTCCTAAAGAAAGAAAAAGAAATTAATAAAAAAATTTAAATAAACAAATTGTTTGGAAAATGAGTTTAAATTAACAAGTGAACAAGGAATAAAATTATACTTTTCAAAAAAACAAAAAGTGCTTGAATAGAATTTTTACAATATTCGAAATAAAGTTTTTCTTGAAATAAAATATGTAAAACATTTTTTTTGTACTTTAAGGTAAGTAAATGAGTTCATTAGTAACCACAGTCGTCACCCACAAAGTCCTTATTGAGTTGTTTTTATCTGATTTAGCGAATACGTATTAATAAAAGGCATAACCTTAAAGAAGTTTTTAGATCCTTTTCCAAAGGAGGGGGGGTCGGAAAAATAATAAAGTTTAATTAAAAATTGTATGATGTCCTGCGGCGGTAGGGATATTTTATATCATGCATCCATTTTTAGTGATATCTTTATTTTCTGTTTCGTTTTTTTTTGTTTTTAGGTTATGTGCGAGTTTATGTGTCTGTTCTTTATGTGGATACAAACAAGCATGTTTAACAATATGTGACCGTGCAAAAGAGAGAGACGAAAAGTGTGTGGGTCCTTTTAGCTACAACAGCACACTCCCAACTTTCCCAGCAAACATGCGGGAGTTTGATTTCACATTGAGAATGATTTTATCTAATAAATTCGTTTGGAATTTATTGCAGGATAATTTTGACAAGGGAAATATTATTTCAAATTTAGATGTGTGTGCTGTGTCCGCTGGAAGGACCACATGTTTGTTGTTGTCTCTGTTTGGGAACGTTTGTGTAGCATAATTAGACCAGCCGTATCGAGCACATAAACATTATGTGAGCCTACAACGGCGACTTACGCCGGCGTCTTTTCTCTTTCGCTGAAATGTATGTAAACAACCGTCACATTTTAAACTTTCGAGCTTTTGTTTGTTGGCTTATACAATATGTGTGTTAGTGAATGTGTATATTTAACTGTATTTGTTTGTGTATCCTTCATGGCTCAACTAATGTTTTTCCTTTTAACAAACTCATCACTATTGAAATGTTTTTATGATATTGTTGTCCCACCACATACATACATACATATTTTAGTTCTTTTGAACTTATTTTTCTTTTTTTATACATACATATATTTTTCGAGCTTCGTGAAGTTGATGTCATGTTTGGATTGTTTTGTTTGTACTTGTCTTCTTTGTTTTCTGGCATTTTCCCGAGTTATTGTGAACAATTCTTGTAACCTTCATGCCAACACAAAAACAAAGAAAAAATAAATATAATAATAAATAAACATCAAATTCCATAGACGAAAACCAATAACAGCGATTTTCTTTTTTTAACACGAAAAGGAGGTCTTTAAACCTACATGCATAAATTATATACACATTTACATATGTATGTATACATATCTATATGTATGTATACATATATGTATGTATATGTACATAATATGTATACATACATGTGTAGTTTGTGCTTTGTGCTCGTTGATGTTTAAGGTTTTGGTTTTTAAATTGTACAATTTTGCAGTAACTTTAGGAAACTCTTGGTCCAAATATTCGTATTGTTGATCGAATTCGCCGCCCAACACGTGCGTGGTTTGTTCGTTTCACACAGCATATGGCGGAAGCCGGTGCCTTAACAAAAAAAAATCATGAAATATTCGACATCTTGAAGGACATGCAGTACGGACTTGCCCATAAATATCAGCAAACTGTGCTTTATGCAGACTGTATTAACAATGTCTTATAAAGTCTAATACATATATGAATTAGAGATGGGTCCCGCTCACGTGATTCGCGTGAAACGTGATCGTGATTAGTTTTTTGTATCAATCACTTGGGCGTGCATGAAAGTGCGTATAAAATATTAAGCGTGCGGATTTTTGTTGTTTTATTAAAATTTCTGTCACATAATTGTTAAATTTATAAAAATTATTTTGAAGCTTTTTTTCGTAAAAATTTCGTGAGCGTGATTTTTCGTGATTTTGACAAACTTATTTTCAAACTCACGTGAGCGTGCATGAAAGTGAGTTTAAAAAAATTGGCATGATTTTTGTTTTGTTGTTTTATTATCATTTTTGTCATATAATTTTTAAAATTATTTTCATATTTTTTTTCGTATTTCGTGGGCGTGAGTATTCGTGATTTTGACTAACTTTTTTCACACTCACGTAAGCGTGGATATATATGAGTATAAAAAAATTGAGCGTAGGTGAGTGTGAAGGAGCAGATTTTGAGCGTGAATGTTTCGAAATATTTGTTTGCTTTATTGAAAAAATTCATTTAATTTGAGCATGAGTTTTCATGATTCCACTCACTTGACCGAACATGATCGCGAGTAAAAAATATAAAGTCGTGCATGAGTAAAAAATTTTTATCGCGAGCGTGCATAAGCGTGAGTGAAAAGTAACTCACGATCCCATCTCTAATATGATTGTTCATGTGAGAAGATACTACAATTGAAATCATTAAACCCTAAAAGCGCAATTGACAGCACAAGAAAAGGAAAACATCACAATATAAATCAACACCGGTGATTACAATAGCAGCATTTTTCTACTTAAAGAAGATTGATGACATTTAATCGTGTAAATTTTATTTGCTTGCTCAGCAATTCTTTTACGACTGAAATAATAAAAGGTCGAATACTCGAAAATATATTTCACACAAAAATTGTGATAACAGAATATTTTTATTTAATTTCACGAATTAGAAACTCTAAAGTTAAAAGCACAACTGCTAAAACTCAACATTCTTTACAAAATCAATTTACACACTAGAATATTCTGCCAACATTCAATTAAGTAATTAATCAAATTAATGTTTGTATGTAGTTAATGTTTATGAATGTATATGTGTGTGTATAAGCCGCACAACAAGTAAACATATCCTTTATAACGTTGTTTCCTTCGGCGTCAAATGTAATTTTTTTTTAAGGATTCGAAGATTTCATTTCCTGTTGTTGTTAAGATTTTGAATGAACTTGTATTATTTCAAATCAGTTATATATCATTTTAATGGGTAATAAAACTCAGAATATGGTTGGGGTTTCAAGACAGTTAGTAAACGCAAGCGCCTGTGTAAGTCTTTTCCTGCTTTTGTTTCTCCTTCTTATCTTGCTTATCATGAGCATGATGTATAGCAAAGACTTCTTGATCACAATTACAAGGTGGGCCAAAAGAAATCACCCTATTGGAAGATGCTCTTATTTTTGAAAATGACGGCCAATGCCAAATCTGTTTTGACATTTGTGAACTAGACAGATGTAGAATACAAGTGAACAAGCCATGGAGCGATACACTCCCCAAGAACCCGGAATAATCGTGTCTATTTTTTGCGTAACAATTCGTCTGTGGTGTTGGCGCAGCGCGAATTCCGTCGCCGATTCCCCGGTCGTTCGGCACCGACTGCGCAAACACTGCGCCGTTTGGCCACCAACCTTGAAGAGTATGGAACCACACGAGACGCTGCCAAGAGTGGCCGGCCCCGCAGCGCCCGTTCTGCCTAAAATAACGCCGCTGTTGCCGAGGATGTCGAGCTGTTGCCAGAAACATCCACCAGACGCCGTGCCTCGCAATTAGCCATCAGCCGGTCGTCCCTAAGGCGAACTTTGGTCAAAGACCTGCGCATGTTCCCGTACAAAGTCCAGTCCGTGCATCAGCTGCTGCCTGTCGACCGCCAAACGAAAAAAAAATTAGAGCCAAACAACATCGGATGACTTCTTTTGGTCCACCTTGTATAAAAAAAAATAATTTTTGAGAATTTTCCATACAAAAGCCTGGAAACGGAAATACTGCTTCTCTCCCTTAAATAGTTACTTCTACGGAAGTTCCATTTATTGCTTTGTAGTTTTGGTGTTAAGAAAGATAGTTTGTTTTGCTTAACCCCCCGTCTTGACTGGCAATAAATATGATGGCAAAAAAGCAATAACGCCGGCAGAATAACGAAACAATATTACTTATTGCTTTGCTATGGGAAATCGTAATTATGTTAACACACAATATACAAAATTTCAAAGAAGAAAAAACTGAAAGTCTTCTTAAATTTTCATCTCAAAAACTTATTCAAAAATAAGAAATTTTGCATGTTAATATTATTATTAAAGATATTATTAAAGATTTTCGTTTTAATTTGTCTTTTTAATACTCGTATCTTTCAATAATTTATTTAAGTGTTTTAAAAAAAATTCTTCTTTTTCTTGTTTTATGACGCGTCCTTTCTATTTTTTCTTCTTTTCTTTGGAAATGTCAAACGGTTTATGACGTTTTATGTTCGCAAAAATTGTCAACAAAAAACTATTGACAATTATTGCCGCAATTATTGCCAAGTACGATTAAGATGCGTCTTCACTGGAGATAACATAATTTTGACATTTGCTGCAATATATGTTAATGAATTTATTGCCAGTCAAGACGGGGAGTAAATCCCTTCGAAAAAATTTGTTCTTAAAAACTCTCGTTTTAGAAATTTTGCTTTAAAAGCACCTTTTAAGCTCAAATCCAGGGGCTGGGGAAAAAGATGGGAGCAACTATTGCAACACGATCGAAATTATTATCATTTCTATGGCGTTGCTTTAAAACTGTTTGGTTTCATATACAATTTCTCCCCAAAACTAACAAAAAGATGATTCTGAATCAGTGTCTGTCAGCCTTTTTCAAAAGGATTTTTTAATACCACATTTTCTAAGAGTTCCATTTCAAAAAGCACAACTTAAAGTATCGTTTGAAAAAGGACAATTGTAGAAAGTACTTTTTAAAAAGCATCTTATAAAAATCAACATTTTTGAAAAAGTAGTTTTTGAATAATTTGCAGGTGCTTTTTAAAAAGAACCTTCTAAAACCTTTTTAAAAGATAAATTTTTAAAAGGAACTTTTTGAAAAATACTTTTTTAAAATGAGCTTTTGCAAAAAAAAGCATTTTTAAAGGGAACTTTCCCTAAAGGTACTTTTTTAAAACGAACCTTTTGAAATTTACTTTTTTTAGAGGAACTTTTTAAAAGATACATTTTAAGAGGAGTTTTTAGGAGTTTTTAATAGACACAAATGAAATAGGAGCTTTCTTAAAATTAATCATCTTGAGTAATTTTTAACAGCATTTAATAGAAATCCGCTATTAACAATAACTTATATTTTGTTGCAGATCTCAAATAAATGTCTTCAATATATTTGGTAAGAAAATTTAAAATTTTTATTAAAAATAATGTTCACTTCACTTGCATGCTTAGTAGAATTAATGATGTCCTTATTATTTATATAAAATTAAAACAACAATTAGTAGGGAAATAATCAAAAGTTAAGTATCAAAAATCGTACATATATACATATTAACGTTTGTATGTATGTAAATACGGCCCATTCAGAGCAAGCTTGCGTGTTTTTCTATTTCGTATTGTGTACTTTAAATTTTTAAAGGGTTATATGGCCGAAGAGTTATAAATTCTATATTTTACAAAAAGTCCAAGTAAGAATTGCAGCCAGATTTTAATTTTCCACACCATGTTTTCCATTTTTTGTTCATATATTTTATTTTATTATATTTCATTCTTTTATTTAGTCTTATTTTATTTTGTTAGTTTATTTTTTTTATTTTTTTATTTAAATTTCTTTTATTTTAATTTAATAATAATTATTTATTTTAATTTATTTTTAATAAAATAATATATTTTATCTAGTTTTAGTTTGTTTTGTTCTTTCTTTCTTTCTTTCTTTCGTTATATTTTATTTGATCTTAATTCATTTAATTTTATTTTATTTTTTATTCTATTGTAATTTAATTTATTCTATTTAATTTTAAATTATTTTTATAAAATTATTTTAAATTATTTTTTTTTAAATTATTTTATTTCATTTCATTCTATTGTAACTTATTCTATTTTATATTATATTTTGTTCTAATTGTTTTCATTTTATTTATTTTCTTATATTTAGTTTTATTTTACTTTCTAATGATTTGTTTTCTTTTGTTTTTTTCATTTGATTTTAATTTATTTTCTATTATTTCATTTACTTTCCTTTATTTTATTTTGTGTTTTTTTTTGTTATATTTTAGGTGATCTTAATTTATTTTGTTTTATTTCATTCTATTTTATTTTACATTATTTAATTATATTTTAAATTTTATTTGTTTTAATTTGTTTCGTTTTATTTACTTTTTAATAAATAATTTTATTTGTTTTGTTTTATTTGTTTATATGTTATTTTCCTTACTTTATTTTAATTCATTTCATATTATTTGATTTATCTTACTTTTTTTTTTTTGTTATATTTTAATTGAATTTGATTTGTTTTAATTTATTTAATTTTATTTTATTTCATTCTATTTTATTTAAAATTCATTCATTTAATTTTATATTTTATTTAGTTTTAATTTGTTTTGTTTTATTTATATTTTTATAATTAAATTTATTTTTTTTACTTTGTGTTGTCTTTTTTTTATATTTAATTTCATGTTATTTTGTTTTATAATATTTTTTTTATTTGTTGTATTTTATTTTACTAAATGTTATTTTCTACAACTAATTTTATTTTCATTTTATTTTGTTAAAAAAAATTGTTTTGTTTTTTGTGTTTCATTTTATTTATTGTTATTTTTATGAATAATTTGATTTTGTTTTAATTTATTTGTTTTATTTTTTATATTTAGTTTCATCTTTCTTTGTTTATATATATTTATTTTGTGTTTTATTTTATTAAATGTTATTTTTTATAACTAATTTTATATTTTTTTTTAATTTGTTTGTTTTATTTTTTATGTTTAATTTCATCTTATTTTGTATAATTATATAATTTTTTTTTGTGTTTTATTTTATTAAATGTTATTTTTTATACCTAATTTTATTTTGTTTTAATTTGTTTTGTTTTATTTTTTATTCAATTTTATCGTATTTTTTATTATTATATATTTTTTTGTTTTGTTGTATTTTATTTTGTTATACGATTTTTTTAACATATTTTATTACGTCCTATTTTGTTTTTAATATTTAATATTTTATTTTATTTTGTTTTATTATATTATATTTTATTTTGCTATTTTATTGTTTATATCTTATTTTATTTTAATGTATTTTATAATTTTTTATTTAATTTAATTGTATTTTTTTTTGTAATATTTTATTTTGTTTCAATCTGTTTTGTTTTTTATATTTTATTTTTTTTATTTTAGTTTAATTTATTTTCTCTTTTTTTATATCATTTAATTTTACTTGTTTTATTTATTTTGTTTTGTTTTGTTTTATTGCATTTTATTAGACTTTAATCTATTTACTTTTATTTTTATTTCTTTTATATTATTTTGTCTTTACTTTATTTTATTTTTTTATTTTATTTCATTTTATTTTATTATATTGTATTTAATTTTATTTTATTTTAAGCCACAAATTTCAAAAGAATATTATAGAATATGAAATATGTATTTTTATAAAACACATCCCCAGGCGAATTGATACAAATTGGACGAAGCATTGGCGAATTCTATTCCATGCAGAGGATTCGCCAGGCCACATGTTTGTCAAACTCCATTTAGAAAAACATAAACAAAATAAAGAATTATTAATATTTTTAAACGATTTGTCTTGAACTGTGTCAAAATATGTCATACGATGCTCCCTCCCATTTTGTATCAATTCGTTTTGATGCACCTCATTCATGTGTAGAGTTGTATTAATTATTTGTTTAAAAATTATCAGCATGTTTATATAAAATATGAAATATGAAAAATACGATTAATATGACACTGATTTGAATTGGGTAAATACTACGAGTATATTCATTGGCTGAAGTGCCAAAAACATTTCTCAATCAGCGATCCCAAAAAATCGGGGACTTTTTGCGTTTTTTGGCGATAGAAAATTCAGAAGAATAGCACCAACAACAACGAGAATAGAATGCATCACTAGATGTATTATTCTAATGGCAATCGTAAAAGTGTCGGTTTTTTTATTGTTACGTGTTTTTTTCCATAATATTTTTGACACAATGTGTCACGAAAAAGATTGTTCTAAAAATTAATTTCGGATATTCCAATACATTTCGATCACATCAACTTTCACACATGACATTTAATTTAATGTGGCCGTACTGGCAATTTATTTCTAAAGAATCCTTCAAGACACCTCTCTCTCTCTCTCTCTCTGTGTGTTATCTTTTGAATGAGGCACACATGTGTGTGGCTGTGTGTGTACGTTGTGATACGAGATTTGTGCTTCTGCTAGCTGAATTCTAGTTAATCTTCATACGCATAAATTTATCTACTAATACAACCACAAATACATTTTCTAATTGCAATACATACATACATGTTCATGTACGGATGTGCGATTTTCCTTTGCATCTTTACATGGAAATATTATATGTATATGCAAATATTTTAACACATTTCCCACAACAACAAAAAAAGCCAATCAAGTATAGTGCCCCAATTTTCAAGGAAGAAGATTTAAATGGAAATTTTTTATTTAAGCTAATTTTTAAAAAAATCCATTGCAATTCACCTTGTATCAACTCAACTTTATGGTTACAAAACCATAATTTATATTGAAATAGTATACATTATTATACACACAATGCATACACTCCTGAAAATAAATATAGGGCTGAGAATTATTTAAAAAAATATTTCAAAAAATAAGTTGTTTTAGAAATTGAATAATTAGAAAAATGAAGACAAAAACCGGGGAAGATAAAACTATTTATATTAAAAAAAAGTTTTAAGAGGAAAATAGACTTTCTAAAATGTTACTTAAAAAAAAGCTCTTTTTTAATGTATATTTTTAGAAGGTACATTTCAAGGCGAATTCACAACAGGTGGCCTCGAGAGATCAGGTGACTCAATTCGTTTGAATTTTCAAAATTATTTTGTTTTTTTACATAAAAAAGAAAAATTATTCATGTATATTAATAATAAAAAGATTTTTTATTTTAAATAAAATGTTTCATAAAAAAACGTCTTACATTGAGCTGTATGTATTTTGAAAATTATTTATTTGCTGTTGCTTAGCAATGCCAGCTGACTATAGAGCTGAAGCAGTACTAGAAACTAGCGTGCCACCAACTGAATCACCTGCGGAAACTGGAAAGATACTAATACCCTCAGAGATTATTAGCAGTTGTCAGGATTGAAGAGGTATTGCATGTACCAATTGCAGCTGGCAGGACTAAACGCCATGCAAGTAGTGCTGGTAATATAACTGTGGTGGCAGGTGCTGAACTGTTGCAACTCACAGATGTGCCATGAATAAAGTTTAACGTACGCCACATATTCCCAAGCCATACATACATGCACATATTTTTATTTTTTATTTTCTTTTCGTCTTTTTTATTTTCTCATAAATTTGTCAACCGTTTTTGACACATCTGTTCTAATTTTCAAAACGAATTCGGATGAGACTACCTGTTGTGGATCTGCCTTGGTACGCTTTCTAAAAATACTTTTTTCAAATGTCTTTCTATTAATAAGATATAGTTTTTAAAAAGTATTTATTTTTAAAGGCACTTGTTTTAATAAATTTTTTATATGCCCTTTTTTTGTTAAAGTGCACTTTTTGCAAAACAAAACTTTTTAAAAGCTTAATTGCTAAACATTTGCAGAAGATAAGTTTGCGTTAAATTTTCATTAAATCTTTATTTTAAATTGCTGCTGGCGATCCAAAAATTTTATGCCTTGTACTTCGAATTTCTTAGCTTGAGCTATTTTCTGGAGTGTATGCCCGCCCACGTAAATTATGTAGCTTTGCTTATTTTGCATCAGAAAACAAAAAAAAAAAATTAAATAAAAATATTTACAAGAATAATTTACTCTATTTCATAAATCTTATTTATGTATGATGTTCGTATAAATTTACTATTTATTCTTCTTTTAAATTTTTGTGTAACTTCTTTTTGGTCTTTTAAATTTTTTTTATCTTTTCTTAACTTTATTTTTCGGTTCGGTTGGTGTATATTTTGTGTAATTTTCGTAGTTGAGCAAACAAAAGAAAATACTTTTTTCCGAATAAGCAAATCTAGATATAAATGTTCAGAAAAATATAAAAACGAGGAAATAAACAATTTAAAAGATAAGAAAAGAAAAGAAAGAAACGAGGAAGTCGAACTGCGGCTAAAGAATGGCACCGTTTAAGTTAAAATTTCGTATGGGTGGCTCCCGTAGTACATCTCAAGAGCATGAACCGGATCCTCAGGTAAATGAGGCCTTATTGAATCATCAAACTATTGGTGGCATTGGAGCAAGTTCATCGACCATTGATTCCGTCGATTGCAATAGTTTGGTTTCACTCAACACAAGTGAACGCAAGCTATTGTTGCCCAACAGAAGCAACAATTTGAAAATGGGTAAGAAATACAACAAAAACAAAAACAAGAAAAACAACAACAAATACTAACAAAATACTAATAAAATACAAATACATTTAATTGATGTTTTAAAAATATTAATATTAACAAATATGTATGTATGTGTGTATGTGTGTGTGTATGTGTGTGTGTTTGCGTGCGTGCGTGTGTGTGTGTGTGTGTGTGTGGTAGACTAAAGAAAACAGAACCGAATAAAATGCTTACATTTGCACAAAATTTTATTTTTAATTTATAATTTGCTCTTCTATCTATTTTTTTTTTTATGTGTGGAAGAACACAAATACAACAAAATAAATAGAAGAACAAAATAGTTTTATTTGCAAAAGCCCCTTAAACCAATTTTGAAATTTATTCATTTAATTAATAATATATCTATCTGTATGACAAAATTTTCAAATTTCTATCACTTTCAAGCCTACACACACCAAACCCCCACTAACCATTCCCATAATTTCATTAAATTTACAAATTGCAATTTCTCTAAGACACTCAATTTAAGCATGTCTACATATTAAGATGTACAAAATAAAATAATAAATGACAAAAAAAAGAAAACTTAACAAGAAAATAATCACATCAACATCAACATCATCATCTTGCAGGCTTCATAAATCATCACAATCAAACCAAACAAGGAGAAAGTATACCAAGCACACCACCCCCTTCATACGAATGTGTTTTGGAAGAGGTAAATGAATATTTCGAAAGCAAACATCACCACCCACCCATTTTACACAAGCACTTTTCTTTTGTAATCCAACCTCATTGCAGCAGCGACAATTAGCTAATACCACAGCGGCCAATGATGATCAATTAAATGCTTGTTTAGAGCAATTAAGTCTCAACGAATTAACCTGCACGGATCCAAATTGCCGGGAAATTTACAACACAAATATAAATAACAACGAAACAACCCATACGAATCAATTGCAACAGCCACTGGAGCAACAACAGCACAAAGATCTCAGCAACGATCCCAACGACTCAAATCAATTAGACAACGGCGATAATCTTGTTGTCAACGAAGACGATCGCAAAGAATCAATAGATTCACAAGAATTTTTACTCGGCGAAAATATGACAGATTCATCGTCGGATCAGGAAAGAGAACAACTTGAGAACAGTTGTTCAGGCAGTTGCCAACAATATTCCAACGATGGTCAGCAATATAATTCCGATTGTCAGCAGTACAATACCGAAGGCAAAGCTTCGTGTTCTGGAGGCGGCCAAGGCGAGAGAAATCAAAATAATGATTTCTACGATCCACTAATGAATCACAATGTTTATTGTAATGATGGTGAGTACTTTTTCATAAAGGGAATTTTCAAGGTTTTTTGTTAAGATATTCAGCAGAGTTGCCATCTCTGGGGGTTTCCTTCCAGATGTAGGGGTTTCTATCTCATATGGGGGAAAAACTTGGGGATTTCCCTATGTGCTTGTCTGAACAATCCAGTGATGTTATACGTAGGAAAAAATCCCTATTCGTAGGGATTTTCTTCTACAAAAAATGGCCGAAGGGAGAAAATGACAGATTTATTGAAGTCATTCAAATGTAGGGACTTTTCAACAATGCGACAAAAATGTATTAATTTTGCAACCTTATTGGATTTGTGACCACATACTAACGAGATTTTTAATACGAGAATATTACAAATTGTCATATTTTTTTTTAATGATTCGCTTGCCGCCATTTCAGCTTTCATTTTAAAAGTAAATTTGTGAAATAATGCCTTTTTTATATTTACGTGTATATATAATTAACTCTTCGTTTTCATAACATAAACGCAAGAACAAATACAATTCATTATATGTTTTTAGTTAATAATGGAAAAAATTACAAAGATTTCAAATTAGTACGATTATTTAAAATATTTATTGTACCGAATAAAAATTTAATTTTCCATCATTAACATAAAATAAAATTTTCTTTCATTTTCTTCAAATTTTGACTTCCCTGCGATTTTAAACAAAAACAAAATACCTGTTGTTTTTTATTGTTTTATTGTTGTAGCGCTAAACAGTCCTGGGGAAAAATCACGGCATTCGATATCGAGGTAAATTTCCATACAAATTCCAAAAATTTTGTAGGGGATTTTACTCGATTCGAATGCCGTGATTTGCCTCCTGTATTATTAGATCATGTTCCTTAAGAACGACTTATCTTGCTAAGAAATTTTGCCTAGACAAATTAAAAATTCGTTTTTAGGTATTTGAAAAATTTACATAACTTTTGAAGAGATTTTGATAAAAACATCAAAGCCATTTTTAAAAGTTACTTTTCAAATAAAGTTTAATTCTTAGAAGGATATTTGATGGAAAAAGAATATTTTCCAACTAAAACCAGACTTTTAATATAAAAATTTCTATTTATCCCACAATGTGTCCGTTTCACAGCATCCCACTACGACGACGACTATCAAAACCAAATGTGTAATCATGATGGCAACTCGGGCGTGTGTACCAATGAATGCAGCAACGAATGCAGTAACGAATGCGGCAACGAATGCAGTAACGAATGCTCCAACGAACAACATTGGAACGAGAATCAACAGTCGAGTTCACAGCACAATATGCAATACGAGAATTGTGGGGAACAGCAGCAGCAGCAACAGCAGCAACAGCAATATTATCAACATCAGGAACTCTCACAGACTCCGGAAATTATTAGTAATAAATCGTCTAAAGAGATCTACAAAGACTTGGCCAAAGAATGGGGCATAACGTGTAAAATGTCAGACGGATGTCGTTGCATGGAATGTCAAGGACATTATTTCGATTGCGAATTCGATGATGTAAGTAAAAAAAAAGAAAAAAAAAGAATATTCATGCACAATTCTGTTGAGCGGGGGAGTTTACACACTTTTTTTATACACTTTCAGAATGAACATCAAAAGACAGACGGTGGTTTGGGGGCCGGTACACCCATGTTTATAACCGAAGTCATGCATGGTACAGGCTGCAATATATTGTAAAATACACACTACCAAACATTATTGAAAATACATACAACTTTTTTTTGGATGATATTTTATCTTCAAACGCTGGCTAAAATTGTAAATGATCGATTCATATATTTTAGCTGAAATTTTTAAATTAACAAAAAAACAATTATATTTAATTATAAACATTAGATATTTAGATATGCACCGAAAATGGCGTAAAATGAAGTATTACAAACTACTTGAAATTAAAAAGACAACAAAGAACAAACAAAAACAAAATTTTAAAAAGATCCCAATTTTTCGTAATTTTAAAAATAACGTTTTTATTTATTTTTTACTTTTTTTTTGTTTTAATCAAATGATGGCTCTAGATTTTTGTGCCAAAAAAAACAGTAAAATTTTTAAGAGACTTTTAAGAAAGACATTGTTCTCAATTTAATTTTAGTATTTAACTTATTGATTATAGTCTGAAAAGAAATATATTTGTACCAGGTATTCACAGTTTCAAATATCACTTTTTAAATTAGAACTAAATAACTATTAATTAATCGTAAAAGAAATTAAACGTCACAAATAAATTCAAGTTAGATTCTAGAATTATCCGATCTAGAAAAATATAAAAACAAAATATAATATACAAACAAATTGCTCAAAAATCTCTTGAATTTTGTAGCGATATTCAATAGCTTCCATACAATCCACTAGCGGGATAAATAATTGATAATAAATGTGCAGCTTCAAGTTGAATATACATTTTTTGCTGCGTACTTTCTCATTAAAAGATTTTCTCAATTCAAATAAATTTATTTACTGACCCACAAAAAAAACTTTGTAAAACAAAAAAAACTGATTTTTGTCGGTTGTTTTTAGTGAATTTTAAACAATTCTTTGTCTGAATAAATAAACAATTAATTACTTTTGTTTTTCTGTGTAGAGGTAAAACATGGCAGTAACGTATCTATCTGTTGTTTACCGATATCCGTAGACAAACCTAAAAAAATATATTCCCCCAATATATGAAAAACTTCAAAATAATTATATAAATTTAAATTTATAATTGCACTTTTTGTCCAAATTAATATTTTACAGATTCAGTAAAATATTAATTGTGTTCTTAAAAACAAAAATTAAATATGTAAAATAATAATTTTTGGGAAAAAATGCGATTATAAATAGATAAAAACAACTAAAATTTTAGCGATTCCCATAAAAAGCACCAGAAAATTGTTCTATTAGAATAGAAGTTTTAAGGTACCCCACCCACTTTGGGGACATAATCCCCACCCTTGTACTTTCCCTCAAGGGCTGGGGTTACATGGGGCCTCATTATATTGTAGTTCCCCGGTCGGGAAGTTTTGATACCAAGCTCGCATTTAAAATATGATCAAAATAACACAACTATTATTATTTGCAAATAAATCAATTTTTAAACATAATATTAAACCATTTTCGCCAAATCATCGTAAGCGCCAAAACGCAAATTTCTTTCGATTTATTATTTTTAAACATGTTTTATATAAATAAATTGTAGCTTTCAATCAAGCCTTATTTCAATTGTTGTTTTGCTTTAAACACATAGAAGACGTCGGCTACACAACTACAACACTGCATATGCCTGCATTCGTCGCTGTGTGATCAGCTGATTAATTATAATGAAAGCGACCGTAAAACCTGTTTTTTTTGTGGAAATGCATGCATTTTCCACAGGTTTCAGTTGCAAATACTTCACTTTTATAAAAATAAAATTATTTATTCAAAAGAAAAACATATTCAAAGTAAGAATTTACAAAAAAATAAATTTATTTGCTTAAAATCTCGTGATTGTTAAAGCATTTTCAGTATTTTAATTTTTTATGTTATTTATTGTTAAATAAAATAATTTGAAACTCTCATTTATAACATCTATCTGATTATATTGGCAGCACTAGATCTGGGGGCATTCGATATCAAGCGAAATCCCATAAAAAATTTATTGAATTTGTATGAAAATTTCGTTCTAGGAACTACTCTAAGTTATCAACAACTACAAAAGTAATCGTGATGGCTTCAATAAAATAATCTTCATATAAGCATGTATGTTGTAGTTTTGACAGAGATTGTGGTCGGTTGCCTGCTGTCGTCTATGTGTTTAAAGATTCAATCACAAAATATTACTTACAAATAACGCTTGAGATAATTTTGAGAAAAGGTTTTGTCACTAAACTTTTTGCAATTAATTTAACAATAAAACTTTATGAATCAAATCAAAATATTCAAATACTTTTGCTTGCTAATTTTTTATTTAAAGCTTCATTTTTATATTTATGTATGTACGATTATATCAGTATAACTATCAATTAATCATATTAATTTATTAACACAATTGTGACATTTTTAAAAAGGTATTAACAAAATAAAAAAAACACTTAATTCAAAAATTAATGTGAACTTTAGAAAAGCCTTAAAAAATAGTAAATGTTTCACTTCATGGCCATATTTAAACTTTTCGTTGGACATTTGTTAATGTGTAAATATTTATATATTTTTCTACTTTATAGTCATGAAATTATAATCTGAATTACAACCAAAAAGTAAAAAAAGAAACAAAAAAGAAATATAGTTAAAAAAATATAATAATATTGAAAACTTTAAAAGCAGGTGTTTTATTTTGGGTGTAAAATATATTGGAAAGTTATTAAAAAATTTACAAAAAACTTTGAAAAACATAAAAATGTATTTATGAAAAATCGTAATATGAACTTTGTAAGAAAAGTTTACTTTGACAAAGTCTTTTCAAGCTTCCTTTAAAAGTTCTTTCATCATTTTTGCACACACAAAGTTGACTTTGACTAATTTCGTGTTCTTTCGTTGGTTGAAGATGCAAACCAAACACACAAACATCCAATCAAATAAAGTGTGTGTAATGGACGAAGGAAGAAGAAATACGGCTTCTGCACAGTCAAAGTTTACTTTGCAAAGTTTTAACTCAGCTGGGAGAAAGACAGAGAGACGAATATTTTCTTATATACGAGTATTTAACCTTGGCCGATATAAATCTACCCCCGATGTGAATGCATAAAAATCCATTCAAAATTATTTATGCCGTATGGCCCCGAAATTCCTCGAAATTTTGGTCTTTTAAAGTTTGATATTATTTACACTTTCCATTTGTTTTAATGAAGGTTTAATGTAATCCCCCTTTTTTATATAAAATAAGTTTTCCTCCACTCGCTGTCGACAACTATTTATTTAGTAATATCTTATTGTTCTCTAAGGCCTAGAGAATGAAAAAAGAATGCTAAAAGTAACCAATTGCTGTCAAGAGCGACTGGAGAAGAGCTTATTTTTTGGTGTTGCCTTGATGCGACTTAAGAATTAGTTATGGAAAAATTGAGAATATCTCTCATTGTTCTAAGCAATATTTCGGTTAAAGGTTCGTTCCCAGATGATCTGCATTAGCAGCAGTGAAATGCGCATGAGAATTAGATACACCTCTCAATAAATAATCAATTTTAATTTGTTTTTAATAAAACAATTAATATCTATCTATCTATCTTCTATATTATTAATAAGCAAACACGATTTTTTATATCCCTTTTGCGGTCGTAATACTGAACCGATTTTGAAAAAATTTATATGTTTTTAAACGGTTTTTATACAGATGTTCATTCACAATCTTATGACGTTTTCTTTTCTAAGCAAAATCTAACATTCTTTTACTTTTTATCAAAAAAGTTTTCTTAAGGCACAAATTTTTCCTCGTTATTGATGACACAATCAATAACTTCCAATAAACTCACTATTTAAAAAATATCATTATATTGGAAATTTTTAAAAAAAGAAAAGAAAACGCCATTAATTTTATTTAAATCGGTTTGATATTTTGGGAGTTATAAGCATTTGAAGTTGCTACTAACACATGCATACTTATTATACATACATGAATCATCAGCTTGACCCTGCAGGTAATGTCAATAGAGAAACTTAATATTAACACAGTCACCGGTACTAGTGACTTACAATACCCCAGATAATGCTATTTCCTATAGACATTTAACATGTGCGTGTCATTGAAAATCCACTACTGACATTGGTATTATTCACTAGGTAGTTCTTTCGAGACCATATGTAGACATTGGAACCAGTGATTCACTAGTACGTTTTAGTAACTCTAGTTTTGGTACTTTTCTGAAGTTCATATCGGTAATTAAAATGCATATATTGTTAAATTTTTAAGTTTTATTAAGAAAAAAGTAAAAGACTAAAAATAATAAGAATAAGCATCGTCTTGCTGCAGAGCTTCCATTTTTGTGGCTAAAGATTGTCTGCGAGTAGCCTGCGGCCTTCTTTTTAATTAATCCGACGCCGCTCTTATTTTGTTTAATACATTTAACATTAAACTGGGTATTTTTTATGTACATTCTCAAATTAAAATTATAAATATTATGAATAAATTTTTATATAGCACATTTGAAAAAATTATCGATTAATAAAAACCATTGTGCCGCCATCAAAAATTTTATTTCTCATCAAAGGCAAGTATAAAAATGTAGTCGCTTTGTTGACAATGTCTCCAAACAGTCACCGAAATAGTAGACAAAAGTGGTGACTTAGAGACGCTTGTCCCCAGCTTTCCTTCAGGAGAACTTGAAAAATAAAAATAAAGTGTGCATGTGTGTTTGTCCAATTTGCTTTTGCATAGAAAATAAGACAGAGTTTTAAGTTGTTTATTTATGATGTTTTTTGTTTTTGTATTTTATCGTATGTATTTTTGTAAATGTTTAATATTAAGTTCTAGAATGCGGTCGATACACTAGTTTTCTTAAATAGGTGAAATATTAATTTTGGGAAAAAGTGCGCTTTTAATTTAATTTTAATTTTAATGCAAAAAATCCAATTTATTTTGTCTATGCAAAGGACAGTTTCGATGCACAGAAAGTGTCCGTATTTATGTCTGCATGAGCATTTCATGTAATTATGCTCAAATCTATCATGTACAGCCTGTGTATGCAAATGTCGATCAGTTTGACCATGACCCCTTTAAGGACATTCAAAAAAGAAAGAGCAAATCATGCATATTGACTGACCCCCAAAAATAATGATTTTTTTTGATTAAAAATCAAATAAATTTGTATGACTGGGCAGGCAGGCAGGCAATGTATGCTTTAATAATAAATCAATCAATGTTTGCCCTGTTCATGCATTAATTTAATGCTAAACAACAAATTGAATGCCAGTATAAATTGCGTGTTGCCAAAAAGAGACCGGAAATGGAAAAGTAAAAGTTTCATTTAAAGAATATTACAGATTTAACAACCACCCTCCTAAACACCTTCTTGTTGCTAAAACGAAGGTAGAAGGATTTTTTCTTTTAATAAGAAAATTCAATATAACAATGAGAAGAAACATTGACTGACTGACCTACATGACGAAATTTCGAAATTTATGAAAACGTACAGGAAAAATAGAAATAAAGAATAACTTGAATGAGAAGAGGAAACCGACATTGAACTAATTTAATTGCCTTCATAAGTACATATTTACTAATGTTATTAAATAATTGATTGTTCTAGTTTATCAATTAATTTTGTTAACAGATTAAATAGAATTTGATAGCGTCATGAAACAAGACAAAACAACAAAGACAGTTCAGTTCGCCTTTAAGGATTAAAAGTTTTATAAGTACCCCGCAAACATTTTTATAGGAAAATAATGAGTTAAAACATAAATGATTGAATTTGATATACGAATTGAACTACGGCAATAATTTTTCTGCTGAAAATTACAAAATTTAAAGTTCCAATTGCTGAAAAAAATTCTCCTGGAAAGCTCTAGGACAAAAACAATGAATGAAGGAAGGCCGCCTGTCGACGAAGGTGGTCTTAGTGGTTTAGAGGATTATTTTTTTCTCAGAAATAAATAAAATATTATGCTTTATTGGAAGAAAATCATTTTTATTTTCAACTCTTGAAATAAAAATAAATTACATGCTCAAACCAAATATATTAAGCATCTAAATGGTATTCCTTAAAACAGTTGTTAGGTGGACGTTGCACTTTGGACAAAACGTGTGTGTATCGGATTTTTTACACAGTTTCCAAGCTTTTTTTTAACACCATTGTGGACGCTAACACTAGCCACAGGATGAATAGCTTTTTTCCCAACAAGAGAGCTACCGGTTGGCTGTTCAGCAAATGATGGACCACATCCTAAAATTCAGACACAGAACAAGTAAGTAAAAAATATTATCTACAGAAAAGAACGGCACAGAACGCCAACGAAAAGTGAAAACTAATGAGGCCTTTACATTACGAAGCAGCTGTACGTGACTCTAGTTAGACCTATTTTCGAATATGGATCAATCATATGGGATCCATATACTACAACATTCATAATATTCGTATTGAATCTGTGCAAAAACAATTCTTGTTATTCTGTTTACGTGGCCTTTGGATGGAGTTCCTCAACAAATTTGCCTTCATATAACACAGTTTTCAATAGGGATGATATGATTTTGAAGTGACGTTTCGGCCATTTGTCATTTGTTTTTCATTGTATTCAGTAGTTTTTACATTTTCATCATGGAGAGATATACGCAAGAACAACGTTTCAATTTATTCAGTTTTATTATCAAAATAATCGTTCTTCCAATTGCAACTTTTCTTGCGCTTCTGCCATTTTATGGTCATAATAATCGTCCAAGTGCGTTCGCTATTCATCGAATTGTTGAAAATTTTTTGTTGACATTTTCTTTACATAATAATGTTCAAGTGCCAATAAGACAAAGAACCGCTCGAAGTAATGTAAATATTGCTGCCGTCCGTACTTCTTCCGAAATGAAGCTGGCAACACCGTTACTGTCAATGGAGAGCGGTTTAGATCGATGCTGACCAACTTTTTATGGCCGAAATTGAAAGAAGTTGATCTTGACAACATTTGGTTCCAACAAGACGGAGCTACGTGCCACACAGCAAATGCAATAATTGAATTATTGCGAGAAAAGTTTGGAGATTCGATTATTTCAAGAAATTGTGATATTGAATGGCCTCCAAGAAGTTGTGATTTAACACCATAAGACTATTTCTTTTAGGGTTATTTGAAGTCATTGGTCCTTCGAAATAAAACAGACTCTCTGCAAGCTTTACAAGTCAATATTGAACGCGTCATTCATGATATACGACTGGATTTAGTGGAAAAATTGCTCGAAAATTGGTTTCATCGAATTTATTCCTGCAGAAGAAGTCGTGGAGGCCATTTGAATTTCCTTAACAATAAGTGTTTTTTTTAAGAAATCATTTCACTCTTTTTGGAAAACCTTTTATTAGCAGATTAGCATTAATAAATCTTCCTACTCTCAAAAAAGTCGTCGTAGGTTCACAGGTTGGCAGTGAAGAAATAGGAAAAAGAAAGAGTACCAGCCCACTTGGGTCCAAAGTTGTTATGATCCCTTTCTGTTAAAGTCGTCGTACAATGTTAAATATTTCTTTTATGATAAATCTTATGAATGGTAAAATTTGCTCAGGAATTTCCTTTAAAATCCTGTTAAATTTAATATTCTTTGTCGTAGTACTCGTCATTATAATCCTTTTGTTATTCATTTTTGTAGGTCTAATTATGGTATTGCTGATTCTTTCACGAGATTATGTCGTCTGAAATTGTTGAGTTTTCTTTGAATTCTAATATTATAGGGTGTCCGCCGGGAAGGTATACTACTTTGTTTGTATATCATTTTTGATTAAATGAAAGAGAATGGATCTTATATTGATAAATATATTATTTAATGTCGACAATTATGTATGGAATATAATATCGGATAAATGTCCGCCTCCGCTAGCCTCATAAATGCGAGCCCATTTGAGCACATTTTTCAATACATTCTCACACATTTCACACGGAATTTCATTAATTTCATCACGAATATTTTGTTTGAGTTGTTTAAGCGTTTCTGGTTTGTTTGCATAAACCTTTCTTTTCAGATATCCCCACAAAAAGAAGTTCGCAGCCTCTCAAATCATGCGACCGTGGAGGCCAATCAACATCAGCATTTCTTGAAATAACTTGTTGTGGAAAGAGGCCTCGCAGTAATACCATTGACACCGTCTTGTTGATGCCACATGTTAATTAAGCCCAAAGCACGAAGTTGTGGCGTTAAAAAGTTTTCAATCATATCACGATATCACGCCCCATTTACAGTTATCGTTATGCATTTTTCATTTTCAAAGAAGTAAGAATGTCCAATGATTCTTCCTGACCAAATTGCACATCAGACTCTCCATTTAATGGATGCAAAGGTGACTAAATGATGAATAATTTGAGCGTTTTCCATTGCCCAGAACCGACTATTCTGTTTATTCACACATCCATTCAAATGAAAATGTTCCTCGTCACTCATTATGATTTTTTCTTCAAAATCGGGGTTGTCATGGACGAGCTGTAATATCCTATTGGCATATGGACGGCGGCGTAAATGGTCTTGTGGAAGAAGCTCTTGAGTCAACTGAATCTTAAATGGAAACAAATGCAAATCCTTGTGCAAAACTGTGGCCAAAGTTGTTCTTTGAAGATCAAACTCCTGAGCACGGCGTCGAATTGATGTCGAGGGATTCTTTAGAACACTTTCTTGAGCAGCAGTAATGTTTTCAGCCGATCTTGCAGTACGTTGCGGTCCATGCTAGGGGCTATCACCTACAGACACTCTTTCTTCGAAATCATTCACTGCGTTTTGTTGGCACGTTGTTTCTCCCAAAAATTTCACGTGACTTTCTCATCGTCACAGTAATCGATGATTGATTTTGATAAAAAGTTTTAACGATTAAAACACGTTGGTTTATCGAATATTTTTCCCTAATAAATTTTCCATGTGTCTACTTCACGACTGCCAAATATGAACTGTCAGGACTAATGTTTACCAAAATGGCGACAAAACAAAGTAGTATACCTTCCCGGTAGACACCCTGTATAAAGAATAAAATCATTGTTTTTCTTAATTTATAATTTATAATTTATTTTTATTATAATTCTAGTAATTTAATACAATTTTAGTATCTTATTATTAGTCTGTAAGGATTATATCCATTGACTAATTTTAGATAGATAAATAATTAGGCTGATCTTTAATTTGAAAGCCGTAACAAAAATATGCTTCTAGGTTTCATGCCAAGCGAACAGCTCTAATTTACACATGAAAGCAGCACAATAAAAGTCCACTTAAAAATCCAGTCATTTAACACTTCCTCCTTACAAATTCATTGAGCGGTAATTTGGAAATTAAATTAAAACTTATCAAAAAGTAACTTTGCAAAATTAAAGCAAAAAAACAGAAGGAAAACCAATTAAATAACGTCAGGACTTACAAATTGCTTTTTGTCATGTAATTGTTTTTAATTCTCCTCGCTACAATTGCCCGTAGACATTCAAGTTTTATTTATAAAGTTTGCTTTATTTTATTCATCCTTTAACACACATTGAGACACATTTAGTGAACACTCCGCATTTGATGAACACAAAGAACTATTTGCTGTCTTAAATGTTGTTTATAAATAGTAAATTTAAGAAATAAATATGTTTAGTTGTTTGATAAGCAGAAACCTTAAGATTGAAAGGATAATAATTAAATGGAGAGAATTGTAATGAAAATTAAAAATCCTTTCACTTTCGTATCCTTTTTCACTTGTCTGCATTAACAGCCGGAATCGAACTACAAGACTTTAATGAAATAGCGTCGAGTGTATGTTAGACAAGAAAAAAAAAACGACAAAGCAATTTCAAGGAGCTTATCGCAACACTATGAAGACATAGAACAATGTAAAATTTTTTAAACTTAAACAATAAAAATAGTTGTGATGGTAGTTGGACACAATTTAAAGGATGTAAAGTATTTCACTAATTGATTGAGCAAATTTGACAAATAATAAAACGTTTAAAAGCGTTTGATTGTGTAAAAAATACAATATTATTTGAAGGATCAGGATCAGGATACTTCTGATGTACAGTAATTCAGCAAGATTTTATTTTCGATATGCATGTGTATGAGTTTAAACATATTTCTGTAGTTTAATAGCTCCTGAACCATTGAAGATAATTTAATAAAATTTTATACAAACAGAGCTGAGTTGTCTTTGAATTGATTTGCAACCGCAGTGGATGCTTGCAGAAATAGGTCATCGTTGATGATGTACATATTTTATGAAATCGTCCACATTTTAAACTACATATTATTAAAACTGAATTAATTGAATTTCAGGTTCAAAAACAGAATCGTTTTAAACTAGAGATGGTCACCGCTCACGTAATTAGCGTGAATCATACGCGATCACGCAAGATCGTAATTTGTTTTTTATTTTAGTCACGCGAACGTGCATGAGCTCTTGCTTTCTGTTAAACTTGCACGTGAGTGAGCGCGCGTGAGCAGATTTTTAGCGTGATTGTTTCGTTTTTTTTGCTTTATTGTAATTTTTGTCATTTCATTTATTTTTAATTTTTTTTAATTTTTTTGAATATAACAATAAATTAACAAATTACAAATGAACAATTTCCTTTTCCGTTTTTGTTTTTTAAGCTGTTGAATTTAAATACAACTGAGGAGTGTTCGAATTGGACGGTAAAACAACATTTGAGGGATCTGTGCATGGAACTGCACTGCTGTTTTATACCTTTGGGTCGCATACACAGTGGTTGCAAATTTGAACGGGCCATACTGTTTAAGGCCTTGGCTGACCAGGTCGGTTTACCTTGTACTCTGCAACGCAGTGTCAATAGTAGAATTTTATTCAATGAGTTGCCGCTTCCCCAAGAATTGGAGAAAGATTCTCAATGCGTTAATGAGAAGTTATCCTTGACACCCTGGCGCATGTTAAGGCCAACACATATTGTCGATTTGATGTACAATGTGGGAGAATTGTATCCATTGCACAGTCGTCAAGCATTGCAGTATCTTAGGCTGTTTTAAAGCTGAAGCGAAACTTTATTTTCATGGAAATACAAATATTCAGAGGGATGTGATGGAAATCGTTCGATATAAAAATCATCGGTTTATAGTTTTGTTTTTCGTGTATTTCATGAGCGTGGGTTTTCGTGATCATGACTAACTTTTTTTTTCAAAAAATACAAAGTCGTGTATGAGTAAACTTGTCACTTTCTGATGCCTGATGTGGATATGTGGACCGAAGTCTCCTCCTATACATCGTTAGGGTCGGTTTCTCATATTCAAATAAACAAGTTTATTCCTTTTATTTTGCATTTCGCAAGCTCTGCGAGTTCGGGCAAAGTCGAATTGCGAGTACCTAGATATGCATGTAAGTCGCTCGGTAATAGCACAGAGCTAAATATTGAACTGCAATGATTATTTGCAGCTGTTGTCAAGAGATACCCAGTATGATTTCAGTTTTTGCTCGTTCATACCGGGGCCAGGTAGATCTTGAGACTGAACATTTGGTTTAATTTAGAGTGTGCCATTCCTATTAGTTGCTGCTGCATGTGACTACTCCAAAGCCTGATTTGGATCGTCAAATAAATAATAGAGTTCTATAAAGACTTTGAACCACAAAATATGTCTAAAAATTGTCCTTATGTTATTTTTTTCTATTTTTTTTATTATTATTATTAAAATGTTTTATTCACGAATCTTATAAGTTAAATAAGGTACAATGTTATGACATTTTACTTAAGCGTACTACAAATATTAAATCTAATAATTGAGTAAAGAAACTAATTTGTCACGAAAACCTCTTACAAACTTTCAAAATGTTATAATGAAATTTCGTAAAACAAACGCTAGTAAGATTCCTTTTACAAAAGATTCCCAGCGATCGTTTAGTAAATTTCTTATTGTTTCAAAATTAGACAATCTGTATTTTTTATTAAATGACAGCGTCAGATCATTGGCGAAAGTGTTTATCTTTTTGTATTTAAATCTATTGTGCAGTAAATCCGTGGGGAATCTAGGGAGAAGATTAAACATTATTTTTAAATTTTGAATTTATTTTGAATAATCTGAAGCCTTTGTGTATGTGTTCTAACAGTTTTGTGAAACCAGGCTGGACAGCAGTAAGTCATTATCGGTCGAATACACATATTACTTCACACAATTTATAAGAGAAAAATATTTTTCAGCGTCTCAAACGCTTGTCGTATTTAAAGAAACACCGTTCAACTGGTGTGGAGTTTACCACCATCCAAGCCAAGTGTTACTTACATAAAGTTATAAAACATTTTATTTGAAAAAAAAAGAAACATCGACAGTACTTCGTTACTCCGCTCAAAGGACACTGAAGGTTTTTCCTCACATTCATAATTTTACGTATTTGCAAAAAGTGAGAGTTACTCAATGTATCGTGCATATGCAGAGTTGTGTGGATACTTTGCATATTCCAGTTTCAAATATTTTATAGCAACATGTAAACATGAACCTCGAAATCCCTCTCGAAGGAGGGGCAAAGGAGCAAATTTATATTCTTCTAAATTAGCTCGTTTAATCTGGTAAATGAGTCTTATATGACTTAATGATCTTTCTCTTTCTAAAAAGGGTTTAGTTGCGGCATCTTCGGCAACCAGTTAGCAATAAAGACTTCTGGAGCCCGGAAGATGTGCAGGCAGCATCCTTCAAAAGGACCTGCGAATGTGGTAAATGCAAAACAGCATTTCAGGTCACAATAAAACAAAACTTACTAGTGCACGCTCATGCACAACCTATTATTTTTGGCTCAAGTTCATGTACGCTCAAGCATAATCACGAAAACTCACGCTCTCAAAATTTTTACGAAAAAAAGACCGGTTTTAGAAAGATTTATATGTTTTTAATGGGGTTTTTACATACTCGCAGATGTGCACAATCTTGATTGTATTTAAATCGGTTCGATATTTAGGGAGCTATAAGCGTTTGAAGTTGCTACTAACACATGCACACTTATTACACATGCATGTATCATCAGCTGGAACTTGAAAACTAAACAACGTGTGCATGTGTGTTTATCCAATTTGCTTATGAGACATACTTTTGCGTTGTTTATTTAGAATAGTTTTTGTAGAGGGTGTCCCCTGGAAGGTATACTACTTTGTTTTGCCGCCATTTTGGCAGTTCATATTTGGCAGTCGTAAAATAGACACATGGCAAATTTTTATGGAAACATTTTCGATAAACCATTGTGTTTTAATCGTTAAAACATTTTGTCAAAATCAATCATCGATTACTGTGACGATGAGAAAGTTACGTGAAATTTTTTGAGAGAAACAACGTGCCAACAAAACGCACTATTTATCGTGTAGTGAATGATTTCGAAGAAAGAGTGTCTGTAGGTGATAGGCCCAAGCGTGGACCACCACGTACTGCAAGATCGGCTGAAAACATTACTGCCGCTCAAGAAAGTGTTCAAAACAATCCATCGACCTCAATTCGACACCGTGCTCAGGAGCTGGGTCTTCAAAGAACAACTTTGGCCACCATTTTGCACAAGGATTTGTATTTGTTTCCATTTAAGATTCAGTTGGAACAAGAGCTTCTTCCACAAGACCATTTACGGTGCCCTACATATGCCAATAGGATGTCGCAAGTCGCCCATGACAACACCGATTTTCACGAAAAAATCATAATGACTGACGAGGAACATTTTCATTTGAATGGATGTGTGAATAAACAGAATGGTCGGTTCTGGGCAATGGAAAACCCTCAAATTATTCATCATTTAGTCACCTTTGCATCCATTAAAATGGAGAGTCTGATGTGCAATTTGGTCAGGAGGAATCATTGGATCTTTGAAAATGAAAACGGGGTAACGTTAACTGTGAATGGGGAACGATATCGTGATATGATTGAAAACTTTTTAACGCCACAACTGCGTACTTTGGGCTTGATTAACATGTGGTATCAACAAGACGGTACCACATCCCACACAGCCAGGATTACAATCGATTTACTGCGAAACCTCTTTCCACAACAAATTATTTAAAAAAATGATGTTGATTGGCCTCCACGGTCGTCTGATTTGACTGCACCGGACTTCTTTTTGTGGGGATATCTGAAAAGCAAGGTTTATGCAAACAAACCAGAAACGCTTGAGCAATTCAAACAAAACATTCGTGATGAAATTAATGAAATGTCGCGTGAAATGTGTGAGAATGTAATGAAAAATGTGCTCAAATGGGCTCGCATTTGTGAGGCTAACAGAGGCGGACATTTATCTGATATTGTATTCCGACATTAAATAAAACATTTATCAATATAAGATCCATTCTCTTTTATATAATCAAAATCATAAACAAACAAAGTAGTATACCTCCCCGGCGGACACCACGTATTTGACCGCTGGATACACTAGTATTTAATTCACTTTTAAATATAAATATTTTGCTGCCTTAAGATCGTGTTAACGGCGCAGGGCTGTAGCTCACAAAGTTCGACTATTTTAATTTTTTATTCTTTTCACCCAAAAATGGACAATAGCGTTTAGATAACCCTTTTAAATTTTCGTAATAAGAGTGTGGAAGTTGTTAAGCAGCTAAATATATATTTGATTTGAGCGAAACATTTCTGTAGATTTCTTTTTAATTGAACCAAATCAATTTCTAGTTCCTCCTCGCCCTTTGGGAAAAATGCAAGCTACGCCTTAACGTCTATAATATATTAAGTGTTGGAATTCACACATATTATTGTTTCTCTCCTTTTACTCGTATTATAATACATATAAATAATTGTGTGTTCTTGTGTGTGAGTTTTGTTTTTATAAACATTTACTCCACAACACGGAGTAGTACGTTTCAGTTGTTAGAAAGTCTTCCAGCGATTAAGTTGTAAAAATGTGTGTAGAAGATTACTTAACATTTTAGCATAATTTTATTTTATTTACTCTGTGCGAGCTGTAAACACGATATTTAAATAACAAAAAAATAATAATTACAATACAATGACAGCTAAAGATTTTCCGGTGGCCTCTACGAATTCAGGCTACTTCCGGCTTAAAGCGGAAATAAGTCTTTGCACTTGATTTTGCTCTTAAAATAAAATATAAAAAATTTATATGCAAAGAAAACAAAGAATGTTAAAGTGAAAAATAATACGTAAATGCAAATAAAAAAAAAGAACTTTTAGTTTGATTTAAAGTTGAAAGATAAAAATTTAATCTTATTGGTAGAAAGGTGAAAATAATCTGGAAACGAAAAAAACATGGGGTATGTACTCGCACTTGTGTGCATAGAATTAAAAAAATTTAACTCAAATTGATGACATGTGTTTTAAATTGAAAATAAAAAAAAGGAAATAATAAAATTTTATTTTATTTCCAAACAAAAAACTAAAACAAAAGGAAGTTGAATAAAAGATGAAATTTATCAGGGATGAGCCAGACATAGAAGAATTTTCAACATTTCGCAACTTTGTAAGTGAAAGTAAACGTAACGTTGCGTGCATATGTGTGTTTGTGTGTTTATGTGTGAAGAGGAAATGACAGCAATTATTTTGTATTTCCTTTACTTTTCAGTTAAGCTGTTCCAATGTTCAAGATATTGAATACGAATATCGCTGTGAATATGTGCAAAACACCACAGAATGTCAAGATCGAAAATTCTATTTTAATTACATTGAAATTTTGTATTGTTCCTTGGGGCCCAGCACCAATGGCCAACTGTATGCATCTTTGTTGTTATTTGTGTGCCTGTGCTTACTGATGTTTGTCATTTTGGGCACAACCGCCGATAAATTGTGGGTTTTTTTCTTTGTTGCTTTCAAAAGTAATTGTTTATTTTTTTCTGATGATGAATCTCTTTTAAAGCTTTTGCCCCTCTTTGGAAATGCTTTCGAAGGTCATGGGTCTAAGTGAACATTTGGCTGGCATTACTCTTTTGGCTTTTGGTAATGGTTCTCCCGATCTTTTCACAAGTTTGGCCAGTTTAGATGACACCACGATCACTTTGTATTCAAATCTTGTTAGTGGCGCCATTTATGTGACTGCCTTTGTGGGTGGCCTCATTTGCATTATTCATCCGTTTCATATTCATGGTAGTAATCTTTTGCGTGATACAACGTTTTTTATATTGGGCACCTTGTACATTGACTATGCGATGAAAAGTGATGGTTATGTCACGCGTTTGGAGGCAATTTGTAAGTATTTGGAACAATTGTGGGACACTTTTTCCATATCAGCGAATTTTCAAAAATTATCGGAAGATTAAGATTTAAACAGAAAAAGTTTCTCAGCGAATATTTTCGTAAAATTTATTTGCAAGGAAAAAACTATAAAAATAAAACTCAACATATTCGTAAGCCGCCAGGGATAAGAAATGTCCTTAAAATGATTGAAAGCATGAAAAAACTTTAAAAATATACCAACAAGTTGGCTAAAACCTGTAGTGAAATACGTCTAGGGACTACATCGTGCATCCTTGGTAACTTAGAAAATCCGACATTTACATTTTCATAAGCCGATTCGGATTTTTATTTTTTTATTTTAAAGGTCACGTTTGGTTCTTTTGTTTCATATTTTGTTTTGGATTCGATGTGCGTCTGCACGTCCGTCTCTGCTTGATATCATAAATAGATTTGGAAATGATTTTCTCATTAAAAATGTTATAACTGTGTTCCTTATGGTACTTTGTTATTGGTATTGTTATTAATTTATTCAAATTATTCATGAAAAAAATACTACGCATATTTTTCTTGCGCAAAAAATAATGTTTAATGAAGCACTCGAAATTCACTTTTTTCCATTTTTATATGGCATTTACACCAGACCAAAATCTAGTACTTATGAGATTTCGAACAAAATCCCGTTGATTTTGACTAGATTGCCATACAAAACCAAAGCTACTTCGTCACTAGATTTTGTCAAAATCTACTCAAAATCTCTTAATACTTAATGATGCAACTATGTTTTTTTTAATTATACTTAAAAATACTACGCTGTTTAATAACATAACTGTGAAGGGTATGTTCGCTAGCTGTTTCGCATTTGAATGATAATTTTTCGTATGGAGTTTGACATTTGAAAATAAAAATTCCAATCAACTGTTTTTGTCATGGATACGAAATCTTAAAAAATTGTCACGAATAACCCGGTGTAAACGGTAGATATTTTGAAAGAGATTTCAATTGAAATCAACTAGATTTCGGTTTGGTGTAAATGCCATATTAGAAAAATTCACGATGTTGTATGTTTTGAACAGCTGTTAAACGCATAGTAAATGACACTTGCTCAAAATTTGACAGTAGTCTATTAACCGGTGGTACTTGATGCAAACAGTGTTGCATTTCATATAACTACGAGGGAAGTTCGAAAAGTCACGAACTTATTAATCCGTGTTCGTAATTGTCTGGGTGTTACTTCTCTTTATAAAAAAATAATAAAAAAAAAACTCAACTCGTCCAGTTCTAAGCCATCCAGTTGAGATCACAAGAACTCCGCTACCATCACAAGAATTCCTGTAACGAATATCGTTTACAGTCACTTCGATTTCAGCCTCATCTTCAAATAAGCAAGGCCCAATCACGCCGCCTGACCAAAATCCGCAACAGACAGCTGCTCGTTGTGGGTGCATTTGTTTCTCATCCTCATTTGCATGAGGAATTTCTGAGCCATGAAATCGACTATTTTGTGAATTCGTGAAGCCATTCACATGGAAATGTACTTCACTGAAGATGGCTTTTTTTAAATTGGCATGCCCTTTGTAATAACCCTGCAGGAAATGTAAATAGTGAAACTGTACTGACTTACTATTGACACAGTCAGCAGTACTGACTTACTATTGACACAGTCAGCAGTACTAGTGAATTATAATACCCCAGACAATGCTATTTACTATAGACATTTAACATGTGCGTGCCATTGAAAATCAACTAATGACATTGGTGCTATTGACTAGGTAGTTCTTGTGGGACCATATGTAGAAATTGGCACCAGAGATTCACTAGTACGTTTTAGTAATTCTAGTCTACAATTTGGGTACTTTTCTGAAGTAGATGTCAATAATGAAAATGTAAATTATATTAACTTTTGGAGTTTAATTAAAAAAAATAAATAAAAGACTAAAAGGCGCTAATTCATAGCATTGTTTGAAATATATAGGTACTAAAAATAAGCTACTAATTCATTTCAGCCTTTTTAAAGTTTTATTATAGTGATAATGACGCCAAATAGTCACCAAAATAGTAGACAGAATTGGTGACTTGGGGACTCATGCCCCTACGTTTCCTTCAGGGAATCGGAATAAAAATATTTCACAGCTGCCAAATTTCGGAGTTGCAACTTGCACAAAATAAATTAACACTAAATTTAGAAAGTGCATTCTTACTGATACAACCTAAACTTCTGCTTTTAAATTGTAAGGACCCTTTTTTTCATTTGGAGTTGGAGGTCGGTCTTTCTCTCTCTCTCTCTCTCTCTCTCTCTCTACTTTTTAAAACGCATTGATAGGATACACTCCCAGATATTTCATCATGTGTCTGGTTTGCAGTCTTATTTCACATTATCAATTTCCAAGTGCTTATTTAAATTATCAATTTAATTTTTCAGCCATTATATCCATATATATTATATATTTAGTGGTGATCTTGATCGACCAATATCTGGTTAAAAGGCGAGTAAGCAGTAAGTGAAATATAAATATTAACATTTCGCCGTTTAATTGAAATCTAAAAATCTCTGTCTTAACAGAAATGAAAAAATTAATATCGAGAGGTAGAATGTCAGGTAAATTGACGAAATAAAACGTGCAACAACTGATTGATAAAACGGTCTCTTTTTTTAATTTTTAGTTCACGAATATAAAAACTACAATTCCTTGCGGCAAGAAGCCAACATTGATATTTTAGATCAGACTTCGCATGTCACTTTGAATATCGAATCCACACGCAGATCCTTTTTCGGTTATGATGCCGGTCCAAATTCAAATTTATTTCGACAATTTTTAGATTCGCTTAATCCCATAGAAAAAGATGTATGGACGACTGGCGGCTGGTTTAGAAGAACTTTAATTTGTCTCAAGGCGCCCATAATGTTTTTATTAATGTTTTACATTCCAAATGTTAGTTATGAAACGGAAAGGCATGGCTGGTCGAAACTATTGAACTGCATGCAAGTGATCATTTTGCCATTCACCACGTTCTTATTAATTTGTAAGTTATCGCAATCAACTTGAGCGGATATATTCTGAAGATCTGATTAAGTTAAGTTTAAATTTTATTAATACAGTCGGCTCAAAGTCTTGGCTGGGATTTCCTTTGTGTTTCCACACTTTGATATTTACGTTGCCTTTGGCAATTTTAGCATTCACTTTTGCACGCACTGATCGATCTCCAAGTTTTCATGTGGTATTTGTATATTAATGGGGTAAATATTTGGGATACATTTTGATGTCACAAACTATTTGCAGGGATTTGCTTTTATTGCTGCTTATGGTTCCGTTTTTGTTATTTATTCGTGTGCCTCGGAAATTGTTGAAGTTTTGTATGTTTTGGGTTTGGTGTTGGATTGTAGTAGTTCCTTTGTGGGTTGCACTCTGTTGGCTTGGGGTAACAGTATTGGCGACTTGGTATCAAATCTCACCTTGGCTTTTCATGGTTATCAAAAAATGGCTTTTGCAGCCTGCTATGGCGGTCCGTTCTTCAGTAAGTATTCATTCAATCATAAGTACTCGCATTCCAGCATAAGCACTCTTCTTAATCTTATTTGCTTTTGTGTTAGATACGATATTGGGTTTGGGTTTGATTATATTGATCAAAGCTTTTAAGAGTGAAACGGGTCATGTAAAAGTATGTTTTTGTACATTTTGTTGCGTTAAGATAATGAAATTATTTTCCTTGACAACAAACAGTTACCTTCCGGTCCATTGGGTGAAAATTGTTTTATATTTATGATTTTAATACTTTTCGGCACCTTGATGTGGTCAACGACAACAAATTTTCATGTTCGCCGTTCGGTGGGGATTTTCAATGTTTCGATTTACTTTTTATTTTTCTTGTATACGATCTTGGCCGAACTGGAGGTGATACAAACGTATGGTGAAGTGACTGAGTATGGATTTGATGGTGATTAAATTTTTTGTTTATTACATTATTGTGTAAAACGCAACGCTTAGCGTTGATAAATTTTATGTAAAAAAATCCAAAATACAAGAACAAAACATTATGTGCTAAAAATTTAATGTTGCGTTTTGCCAAATCAAGGGCTTTGATTTAATTGGAATTTTCTTTAGATAACTGAATAAATTAAAAATTTTAATGTGCTTACTAATTGATAGTTTTAATTTTAGAACTGTGTTCTTTAGAATGGAATGAAATGAGAGGATTGAAAAGATATGTAACAATCAAGAAACCGACACTTTTACCATTAGAGCAAAGTAATGATCTATTATTGCTGTTGCTATTCTTGCGTATTCTAATTTTTTGTACAATATCCCAAATGAATGAAATAAGAGGGTTGAAAAATGTGTAACAACCAAGAAACTAACACTTTTACCGTTAGAGCAAAGTAATAATCTATTATTGCTGTTGCTATTCTTGCGTATTCAAATATTTTATTGTAACATTCCAAATGAATGAAATGAGAGGGTTGAAAAAACGTGTAACCATCAAGAAACTGACACTTTTAGCGTTGGAGCAATGCAATGATGAAATATGTGAAATATGTGTGCATATACTAGCTAATTAACAGGACACCTCTCGTGTTTATTTGAGTTTGAGAATCAGAGTGCCAGCAAATTTGCCCGAGCTTCATCAGATGTGACACAGGATTTTCTTTTTTTTCTTTTTGGGAAAACCTTCTTTACCCTGTTTAAATGTGTGATTTAATTTGTGGAGAGGTCCTTAAGGACCATTGCAACTTTATTTAAATAGATAATACTCGTAATTACAAGTCACATAATCACAGGATTAAATATTTACACGACGTTAAACGAAATATAAATACAAAAATAAAATCGCAATAGAAACATTTACAGTATGCTTTCAATATCAAATAAATCATTTTGTTTTATATACTTACACACATAAATATGTATATATGCATGTATGTATGTGTGTATTATGTATGTGTGTATGTATGTTTATAATACAACAATTGACCTTGATATTTTCTTAGAAATGTACTAAGGAAATGAGTAAAACTGGTTGTAAAAAAAGGATTACATGTCACTGTCAGAGGCCCATACACCCCATACACACACAACATCAGTCAACCTACGAACTTTGTAACAGACGCAAAAAAAAGCAACAAAAAACACATCCACTTTTTTCCTACTCTGTTGGCCTTTTTACTGGTTCACGATTGTTATGGGGTCAACCATAAAATGATTGTTGCATTATTATTTTTTTATTATAATAAACCACAATTTTTATTCCTATTAAAGCGGAATTAAATATATTAATTGTTTAGTAAATTCACTTTGCGAACCCTTCCGAAGAGGATGCACTCACATTGCAGTCGTTTGTCTGTTCAATAGAACATATTGAACTCAGGGAAGGAAAGGCTAATTGAAACCGCCATTAGCTTTCCTATATCGAAAAATGCAATTTAGAGTAGCGTATTTAACAGTCTCTATTACTTTCAGTTCTGCTTTCAGTTTGCACAAACTTCAAAAATAGAAATTAAAAAGCTCTTTCATTTTGCTAGATTCATTGCGTGCCACGCGAAAATTTAATCAACGGCATTTGTAGGTTTTTCTTTTCTCTTAACTTTAATCTATATTCAAGTAAAGTAAGAAAAAATTAGATTCATTTGCTGCTTGTATGTCGTTGTTTGCTTCATTTGCGGTGGCTTTTTATGTTGGAATAACTTTTTAGCGCAAAAACAAAATAAATATTCAGAAATATATAAAACTATAAATGGCAAAATTTATTTTTGGGTTCGCTGGCTCTGGCGTGTAAATCGTAAGACCAGAATTAATTTATTTCGTTTTTAATAATTTTTACAAGGTCAGACATTGATATGAATTAAATAAAGGTTTGTTTAATGGCAAAATGTAGTAAAGAAAGGATTTAGAAACAAAAGAAGAAAAAAACATACACCATAAAAATATTATAAAAACTGCGATACATGGAAATAGAAAAGCTAAATTTTATACAGGATAATTTAATACCAGTACACACAGAACAATAAGGATATTCATTTGAACTACTAACTTTAGCAAATCAAATTTTAGGAGCCTAGTGTAACAATTTTCCATAAAAATTTTAAATATATTTTAAGAGCAGATTAAATGTAGAATCTTGAAAAATAAAAATTAAACCGGTTTCAAAACAGTGGGATGACAGACAGGCGGACATTCAATAAGAAATAAATAATTTTAAAAAATAACGAGATCAATCTGGAAGTATTTTCTTTCACATAAAACTAAATGGCGGAGTTCAGAGGGAAAAAACATTAAATAAAATATACAATCGAATTACTAAACTTTTTTTTGTCGGATTTTGTCGGACCGATAGATAAATGGTTTTGCAATGTGCGTGAAGATAAATTTTAAAATTTATCACCCTAGACACAAACCATAGAGGTTAACAGGACTGGATCTTCTACCATTTGTGAGAAAAGGACCAAAGTCCTTTCTCACGGTTTTTCTGAAATCTTTTATAACTTCTGAAAAAACGCACTGTAAGGACTTCTGACTATTGGGTATTCATCTAGACGCGACTACAAATCTCCCCCAAAAAATATTTTTCGCCCATCTACCATTTGTAAAAAAAGGACAAAGTTCCTTTTTGTGCAAATTTTTTTCAAACGTGTTTTTGTACGTGAATTAGTTCGAAATGTAGTTTTTATAAATATATGTTAGAAAACACTTGTTGTTAATACGATATTTTAGTTTTTCTGGTTCATTTTGTTTAAAAATGTGGTAATTTTTAAATTTTTAATGCAAAAGGACAATTTTTCATGTTTAACAGAGTTATGTTAGTATGTTAAGAGAGTCCTGTTAACCTCTATGGTTTGTGTCTAGGGTGATAAATTTTAAAATTTATCTTCACGCACATGGCTTTGCATTATAAAACCTTCATTTATTATTTTTTTATTCATTAAATATTTTTATTAATTTATATGGCACAATCTTAGTTCCTTTTAGTGATCGATCATTTTAGTTCAATCCTTAAATTTGAACTATGTCGTTCAGTTAGTTCAATCGCTCTTTTCAACGTTGAACTGATTGCATAATCTTTATCGAGCCATATGAAAACTTGGTAACCTTAAATGCTCCGGTGATTTTTGATGGTATGACAAAGTTTGTTTACATTTCATTGTTTATAACTAATTAATATCTGAATTCAATAAAAAGAAATTAATATGACTTGTTTCGTATTTTGTTTAGAAAAAAAAACAAAGATAACAGTGTTTGTGTAGATTAATTAACAAGCCTTGATTTTTCCGCCTTGTATTTCGCAGCTGCGAAAACAATCTTAAGTCTACAGACAGACATGTCTTCACCACAAGCGCACTTCATACGAAATGGTAAAGGATAATGAAGTTGGATTATTTAAAAAATGAATGCAGTTGTCCACAATATGCACTTAGTAAGCAAAATGCACGTACAAGATATATTTTCTAACAAAATTTTGCCATTATACACAATATTTTGCATTTTGTGCAGCTAGACGAAAAATGCAGTTAAGCGAAATGCCGCTAAACGAAAAATACTGTATTTGTTTATTTATAGTTTTAAATACATGAATTTTCTTTAAATAAACACTTAACAAAAAAAAACCTTTTTTAGCTTCTCCTTTAAAATAAATAAAAGTGTAGCTACGTCCGTTTGCATTTATGATGACGATATGTACTCGAAAAATACTCTAGAAGATGGGCGTGTTTGACATGCATTTCGAACTTCAATCCTGTTATTCTTGTTTGATTGTCAATATCTGATGTGGGCTGGTAGGAGGAATATGACCCAAATCACTTTTCATTAAATACAAATTGTCCGAGAAAACACAAGAGCTGCAGCTAAAAGTATCGCGCTGTCTTCAGATCTAAACGCACAAACAAACAAATAAGAACAAAACAACATATTTCCCTCAAAATAGTGCATTTGATACACACGGCTGGTTGCCATAGATAAAAGTGTCTCTGTAATTATGTTAAATATCATGGAATATTGCTAAACTTAGACATTAAAGGTATTTTGCATAAGAATGCAAAGGATAAGAAAACTTTCAGCACGTCAACAATTCCCAGAAGTCAACAACTATAAATCATAACACATCGTTTGGCATTCGATTTAAACAAGAACAAGTTGTACATTTTTAGTTTGTAGTTACAGAAACAATTTAAGAAGTTGTTTACAAAGTTAGTGAGTGCTAAGCAACATCGCTACAACTACCGCGTATTCGTGATATTGAACTCGAATACACAACCAGAAAGTAACATTTATAAATATTTATTTACACTACAGATAGTTTGGAGAAGAGCAACAATATATGTATATGTAGAACTCGTTTACAAAAAGAACTCTAAGGGAACAGCAAGGACATTCTTCATGGCAAAGGAGTGCAACGCAGATTATGATGATGTTGCAGGCAGAAAATTCAATTTTTTTCTCCAGTACCCATGTTCTGTAAATCCCGCGTCGAGAAATTTTTCGATTGAAATGTGTGAAATGAAACTAAAATGCCATAAATTGATTCAAACAGTTGTTTTTCTCAATAAAGTGTGTCTGCAATTTTTTTTTTTGGCGAGTAAAAGCTGTCACGTACACAGTTGCCAGATAAAGTCGCAGTAAATTCGTCGAATTTAAAGCGAAAAATCGTCAATATCGTCAAAATAATTATCTGAAAACGTCAAAACTAAAACAAAGAGTTTTTTAAACTAAAAATCTATTTTATGTAACGAAAGCATAACACAACAAATGAATTCATAATTTTTGTATAATGTAAACCAAATTCTTATCAATAAAGAGATCAAACAAATTAATTACATACAGACATATGGACAGCTTTTTCCAGCTAATTTTTAAACTCAAAAATTTTGTTGCGAATGCAAAACCAGAAGTGACTGATTTTAACATTTCATTCTCAATGTCAACGACACATTCGTAGCACAGAAATCGGATTTTATATGAAAACATTTACGTTTTCATTCGAGTTGTCTATCGAGTCACTGTTCGTATAGAAATAATGTAGAGAAATCGAAATTAATTTTCTTTCTCATAGAATGAGAATGAATGTGTTCTTTCTTAAATCAGAAATAGGCTATTAGACGCCCATTGGGTGACAATGAAAGTATGTATTTAATAAGGCAAAACGGAAAATAAAATCTTAATTAAGTATTTTTTTAATTTATTAATCGAGATTGCCTCGAGATCTGTTTTCAAAGATTTTCAATAAACTTTCAAATAAAAGTTTTATGATTGTTTATGAGGATGGTAGAATAATTAATCTGTTGGTTTTGTAAGTGGAAACACATAGCTTTATAGGGTCGACAGACGACAGCGTTAATTTGCATTAAAACTTATTAATGTGAATTTAAATTTTACCCTGACAGACAATAGTTTTTAAATTTAGTAATTAAAAAAAAATATATTTTTTTGGAATTTACATCGCATTCATATGGATAGAAGATGGAAAGTACGATTAGCAGACATGCTGTTGGTGCAAAATCACTATTCATTCGTTTGATTTTAATTTCAAAATAAATTTAAAATTTTTTTGAACTTAAAAATTTTTCCAACTGACTGATTGTCGATGGTATTGCCAAATTGAAATAAGCTAAATTCAGAATAAATTCAATTTGATTGCGTGCATTTACGTTAAATAAATACTCATTTGGAAGGAGCTAATGCACAAGTTAATTTGAATTAATGCTACTAATGCAAATTAACGCTGTCGTCTGTCTACCCTATTACTTTTGTAAGAGTTTATTTCAAAATTATTATGGTGCATCCAATTTAGAATTCTATTAAGTTGAGTATTTATAATGTCTGCATGATCACTATTTAAATCCATATCAAATAAAAGAAAATTATCATCCACACAAGCAAAAATTTCATAGAGGTTATCATCTGCCAAAAAAAAAGACGCTCATTTAAATAAGCAAGAAATAGTATTGGTCCTGGTACCTAGGACTTTTTGTTTTAAACAAAAATAAAAATTAAGGAATACAAAACAAGTTTGTACGTTTCGTTTTACATTAATAAGAAAATATTTGAAAATATTCGCACACAAGTCCGCTAACAACACATCGAACAAATCACAAGAAATTGAAAATTTTCAATTAATTGTGATTCGTGCGCGAACGAGACGTCGAGCACGAAGAAATCACACGCACAAATCACACACACAAATCTCTCGTGTATGGGCAGCTTAAGCAACATCGAAGTGTAAAGATGGTGATGCTATTGAATGATGCAAAAAGACAAAGACACATAATTTTAGTGCATTTTTGAAGTTTCGAAAAAGAAAGCTCTCAAGT
The DNA here is from genome assembly GCA_956483585.1 of Gymnocheta viridis. Classification (NCBI taxonomy): domain Eukaryota; kingdom Metazoa; phylum Arthropoda; class Insecta; order Diptera; family Tachinidae; genus Gymnocheta; species Gymnocheta viridis. The sequence goes on along the minus strand of OY101443.1, from coordinate 88,517,129 downwards.
GGGAGATCGCGGACAAGATCATGTCTTTTGTAAACCCACTTGGAAGCAGGTGCAACAAAAGCTAAATCGGGCGATGCAGCAGTTTTTGCTGGTTTCATGCGTTTGATTAAGCGTCCGGTTTTCCGGTTTTAGTAATCTTTTCTAATAGAATTAATTGTAAAACTTCTGACCGTATACAAACAATGCGCACTATTTTGTCTATGTCAATAAGCAATAGACTTTGTTATTATATATTTACGAGTATTTATATGTTGTACATACAAATCTAATATGGATGAATGAAGGAAAGCATGTCGACACTACTGACTGGTTGTCTGTTTGCCGTCTTGCACATTGAACATTTTTTAATGTTCCTTTAATAACATTTTACAAAAGTATGCAAACAAAAAACAAAAAGAGAAATAAATTCCTTGACTTCTCAGTGGAAGTATGTTTTTCTGTGTGATTTGTTGACTGTTTCGTAGAAGAATTTCAAGTTACTTTGCCGTATAGAAAAAAGCGTTAGTAACGTTTACCAATAAATAATATTGTTTAGTTGTTCTTGAACTTAAGCAAAAGTTAGACGTGTCTGAGATGACAAGAGAATAGAAGAAATAAAAATTTTAAGAAAATCTCATTTGGTTTTATTCTGTTTCTTTTTTGTAGCTTAAACTTTGACAGTGATCGGTTGTCATTCTCGGAGCCAGATTTGCCAGCATCATTGAAACAACTGGATCGTTTTGCCATTAAGCAGCCACACGAGTACATAACAGTAGACGAATTGAAGTTCTATAGAAGACGAAAACCACCAGAGAGTTTAACAAAAAGCAATATAGGTTTGAATGATTTAACGAACGAGTTAGTGCTTCCTTTTAGTCCTTTAAAGTCGGAATATAGAAGAAGTTATCTTGACTGGGAGCTGCCGCAAAAAATTCTACCACTAAGGAGAGCTACATCCTTGCGTTTGGAAGGATTAATGCCTTTGAATAGATCAGAACATCAGGATCGCTTTTTGTGGTTTACGCCAGAAGACTGCAGAAGGTTGGTGCTGCCTTACAAATTCTTATTTTTTTTTCTTGTTCCTGATATTCTTAATATATTTTAGTTGCCGTTCATATCCCATGAAAAAGCCCGAAAGTCTGCGTTTAGCTGGTGGCTTTGATATGGAACCTGAGTACCGTTCGTCTTACATCATGTATCCCATGATGGATCGCACTACAAAGATTCTGCCAAGAGAAATGTTTAGCCTGCAATCCCCTGTTAGAGTGGAGAATACTTCTTCAGCCGGAAAGGAATCGGTTGATAGTGAAATAATTGAAAAACTAAATGAAGATAAGAAACAACGTGAGAAGGCCAGTGAACTGCAACAGGAATGTCATTTGCAAAAGAGAGCCATCACCGATGGGATCAAGTTCAATGCTTCACCCTCCGAATATCAGAGGCAATTTGTGCCCCAGTTAATCGAAAAGGCTCACTCCATTCCACAAATGAGTCACATTCAAATGCTGGGAAATTTTCCAACCATTCCCGAGTATCAAGATAGTTTTAAAATGTATGCCAATTATGCTAAGCCCATGCCTATTATAAAAAGCGATAATTTGCGCATGTCTGGTTCGGAAATTCAGCTAAATTCCAAAGAAGATGCCCAAATTATGCCCGAGTACCGTGAAAAATTCCAAAATCTTCCCAAACAAGTGGCCAAAGAGAAACCTTTGAAAACTGAAAATCATTTGAGGCCGAAGGGAGAGTTTTCAAAAGATGTGCCAGAGTATTGTGAGAGCTTCCGGGATCCCGAAGTCAAGCAAGTGCCCGAAAAAGGCAAATGCCGTGAACCTTATTTGCACTTAAAAGGAAAACTCGAATTTAATCCAGAATATAAAAATACTTATTTGAATTTTCCACGCTCCAGACCGATTGTAGCCAAACCCACTTCTACTTTTCGTTTACCCACCTCAAATACCAACACCACCACCGCCACCACCACCACAACAAACAGCTCTTCCCGCAACAGATCTTCAATTTCACCACGAAAATATGCAAACAAGTTAAATTCGAGGCCGAGCATTGTGGAGCCGCCAACTGATATAACAACCACACCAGAGTACCGTAGAGCCTGTTATAATTATCAAATACGAGAAAGATCACCAAAACAAAAAGCCATTGTGGAAGCTCCGGCGGCATCCAAAGGCAACAAAAAGATTTTCCACCGTAAATCGATTTCACCGCAATATCAAAAAACCAACACTGCCTTCAATCGTCAACGCCGTCCTCTGATATTAGACTCGCAGCAATCTTGTTCGCCCGGCCTAGAAAAGAGCGGCCAACAACAACAGAATAAACAGCCAAAGTTTGGTAGACGAGCGGCTGGATCGGTTTTAAAAAATGCCGAAAATTGTCGAGTGAACACTTCAATTATTGAGGGAAATCCAAAGTACACCATGACGCAGCGCAAAGATGCCTACAATTCAGAAAACATACACGATTCTTTTGTTGTTTTGGAAACTAAACCCTCTAATCGTTCCCACTGGATGAAATAGTATTAATAAGAAAATAAATAAAATAATAAAACAAACTGTATGAACAGATAAAAATGCAAGAGCGCGCGCTGTATTCTTTTCCTTTTTTTAATACTGTTAACTTTTTATTATGAACTTTTATCAACATTAAAACCATGAAAACCCACCCAGACCCAAATGCATGACGTATGCAAAGCGATAAACTTGAGTTCGTTCTTTATCTTATCTGATCTTATCTGCTCCGTTCTGTTTTGTTCTCTTCTGCTTCCTAAGGTTCTCCTTCTCCTCACAAATGATTCATATCTGAGTTTTATTTAGTTATTTTAGAAATTTCGCAATGATAACATGGCATTTCAATTTCGGCAAGGTGTAAAAACGTATATAAATCAGAATAAATTAATTAACGATGAACCCCGAACACGCCTGCAAACCGCCACAGCAGATATTGGGATTGACAATACGATCGCGTACTCGCATTTATGTTGCATACATCATACCGAATGTACTCGAGCTACTTGTTTATATCGTACAAATTGTGGCCGACTGTGCTGTGAGTTACCAACATTTTAAATCGCATCAATCCGATTTTGGTTGGGCCACTTTAAGTTTGATATTAATACCGCCTATCGTTACCTGCGCCTTAATTTTGAGTTCAAAAAGTCATTGGAGTAAACCAAAACAAAATGGAACACAAAAGAAATTTGTTTGTTTGCAACTTTTGCAGTTGTTGTTGTTTCCCTTCTTTGTGATTTATCGGTGAGTTTACTACAGGGTGATTTTTCACAGCGCTTATAACTGCAAAAAATATATCAAATACATATTTGTACTAAATTACATTTGTTTATCTTTTGCACTGCACATTGTTGCTTTACGAGGGTTGCTCTAATATTCGAAATTTGTGTGCTTATTAAAACGAGGAAGGAAATGTGTGTGTGTGTGTGTGAATTAAATTTTTGTTGCTAAAGTGTGTCGGAATAGTCACACCATCAAATTATTTTTCAATTCCCATTCAATTTGTTCAATTCACAAGCTCGTATTAACGTCGTATGTGTTGTGTAATCGTCTAATTATACAGTATTGTATTTTTCTTGTTGGTAATTTTCATACAAAAGTGTGTTATAATTATACGTTTGAATTTTATGTTTTATAAATGGTTGTATTGAGGCCAGGTATGGAAAAATTCTATTTGTTAGATTAATTTGTAAAAATCTTTTAAATATGTTATAAGTAAACCCAGAAAATACATTCTTCTTAATGATAAATATACTCGTACACATGATTAATTTCAATTTAATTTGCAAACCATTTTAATCCAAATTGTTTTTCACGAAAAAGTTATTAACTATTAGACGAATCAAGAAATTCCGTAACGAAAATAAAACCTAACACTAAGTTTGTTTCTTAAGTCTTGTTTTTTTAAGGTATTTTTAAATCGCCTAGCGTATGTTAACCCCTAAAGTATGCTATTGATTTCATTAACATACAGTATTGCCAGAACAAATTTTTTACAAGTAGGAAAACACAAAATGGCGTACTTACGAGGAATCGTGGTTGACAAAAAATTATATACACAAACAAACAGACAATTCGTAGGTTTTTAAGATATTGCATAGTTTTAATCGCGAGCTTTGAGCGCGGCGACCGAATCAAGAAATTTACTACGCGCACAAAGTGTAACTTGAATTGATATCAAAGTAAAAAAAATACTGCATAAATAAATAATTATAATTGCATAAGTTGATAGAAAATGTTAGGCAATAGCTTTGCCGCGGCCGTGCCCGAGTGCCACACGTCTTTTTTTAGTCATAATTTTGTAATAATAGCAATAGATATGCTAAATAAAGAAAGAAAGAAAAATAAAAAAAATAAATATGCAAATTTCTAATTTAAAACTTTCCAGCTCTGCAAAGCTTATATTTTGGTCTATTGAAGCGCTCTTTCACGACGATGACGATAAGGCGCGTATGGAATGCTTGGAAAGGGCCGAAGAATGTTCAACATGTGAGCTATACCGTCTAGTACAGGCCTACGGACAATCGGCGCCACAAATAATACTACAGCTTTTTCATATGTTGACCCAAGATTTATTCAGAAACTTTCAGACTAGTAAGTACATACATATGTATTTGTTTTCTTTTCCAAAATTAAATTAATTCAAGCGGGTTTTTTACAGCAAATGTTCAGGCAATTAGTTTAGTATTCTCGGCCATAGACTTGGCCTCCATTACCACAACTTATCAACGATTCGAAAGTCAAAAGCAAGTGGGTCGCTGTTATCCGTGGTCAACGGAGGAACAAAGCCAACAGACTAGTTTAAAAATAAAGAAAAATAAATATTATCAAGAGGAATGTCTGCGCAAGAAACGTGATTCCCAACGTACTCTTAACAAATTTCCCGAATCGGATAAAATAATAGAAAATTTCAGAGCAAGAAATCAAGACAATAGAAACGACAGCACAGAAACACAAAACAAAACTAATTTGAATGCTTATAGCCGGGAGAGTCCAGCGCATGTCTCAGACGTCATAAGTCACACGGTGCAGGTGCATGGCTTTGATGAGCTGGACAATGAGGCTGGCGATGAACAAATTGCTTTGCTGGCCACACATTTAACGGATGACGATAAAATTAAAACAAAACCTGTTGCGAATGTTAATGTTAAACAGCCATGGGACAGTATAGAAGACTTCGATCAAGCGCCAAATACTCCGCCCCCTTTGCCGCCAAGCGCAATGAAATTTGATGAAGCCAACGATGCAACGAATTTTCCACAGCTACGTACACAAACATCTTTTCAAAATAGTCTTGAGGATAACAAAAGACGTTCGAAAGCCTTTTCGCAATTGGAAACTTTTAAAGACATGTTTCTTATGAACGCCCAGCTTTACATCAAAGAGAATGTCCCTAGACCTCCTAAAATGCTCATTAAACGGTTAGAAGAGAACAACAGCGACTGCACAACACCACCCCAGTCACCTAAAACACCTCAGGATGTCGTTGATTTCTTTCTGCCAAGTCCTACCAAAGTCGTGAAAGGCATACAACAAGATGACTTTGCCGCCAAAACTATTGCATTTTTCGGTTGGGTAGCATTTGTCATTATGCGTATGCTTTCCTTATCGGCTTTTTGTGTATTTTTTCCGAAAGCATTTCTCATCATAATGGCCGTGCATTATCTAATAATGTTGGCCGCCCTATTTTTGGAATCCCGCTTTAGCGGAAAACTCAACAGAACCATCTTTTACCTTCTACTCGCCTACATTTATATTTTCGTTTTGCTGGAGTTCCGAGTTAAGTTCAAACACATACGCCTCTGGTTTATTGGTTATTTTTTACTTTCTATGGGTGAAAATGTAACCATGACCATGATATGGTATGCCCGTGAAGAATTTGAATCGTGGTGGTTTGACTTCATATTCGAAGGCATCATATACAGCGGCCTATTATTATTGGCCACTATAATGGTTTATTATTTTATATTAAAACCTAAAGATGTTGTATTCTTAGTAGAGGATAAGTCTGAGGAACATCAAAAGGATGCAACGACATCAATGACAACCGAAAGTTAATCGTTTAAAGAAAATTCTACATAATTCAAAGTACATTTACTTTGTTACATATTAAATAATTATTTATCACCATGGTAGTATTGAAAATTGTTTACATTTAAAAAACCCCCTTTACATGGCAACAAATATTTTATTTTATTATTAAAAATACATAAATTTTATATTTTGAATTAATATTTCGTTGGAAAAAAAAGATAATGTGCGACCGCTTTGTTTCTAGTGAAATGAAGGATAATTACAGAAGTCCCAAATTAAAAAAGCCAACAGGTAAAAAGTTACTTAATAAAAAGATCGTTTTGTATTAATCGAATTTTCCGTCTGCTCATGCATGTATGTATGTATGTACATATGTATGTGTTTCTAGCCACACGAAGTCGTAGATTTGAACAATTCCTTTGGCAAGAACTCTACGATGAATATATACGCCACAATGAACGTTTAATGAATCCAGAAATTGACAAATCGAATAGCGAATACTATGATGAATTTTGCAAGGACATGACACCTGTGGATGAGGCTGCCAAAGAAGCTATTATCAATCGGTATCCTTTATATTCTACCACCGCTATAACACTATGGAATCATACTGGCGATATAACGAGAGATTTCAAAAAACGTTATTCTATAACACGTTCAGTTCAAGATCAAACTGAACAGTTTGGCTGATAAACTTTGTACTCGTATTGTATTGCACATGTCGTCAACTAAAATACAAAGAAGTTTGGTCGACAGTGAATTTTTGTTATCCTATCCGCTTGTTTTATGTTTTACAAACAAATTTATTGTACTTAAGCATTTTTTTAATCAGAAAAAACGTTGGAAAACAGTTTATTGTTTTATTTCTTTTTTTATTCAAATAAACAAGAGTTAGGCACTTCTTTAAGATTATTACTAAAATTTGTCTATCAGTACAATAAATAATTTGTCTCTTCTCCGTTACATAAGGACTTTTTGGATTTTAAGTGACGATATCTATATTTCTCGTGTGAACAAATATTCTCCTCTTGATCGCTAATTCAATTCGATTATTAATTCTTTTCCGTCACTTTAATAAATAATGTTTACATACATATGTACATACATATATCCAAAAGAAACCAACGGTACGGTCACATCTGACAAACATTTGACCAAAAAAACGTAACCAGTACTTTTGTTAGGGCTTAGTGTGATTTATCTTGGTTTTTATATCACAAAATGATGTCAATTATACCGCCAAATGCTATTTTTATATTATTTCAAATAAATGCGAACCCATATTTAAAAAATATTGGAATTAAAGAAAATGCAAATTTAGCTTGTCCGTTGGTCACTTTTTTCGGCAAATGTACCGAAACTATTTATACAGTTGCCTGTTTGACGGGATACATTTGGCAAATGCTAAAGCAAATTGTAACAGAATAAAGTACCAAAATAATTAATATTTGTATGATCAATATTATAAAAATGTTCAAGATTTTATACGCTATTTTGAATTTTTTATAAAATCGTTTTTATTTGGAAGTCTGTGAATTCTGCTAATTAAAATTACATGGAAATTGTACCGTACAGATAAGCCGGCATGTAAAGTATACTCTATTGTATAAAGGACTAGAATTAGTGCAAAGGCACGGAGAAAACATGGACGATTTGACATTACATGTAATTCGGGTTTACCATTACATCGTACCAATCAAAAGCAGCTTGTTCGCAACGAGTACGATCGTTACAGTACGAACAATTGTCATGCGGCAATGTTTCTTTTTGAAAATGACGGTGTATTGCATAGGACCATGCTTTAACTAGGCCATTCCAACTACAATGGACCACGTAATCCGTTGTAATCTGCAGCGTAATTCAAACAAACTTGACTTAAATAAAGTTAGGTAGTATATATACACATATTTATGCACCTATGTATATAATATTTACTTGTTAGTGTTCATCGAATATAATTGGTATGTGATGGAAATCGTTTTCGAAGGCGGAAACATATCAAATGCAAACATTTTTGGTACCCTATTTTTATCTGGTTGATCTGTCTCTTGCGGTTTGCTTTTTTGATAAGTAATAACTTGAAAAAAATACAATATGTGTAACAATTCCGTGAAAGTTTACATTATTTTTATTTCGAATGTAGTATGGAAAAGTGGCCAAGTAATATTCCGGCCAGTTTCAAGCAATCGCTTAAATGTTAATCGATTTCCACCATACATCTAGATGCATGTTTAAAATTTACAATAAAATTAGAAATCAAATATAAATCTAAGCTAAAAGCACTTGCCTTAAGTGTAACATGGTATGTATGTAACTCCTCGTCAACTCCAACATTTTATAAATGCATATTCGTTTTGCATTAAAAACAACCAACAATCACTTGTGGCCAACATCTATGATTGAAGTTACAAAGATGTTTGCAAACTCTGAGTATTTATTGTAGTAGACAATTATGTATTAATTATATTAAATATATACCACTGAATCAATACGCGAACTTTGCGGCAAACAACATAAACACATATCTATGTATGGATATGTATTCCTTATTTAATTTCTTGACAACACATTCTTCACAAAAGTAATAAAATTTAAATGCACGTAATTATTATATAATTAAAAATACTTTTGCATATGCTTATTAACTTTATAATTTTTTTAATGCACAAATTAAATTTATTTCACTTTACACTCGCGATGCACAACACAACACTTTCGAATAAAATGCCACCGGTTTTCGTGGGAAAAAAGCACTCATATTCTAACGTTCAACTGCAACTCTGGCAAACACACACAATTGTCCGTTACTTAAAGTAACCTGGCTGTAAACATATTTTTTCTGCAGATCGTTCTAAGCTGCAAGAAAGCAAACCTTATTACAAAATAAATCTCTAAACTATATTTTTTTATTTAAATTATGTGTTCGCATATTGAAATATTTCGTACCAATTTGTTTTTCAAGATACCGTCTGAGAATTTGTTATCATTTTAAGGGGAGTGTTTCTGGTTGCAAGAAAATTGAACATAGCTTTCAGGATGCCAGATCTCCGAAAAAAAACTAAATACGAAATATTTCTAAATCGCCGATATGTACATCAAAATTTTTAAAAATAATCTATTTTAAGTATTAAGCTATATCAAAGCAAATTAAATGAATTCGCATAGTTCTACCAAATATTTTAAATGCATAATTATTTGCATACAAAATGAAACGAAATGATATAAGCAAGGTGCATCCATATTAAGTGAACTCACAGCTCAGCTGGCTCAATGTGTTCGATCATCTTACATTGTCGAAAGTATCATTTGGTACATTTTCTGGTTTTATACACACTGTGGACAGTTTATTTTTACATCCAAGAAAGAATAAGGCAATTACTAATTCTCCTGCGACTACCTGGCATGCATTTACCTGTGGGTGTAAGAATCCCTCAAAAACTTTTTTCTTATCTGGCATTGCTAACACCCGCTGACGTGTCTGTCATACAGCGACCGCTGTGAAAGAACATTTGTGGTGCAAAATTGGAGAACTTGTTATAAATTCCAAGTTTTAGAAAATTAATTTATTAAAACTAATACTGTTTGAAAGAAAAATAAGAGTATTGAATAAAAATGAATAAATTAGGTAAGCCATCATGTGTTTTGGCAAACAAAAGCCGGTCTATATAATACATCATATACATATGCCGTTGTGTGCTTCTGAAAAGAGGCGTCAATCACGAAAATGAAGTTATATCTACTTCCCCCCTGTGTGTTATTTTTTTTAATGAAATATGTATCAGTCAACTATTAATTGGCCACAACTGCAGACTTAAGTCAAAATGTAGCAGAAACGTATATTATTTCCGAATACCTAAGTATATGTGGAGATATTTAGTTCCGGATCTGTACATTTTCAATTTTGTTGAAATTTATAAGAAAAATCATGGCTGGAAGTAAAAAGCCGTGCTAAATAAATTTATACAGTTGGTAGAAATTAGGTTAAAATTTGTAGTCACTCATAACCTTGATATGTATGCACCGATATAAAGTATTTTCAACTTGTTAATTTTTGTTGTTTTTAGTTTTGTCCCTTTTAGTGGCCATAGCATTATGCTTATCCAGCTGCCGGGCGGCTCGAACCGTAGAAAGCCATTTGACTGCTCAAGATTTACAGCGTTTCCAGTCGGTTTTTGCCACAGCTTTATCATCCAATGATTTACAATCCATTTATTATGCTACATTAAATATAGAACCCACTAGCACAGACGAAAGAAAATTATTGTGTCAAAAACTTAATAAACTGCATGATGAATCTAAATTGAATGTAAGTAAATTGATCTTAAGCCAAAGCAACGAAATTAACCTTGTCACTGTTTAGGATTTTGAAAAAGACTTATACTTAATAGGAACAAGCAAAACTTTAAAATGCAGTGAAAAATTATCTGAAAAACTGGTATCTGGGATATATGCTGCTTTTAAAACACCAGCTACATCTTCGCAAGAAATATTTTACAGAGTTGCTACACACAAATATCTTGGTGTGCAGATAGATGAAGCTACTGTTGCAAAGATTGTGAAAAATTTGCAGGAGCTCTTGAAGAAGGACGATACTCTCTCTAATTTAGGATATGCTTTTAGTGTTGCTTCAGAGTTGGGACCGCCGGCTTCTTTTATTGCTGATCGCATTGAAGATGCAGTAGTGCAAGCTGATGAGGTTGATGGAAAAATTTTGCAATTTGAAGGTGGCTTAAGTATTACAGCTTTAATTATAAACGGAGCATTTAAAACTGCCAAAACTTTTAACAAGCCCTTACCGGTAACTGCAGAACAAGCTGTTAAATTTGCAAGATATGTCCTTTCTAGACGCTCTGTACAAACTGCCAAAGGTGCTCACGTACTAATAGAAGCTCTAAAAACTCTAGCAGAATCTCCTAAAATAGCGCCCATATGCGTTCAATTAATTGGCAATGGTCAAATGAAAGCTGATTCACCTCGCTTAGTGATAGCCGTAGTTGATATTCTGGGTAAACCTCTTTCTCCCTCACCACAAAATATGTTTGCTAAGATCTATCTAAAAAAAGATAATACTGTTTTGGCCGAAAAGGTTTCATTCACTTCTAAATCGTCTGATAAAACAACTTATGAAGCTGATCTTTCAACATATAAGCCAATCCGAGCTCTCTACGTTGCTGATATATCTGTGGATTCTTCTTACACACAAAAATTAAACTTTAAAGTTTTAGGGAAAGTAAAGGTGCAACAACTTGAAATCGGTGTTGGTGATTTGGACGCTAGTTCTGCCATAAAGAAACAAAATGTGGCTTATCCTACTAAACTTAACGAAAAACTGTTGGCAGATAATACCCAAAAAATTCTGTTAAAAACTACTTTGGTGGAAGAAAGTCAGTCTAATAAGGTAGGTTGTTTTTGTATGGTAATGCGATACAGCATAAAATATCTATTAAAATATGAACAAAAATTTGTTTATATATTTATATTGGTTTCCTTTTAGCCCATTTCTCTACACCAGTGTTTTGTACGTTTCTTCAATAAAGAAACCCATGAAGAAATCATTTATGTAGCCGAACAGGACACTAGCAAAGCGTATAAATTTGATATGGATATCGGTGCTCGAGCTAGTGATTTTAAACATAAAAGTGGCCTTTATGAAATTTCTTTGATTGTGGGAGATTCCTCTATTTCCAATTCGTTTCAATGGCTGGTAGCCGATATGGAAATCAAGTTTCCAACTAATACGCAGGTTGGAGGTAAAAACGGTTAATATACTTTTAAAAATTATTCAATTTTAAATTCGTTTTTTTACACCACAGATGACAAAAAACAACCTATACGCTCTCCCTTACCCGAAATTGAGCACCAATTCCGTGTACCAGATAAGCGTCCCTCTCGTATAGTTTCGGATATTTTCACCGGTCTGTGCTTGACTCCTATGGTTTTATTGTTCGTTTTTTGGTCAAAGTTGGGCATTAATGTTAGTAACTTTACTTTCCATCCGAGTACAATTGGATTCCATCTTGGTTTCGGTGGCATTTTGGTACTGTTTACCGTCTTTTGGTTAAAATTAAACATGTTCCAAACATTGCGCTTATTAATACCAATTGCCATCTTTACATTCCTTTGCGGTAATCGCTTATTAAGACGTATCTACGCTCAACGTATTGCTAAAAACCCATCATCAACATCTGGTGCGGCAGCATCATAAATTTATGCATTTCCTTTTTTCTTAATGTGTTTTAAGTTTAAGTTAATAAAAAACAAAGCTAAAGGAACGTAATCAAATTAAATGTTTAATATAAAATTTTTTTTATACGGATTATTGCGTTTTTTTTAGCTTTTCTTCTAAAATAATTTAGTTCTTGCAATGACTTTTGTTATACTAGAACACAGAAAGTTTATTTCACATTAAAACAAAATAAAGTTATTTTGCACATAAGAATATAATAGTGTTTTTATTATGATTTGTTGAATGTTACAAAAGCACGTACAAAGGTAAATATTTCTTTTAAACTAAATTTTATTAATAGCCTAAAAAATTGATCTTTTTGTTAATTGTTTAATATATATTATAAATATACAAATGATTGATTTCAATTTAATCGAGGTTTAATTAATACTATAAATATAATTTAATTTTAGCTATAAATAAGGCCCCATTTTTTCTTATACAATACATTGTTGTTTTAAAGATTGCGTTTAAACAACTTCGGATAAAAATCCCTCCGTTTCTTCTGTTACAATAGCATCTATATTATAAAAGATGGCATGTAAAGAAATGACAAAACAAGATGCTCCTATGAAAGATACAAGATAAATATTATAGGTATATTGAATATATATTGAAATATGTAAGTCTACAATATTTTACCTAAAGTCCAAAACAATGCAGATCCAGCACCTACTAGGAAAAGTATAGGGACAGAAGCAACATTAAGAGCCATTATCTGATGGGCGGTTGACAATTGATGCCCGAACACACTAACTGGTATTTCAGCTTTTCTAACTCTGTGGCTCACAAGGGCAACACCGGCCAAAACAAACAGTAATAATGGAGAAGTGATGCTGAAAATAATTGATAAGTTTACATTGGAATGACATTCAGAAGTCCCATATAATTTCACTTACAGACAATAAATCATCAAGACGATAAATACAAATATGTAATTGCTTTTAAAGTAATCTAAATTTCTGACGAAACGGCAGGAAAGACGTGGCATGCTAGCAGCTGTCTTAAAATTGTTTGTATTCAAAAATTCTGACCACGGCCGGATGCACTGGCGGGTCATTTGTATTAATTCCATAGGAGTAGGAATCTTTTGGAATTTGGTAAAGGAACTAAAATCGAATTGCCCTTTTGTTTCGGCTGAGGGTACATTCATATCCCCAGAAATTTCCACTTTAACTTCATCCATAATGTATGTTTGTGTGAATGTCTAGATGTCGTTACCACTAGAGGAAAAACTGTATTTGAAATAATATATTTTCTTACAATTTATTGTAATAAAACTATTAATCGAATATTTTTAATTTCTTTATTTTTTAGTCACGTACCAATCACAAAAATAAAATATAAATACGCAGCTATTTCTTAAATTTTTCAATGGCAAGAGATGACAAATTTTTCACAATATGTGATCGATAGCTTTGTAAAATTTTTTAAAGCTGCCACTTTGTTATGCTATTTTTGTATATAATATGGTGACTACTTACAACAACAAAAATCGTAAAGTGGAAGTGCTCGTAAAACGCTGTAAAAAACGTATTTGTTCTCAAAAGTAGTTCAAATACTTTGATGAATTTTGTGTGTTTATGTGAATATTTATTTTAAATTCGCAAAAAGACATATCCTTTTTGTTTATCCTTATTGATTTAATATGTAATTACATTTATAAACATTACTTGAATGGGGTAAGTACATCAGAATATATACATACACATATATGTATGTATGTATGTATAAATAAAGTTTAAAGACGAAACTATTTTGATAAATTCCCACTTAGAACATAAAAGAATCACATCCCTGCAGATAATATTGAAACTTGTACCTGATCCATTTTAGATGAAATGGACAAGTTATAAAATGGTTCTACATAATGCAATCGTGGAACATGTAATTAATTAGCAAGAACTTGTTGATTCACAAGCGTTCGTGCCCTTTCCGAACAAAGTGCTTGTGAGTGGTTCATGTACATATTCATGATAATCAGTATTTTATGGGTTAGCCATTTTTGTTACCTTTGACCCTCTTCTAGTCCTTTATGGAGTATACTTTAAATGCGCTTATGGACTAGCTGCGTTATCTGCCGTGTTTGAATAAAGTCGAACACGCAACTCATAATTGTCTTGTAAAAGCCAATAACTTTGTAGCAAAATAGTTATTGGAAAAAAGACTTGATTTAAGAAGAAGGTAAATTTACTCTAATATGTGCTACATACCATGATGCAAGATTAAAATGTAAAAATTAATCCAAATGAAAATTAGTCCTTTTCATAAAAATAGTCCAGAGTAGTTAGCAGTTTGGATTGAATAAACAGTATTATATTCATTAAAAATAATGTATAGTATTCATTAAAAATAAATAAACACGGCTTATGTTAATTCTATTTTATTTTCGAGTTGAAAAAATTGAAGCATTTTAAAGTAATTTTCAGTTATCCGTCTGCATTATTTATTTATTTATTCATTGTATGTAATACAAGTAGCCCCAAGGCCAATAAAAAATATTACAAATATAATTATTTAAACTATAATCATTTCAAATTCAATTTAGCTAAATAATAAAATCAATAAAAATTAAAAACTAATGAAATATAATAAAATAACATACATACATATATACCTAACATCTTAACAACTCCCACGTATCAAAAGTCAATAACATTAGGAAACTAATAGAAGATTAATATGAAACCCAATAACTAGCTACGCAGGTAGATAAATTATTAAAAAAATTTAGAAGCAACCTCTTGACTCTAGCTAGAGGCAGGGCAAATGAACGTAACTCTCTTCGCAATGAGTTCCATAAACAAGCCGCTCGTACAACGAAAGAGTGCTCATACACAGAGTAGCAGGTACGAGAAATGAATATTTGCTTATTTCTAAGGGCTCTGGAGAAGGATATCATCTGCACAATACTTAACGGACTTTTGATAATTTTAAGGATAAATAAGTAGGCGAAATTTCAAGTAATTCTCAAATGTAAGATTTAGAAAAATTTTTAAGTGGTGAGATACATGAGTCCTTAGTCTGAGACCATAAACAAATCTAATTACTTTATGCACAATGAATTTGATGTTGTTTATATTACCCAAATAATTAAATACTAAAATCGGTGCAACAATATTTGTTTAATATTTATTTATTTTTCTTGTATATAATACTCACAATTAATAAATACATTTAAATATGGATTTTGATTTAATGGTTTTAAAAACATTACAAACGATTTTTTTTTCTTACATAAATTGTATGTTTGAAACATAAAATGATTTGTGGTTTAAACCACGCTATTGTTTTCTTCATTTTTTGGATTTCTTTTAATGTACATATTTTTGTAAATTGAGAAATTAATTTTATGCTATTTTTTATAAAGTTTATAAATTATTACATCAATATATTCAGATATTTTTTTACATATGCTTGCTTATGTTTGCACGAAAGTTTATATAATTTGTTTCTTACTAAAAGAAGCGGCCGGTAAGTGGGATGCCTGCCGTTATAGAGGGAATGTTATTAAACTTTTATTAATTACATACAATACATATAATTTATAATTGTTATATTTATTTATTTATGTATGTATATATTTTGATTTATTATTATTGTTTTTTAATATAGTTTCTATGTGTGTATAAATAAGTTTGATCTCCATTGTATGTTCCAGGCTGTCCCTGTTGTACTTGTATCTATCTAAAAGATACAGTGAGATTTTTGTGAAAATTACTTTAAACATCAAATCGTAAAATTAACAACCTGCATATGTAGTCTTTGTTTTAAAGCTTAAAGACCTATTTCACGCATTGCACTGTACAAACAGGAATTCTTAATGCACTCGCGAGGTCCTAGCTGTGGACCTGGAGTGCCGCGCAAGATCATTAAGACAGATCGAGCAGCCGCCTGGCATTCGTTGTTATTATTACCGCAAACAGCATCAGCTTCTGAGAGGTATTGATAGTCACAAGCAATTTGAGAAGTACCCTAAAATAATTATTGTTTCAAATTTAAAAGTTCAAGAATACTTGTCTTTCAACACCTACGCATAAATAACAAAGTTGATGAACACCACATAAAGGTAAGAGTTCTTGATTAACATCACCGCTTAGGAGATCAACACCGCGACAACGCTCAGCCATAGACTAAAGAGTAACATAGAGTTTTAATTTTATTTTAATTTTTGTTTACATTTCTTAACTTACCTCAATAATGGGACACTGATTTGTGCCCAAAATATAATTTTTATTGCCCAAGTAAGCATCATTTAGGGTTTCATAACGATTTGGACTCTGAAGAGTGTCTTCGAAATTGCCAAAGTCATTTGCCACATCAGGATAACGCATAAAACCGTTGCTCTTTTTCATTTTCTTTTTCATTGCCTCTTCATCTTTGTCGCCAGCATTTGAGTTTTGTGTTTTAGCTGAAGATTTATTCTTTAGTTTCTCTACTGTTTCTAGAGAATTATTTTCGAGTGAGCTGCCCGCTTCGTTATCAATAATATTGCGCATTAAATGATTTTCGTTGTCGACCGATTGACGTAGCTTTTCCAAAGCGCGCCGCATTTTCTCCAGACTATAAGCTGTTGCAAGTCGTGATAAGACGCGATCTTTGAGACGTTGAATTTCTTCCGGATTATTAATACCTAAAAGTAACGCAATATTGTTGCTCAAAAGAGTTTGTATCAATGAAATTTTAAATTATTAAGTTCGCAATCGTTTTTATTTCCTTATTCATTTTCTATTTGTACAAATAGTCCAAAGGGTTATTATGTACTGTTGAAAAACTATCCCCGGGAGATTTCTCCCTTTTCCCAAATACGGGCTATTCACATATAATATGCGAACAATTAATATGTGAACATATATGTAAGTGAACAGCAGCCAATTTTTGAGAAAAGGGAGAAATCTCCCAGGGAATTTTTATTCATAATTGGGCTGTATATGAAAGGCGTATAATTGGAAAAACAAGTTTTCTCATCAAAGCTCCAATTTATGTATAATCACAGTGAAAATATATCAATATTTTCCAAATTTATTTTTATTTGTGAAAATAAGTTTTAGGGCTTTTAACAATAAAAATATTAAGTTGTATTTAACATTAAACTCGAAATTTGAACTTTTGTTACACAAAGCGCTGTTCAGTTTCAACTGTTATTTACAATTAACTGAAATATTTATAAAAAAATGTAACATTTCTTTTACTTTTTATAAAAAAAATGCTATTCAAAATTTTCTTAGAAAAAAATTTTGCCTCGTAAATGATGATGCAATAATTTCTAATAAACTCACTATTTCAAAAAATCATTATATTGCAAAATTTCAATAAAAAGGGCAAAAAATGTTGCACTTTTTTCTAGAAAACAAAACGCCAATAGAATAAACTTGTTTTAAAGGAGACAGACCTCGATAAAATTTAATCAATTCCAAATTAAAATTGTCAGAAAAAATTATGCTGTCGCTTCGAAAAGTAAACCGAAAATGACGATTGAAGAATATGTGAGCGCGCACAAGCACAAACATCAAACTATCTTCAAATTGCTGCAGCACATCAAGCTTTACAATAAAAAAAAAAATCTGAATTTGATGGGGCAGTTCGATGTGTGGGCATGACGCTTTATTAAGCTAATGCGGCTTATTACGGTTGTCAAATTGTCTCCTTCGACTTCAAGAAGTTGTACTAGATTACTAAAGCACACAACTGCCCGAGTCGAAGGCAAAAATTCGACAACCGTAATAAAACAGAATATATTTTTTACCTTCATGTGCTCCTGTATATTTAATCGTCTCATTGATAATAAAATCTTCGATTGCCTGCAGTTTTTTGTTCATGTTATCCAATTTAGCGGGATCTAATTTACGTTTTTTCTTCTTATTAGTTTCCTCTGTTGACGACTCCTCATCAGCATTTCTTTTTTTCATTTCGTTGCTGCAATTTTTTTTTTAAGTTTTAATAATATTTTTGCTTCAAGTTCAACTCTGATCATTACTTACTCTTTGTTGTCGTTTACATTAGCCAGAGACTTCTTTTTACGATCAAGTCCGAAATATTTTGTCCAATCAATTGATTTTTTACTGCGCATGACATTAAAATCATCAATGACATGTCTTACATTCTCAGCGTTACGTTTTTTCTTTAAGGGAGCGGCAGTACGTTTCTTTTTACGTTTTGCCTCCTCCTGATCAGCTTCATGATCTTCGTGCTCATGATCGTGCTCGTGGCTATGGTCGTGCTCCTCTTCTTCCTCTTCGCTGTCATGATCTTCGTCTGAACCCTCATCCTCTTCACCTTCGTCTTCATGACTTTCATGTGATGCTCCGTGGCTGCTGCGTTTTCCGTGTTTGTGTTCCTTTAAGTTGTGTCCAGCGTGCTGGTGATGATCTTCCTTCTGCTGAACAGTTACTTCTGATCGCTTTGCAGTTTCTTCTATGGTCTTATTTTTAATTAAATTTCCCATTTCTAAGCGCATGTCTGTCGTTGTTGCAGTGTCCGATTCCGGTGCATGTGTAGTGGATGGTTTAGACTGACTGCTGCTAATGGATCGTTTTTTCTTGTCATCTGTACCGCTGCCAAATAGTTCGCTCAACTCTTTTTCTACATTTTCGTCAGTTTTCTCTAAGTTTCCTAAAGAAGGACTGTCGTTGCCTAAGTGAGTTGCTGAACGTTTCGAGACAGGAAAGCGTTTTTTGCGGTCTCCATTATAGGGCAGCCATGGTAGCACTGGATATGAGCGTTTTCTTTGCATTAACATGTAGTAAGGGGGCATGCGCATACGTTTCTTCTGTTCCTCATAGATATCACCCTCTATTTGATTCTCTTGTTGCTGATATTTTTCCCAGAGAGTACGTAAAGCCTCCTTGTAACGATCCTGACGTTCGTGCTCTTGAGCCTTTTCAATTTCACGCAAAAACTGATCGGTTAATTCGGAGTGATCTGGAGCGTCTTGTAATCCACGTTCACGAAACAGAGAAGCCGGAATATCGTCTGAAATTTAAAGAGATAAATATGTGCGGTTAGGTTTTAAAAAAATTTTAACATATTTTTTCCCCATAAACTTTTCAATATTCTCCGGGATGTGAAGGAGTAGCGAAGTATCCAACTGGCAAATGTCCTCTTATAGAAAAATTCCTTTGATTAAATAACTTACCATACATATTACTGCGTTCCCTAAACACGGAGGAACGTTTACGATCATCCTGATACTTTGGAATGATCAGTTTATTATTGTCCTCATCGAATTCATAGCCGCCAAACGGTCCTAATGTCAAACCGCCATGATCTGCAATATAACTTTCTCGTTCCAAATATTTGGCGAGTTGTTTATTTAAACGATTACGTGGTTTTTTCGAGTTGTAAGTGTATGCCGCGTCTGTAAGGGGAAAGGTAGGAGAAGAACAAAAAAAAAAGGAAGTGTTTTTGCTGTTTCTGATGCTTGTGGTCATAATTATTTCATTAAACAACTTGTGGCTTTTTAAAAAAATGCTTTTGCTTTAATCGGACATGCATTTAAAATAATACCAAGCTGGATTAATGGGAAGGAAGGAGGAGTGTGGTGAATGGTTGTGCGGCAGTTATAGTGATAAAGTGAAAAACAAAACTTTAAGCACTACTGTTTTCTTAAAAGCTTTATAATAATATTAAGAGAAATGATGACCCTGGCGAAGATGTCATAAATAGCAAAAAATATATGTATATATTTTTTTCCTGTAAAGGAAAGCGAGCAACATTTTACCTTCTTCCAAATAGTCCTCTGGATCGTTAGAACTACCAAGTGCACCAGCCATAAAGTAAGGCTGCTGACCAGGTGGGGCATTCAAAGGAAATTCTTGGCGATGCAGCTCATCAACGGCGGCTTGTAAAGAAAATGGTGAACGTTGAGCCCAACATGTTGTTGCAAACATCACCAGTAGCTGAAGTGAAAACATGTTATGGCTTTTAGCCTTCAATTTCAATCCCATCGTTCAACAGGTAGAAAGAACTGAATGAAAAGTTAAACGAGACATGAAATGGAATTAAGAAAAACAAAATATAAAATTAATATAATACGAGTATTATACAATTAAGTTGGCTATAGAAAGAATTTTAATCATATAAGGGTTTCTTTTAATCTAAATAATAAAATAGATTTTTAATGCTCAATGAAAGCGGAACAAAACAACAAGAAATGATTTAATAATTTCCTTATTCTCGCCATGCTCTTTTTCTCAACACCTCTTCTCATGGCAGACTAGATTGCTGTGTACCACATTCTTTTAATAGAAAACTTTGCGGTTGCATATTTTTATATTCTTTTTTTATTTTAGGATATATTTCATACAACTAACCATGACGTTATGAAGTCAACTAACCAAGGATTGTATGTACTTTAATTCCTTTTTCTTTGTATTGCGATAAATTCTTTTCGCCATTCATTCCGTCACGTGCCATAAGTGTTTGGAATTTTATTTTCTGTCTTACTCTCAATCTACTTAATAATGATATTAATTTATTAGTTTGACAGGATATGTGTGTATATTTTCTATACACACACACATACTATGTATATATTTATATTTGTATGGATCTGTGCCCATGAATTTTTATTCATCATAAATGTTTTCTTATTCTTCAATAAAAAATCGTTTACTTTTTGATTATTTTTTTTAATGAAATAAATGTCCTTTTGCTACCAAATTAAGAAATTAATGCCGTTTTCTTTTCAAAAAAAAAATTTAACATTTCTTTTACTTTGTATCAAAAAATTGATATTCAAAGTTTTCTTAAAACCAAAATTAAAAAAAAATAAAACACAGTTTGTTGACAGTGTCACCAAAAAGACACCATAGTTGTTAACAAAAATATTGACATGGGTACACTTAACTCCATGCTTCCTTCAGGGTACATTCTATAAAATACTGAAATAAAAATATAAAATTAAACACGAACATTATTCGCATAAAAATTTCGAATCGTTTTGGCTCGAATAATTCACAGCTCTGGATCTGTGATAAATTAATTTTTGTATAATTCATTTAATTAAATGAATTAATCTGTTGCTGTCATTATATAAATTGATGTGAATATATCACACACCCACGCACACTCTCACACACACACACCCACGCACACTCCCACACAAACACACACACATATATATATATTACGTAAAAAGGTGTTAAAATTCTTGGTTATGAGCATGTTCGTGTGTGTCTATAAAGAAAGAGAGTTTAACTTTTGTACAAACCGATTTATCATCAACAGTTGAAAAATACTCAAAATCAATCACACAAACTTTTATAAAAACCACTGTGTTGCTCCTCCTGTATTTCTTTTTTAACTAGGCGAACGTATTTAATTTTACAGCTTGCAATTACATTCTGTCGCATTTCAGCGGTAGTAATGTTGACATGTCGTTTTTTTTAGGTTCAAAAAAGATTTTTTTCTGCCTACAAAATAGTTTTTTGTTCCACAAAGGCTGAGAGAAACTTGATTGTATGAATAGAATAAATTCAAATTAGTGATTTTTATGATTTAACTCTGCATTCTTAACTCAAAAATATGCAGTTCATATACTAGGGACCGTATTCATAAAAAATAATTTGTATTTGAAATGTATTTTAAGACAAATTTTTCATGAAAATTTTCCTTGAAATAGATTTCAAGCCCAAATTATTTTTTTATGAATACGACAATAGTTTTTTAGTTGGAATATTTTAAAAAAATATTATTTTCTGTTGCTTTTCCTTTTCAAAAACTTGGAACACAGCGTTCTCTTCTAGCCGTCGAAGATTGATCGATCTCTGACGGTCGTAAACTCACATAACCGCAAGTGCACTGTACTTGTTTTATGGAATTCTAGTTTTGAAACATAACCAACACTTTGTTTGTTGTTGTTATAATTTTTGAAGCTTGTTAGTATGTAATTGAATTGAAAAATGTAATTACTTTTTATAATTATTTAATAAGGGTATTATTTTTCCAATTACAAGTACAGTATAACTTCGACAGTCCGGACATGCGCCAGTCCGGTCACTCCAATAATTCGGACGCTTCTACATTTCGGAAAATTTTAAATTTTGACCTCTACAATCCGGACACATTGTTTTATGCAAGAACAAAAATTAAAATCCGGTTATTTCCCGTATGTAACTTGCATGTTTCGTTTCATTCTTTTGCAAGCGTGTTTTTATAACGCCATTCCAAGTGCCATGTTTTTAAATAATAAACGCATACATAAAACACTAAACTTAAAGGAAAAGTGTGATATTTTACAAAGTATTGATTAGGGAAAAACTATTAAGCAGGTTGGCGAAAAATTCTATGTTCCTAAATCAAGGATTTACGACATTGAAAAAAATAAGGAGAACAATTTATTGCGAATACATTACATGCTAAACTGCCTCCGTTGGTTATTGGCAAATCTGTTAATCCAAGAGCTTTTAAAGGTTATAAGATTCCAGTGGTATATAAAGAAACTAATAAAGGTTCAAAAAACATTTTTTTCCAGAAGGAAAAGGGTTTCTAACACAGGTTAATAGGCCACTCAAAGCATTATTGATATTAGATAATGCTCCTTCCTTCACATCCCAAAGCGGATGAAATTAATTTTTAGCCAAATTTAAAATTTAAGTTTTCACTACCAAATTGTATGGCAATCTTACAGCCTATGGATCAAAACTTAATACAAAACGTAAAGGTACTTCCCATCCTGTTCGTGAAACGCGTCAAAAATAAAACGAAACTGGACTACATATCAAATAGGGTTTGTGTAACACGTTTTCAATTGTTCGTTGTATGACATTTAAATAATATTTTGAACAATTTGTTATACAATTTTTTTGGAATTTTTTATTTTATATTTTTCCACAGCGAATAATTTATTTTATTCGTCTTGCTTTCAGCTCTTTGACATTTAAAAACGCGATACACAAACCAAAAAAATGTGCCATTTGTTACGTGTTTTGTTTTTGAACTTGACATTCGTGTTGCATGAACCCAAACAGGAAAAACGTTGATATTTTCACTCGTTATTTTAGTCAATTGTGTTCGATGAACAGGGACTTAGATTATTTTAATATTTTCACCTACTATAGTCCGGACAACTCGTTCATCCGACCGACCCTGAAACTATATGTGTCCGGATTTTTTAAGTTGCACTGTAATTGTAATTGATTTTTTTCAATTACAGTTATTGAAAAAATTTTAATTACAAAAATGTAATTGAAAAGGAATAATTACAATTACATGTAATTGCATGTGTAATTAATTACAAAATGTCATTGAGACAGTCCAAGTCTGCTATATATACACACACACAAACACACAGTTCGTGGCGTTTTCTAGACCTCCTCACGACCACTCAAACTTCTCGATTACCTGCAAGTCGGCCAAAAAAATTTTACATATTAATATGTGCAGAGACAAAACCTAAACAATTTTCTATTAATCCGTTTAGCATTATTTTTTGTGTGGCCACTTTTCAAGAAATGATTAGCAAATTTTTGTGAGTGTAAAGAAAAAGTATCTATCAACAGGTTATCGACTAAAACTGCAAAAGAGAGACAAATGGCAAAATAATAAACCACTAAATAGCTTAAATTTCCGACAGCCGAAGTTAGTAAATTCTTAAAAGTGCTCCACCTGCTGCAGCATTTAGCATAAAATATTAATGTATGTGTGTATGTGTGCATGTGTTGATGTGTTTGTTGGATTCTCACAGCTACTCGCAGTGAAAAACTTTTTAAAATTATTTTCTTTTAAGCAACGCACTTCAGTCAGTTCAGTATCTGTGTGCGTTTTTAAACAAAGTTTATATTTTTAGAGTTGAACAGGGCATAAGATGGAACTTGCAAATAAAATAAATAAGTGAAAGGAATACGTATGCACGAGTATGTACATACATCAACAGTCACAGAGAAATCTTACGCTCGACTGCCTTAAATATATAAATTGAAAATGTGCGTTTTTTAATGATTTCTAAAAAACCTAAAATAAAATCGAGTATACATAATATATACGAATATGTACGTTGTAAGCTTTTTTATTTTATTATTTTAACATCTAATAAGTTCTATACTGTACACATACTCATGTACATGTACGTACGCCTAAATAGAAAAGCGGATTTTACTTTGAATGCCGTGACATTTAACCTTTAAAGAAATTTTACCTTTATATAATCGTTACGTATAGAAGCTGAAATTCACAGTTTCAAATAACAAAAGTACTTACTTGATTTTATCTTTTAAATATTATATTTCACTCTTTCTTTTTAACTTTTTTTTTCTTATTGCTATCTATCCGTTTTCCTTAGAATTTATAATTCGTTTTCTTTTTCGTTCCGCGTCGTTGTGTGTTATCCTTTTGGATACTTATTGTCGAATGATTTAAGTAACCGAGATGCTTACGTATTATAAACACTTATATACATCCATCCATCCATCCATTGACTTTAAAGTTAAGGACACTTGTCGCAACAGCCCAAACGTTCGTATGCTCCGCAAGTGTGTTTGTTGTGTGTATTCAAGTGAATACGTAAAAATTCCTCAACATGAATGAATTGTGCCTTTTGTTGTTGTTTTTTTTTTATATGACACAAAACAAATTTATCCGTGTATTTGTTTTTGTTTTCTTCGTATTCCTTTATAATTTGCATGAAGAATATAGTTTGTTTTTTTTCGTAGGATAGGCTCTTATCCGAAATCGATATGCGTGCGCATGTGTTACGCAAAAGCTAATAAAAGGTTGCCAAAGCTACAGGCCAACTGTGGTGCATAGCTTCGCTTGCTTGACATAACTGGGGTAGTGGGCTTTTTTGGAGAAATTTATTAAAGCCACTATTAGATTTCCTACACATGCATACAAAAGCATGTATGTATGTGCATACTAGGCACTGGCACCACTCACGTGATTAGCGTGAATCGTGCGTAATCACATGTGATTACGATTAGTATTTCGTTACAATCATGTGGGCGTGCATGAACGTGAGCAAAAAAAATTGAGCGTGCACGAGTAAATTTTTTTCGTGATTGGTTCATGTTTTTATTTAGCTTTATTGTAATTTTTTTCATATAACTTGTTATTTCAATTATTTAATAGTTTCTTTTTTCGTAAGTATTTCGTGAGCATACGTTTTTGTGATTCTTACTAACTTTTTTCCACTCAAGTGAGCGTGCATGAACATGTCCCAAAAATGTATAAGGTTGCGCATGAGTTAAATTTTTTTTTCGTGAGCTCGAATGAAAAGTCACTCACGATCCCATCTTTAGCACAAACAAACATTAGGAATCATTTCCAAAAGGTAATTTTTTCGTTCTTAGACATCGAAAATTAAACAATTACACATACAAGATGGGCCAAAAAAAATCACCCTATAGGAAGATGCTCTTATTTTTGCAAATGGCGGCCAATGTCAAATCTATTTTGACATTTGTGAACTAGACAGATGTAAAATACAAGTGAACAAGCCATGGAGTGATACACTCCCCAAGAACGCAGAATATTTGTATCTATTGTTTCGCATAACAATTCGTCTGTGGTGTTGGCGCAGCGCGAATTCCGTCGCCGATTCCCCGGTTGTCCGGCTATCGCTTCTGGGGCACCGAAAATCCACGAGTGATGCACGAGGAACCATTACACCCGCTCAAAGTGACTGCATGGTGTGCTGTTCATGCTGGAGGAGTCATCGGGCCATTGACCTGTTACTTTACGCTCTCAATTTGTGTTCTCACTTACTGTAACTTGTGTAAACGAACATAATTTAGTAAAATGCAGTAAAGATCACTAAAAATTATTTAAAAAATTTTGGGTACTCGAACACACTTATTGTTTTCCATTATTAATGAGAGGCTCTCTTTATCTATATTATTAATAGGCAAACACGATTTTATATCCGTTTCACTAAACCGATTTTGGAAAGATTTATATGCTTTTTAACAGGTTTTTACATAGATAATTATGAAATTTATATTAATCGAGATTGCCTCGATATCTTTTTTCAAAGATTTAAAAACTTTTGTTTGTTGAGGGTTTTTAGCTAGTAAAAAAAGGTTGTAAAGAAAATAAAATAGATTCATATCGAATATAATAATTTGTTTGTTGGGATTTTTGAATAAGTTTCAAAGCATACTATGCTTATACTATTGTAATTTTTATAACTCTTATTGAGTTTTTAAAGGTTTTTGTATAAGTAAAGAGGTTTGAAACATTTAAAAATTAGGATTAAGGTCTACTGATGATTTGGCTTAAGCACCAATGAAATGCATGTATATAGACTAGCTAAAAACCCTCAACAAACAAAAGTTTTTAAGTTTTTACATAGATGTGCACAGTTTTATGTTTATTTAAATCGGTTCAATACTTAGGGAGCTATAAGTGTTTAAAGTTGCTACTAACACATGCACACTTTTTACAAATGCAACTTGAAAAAAAAAAGTGCGCATGTGTGTTTGTTCAATTCGCTTTTGCATCTAAATAAGACAGACAGAGTTTTGATTTGTTTATTATGTTTTGTTTAATATTATTTTTATAGAATACGGTCGATTGAGTCGGTCGCTGGATACTCTATTAATTAAATATAGGTACATCCGATGATGTCGCTTAAAAATACTTGTGTTTTTATTTTTATACTTTTAAAATACTTTTTTTTTGATAGCTTTAGGAGTAGAAGAAAGATATTTTTTTACCTATCTCTGGTTCCGTGCCTGTCGTGCATGATCACTTAGCGGTGGTGTTCATATATAAATTGCCGCCAAAAATAAAAAATCTAGCAAATGCGATAGTTTAATATCATAATATTTATTATACACATATTTTTATTGACTATAAATATAAAAAAATAAGAAATGTTCTTTTTAATTACTTATACACCCATACATAGGTACATCCATAAATAATTGATCAAATTTTTATTAAACCAAAATAACTTCGGTCACTTTTGTCGCTTAAAAATGTCATGCGATTCGAATGGAAGTCCCGAATATGTATTTGTTCATTCTGCCGCAGATAAATTAGACCGCTCGTGTGACAGGTATTGATGAGTGCAACATTACTCGAGTGGCTGTTGTGCAAACATTGTAAAAATTGTTTTTCGCCATGGAAGATAGTGAAACCATTTTTCGGGAAACTGTTGTTGTAGCAAATTTGCGCATAAACATAGTAAAGACCGGGTTCGTGTACTGTAATTATGCCATGTTCGACATGGAAATAATTGTCAACTTCCATTTCGTTTGTCAAACTCGGTTTTCCAATGTAAACATCACCATTGTGGTCTAAACGATAAAATCGTGCAGAAAATACATGATATCGAAAATTAAATAAATTAACTTACTGGCTATTTGCAGTCTATGTTTGTGGTAGGGGATGGTGTGGCTTATATGAAAATGTGCTGCCGGCTTAACTTCGATTGGGATAGAGGTTACCGCAGCAACGCTTTTAGCTGAAATTAAAGAATCACCTGAAAATTCAATAAAATATACAAAAGGATTATTGGGCTTTTGAGGGAACATGAGGGTTGAGGAGGAAACGTCTAGGACATGTTCATTTGAATTCTTCAGGAGCTGAAATTATCTACTCACCACTTCTTGCTACTGGATACTTGCGTCGGCGTGAAAGGTGCATTCTTAGAGGACTGCGACGTCTTTCATAACTTTCAGTAGCAACTATAGGTTTAGAGTGGCTGGCTTTAAAAGCCCTAAAAGAAACAAAATATTACTCTACTTGATTATATGAAAATTTTCGAAATACCTTAAAATATTTGTTCGTTCATTGTGAGACTTTTCATCAAAATTTTCGTTCTCCCTATTTAATGATACAACTGATCTTGTTTTTCTTTCACTGCAATTCAAATTTTCAATGAATTCTATGCCGTTTATTTTATCTACATGCATACGATTTATTTACCTATCATGATTTTTTCTTTTGGAGTCGTTGTATTTTTCAAAATCATCATATAAATTATCGTCTGCCAGAGAATCAACACTATCGGTTTCTTCTTCATCTTCTTCAGTTTCTTGATAATGTCGGAATTTATTCATAAGCTCTTCATAATCTTCGTAATCATCATCATCATCTTCTTCTTCTTCGTCTTCATCATCATCGCCACTGATGTTTTCATGGTCATTATCATCGTCATCTGCATCGGGAAGTACATCATCAATTAGAGCGTTGTTATTCTATTGAGCAAAATAAATAAAATATAATAAAACGCTTTAAAAAACAGACAAACATTTTAAGATCAATTAAGATTTATACACATGGATCGTATCACATTTAATACTCGTAATATAAAAATTATAAATGCTTTCTGAGTGCAATCGTACATTTTAATAAAAATACAATATCATCATAAGTAGACAATATAATTTATTTAACCAATTAGAAATTGATTTTTATCACTATTTAAAATGGAAAAAAATGAGCATTTGTTGTACCCAAATTCCATTAGAATTGCTGAATTTTTTTTTGACATACATACACGCACATCTATGTATTTTGTGTGTACTCGCACATGTATTTATTACATTTTGCAATGAAAATAAATGAAGCCATGTTTGTAGAAAAAATTTGTTTTTTTAAGTCTTATTCAATCAGCAGTTAAATATTTTCGTTTTATTAAATTTTAATTTAAAATTTAATTAAATTAATTTTTTTTTAATAAAGACCAATACAACCTGAGAAGCCTTTGTGGCTTGTCTGCAGAAGCGCCCAGGGTTTAGGCGGGAATCGAACCTGCGATCTCCAGACTAATACTCTATTACATTATCTACTCGTCTAAGGGGCTCTTCTATTCAAATCTCTTGCCCAAAATATGGTGCAATTATTATTAACTGGGGTCAAATTACGGCTTTCGATATCGAACGAAATCCCCTACAAAATTTTTTGAATTTGTATGGAAATTTATTTATTTATTTAATTGTTTCAGTCTATGGACAAAAAACCCCTTACAGACAATGAGTTACAAAAACCTTACAAAACTAATGGTAATAAATATTAAATATAAAATAAATATGGATTAAAGAAACAAAAAACAACAATATACATATGTTCTTACATACAAAATAAAAAAAATTACCAGAAAAATAATTATATTATTACAATAGATAGCAAAAGTTTGAACTTAGTTTTATCAATGCTGAATTCAATAAACGATTTATGCTGTTTCTGCAAATTAAAATTGATTTCATTGAGCTGAACGAAGGAACGTGTTAGTGTGCCATTACGCGCATAGTTAGTTCGATGAAAAGGTACATCAAAAAGCTTAGCCAACCTAAGATTCCTAGGTGGAATATAAAATGGTACAATGTTAAGGAAGTCAGGGCAATCAATGCAACCGTTGATAATATCGTAAACCACTAGGGCTGGTTGTAATTTTCTACACGATTCTAAAGTGCGGATCCCTATAAACAGACATTTAGACTCGTAAGGAGCGGAGAATAAATATGTAAGCGAGCGTGTAGCAAATTTAATAAACATGAGCTGAAGTCTCTCAATACGTGAGATATGAATAGCAAAATGAGGATTCCAATCACAGCATCATATTCTAACTTAGACCGTACGAAGGAGGTATAAATATACTTCAGTGTATAAGGGTTAGCGAATTCGGAACAACTCTTCAAAAATCCAAGCATTTTATAAGTTTTAGGAAGAAGATACTCAACATGGGCCACAAATGATAGAGAACTATCAAACACTACCCCTTAGTCAAGCTTCGAATCCGAACACCGTGGGATTCCGTGACCTATGAAAGGAAACATGCACACATTTACTAATATTTAATAGCAAACAATTATGACTGCACCAATCATTTAAATTATTGAGCTCATTTTGCATCATATGTGCATCATTAATCGAATCTAATTTCATAAAAAGTTTTAAGTCGTCAGCATATAAAATATATTTCGACTTGGAAAAACAACACCCAATATCATTAATAAATAAATTAAACAATAATGGACCAAGTATCGAATGCCGTCATTTGCCCCCAGGAGTAGTACAAAAAATGTTATATTGTTTGCTGGCAGTTTGCGGAAGTTTTCTTACTGACTGTCAAAACAACAATGTAAAAGTTATTTTTTTTTTAAATCTGTAACTAAACTCCCAGTAAACAATATACATATCGCTCCTTTATTGCAACGTAGTCATATCTAAAAAAACTCTCCTTCCTCAGAAAACGATTTTAAAGTTTTTAATTTACGAACACATACATAAATGGAAAAATAAAAATGTATTCTCCCCTCAAGAGGTGAGTAAACAAGATATTTGTATGAATTTTTTGCACAAGATGAAGGACAATACGACGAATAAGTCTGCATTCTGAACTCAAAAATCACGTTTTTTGAGATATGACTGACTACATACGTTACAATAAAGGAGCGACTTTGCTCTTTTCTTTATTAGTTTTAAAAACGATTCACACGATGAATTTTATGACGTCTATTTTTCTTAATTCCCTTTCGAAGTTGCTACCAAAAATTCTTTACATTCATACGATGGTTTTTTTTAATGTCTAAAAATCATGGCTAGAAATCGTGTAATTTTTTTCTAGCCCCCCCTCTACACCGTTCGCTAACAAACCTAAAAAGACGTCGAAAACTGGACGTTATAAAATTCAACGTGTGAATCGAGTGTTAGAAATTTTTCTGATAAATTAAAATTATTTTTATTAATAAAGTATTATTGTAACAATTTATTCATCAGACTAGCAGAACGGATCACGTTTGCGTGAGTTTTGGTGTTGCAACTTTTTTCCACTCACGTGACCGTGCATGAATGTGAGCGAAAAATATAAGGTCGTGCATGAGTAGAATTTATTATCGTGAGCCTGTATGAGCGCTGAGTGAAAAGTCACTAACGTTACCATCTCCCATATTTACAAAATATCCAAGTTTTTGTTTGTTCAATTTGTGTTTATTATTTTATTAAAATTTTTAATAAGTTCTTTTAAAATTGCATTATCTTCTATATGGCTCTTTGATGCTACGTTAGATCAGCAGCAAGATCTAATATCACCATATTTAGTTAAGTTGCACCGAAAACAAGTTTCACCGTTTTGTGCAGCTCTTTAATTTAATTTTTGTTTACAATATTTTTTTAAAAAAATCCTTTTTTTGTTGTATTGTTGTAGTTGTAGCCCTAATAATGCCACCTGTTTATTTCATCATGGTACAAATATGGAAAAAGAAAAAAATTTAAAAACAGTGTTACTGTCCGGTTATGGGGAACTAAAATGCCCAAAGGGTGGGAAAAGGAGAGTCCGCGTCCTGTTATGGGAGGGTTGTCTGCTCAAGAGCGAAAAAATTGTTAAATCCCTAAGGATTTTTTTGGGACCAAAAAAATTGTCCGTTCATGGAAAATATACGTTTAAAGGAGGTGTCCGTTAGGAGAGGGTACACTCTTGTTTACTCACCTCTTGAGGTTATTTATTTTTGTATTGATGTGTGTGTAAATTAAAAACTTTAAACTCGTTTTTTGACGAACGAGTTTTTTTGAGATATGACTACGTTGCAATAAAGGAGCGATTTTTTTATTTAAGGCCTCATTAGTTTTGACTTTTCGTTGCCGTTCTGTGCCGTTCGTTTCTGTAGAAAATATTTTTTAATTACTTGTT
Organism: Gymnocheta viridis; assembly: GCA_956483585.1. Lineage (NCBI taxonomy): Eukaryota > Metazoa > Arthropoda > Insecta > Diptera > Tachinidae > Gymnocheta > Gymnocheta viridis. Next base: position 88,485,289 of record OY101443.1, on the reverse strand, counting down.
CTGTGTCCGAACTTTCGGATGTGGACGATATAATTATATGAATAAATTTTGTAAATGTTTTCAAAATATTTTTTACTTGACAAAAATATATAAATCTTTAATAATTTGAATTAAAACAATATATATTCTCACTTTTAATACAAAATTTGTAATATTTCACACCACAAAAAACTAATAAAAACAAACTCTTGGCTGTCACTTTACGTTGTATTCTATTTTCAGCAGAATAGTCCGCAACAAAATAGAACGGAAAAGTAACAACAGACGAAATATACAGTTTTTCAATTGAACAGAAACGAAACAGCTGATTTATAACAGAACAGAACGTACAAACAAAAATTTAAAGTATATTTTGCAATCGACCCCACTGTGCGATGCATTTCGGAAATATTGTTGCTCGCAATCGCTACAAATCAAACATTTTATGTGTAATTGCAAACGATAAGCATTTGTTGCGGGTATTTATACATAACCGCCACAATTTCCGTCATAACGATGCAAGTGCAACACGTGAACGCTCTGATAAGGGCTCAAGAGGAAAGAATCTAACAAATATTCGGTATTTATAATTTATGCGTTTTTAATGAACATTTACAAGCATCATCAGCAGCAACAACTAAAAATATACTTACATACATAAATTATTTTAATAATCACAACAATAGTACATTGTACACTTAATTAAAACAAACAATTTAATTTAATTGGGTGAATTGGAATTTATAAAAGCGCTTTGCTCGTCTACGGCAAACAAACATATGCAAACTTGCAAACTTTCCTTGACAAAGAGTAAAATGAGGAAAAACCATTAAGAAAAAAATAGCTTGTGGATTATATTTTCTTAAAGCTCATAGTGGCGCCGTGCCGCCCATGCCAATTTTAAGCTAATTAAATGACCACACCGAATCGGAACTCAATTCAAATTGTATTCAAAATGTATTCGAAAATACACACTTGTAGTTGCTGCAGCGCCAGCAACACACATTTCTTATGATTTCATTTGGCTTTTTTTTATAACATCTGTTATATGTACATACATATCGCTCATTTGCAGCAACAACGAAATAACTTAAAAAAGTTGAGTTTTTAGTTAACAATGCAGAATTAATCACCACAATGATCTTAATATTTTGTACAAATTTCATTCAAATATCTTGGACGAAGAATATTTAATAATTAATATTTGTACGTGATTAGTTGAACTGTTTTTGGTTTTGGAATAGAAGCAATTTTCTTATTCTAATTTGTTAAATATTAGTTGATATTCCTAGTCAGTAGTATCCTTCCTCAAAATTGGTAAAATCGGACAAAGAAGGATGATGAAATAGAGTAGCGACCTCGAAATCAATATTGATCCGAATATTGATCAAAAATATCTTAAAATTAAAAAAAAAGAAATGGATAAAGTCAGATATGAATTTGAGCCAAACAGTTCCCTTTTGTATTAAAAGAATATTTTTTTTATTTTTCCATTATGTTGTAAGTAACAGCCTGTTCATCAAACAGAATTAACTAAAACAACGAGTAAAAATATCAAACGTTTTTCCCGTTTGGGTTCATGTAACACGAATGTCAAGTTCATAAACAAAACACGTAACAACTGGCACATTTTTTGTCTGTTTATCGCATTTTTAAATGTCAAACAGATGAAAGCAAAACGAATAGAATATTTTATTCGCTGTGGAAAAATATAATTAGATAAACTAAACAAAAATTCAAAAAAATATATAAACAAAATAGTTCAAAATGTTAATTTAAATGTCACAGCGAATAATTGAAAACGTATTACACAAACCCTATTCGTTACGTAGTCGTTAACGTGTCGCCCAGTTTCGTTTTATTTTTGACGTGTTCGATGAAAAACCTAGTAAACCTAGTTTTTTTGAGTTATGACGTTGTTGCATAAAATTAGCAATATATATATATATATCTATTTTTAATTTAATGTATCTATTAATACTTTGTACAATTATTACAAATTATTTAATTTCTCGAGTGCACATGTGAATATTATTTGACATGACCACTTACCTCTTCTTCCTTTTCCAAATCATTCAAGTCGTCCAAATATGTAAGACCCAAACGCTTTTGCATGCTCTCGATCACTCTATTTAAGCTTTGAACTTCTGTTTGCAAATTGGAAATGCGCATTGCATTCCATATCTAAAGATAAAAGAAAACAATATTAATTTATTATTACAAGAAAATTAATAAACATTGTTAAAGGAAATAAAAATTGCACATAAAGAATGCTGTGGGAAAAATAAACAAAATGATTTTCTTGCCTTAACGTAGCAATTTTCTTTGCCAGCGATTGTCAAATTCCATACTGAAAAGAAGCAGCAATTTTTAGTGTGTATTTTTACATATGAAATTTGACAAAAGCGGCCAGAAAAATTTGCTACGTGGAGACGTGCGGCTATTGATGTTTACAGCCTGTTTTTAAAAAATGAAAACGATATTGTGAGTGAGAATTAATACAGAAAAAATTTGTTTATATTAAAAAAAAGATAATTTATTTTGGCAGAAGCTTAAGTTCTTTAAAACATTAACAATTAAATTAATTTTTAAGAATCAAGCTCAAGTTATAGGTCAAGAGCAGATTATAATCGTAGCAAAGTTCAAGTTGGATAAGAATAGGTTTTTGCATATTTTTGTCATGAAAGCTTGTTTGCTTTGTTTTCATTTTAACAAAATTCCTGTGACAATAAAATTTATAAAATTTTTAATATAAGAAGAAAAAACAAGTTGATACAAATTTATGATTGCGTTTTCGGAGCAATCTCAGTGAAAATTGCTAAAACTTCTATTAGTTGCGGTAAACAAGGTTGTACTGTACTTAGTTATCGTACAGGAAAATCAGTATGGAAATCTCCTAAATGTTAATTTTACCCCTAAATTTGCCATAACTAAAATGAAGATATGTAGGTGTCTTGAGAACGTCCAGTTAGAACTATATATGTCCCTCAGCTATATGCATACATAACGGGCCCTATTTACGTTTATATCGTAAGCGACAGAAGCAAAATTTTTGCAGGATAGCGTTTTTATTATCTTGTTCTTAAGCAGAGTGAACAATAAAATGCACTCCGGCTTTTCTCCATAACGGTACTAATGCATATTCTATAAATTTGTAGGACGTCCTTATGACCTATTTTTAAGAAGAAAAAAACAGAATTTCGATAAATTATCACTAAAGATACAATCGTAAGTAGAGCTCCATATTTCATGTGTTAAATAACAATGCAATTTAATTGATCATTTAGCTGTTCTCCTTTAGAACAATTCAGCATAATTTTTTTTAATATTTAAGACCAAATAAAAAAATATACATTCCAAGCTTTGAATTAAAAAAAAATTAAATAAATAACACTAACAGCCTGTTCATGGAACGCGTCAAAAATAAAACGAAACTGGGCGACACGTTAACGAGTACGTAACAAATAGGGTTTGTGTAATACGTTTTCAATTATTCGTTGCGACATTTAAATTAACATTTTGAACTATTTTGTTTATATATTTTTTGAATTTTTGTTTAGTTTATCTAATTATATTTTTCCACAGCGAATAAAATATTCTATTCGTTTTGCTTTCAGCTGTTTGACATTTAAAAATGCGATAAACAGACAAAAAATGTGCCAGTTGTTACGTGTTTTGTTTATGAACTTGACATTCGTGTTGCATGAACCCACGTTCTTTAAGTTAATTGTGTTCGATGAACAGGCTGTAACACCAGAAGAACTAACAATGCATCACTTGCTCTTCTAGTAAAAGTGTCGTGTTTTTTCTACCCCCTCATTCACAACGTACCAGAAAAAACATACCCAGCAAATACACAAGTTTGATCTTCATTTGAGAACGATATGAAATCAACTGATAAACGTTGGAAAATGTTTTCTATGTAATTTGAGGAAGATAGCATTTTCGATAAAGGTGTGACTTTATTCTGAAATTGAGATATGGAGTTATTCTCAAACTTGCTCTCAAACGTTGTTTTCTCAAACGTTTTTCAAACTTGGATTATAAATAAGTGTGGAAATTAAGTGAAGTTAATTTATTTCCTTGTACTCGTAGTTTCTATTTTGTATACATTTAAGTTGTAAAACTTTAAAATAATTTAATTTTTAAAATCTTTTAAAAAAGATATCGAGGCAATCTCGATTAATATAAATTTAATAATAATTTAATTCCGATACTCTAGAACGACCTGATCCGCAATACAAATTTTTAATAATTTTTCATATATTTGAGAAAAGTGTTTGTGGGTTACTTTAAAAAACTTTATTATATTTTATTTTGGGAGTATTGAAAATCTTTAATAAAGATTTTGAATTCACAATTTAATTATAATTATTATTTTTTTTAGTACTTTTTATTTGAGAAATTATTAAGTCGAATGCAGTATGACTGCAATAATTTGAGAATAACACTTAATATCAAATTAGGAAAGTGTCATTCGTCAAACAATTATTCTCAAATGAACATCAATTTGAATTCAAGTTTGAAACCAACACCTCATAATTTAAACATTCGGTAAATTCCTAAACTGAGAACTTTGGTCGATATTCAGCATTATTTTTACGTAAATAATCGAACCACTTTTACAGGGTGTCTGCCGGGAATGTATACTACTTTGTTTGTTTATAATTTTCTATTAAACGAATGAGAATGGATCTTATATTGATAAATATATTATTTAATGTCGGCAATTATGTATGGAATATAATATCAGATAAATGTCCGCCTCCGTTAGCCTCACAAATGCGATCCCTTTTGAGCACATTTTTCAATACATTCTCACACATTTCACGAGGAATTTCATTAATTTCATCACGAATATTTTGTTTGAGTTGCTCAAGCGTTTCTAGTTTGTTTGCATGAAACTTTCTTTTCAGATATACCTACAAAAAGAAATCCGGGGCAGTCAAATCAGGCGACCGTGGAGGCCCAATCAACATCACCATTTCTTGAAATAACTTGTTGTGGAAAGAGATATCGCAGTAATTCCATTGTAATCCTGGCTGTATTCGATGTGGCACAGTCTTGTTGATGCCACATATTAATCAAGCCCAAAGCATGCAGTTGTGGCGCTAAAAAGTTTTCAATCATATCACGATATCGCTCCCCATTCTTAGTTATCGTTACGCCGTTTTCACTTTCAAAGAAGTGAGGTCCAATGATTCCTCCTGACCAAATTGCACACCAGACTGTCACTTTTAATGGATGCAAAGATGACTGATGAATAATTTGAGGGTTTTCCATTGCCCAGAACCGACTTTTCTGTTTATTCACACATCCACTCAAATAAAAATGTGCCTCGTCTCTCATTGTGATTTTTTCTTGAAAATCGAGGTTGTCATGGGCGAGCTGTGACATCCTTTTGTCAAATGTACGGCAGCGTAAATGGTCTTGTGGAAGAAGCTCTTGTTCCAACTGAATCTTAAATGAAAACAAATACAAATCCTTGTGCAAAATTGTGGCCAAAGTTGTTCTTTAAAGCCAAGCTCCTGGGCATGGTGTCGAATTAAGGTCGATGGATTGCTTTGAACACTTTCTTGATCAGCAGTAATGTTTTCAGCCGATCTTGCAGTACGTTGTGGTCCATGCATGGGCCTATCACCTACAGACCCTCTTTCTTCGAAATTATTCACTACACGATAAATAGTGCGTTTTGTTGGCACATTGTTTCTCCCAAAAATTTCACGTGACTTTCTCATCGTCACAGTAATCGATGATTGATTTTGATAAAATGTTTTAACGATTAAAACACGTTGGTTTATCGAATATTTCTCTATAATAAATTTGCCATGTGTCTACTTCACGACTGCCAAATATGAACTGTCAAGATTAATGTTTACCAAAATGGCGGCAAAACAAAGTAGTATACCTTCCCGGCGGACACCCTGTATTAAATTGTAATGAAAGAGTATTTTATTAAATTAGCCTTGGGTTCGTGTTTTATTTAATTTTTTTATTTTTAGTTGCTTCACGTGTAGCTAATTCAGCTTATGTTACCGCCACCGTCGCCTGAAATATCCAAATATTTTAGAGAACTGCGTTTTTTTGACGGCACTTTGGAGTTTGTTTAAAAAAGTCCCGGGATATCCGGAAACTTAATTTAATTTTTTTTAATCAAAATCTTCGCAATTTGTGGAACTGGTATCCTTAAATACATCGAGATATTTGAGATATGACCGATTAAGTTGCATTAAAAAACGATGTGTATGTAGAATGTCCTGTTTAATTTTTTTCTCAACTGAATGTTTTATTTATTAACGTTTTTTTAAGTAACTTTGAATTTTGCAAAATTAAAATTCCATCCGTTTTAAAATGCAAAAATATGCACTCACAAATCTTAAAAAGAAGTACATTTCTACAACGTTTGCAAATAAATAATTCGAAATAATAAATAATTCTGAAAGAAGCCTGCATCTGCATATAAACTGATGAAACAGTAGCACTTTGAGAGATATTTGTACATAAAATGTTATGACAACATATAACGAAATCTTTATTGTCGTCACCCGCTTAAGTTTTGATCCTATTCAAATATTTCTCAAAGAAATTTATTGTATTTATATTTGAATCGCATTGAGTAGAAGATTTTAATAGTGCAGAATTATTCATTAAATAATTTTTCACCCGGTTGTAAAAACTTCTTGATAAGTGAATATATGTACAGTGGGCGACAACAAGCCAAAAAAATGAAAAAACAATACAAAATGTATGATATTTTATCGTTTGAAAAATTATTTTTGGAAGTTTTTTTACATAATAACATTTTTGTTTAGAAAAAGAATCACGATTTGTGAAGTTTTAAAAATCGAAATAAACGATTTTAATGCCGCGTTGGTGCAAAAAGACAAACACAATCTGCGAAACCTTTCTGGCTTGTCTGCAGAACCGGCAGGAATCGAACCTACGTCCCGCAGTCTAGTACATTAACCACTAGTCGAATGGTAAAAATGTTAAATTTGCTAACTTAGGAGTTACACGATCAAGTTTTGTCTATCAAGTTTCAATATACTCACACTTTTTTACTAATACATTCATACGTTAAAAACTTGATACGAACTTGCTTTTGAAATTCTCTTTCCATCGAGTATTTCAATTTACTGTCAAGAAAACATTTTTTGGTTTCTTTTTTACAAATATTCTGCAGCAATTCAAAACTACAAATTAAAATTAATTAATCAAATATTTTTGTGAATAAAATGAATAAGTAGTGTAGCAATGTTGTGCGATGTATAGAGCAACCATTTGAAACTGTTTTCTTGACGATGACATCTAGAAAAATTAAATTAAATTGCTTTAAAATTGCGTGCAGCCTACGTCACAGCTATCAATTTAATTGAATTTGGATAACTAGTATATGTGGAGAAATTGAAAGAAAAACTTGAGCGTGTGGCTGCAGGGTAAATGACTTAAGTATCAAAAGAAAAAGTACTTTAAAAGAGTTAAGTTGACATCACTGCCGGAAGTGTAGGTAACTTAAAGTACATACATATCAAATGGCAACTCTCCTTTTGTCTCTCTCATACACACACACATGCACACACACTAAATTAATTATAAGCCTTACTTACCGTTACACCCAGCAATGCTGCTGTTAAAATAACTGTAATCACACTTGCGGTAATTGCAAGGAAATAACAACTTCGATGTTGTCGTGATGATGCTGTTGCACTTGAATGTGTTGTCACATAGTTTTCAACACTTGTGGGTGTTATGAATGGTTTAAGTGTCTCGGCCGTCATGCTTTTTGTCTTGATTTAAAATAAATTAAATCTTAACTTTTATTTTTGTTTGTTGATTTTTTATTTCTTCTTTTAATTGAAGACTATTCTACAGATATCATTATGCAAATTGTATTTATTTTGCTGTTTTTTTAATTTAATATTATTTTGTTGATAGTTATAATTGAGTTATTCCTTTTTCCTTGTTGTGTTTTCCGTTGTTGTTTATCAATTTTCATATAATGGATACTATTCAGAAAACATTTCTGTGCTTAATCTTTTTTTTAATGTTTTATTTATTTCTCATAAAAGGGACACATCGATATGCATTTCATTTGTTCTGCAAAAAAAATAATGTGGGATGAGATAAAATATGAATGTGTTTAATGTGTTTATAGCACAAGAGCAGAGAGGCGATCTAATGAAATCAACAAAATTGTTTATTACAAAAACAAGTTGTATTTTTTGGTTTTTCGATTTTCTTTTTCACATTCTTATCACTCAAATTGCAATAACACGTACGGAAATGCGAATGTTGGTGTGTATTCTTTAATTTAAATTTAAAATTTTATTAATTAAAACTTGCAGGAACTTTCGTCTCTATCACTATCACTTGAAAGCACTCTCAGAAGAAAAATACTTTAATAATTAAAGTAAAAAGAAAAACAAAATACAATATTCTTTAAATTATGAATTCCTCTTAACGATCGCTTATGTATCACAAAACATATTAATTATAACACACACGCTACATATAATTATGTATGTGTGATGGATCTTGTTCTTCATCTGCGTCCGCGATAATGTGACAGACTGGTGGTTGGTTGGCCGGTTGGTATGAAATTTATGTGGATTTAATAGGTAGAATGTTTATTGTAGTTCAAAGATAGATGATGTCCGTTCATTCTTATGGCCCGCACGCGACTGAAGTGAATTTCCTTTTGTTGTCACTATATTGTTGCTCAATGAGACGACAAGCGTTTCCACTGTTGTCGTCGCCGCTGTTTATTTTTATTATATTTTTTTTTATTCTCGCATTAGCACAAGTCAGTAGTTTCGTTGTGTTGGAAGTATTAGGTCTTGTGGCATTTAGCCCTTACCAGAAACTTTGTTTTAAAATTAAAACACAGAGGCAAACTTACTATGTACTGTATACATACATATGTATGTATGTACGATTAAGTCTACATAGATCTAAAGAATACCCTACAGCCAACGCAGGAACAACCATAATATATACAGTACTGTGTAAAATAAAAGCAACCAAAATAGAAACAGCATAATACCTGTTTCGATTTAAGGACCCTGTCGAAAATATCATAACACTTATCGCTCATTTTCTGCAAAAAAGTCATAACTCAAAAAACGTGATATTTAAGGTATGAATGCAGAATTATTCTCCGCATCGTTCTTCATCTTGTATAAAAAATTCATACAAATATCTAGTTTAGTCACCTCTTGAGGTGATAATACTTTTTAATTTTTCCATTGATGTGTAAGTAAATAAAAAACTTTAAGCTCGTTTTCTGAAGAATGAGTTTTTTTTTGGGTTATGACGTTGTTGTCGTATGGTCTGATATTCCAAAACAAAACTATTCAATACAAGTTAATTTTTTTCTAAATGAATTTTAATTGTTTGGAAACACGATGTGTTTTATAAACTCAAAATTTCAATGTGTAGACACGAATGAAAGTTTAAAAGAGAATTATAGAGAAATTTCAGAAAGAAAACTTTCATAATCTAGAGTAAATAAATTGTACAAATAAGTCAACCGTTGAGCATCCTCTACTTTTATTGCTAATGTTCTGCACAGTACTGTATGTACACATATCTATCTACGCATAAATGCTCACCACACTACAGTTCGTTAAAGAATTGTTTGTAAAATGAGAAATATATTTGCACTTTTCCATTGCAACAGATTTATGTATGGAAAACATATCGCACTTGATCAACAAGAGGGTATTAACTCGAAATTTTAATTTTTTCACTTTTCTCCAAAACTTGCATTCTAATATTCATATTTAGCTGCTGTAAAAATTTCACATTGTTTTGTCTATGTTTCGCTAATGAAACGGATGATTTAAAATCTATTTTTCATATACCTTTGATGTAAAATCAAAAAGTATTTTGCTTCTGTTGAAAATTTTAAAATTTTGAGTTAATACCCTCTTGTTGATCAAGTGCGATATACATTTTATGCTCAGGTCGATCGTTTGGATTGCGAAAACCGCAGTTAAAATGTACAATACTTTATTTATTACATATGTACATATGGAGGCCTCAGAGCTGAAGTGAATTAAGTAAAAAATAAGAAAAATTTCAAAACTAGTGCGAAATTCTCCGCAAAGTTTAACTCTATATAGTTTTGTAACGGACTAAGTAAAAAAGTGTGTCGTTCCTAAGGTAACGGTAAAAACCCCAAGCCTGTCATATTTTCTAGCACACATTTTTCTCAAATTATAGTGGAGAAATTTTATAATTATTAAATTTAAATAATGACTACGCTTGAAGAAACTAGTTTATCTGGAACTAATCAATAGACTAAACGTTTAACTTCTGACAGCAAAAGCCGAAACACAGCTGATCTGAGCCAACAAAAACTTAGCGAAGAGCAAGAAGCACAAGAACAATTACAAAATTTGTTGAAGAAAATCTATGAAAAAGAAAAACACCATCAGGATGACAACGATGTTAGCTTGGAACCAAGTTTTAGTAAATTTCAATTGCGTTATTTTATAAAATGCCGCAATCGTTATAATGACAGCAAAAAATTGTACGAACATCATACAAATGATTGGATTATGAACACGAATATTATATGAAATGTAAATTCTGAGGTACATATTTATGTGTGTATGGATGTGTTTAAAAATATTTTATATTTTCTTTTTATGTGAAGTTTCGATAATTGCAAATATGGGAGAGAATAAATAAATAAAATGTTATGGAAATTATTTTAAAAAAAATAAGTCAATGGCTCTCATAATACATTTTTTAATGGCAGTTCATTTACTGAAACTAAAAAATATCTTCGAATTGTTTTTTTGTGACTTGGTTCACTTCAGCTCTGAGCCCCCCCCCATATAAGCTGCAGTATTAAAAAAAATAATTTAAAGTTGAAAGTGGGCCTTAAGAAAATTCTGTATGAAAAATTTAAAGCAGACATGAAATACAAATAATTTGTGTTTTAATGCGTCGGAAAGTATATAAAGATAAGAAAAATCGAAAGAAATTGTTTGGCTCAAGTTCAAATCCGAGTTTACCCATTTCATAATTTTAATTTTGTATATATATTTTTTTTATAAATTCATTATTCTTGATTTCGAGGTCGCTACACCATCACCTCAGCGCTCTTTGTTCGATTTACCAATTTTGACGGTGTATACGAGCGACTAGGAATATCAACTATTTAGCCGTATTATTTAAGGATTTAGAATACGAAAAGTATTGATTTTTACAAGTTAGTACCAAATCCCATCTCTGATTATTAATTATTCCATATATTCCATACTCTCTCGCTTATTCAGCACCATTTGCTACTGAGATTAAGCTGTTTTTCCATTAATATGAGTTAATAAACTCATTTCACATTCAAAAATGTAATGTGATAACGTTATATATTATATTATATAATGATCAAACAGATTTTCATGGACATTTTCCAATTGCATTTTGAATGTGGATCTGAGACAGCGCACAGTGTAGTGTTTTCATAATATGAGCGGCCGAAAATAGAAGGGCTATGAAAGGATTTTTTGCATATAGAATACAATAGGATACGAAGCTTGTCAATAAAGTGCTGTATAAAACTATTAGACTGTGACAGATCTCTAAGGTTTTTCATAAAAATCAGTCGTATCTCAATTTGTTCTATTTTGTGGTATACGAACACAATAATTTGCAAATGACTGTTTGTAAGCACATAAAAGAGAAAATTTAAAATAATATATCAAAAGCTATAAGCTAAGCTAAGAAAGAAATGTTTGAGGGATTTTCTTTTATTGCATGTATTTTCTTGACAAAGTGTATAAGTTTTTATACACACATGCATACAAACATATGTATGTACATGCATGCTTGTTTAAATTTAGAGTGGCCGGCCAGGCCATGCAGCATGCCAGATAGATTTTAGTGTTTGCTTAGTGTGTGTGCATAACTGCGTGTGTAGTGGTTTTGCTAAAAGTACTAAACAGTAGCAAATTTGTTGATTTTAATCGTAATCAGACAAATAAATAATAGTGAGCATAAAAAGATTATTATGATGCTTATTTATATTGATTCGAGGGCAATCAGCGAAGAAAATTAAAACAAGGCATTCATAATATTTCGCTTTTTGTATATTATGTACATTAGGGCCATAACTTTTTTAAACATATTTTGCAAATATAAAAATTGTCATAAGAAGTATAGTCGAATAGGCCATTAAAAAGAAGACATTTTTTTTTAATTTTTCGCTAGCGATGAAATTTTAAATTTTTATTTGTACGTAATGAGATGGTGCTGTAATTTATTTAAAAAATGCATACTTACCTACATACATATGTATATTATTTTTGATATTCTGGCTCCGTTTCAATATGTCGTTAAAAAAAGTGTATTTATTAATGGTCGAAAAAAATTGCTAAATCTGGGGAAGCAATTAACCTGATTCCAGATTTAGAAAATGAATTTGGTGCATGAGTTTTTTTTTGCAAAATTATTATTATTATTAAGGAAAACCCCAACTACGGTTAGTCATATGTGTGGTAAAAAGATTTTATGTATTTTCCTTATTTATAGTTTTGGTGGTTTTTAACAAATTCTTATCAGTCAAACTGTTGATCACTCAATGAGTAGCGAAGAGTGTCGAAAAGATACTCAGAACAGTATGTAGTGATCTACAGTGGCTTTACAAATATTAGAAAACAATTTAACAACAAAACTAATGCCAATACTACTAAATGGTACATATATACATTTTAAAAAATTACTTTAGGATGAGAATTTTTGTATGATATTTTTAAACATATTTGGGGAACTCAAACGGTGTCCTATTAAGTCTTAATATATAAAATATTAATATTAATGTCTTAATATATAAAAAAAAATGTTTGTCAAAAAATTCGTAAAATAATAATACTTTTTGAGGTATATTTATTGTTTTGTCATATCCAAACAGTAGAAATTTGATAGTGTGAGAGAAATTACATACTGCTCGTTCTTCCTCGTCATATTTTTTCATTTTATTTTAAAACATAATTTTATGAATACCCCAAATTTATTTGTTTGCATTTATTCACATATCGTTATATAATTTTAAGCCCTAAGTTACAAAAAACTCAAAATCGAATCCTTGATTGATTACGATGCACCAATTTAAAATAAAAAAAGTAATTATTCATACTAGAGAGTTTTTTTGTTTGTCCTGTAAAATTTTTTAGAACTTAGGGGTTCTATGAACAGCACATTGATAAATTTAACTTAAAAAAAGTGAAAAAAATATTTAAAAAAATTTTTTCTACATATTATATAGATATATTTTTTTTAAGCGAAAAAAATTTCATGCATTTATTTGATTATTATATGATACCTACTTGCACAAAAAAATGCAAAAAGTTATTGCCCTAATGTACAATTGTTGTATATTTTTTTTGTTCTTTGTTTATTTTTTAAATCAAATTTCCAAAACCAACTTTGTCGCAATTAATATAATTAAAAAACACTCACATTTGTCTTTGACAATTTTTAATTGATAACAGTGACATTTGTTCTGCTTTGAAGTTATCTCTGTTAAGAATCCATAAACTTATTTTGAGCTCATTTTGCTGCACATTAAAATTTAGAAACTCTGGAGATAAAAAATTAATACATATAAACACATCAGTTGGTATTTTTCATACATAAATATTAAAAAGGTAAGAAAATTGCTACAACAAAAAAATTTTTTTGGGAAACACAAAAGTAAATATCAGAAACTGTTCGACAGTTGTAAAGCGCTTCAGGCAACCACTGAAGCAACCAATTCATGTTGCTTCGTGAGCAGATTTCTTCCTCACTGAATTCATGTTGCCTGAATTATCAAAATATTTTGATATTTTCTGTTTGTCGCCGCAATTGTTGCCTCCTGTGTAGATATTCTGCTTTTACTAGTTAATATGTATTGCCTATTTATTTATTAGTATTTAGAGTAATTTATATTCAAAATTAAACTAATTTGCTTGTACTTTTTTCATAGATGAAAACTAAAATTTGAAAATGCAGATTCAAAACTACAAAATTAAAAAGAAAACATACATATGTAGATGTGTATGTATAATACGTACTTATATAATTCGTTCATTCGTTTTTGTATTTAATTAAATTTAATTCAGAACTATCATCGTTGTTAAATTAAAAGCTGTTGCTATTATTTGTTTTTTTAATTTTTAAAAAAATAAATACTACATATACATTTTTAAATGGACACGATTAGAAATATGGTGACAAATTGTCTAGAACAATATTATTTATTATCTCCTGATACATTTTGAACAATATTTATTTTTAAATGTCGAATAAAATCTATTCATATACAATAGATTTTAATCAGACGAGACCTTTTAGGGTACATATACATACATATACATATGTACATATGTATATGCATTAGGGACATATGTAAATAACCATTTGCATTTTTCGCAAATATCAAAAATTCGCTGCGATATTCAGAAAGTATACAAAAGGTCTTGGAGATATTTTGTCGCGACTGTTAAACAAATTACGATATATCGCATTTCGATAAAGAAAAATTCCCATCATAAAAATGCGCGTAAAACATGAAAGGGCTCATAAATATCTGGTTGAGATATTTTTCCTGTGATAACAATGATATACCTATTAGAGAGGGGATCGTGAGTAACTTTTCACTCACGCTCCTGCAGTGGAAAAAGAGTTATTCACAATCACGAAAACTCACGCTCACGAAATACGAAAAAAACTGCAAAATAATTTTAAAAAAATTTATAAATGAAAAAATTAGAATAAAGTCACATAACTAAGAGTATCACGCTAAAAATCTACTAATGCACGCCCAGTAACGCTCAATTTATTTATACTCACGTTCATGCACGGTCACGTGATGCAAACAAAAAAAACCAATACCGATCATGCTTGTTTACGCATGATTTACGCTAATCACCTACATATGTATGTATACTTTAAGATATAGTCGCCAGCGTTATGGTCAAAAATTTTTAAAAGAGGAAAACATATAAGATTCTGTCGTACATACTGTCGTAAACGAACGTTTCGTTAAAGTTGTCGTCAGAGGACAAGTCGAACAAGAATCGTCGACGACAATGACGTGAGCAACGATCTGACCAACTGGGTATAACTGCTTTCAGTTTCTCCAATTTCATACAAACAAACATTTATTGTATTGTTATCTTGCGTTTCAATTTCTTTGTAAGTCAATACATTTCAGTAATTGTCCTCCTTGACTATAATAAATGTATAAACACATTTGTTTAGCCGGACGCAGTGAACGAACTTGTGGATTTCGGTTACTAATTGTCAGCTACTTATTATGTTTTTATGCTTACAACGATAATATCTATTAAATGACTACATACATTAACATATACAATCATCCATTAGACTAGACTTGTATGCTTAATTAGTTTGTTACTTTGCTTTTAAGAAATCCTCCTCTCATTTATGCGTAAGTACATGTATGTGTGTATGTACGTACATATTTAGCACTTTGTAAATGAGATGTATAGGTAAAAATCCATATAATGTATTGCTGTCTGTCCAGTTTTCAACTTTGGTTTTATAATTATATTTTGGCGACAGGTAGATAGATTTTCTTAAATTTTCTCTTTTGCCTAAAGTATTTCCATTGGTCTAAAATCCCAAATTCTGTTTAATTTTGTTTGGTCAAACATAAAAAGTGAAGGTATGGTCAGACTATGTATGTACATAAATATATGGCAAAATAATGTACATGTAGTTGTTATGAGCTTTTTTTTCTATTTTACGCTAATATATATGAAATGAAACCGGTTATATTTCAAATTACAAAAAAAAGAACAATATACACATGTTGCCATGAAAATAGGTACTTAATATAGAAAAGGTCCTAACGAATTTCTTTTTCGACTGTTGTGCATATTTCAATGGATGGTCCCCTCCTAATCTATTGAAATATGCAAAAAAAATCCCATTTGGAAAAAACATATTAAAGTGATATATAAAACTGTTTATATATTTTGAACTGATGAATTTTTTACAAACTTTATATGGAATATACATAAAACTAACACAATTAATAGTGTCCAAAAGAAAATTAACGCACATAAAAAACTTTTATTTTGACAACTTTGTAATTTTTAACACAACGAATTATCATAAATAAACAACAACTTAGAGACTTGTAGCAAGCAAACTGAATTTCTAATATTTTTATTACAGCGATTGTGCTTAAGGACTTTCAATTAAAATTGTTGGAGTATCTTCATTATTTTGAGTTTGACAAACAGGCAATATATTACAAATGTTTTGTTGTTATCTGTTGCCAGTGGTAGATGAATTGGAATACCTGGTCCATGGTGATGTGTGCGATAATTACAAGCTACTGGCAATCAATCTGCGATAGCAACGACTTATTTTGGAATTGCTCTTTTGCTCGCTTATTGAAGTTTGATCGGTGAAAATAGTTGTTGCAAATTTTGCCTGAATGTGTTTTGTCCTTGGCAGCAACCGATTTAAGTGTTTTAAATGCCCGCTTAACATACATATGTACTTCAGCACAGGTAAGCCTCAACTTCAGATTTTTTCTTAACGTAACTTTACAATTTTATATCTATATTTTTTGTACTGCCGCTTATATTTTTCAAAAGCCAAAATCAGACAAACTGACTTTTTCCGTTTTTTGTACTGTTAAGCGTTTATTACAACATTTTTCCAGTTACGCATTAAAGGTTCAATTAGACGTGCCATAAACGTATATGTAAAACAGCTGTTCGAACCAACCTTATGGACAACAATGTAATTGAGTATATGTGACTTACCATAACGCCGTAGCCATAACTATAAACAGCTGGTTGCTGTTTAGACATACATACATATATTGTTGTTTTTTATTGTGTATTTTCACTTGTTACAGTTGCTGTATTGTTTGGTAAGTTTTGATTTTACTTTTACTTATTAAAATATTGATAGTAAGTAAGAAGTGAACTTTTTATTATAATAAACTACATTTTTCTTAATAGAAACTACAGTTATGAAGTTAGTTATTTCTACATTCTTGAAATTAATAAGCAAATGAAAACATGATTATGGCATCACTAATTGGCAAAGTAAATATAGTTATGGCTACGGCATTATGGTATGACACGTCTAATAGAACCTTAAAGGTCACTATCGTATGGTGTAGACTTTCAATACATACACTTTAAATTTAATACCCATGGATCCCACGTTGCCATTTTTACTGCCGCAAATGTCATATTTCATATTATAAAATACGCACTAAAAACTGTTGTTTCGCTTCAATACGGAATCTGACAATTGCTGGCAATATATATTGACAAAAAAAACCTTTTACATGGTTGTTTTGGCAGTCAGTAACAAAACTCCCAGCAATTTCTAGCAAACAATATACATACATGTTTTTATATTGAAACTACCTGATAATAATCTTACCATGCGACTCGAGCAATTTGTCTTGGAAATTTGAACAAAAATTACTACATAAAAAAATCTTAATGTTTTTAAAATAAATTATCTGAGCGAAAAACATTGGCAGTCTTATGTGTATGAAAAATTGGCATGAAGTTAGCGTAGGTGACGAAACTGATCGCCTTTAAACGAGTTGGTTTTTACAATTTGATAATTTGGCAATGTACTATATATACCGTTTCATGTAGTGCTTTTCGAACCAAGATTTTATTTATTGAAAAATTTGGTGATATTGGATTTTACAATAATATGCTACTGCAGCAGCTTTTAACCTTTGCAATGCATGTTTCTATGAGGAGCTTAAAGATTCATACATAAAAAAATCATCAGTTGATCACTAAATCTTCCTATTCCTAACATTCTACTTCTAAAATAAAAATCGCTAACAATGATTCCCATAAATTTTTAGCGTCAGGATCGACAACACAACGCTCGTTTAACAGCACTTCTTTTTCCCACTGATGTGGCATCATTAGCCGGCCCAATTTTTCATTAGTTGGCAAAAAAATGAGAGTTCTAGGGAATATTAGTATAATTTTTTTAATTAAAATATTATCTTTAATTAAAAATGTGCATATGAACGAAGTAATAGGATGTGGTGGTTTTATTAAAAGTCATGCTGATATAGATTTCTCCAAAGTAGAAGTAAAATTGTAAGTATTACATGAAACTCGAAAAGTTTACCCAAAGTCTTACCTGTTTTGCAAAGGTAAACTTGAAGATAAGAAATCCAATTGCCTCAATGTAAAAGGGAGTGAAAACATGAGGCAATAACCTATATTGCAGATGTTTGTATACAGCTATTTTGATTCTCAATTTGTAGATTAACGAAGCAAGGAGCTTTGAAGGATAAAACCGATTGTTCACCCTCAAATGGGTACTACTTTTTACCCATATATGACAAAGGGGAATACTTGTTAAGAATTTCACCACCTCCCGGTTGGAGTTTTGAACCGGAGGAAGTAAAACTAAGTTTCAATGGAAAATCGGACATTTGCAGCTTAGGAAAAGATGTGAACTTTGTATTCAAAGGTTTTGGTATCACCGGTAAAGTTGCATTAGGCGTCGGCGGCGCAAAGGACGTCAAAGTGGAACTGAAATCTGAAGATGGCAAAGACGTTAGGTACACTGTGACTGATCTAAATGGTATATTTTCTTTTACGCCCATAATACCGGGAAAATATGTTGTGAAAGCTTCACACCCGCAGTGGCACTTTGAAAAAGCAGAATATACTGTTCTGGTCGAAGGTGGTAACACAGTTTTACCGGAAAAGTCGTTGGTTGTGTCAGGCTTTGATGTAAGTGGACGTTTTGAATCTTCGGAACAGTTAATTGCCGGGGTTGGCATCGCATTGTTTAAAAGTAAATCTGTGAGTAAAGAATACTTTGAACGAGTTCCGTTTTAATTTTTTGGTTTTCTCCCAAGAACTCAGTTTCTCTTAGATGTAGCAATCATGACCTAAAATCTACCGTATCTAATAGTGCATTATCCAGCTATGAAGCTTCTCCATCTTGCTATGCTAAAGTGGATAAAAGTGGTTATTATACATTTAGAAATGTTGCACCAGGAAATTATATGGCACAACCAGTCATTGAGGATGGAAATTTAAAACTAAGTATTAGACCTTCACATGTTCAGTTTGATGTTTACAAAGATACTTTGGTATTGAAAGAACAATTTAAGGTACAATGGAAATAGGATATCCAAACTATGAAAATATTGCTACTCATCTCATTTTTATACATACATAGATACATGGTTTTAGTGTTTCCGGCAAAGTTTTGAATGGTCCTCAAGGCTCCCCTATATCTCAAGCAGTTGTAAAATTAAACGGACAAAAGGAGGTCGTTACAGATAATCGTGGTTTATTTTTGTTAGATAATGTAAACGCCGGCACATTTGAACTTAAAGTGGAAGCCGATAAGTTTAAATTTGCGGATCAGCGCGTTAAATTAGAATTGACTGTGCCATCGTTGCCAGTTATAATACCATCAGCATACGAAGTTTGCGGTAAAGTCGTGGCTAAAAAATCATATAAAGTTGGCATTACTAAACAAGGATCTACATATCACACCACTGCGAATACTAATGCTGAAACAGGAGTATGGTGTGCTTATTTGCCAAGCGGCAAATTTATCTTTGAAGTTTTGACATCCGATAATGACAAATCGAGTGGTATTCAATTCTTTCCTCTACAGCACTCTATTGAAGTAAACAATCAGCCTTTAAATGATATAGTTTTTTCACAACTTAGAGCCACTTTACAAGGAAAAATACTTTGTTTGTCGGATGCTCCCTCAGCATCTTGTTTAGAGACTGATGTAACTTTGCATAACTTGGACGCTAACGGTCAATTGACTGGTCAAAAATTTACGACCCAAGCTGAAGGTAACAGAAAGACTGACTATATTATGTGTTATTATTTATAAAATGAAATATTTACCAATTAGGAGGAAAGTACAGCTTTAAAAATGTTTTACCCGGACCATACGAAATAACTATTCCACAATCAAACTTATGTTTCGATTCCACACGCGTGCTGGTTAATGTTGCAACTGTTTCTGAAACCGCTCCCGACTTTGTGCAACACGGTTATGAAGTCAACATTATATCAAGTCACAGAGCGATTGTAAGTCAAATCTTCAGAAATAGAAATCAGAATTATGCATTTACATCTGCTACACTCCTGTTTTTCAGATGAAATACTCTCATGATTCTGGTACGGTTTTCGAATCATTTAAATTGCTTTCAGGCGTTAATACATTCTGCGTACCAAAGTTCGGTTCTTATTCTATTAAATTGGATGGCTGCCATTTATACAACGAAGAGGAATTGCCCTCAACTTTCGATACGTCAAATACTAATAGTATTATCATCAATGCCAGAGCACATAAAGTAGGTGTACGTGTACTATCACCCGATTCTAGAGTTGAATTATTACAATTGTCAGTCGAATCAGATACGTTAGGCAAACGAATCGTATCTCCAGTTGCTGAGTCTCATAAGGTAGATGGCAAATATGCTTTCCGTTTTGAGACTCATTTGAAACCTGAAGAAGTATTGAACATTACACCGAAAAGTGATGTTTTACTTTTCGAACCCTCTACTAAGAATATTATTGGGACAAACGACTGCGTTGATATAGCTTTTAATATTATCGCCTCAAAGGGTTTAATCCTGTTTGGAAAGGTTGTTCCTCCTATTAAGGATGCCAAGATAACGTTGTCTTTTCCTAGAAATCCTGAGTTACCTTCTGAGACTACGTTAACCTCTCATAATGGTGAATTCAAATTCGGCCCCATTAACGAAAACTTATATTACGAACTTAAAGGGGAAAAAGAATCATATGTGTTTTCCGACTACAATCCTACTACCAATTCCTTTAGTGTCCACAAATTGAGCGAAATCATTGTTAAAGTAAAGGATGAAGCTGGCAAAGGATTAAGCGGCGTTTTGATATCTTTGAGTGGCTCGGAAAGTTATCGAAAAAATTTAATTACTTCTGGCGATGGTTCTATAAACTTCCATTCTTTGTCGCCCTCTCAATATTTTTTAAGGCCCATGTTAAAGGAATTCAAATTTGATCCCAATTCTAAAATTATTGACTTAAAGGATGGCGAAACGGTTGAAATCGCAATGGTGTAAGTTAAAACAAAAGAAAATGTTTAAAAAAAGTGAAACAAGATTAAGATTTATTTAATTTCAGTGCTAAACGTGTGGCATATTCGGCTTATGGAACTGTTACATCTCTAAATGGTGAACCTTTTCCTCTGGTCAATATTGAAGCCACGGCGAGCGAAAAATGCTCACATCACCAAGAGGAGGCCATTACAGAAAATAATGGCAAATACCGATTAAGAGGCTTAAATCCTAGCTGTGATTATACTATCCGCATTAAGGATGCAGGCGTATCAGGAAGTAATGTCCATCGTTCCATACCGTTGCAACGCATTATTGAAATCGGCACTCAAGACGTACATAATGTAAATTTTTTGGCAATTTCTCCTTTTAATTTTGTGGATGTAACAGCTCGTATAACTGCAGCCTCAAATGATTTCTATAAAACTTTAAGACTTGTTATGTATCGTAAAGGCTCTTACGATTCACCGGTATATTCTCAGCGCGTAGAAACTCCACTCAATCCGAAATCACGCTACAATCCTGGCATCATGGTATTTTTACCACGCATTCCCTTGGATGGTAAAACGTATGTTTTGGAATTGCGTTCATCGCTATCGGACAAAACCTATATATATAGTGTACCTACCGAACAATTTGTAGCTGACACGGGTTCAGTTTATGTTGAGCTAGACTTTACGCCCGAAGTTAAATCATATGAGTCGGATCTAAATCAGAACTCAATTTCGGCCTTAATTTTGGTGGCTTTAGTTTCTATAGCATTCTTCAAACAAGATATTGCGGTAGGTTTTCTTAATTTTGTGTGGTCGAAAATTAATGCAATTGCTGATGACTTCGCTCAAAAGCAAAAACATCAAGCCAAAAACAATGTTAGAAAAGTTGAACCGATCAATCAAAAAGAAATCGAACAAATGGCCGAACAAATAAATAATATAAAAAAGAAAAAGACTAAAAAAATATAAAATTAACTTGCATTTTACTTAACTAAAAGTAATAAAAATAACTCTTGATATTCGAGAGATAATTTTTTTTCTGGAAAAACAGAAACCCGAGTAATTAAATATTGTTAAGAAAATTAAATCACTTTGTTATTATTAGTTTTTCGTTCAATGGGTATTTTTATGTATGAAAATATTAAAAAAGAAATTAATTTATAAAATAAATGGAAAAATCTTTCAAACTAAATGCGTATATGTTTAATAAAATACAAATACTCAGTTTTCAACTATTAACATTTATTTGTTACACAACTTTTTTTTAATGCAGATTTTGTAGGAACTTAACTACGACAGGATCATCCAAAGATCTGTAATGCCTATAAAATAAAATATATAATTAAACATTTTAGATTTTTAAACGAAGTGTCAATATTTTTACCCATAATGTATGTGGTCTGCATTTGGACAATGTCGATTAAAATTGCTCATGTAGTGTATGGCCCATATAAATGCGGTTCCCACAAAGAAGGCTATGATAATTAGCTTAACTTTAATCCAATAAATCCACGATAAAGCATGCCAGCCATGATGTGGATCTGAAACAAAAAATATCGTTTGATGATTAAAATATGTGTTTGTATAGGCTAACGACCGCATTCAAAACGAGTTTATATTTTAGATTAGAGAACAAATTAGTTAAATATATATGATACCTTAAACCGTATGCAATTCGATTCGAAAAGGAAACTGTTGAAATTCGAAAACGATTGTTATTTACATTGCAATTCCAAAGAATTTTCTTGCATTGGAATTACTACTGAGTAGTAATTTAGCCGCTAAAACCTGGCACGTTCTGTACATAATTTTTATTTTTAAAATATATTGCAAGAATAATCCTTTGCGTTTATTCAAATAATAAAACGATTTTTATTATCCAAACAACATACGCAGTTTTTATTTAAACTCCGATTTGTCTTAGAGTTTTTTCACTCACGCAAGAAGTAGTGTCCTGTTTTTCTTCGACGACGTTCTACGCCATGCAGGTTCATTTCAATTATTGTCGATTTTTTGTGAAAATCACTGTTGGCTTCAGAATCATAAACACAAATTAAATATATACTTAAAAATATAAAAATTACTACACAATTCATTTTTTTAATATTGATTTTTTTAATCCCGAAATGAAAACATTAAACTCATAACAACGTTGTTCCACCAATTAACTATATGTCATGTAGTTACATGGTAGTTTTATAACTTTTGCTACAGAAAAAGTGTTAATTAAAATAACATTAACAATGGTCAACGGCTTCACAGAGAAGAAAGTCATACGTCGCAATAGGGCTGCAATGCAAATTATATGTACATAAATATATTAAAATATTGTTTTATATATATACATATGTACATACATATCTATATATGCATTTACATATATTTTTGCTTATTAATTAACGAAGACCACCTTAAAGAACATAAGTAGCTCTAGTTATGCTTTCTTAATGTACATAAATACATAAGTGATATAAAAAGTATATGATTTAAACTGTTCTTATCAAGTTTGAATTTCTTTACAAATTATTTTATTATTAATATTAAAACAATTTTGCAAAAAAAGGTGGACAAAAATACCAATTTGGAAGTAAATCGAAAACTATAATATGTAGTTAATTAAACTCGAAACCTATTTATATAAGTATATGATTTTTTGTAGGTAATCTACGTTGCTATATTTAAAGAATTTTTAATTTCATCTAACTTGCCAACGGTTTCCTACATCAATATTTCTAACGATATGGTAACTTAAATTTCATTATGTTTTTATGTTGTTTTTTTAATCGCTTCTTTGGCATTATTGTTTATTTTCGATAACTGCACTGTTTCTCATCTCTGAAAACTAATTCTGATAAAACTTTTTCTTTTATGAGTTATTTTTCTGTGAAATATTTTATTTTAGCTTTGCACCTGTACAAATAGTAAATGGCAGCATAATAATGAATATATTAAAACTTTGTGATTACTATTTATTTGCTTTAATATTGGAAAGTAGCTGGCTGCTTAGTTATGCCTACAGAAATAGTAAGTTTTCTCTATTTGTTCATTCTACAAGAACGTAAATTGAATCGTATAAAAATTGGTTTTTAATACGTTTCTATGCATTTTTCATTTGCATTGTTTACATACAGTACGCTTAGAAGATAATCTGTGTGCAGATCGTTTATTTGCTAAACTATTCAGGGATCCATCAATGACATTGAAAGAAGATCGTGATTCGGCGGCAATAATAACGCAGGTTTGGAATACTACAATGCCAGGATTTTACTCGTCCAATAAAATTCGTTACGATTGTGAATTCAAAGTGAATAGTGACGAGACGAATCGACCTGCTCGTGGTATATACACAGTTATCACGCGTTTGAAATTTCGACGGGATCCTGTGAAAAATGAATGCTTGGACTACATACAGTTTCGGAAGGGCAACCGTTCACCAAGTGAACGTATTTGCAACGACATCTCCATAGACGGCCCCGCTGGTCGTTTAATATTCGATCAACGTAACCGTGATGTAAGTGTTCTCATTCATATTGACAAAAAAATGATTACGGAGCCTTTGGAATTGCGTATGGTGTTGACTGCCCATTCGGAATGTAAATATACCGGAGATTTTCTATGTGAACCTACAAATCCATATACTTGCATATCTCGCTACTTTGTACGAGACAATGTTACGAACTGTATGTATCCTTGTCGTGATGAAGTGTCTTGCTTTCATGATGCCATTACTTTGGAAGAAATTGATACGACCAATGTTGCTATATCGGCAATAACATCTTTAATATTTACCATGTTGGGAGTAGGATTTTGCATTTGGATCTGTTGGAAATATTGGAATTGTATAACAGTACAACAGCATGCGCATGAGGCATCGGCCGTAACGAATCGCCAACGCCGACAACGATCACATCACTATAGAACTAGTGGGCAAACGGTAAGTGTTTAAAATTTAAAATCTTTTTATGTGTGTGAATATATGTAGCTCCGTTAGTTAGCTTCGTTTTTAAACGCCATATCTTAGTTTACATACATCTCGCTCAGAGACTGTGAAGTTAAAAATTTCTCATTTAAAGACTGTTAAGTTAACATAATTGATATTCTATAACATTTTAATGTATAGACATATTTTAAGAGCAATAAAATCGGTAAAAATCGATATGCGGATAATGTGAATAATAGAGTGGAAGCACAAGGCATCATAAGATTCAGAACTGAAGAGATTTTATTCAAAATCATTATAGGTTGCACAGGCTGCCGATTTAAAGCAACCGGCCCACTTGGGTCCAGAAGAATAGGTCCCTTTGTGATGTCAAAATCATTATAGCTTGTGAGAAATCCCATTTTGAAAAATCGTGAAATTTAACATTCACCATTTCACCATTTTTCAAAACGGAATTTCTCAAACGCTATACTGATTCTGAATAAAATCTTCAAAGAATTCATTTGAAAATTAAGTATTAGTTCAGTCTATATACATGCATTTCATTGGTGCTAAAGCCAAATCATTAGTAGACCTTAAACCTTATTTTTAAATGTTTCAAACCTCTTTATTTATACAAAAACCTTTAAAAACTCAATGAGAATTATAAAAATTACAATAGTATAAGCACAGTAGTAGGCTTTGAAACTTATTCAAAAATCCCAACAAACAAATTATTATATTCGATATGAATCTATTTTATTTTCTTTACAACAAAAGTTTATTTAAATCTTTGAAAAAAGATATCTAGGCAATCTCGATTAATATAAATTTTATAATTAAGTATTAGTTTTATTCCCATAAGATTATAATATGAAAATGAAGTTATTCGTTGCTTATGTTTTTCGTTGTGAATGTCAAAATACATACGAAATACTTTTATCTTTTTTATCTTTCTTTAATTTGTTTTTTTTTATGGGTTATTTTTTTGACAGCAGCAAAGAAATTTTACAGACAAAAATGCCTGTCGTAATTGTATTGTTGTATTTGTTTTACTAATACTGCCCCCTAATCAAATACGCCTTGATCAGACCGAAAAACTGAATGTTACTACTCAGTTACTTCTATAAAGATACAAATAAAAAACTGCAAATTATTAGACTAGATATTAACTATTAGAGTTTTAGGATATCGATTATTAGCTAAAAAACTTGCACAAACTTTACACACATTAAATATTTTTAAGGATGTTCCTGTTATAGAGCTGCCTGCGGCTCCATCCTTCAGCAGTGTTTCAGCAGCCCCCATTCATAGTTTAGAACTAAACCATCAACAGCAAGATGAGGAAACACCTAAAGACTTGCCGCCAAGTTATGAATCACTTTTTCCAGATAGATAAATTCCTGTTACTTCCAAAAGCAAAGAATTTATATACATTGAAAGTGTTCAAAGTCAAACACAAATCTACAAAAAAAACACGTACATCTTTCTAAAATACCAAGAATAAAATTAGTAAAAATATACAGCGCGCACACAATATCTTCCGTTAAACGTGCTAAAGCTTATTAGAAGAAGCAATTATGCAAGCATAAACAAGTCAAATTATTTATTAAGCAGCCTTTGAAACTCAATCAATTACTAAATGTACAGAAAAATAACAAACTTTAGTAGAATGAATCTCATCTTAATATAGCAATTAAATAATTAAAAAAAAAACTTGATAAAAGTATAGAGAGTGCAGTGCATTCAATTCTACTATACACTGATTTGATTTTATACACAGACACACAAAAACATGATAAAACAACAACAATCTCCAAACTCGAAACAATTTTAATGTGTATGTTAGTTATTTAAATTTTAATAATAGTTAAGTTATATGTAAATATGTCTATTCTATATATATAAATGATAGTTAAATATTTGTTTGAAAAGAAAAAGGAAACCAAAACATAAAGAATACATTTTAAAATTTGTTATTGGTTGATTCATGTGTCCAAATGTGGTTCTAATTATTTTCCCATTTTCGTCATTTTATTCAAAGTATAGACTTGAAATAAAAAATAAATAAAAACGAGTAGTTGTTAGTTAAAGATTACCAATATACATTTTAATAATTAAGTTAAGTTTAAAGCTGGATTCACCCATAAATATATATTTTTTTCAATTATAGTTTGAGTTCTCTTTTCTTGAGAGAAAGAGAGAGATAGAGAATTGTGTTGCTCTGACAATTCTCAACTTGAATTGGTTTAATTTGAATTTTTGTGCGGACAAAGTTGAACTGAGTTGCTACATAAAAAGCAATTCCATAATTTTTTGCTACAAATGTCCTTGGAAATAATTTCGCTTTATTTATTTCATTAAATATTAATCTTATAATTTTTTGTGCACAATTTGCCACATTTTCTTCAAGTCTGAATTGTATTGCAGAAAATTCTCAGTCAACAAAATGTTCTCTGGTCAAAAATTTTTTCCGAAGCAAATTTGTGAATTCACCTTAATGTTATACGTGTACAAAAATTATTTTTTCTAAAGTTATCGTTTCGTCATGTCTGTTTTTATAAACTCTTATGTACCTGTCCCCTTTCTACCGACGGTTGATTTTTTTATTAACTTGAACATTATTTAAAGTATTTTTTTTATTGCATTCAAAAGCATTTAACTTTAATTTTTATTTAAATTTTTTAAAACATGTCTTAATATTTTACTGAAATCTTTTTCTTTGTTTGTTATATATATAGATAACGCTAAGTACCTAGTATTTAAATAAAAATTTAACCTATCATGAGTTGTGATTTTAATTTAAAAATGAAAAATCAGAGTAAGTAAAAAATTAAATAAATTAATTGAATGCTGAACAAAAGAAAACAACAAATGTGAGTATCGAACTTAAAGACGGGCATGTTTCTGCAATCAAACCTACTCAGTCTTTCCGCTCATAGTTAACCAGCTCTTATTTCTCTTTAACAACATTATTACTTACCACTTCGAAATTCCCTGATGATTGGAAGATTTTTAAAGATATTCCGATTAGGAAAAAATGCAAATAACGAGTTTAGGCCTATATCACTTGTCCCTGTTTTTTCTAAAATCTTTGAGCACGTTATTAAAGTCCAAATAATGCAGTTTCTGAATCGGAACCTCTTATTGAATCCGTATCAGTCGAGTTTTCGCGAGGAATATACCACCACTTCTCTTCTAATTGGTCTTACTGATTCCATTAGAAGAGTTGGCGATAAGGGTGACATTGCAGTTTTGCTTTCTTTGGATTTATCCAAGTCGTTTGATAATGTTGGTCATGCTATTCTAATTCGTAAACTTTACACATATTTTGATTTTTCTTTATCTGCATGCATATTAACTTTTTCTTATCTGTCTGATCGTACACAATATATCCACAATGGTAATCTGAATTCGGGGTGTCTACCGGTAACCAGTGGCGTCCCACAAGGTTCCGTTATAGGCCCCTTACTAATTATGATCTATATGAATGACTTCTTTGCCTTACTGGACGGTTTCGAATATGAGTCTTTTGTCTTTGCAGACGATATTCAATTACTATTTAAAGGTCAGCTCCTGGATGTATTCGAATATGATATCAATACTTTATTGTACAATGTGTCACGTTTATATTTTAATTTTGTATTTTTTTACTTTTTACTATTTGTAGTTTGCTATGTATTATGGTTAATAGTTTATAAGTTTTTGCCTATATATGAATTTAATCTTGTAGACCACCAGATATATAAGGCTCTAAGGGCTCGGCTGGTTACTTTAATAAATAAATAAAATATTTTTAAAAACAGTTGTATATATGTAAATTTAAACAAGGCCTTTTATGCACTCTTCTTTTATGGCACCAAAACAAATACATTATTAATTGCAAAATACATAATTCTGCTATTAGGTCATAAATAAATAACGTTTGCGTAGGGAGACACCCTCTATTTTTAAACTGAATATATATTTTTAATAATTGTTATAAAAGCGCCCCTACATACCTGCATGTTTGCCAGCTTTGTGATGTTTCTTTTAATCTTTTCTATACTTCATGAACATTTAAGTAAAACTTACAGTCTGCGCTTAAGTTCGTCAACAGCCACCAAACGTCTCACGCACGTCGCGTGCGATTACTGGTTGACGTCTTTTAACGGTGTCAAGTACACTTTTCCTGTAATCCCATGCGAAAAATACATAATATGTGAAACTTCCAACCAAATTCTTGACGGTGGTATATTTTATTGGATCAGGCAAGTGAATCTTCTTCTATCTTTCGAGGTCATTGAAGGGGGATGAAATTATGAAATTGCATTCCTTTCTAAAACACGATTCATAGTGTCATTTATTTGGAAAGTAAGAACAAATATTTAAAAATATTAAGATTGCTTTCTTTTTATAAAAATTCGATCACTGAACAAAAATAGAAATACAACCCGCTTTGGCTTTCATAATTTTTTGAATATGTATGAAAAACAAAAACCTATTTTTTCTAAATTATAGAAACTGATCAGTTTTTGAATTGCAAATGTTAGAAAACCGATTTCTGGAAAATGTTAAATAGTCGATCCCTCTTGCGTACTCCATGATTTGTGACACTAATTTTTATTTTATTTAATAATATTTTCTTTATTTTCTTTTAATAATGTACAATAATAATTTTATATGTTTAGTTTTGTCAAATTCACAGCGATAATAATAATAATAATTTTAATATGATAGCAATATCTTAATTACAATTATTTTTAATAAATTTTTTTATTATTATTATTAATTATTTTAAACTTTCTTTGTTGCTTTTGTTCATTTGAATTATTTTAATCAATTGTTTATTTGCACTCAAAAATGAAAATAAGCTGCTGATAAAAGAAAGAATATTTGTTTTTAGCAGCTTCATATTTGGAACAATTGCAACAAAATGTAACAAAGAAAATGTATTTTGTAGCAGATTTTGTTATGTTGTCCACAGAGGCCACAGATAAACATTGAGTTTTAAACGTAAAATGGAAGATGATTGGTCTCCGGCTTTGAGATAACAGTTGCACCATGATTCAAAGACGATCTGACGTTGCGTGCAGAAGACGGAGAAAATGATGAAGAAAATGCATGTCTCGACAATGACATCAATGTTGAAGAAGACGATAACAATGGAGAGGAGGAATTCAATTTGAAACTAGTAAAGGAGCTTGATACCAAACGGCGTTTTTTTGTAAAATTAAACTCATTGTTGTGTGATGTCGCGAGTAGAAACGTGTCCGGCACAAAAGCTACTCCATTAATAAAATGTGAATACGACTCTTTTCACCTAGGGGTAGTGCTAGTGGGCATTCTTTCCAAAAAGTCTCTGGATAGAATATCTTCAATCTCCTGCAGACAATTATTGACTTCAGAGTCAACGTCAGCATGATTATGTGGATTAGGACAGGTTACGCTCAGTGTTGAAAAGAAACCATAAAGATCTTGTAATGAATTTATTTGTTGGCAAGTAAGCATTAAATGTTTACCGCGCTTAAAGTTTAATGTCTGCAAAAGTATTAATTATCACACGTACATATATTTATTATATTTTATGATAATTCTTAAATAATAACTCACCGGAGAATGAACAGCGTATTTCATATCCATTATTCTAGCTATACGTCTTATGTGGGGCACATAAAGGGCCGACATGCCAATGCCAACGTCCTCACCCACTACACCATTTGGTATTGGGGCTGTGTCGCTCACATCAAAATCGGTTCCAACAAATGCCCAACGGTACATTTGAAAGTGTGGCAAAAGTGTTGCAGGCAGAACACATCCTATTTCTAGTAGTTTTGATGCTTCCAGCTGCACAGAACGCCAGTAATAGATGTGACCTTGTATCGACATGCCATTATTTGTGGATGAAGAAGACCACGATGCATCCATGCCGGAAACCATGCGACTAGAAAATATTAAATATTCTTAATGCAAGATGCTCTATAATTGCTGATAATCTTAATCTCTCTACTTACCTTACGTTCTCACCTTCACCTTTGAGTTCCTGTTCGAGAGACAGGAATACTTGTACCATTTCAGCAATAATTATGGGCCACAGGGAGGTGACGTGGTCAGGCGACATACGCAGCAGTAGAACACGGAAACACAAGAATACTGCTGCTTGCACTGAAGGAACGTTGGACAGCAACCTCAAGCTGTTGGCTAATTGTTCTACAATAATTCAAAACAGAATTGAAAAGTCTTGGAATTTGTATTTAGTCTTTTAGTTTTACCTTGTATTTCTGGCATGTACTTGTGATACTGGTCGAATTCACTGCAAAATATAACAAATGCCAGACGTTTTAATAGCATCGAACGCTGTTCGTACTCTTGTTCCCGGGATGTGAATATATTTAAGCTTCCAGTTTGGGTTAGAGACACTCGACTCATCAGTTCGCGGAACGTGGTATTATCGTAGGTCATCAAACTGTCCATGATTTGCTTCCAAAATGGCAAACAGGTGATGTCCATTTGAAAGAACGACGTGTCCAAGAGAAGATCCATCATATCTTTGCGCCAAGCCTTACGTGTATATTGGTAGCCACTCAACGAAGCCAAAAGGCTGGAGCAGGCGTAAAACGAAGGTATATTTCGTGTGGTATGATTCTTTAAATAGGGTGTTATATTGTAGAGCAGAGTGGTAATAATTGAGACAACTTTGTCCTTTTCTTGTGAACCATACGCTACATCAAGCAGATTTGCAAGTATTGCAGCCAGGACGCTTTGAGCTTGAACGGAATATTTCTGGATGACAGCAGTGCCGCCGGCACTCGATGTAGACGTTGTATCGCCATCGGTTACCATTGGCGCTATGTCCTCTTTGACGGCTAAATTGCGTCTTAGCCAGGTAGTTTGCTCCAAACAAGAGCCGGCCACATTGGAGAGAGAGTCGACCAGACGTGAGGCAACATCGTGCAAATCGCGTATGTCTTTTTTATCCTGGAATGGCATTTGAGGACAACGTTGAACAAACTCATTCAGCAACATTAGAAGAGTGAATTGTGCTGGTGGTGTTAGCGATAAGCCATCCTTCAAGAGAGCTAGCAATGAGGTCCAAGAGTCTCCCAACTGGGGAGCAGGCGCCGACTTCATATAAAAATAGAAAAGTTCTAGAGCAGAGACCTCTATTTTTAAATTTGTAGGCGGTCTGTGTATGGGAGGCGGAGATTTCACCACTTGATGTAGAGTTTGCACGAAAGAGTCCATGGGCATTACTCGTATACTGGAAACCAATGAAACAAGACTTAGTTGCTCGCCGCAAGCCTGAGGCGTTGAATTTCTTTGATATTGCTGAGGGACCGTGAGATTTTTGTACTCATCGGCATATTTCTTGCGATGTAGTTCCCCTCGTTCTTGCCAAGTAACTGCTATAGCCGCCAAGAAATTAGCACCATGATGAAGTGATATTGGCGAAAGGAATTCCATTAATTGCTGTTTAATCTGACGAATTTGGCCCAAATCACTGTCCCATATCGCAGCGACACTAGAAACTATGCGTGGCAAGTGAGAAAGCACAGCATTTCTGGCAGCCATTAGTTGTTGGTTTTTGGGTGCCTGCACGTCTGCCTGACCTGCCGAAGAACTGGTCGAAGTTCCACCTCCGGGTAAGAGGGAGTGAACTATACTATTAAACAATTGCCCGGTATTCGAATTTTGCGATGCTATAGAACTCGTTTGAGGATACGCCTGATTGAAAAGTTGAGAGAGTGTAGTTTGCTGAGTGTTATCTAGCAGACAGTAGTGACAGAGAACGGTAATAGCTTCCAGTTGGGATATTACATAGTCTGGCGGCAATCCCATATGATCTTTAAGATTAAGTTTCGTCAGACGATCAATATTATTGCACAATTGATGCACCACACTTATGACAATGTTCGTCAAAGAACCAAATTTGAAACAATTTAAGGAGGACGTAACTAAATCGGTCCAATTATGATGTACCGGTTGCAAACGTTCATCCTGTAAGGCGCTTAGTATTGCTGACAAGAACATGGGTTGTTGACTCATAACACAATTGGGTAAATATTTCACAGAGCTCATGGAACCATCACCCGAGGGTAAACGTGTAGGGGAAATGCTGCCGGAATCTGCCTGTTCATTGCCACCAGTTCCATTGGTATCGTTTTTCAATAGTATTACCTCGTATTCCAGTTTTATGACCACCATTAAAAGTCTTAATAATTGTATTTGAAGCGCCTCAGCATGCAAATTATCATCCTGGGGGTTATTGAAATTAATTATCTGCTCGGCCATTGTTGAGCCAAGATAGTGATGATCATAAGTGTTCACTGATGAGTTTAAACAGTGCAAAATTACTTTTTGCAATTTACATCTGGCCATTAGGTCGGCCAGATAGCAGGCTAAACCTTTGCCCATCCCTTTTACTATTTCGATTAGTTCCGCACATATGAGAGTCAATAGTTCAACACTTTCCAATTGAACGCGACAGTTGCCCATGACATCGGCTCTTGTAGGTGGTTCACTAGCTGAATCATGCGAGTCGATGTGAAAAAATCCCCGAGCATAGAATAGACACAAAAGCAGCAACACTTCCAGGTGCATACAACCTCTGTAGCTTTGTGCAAATTCTGATGTTGTAATGCTGCCCGCAAAACCTTTACCTGCTATACACTTTCGATGTCTGGTCAGCAGTTGTTTTAAAGAACCACTCGACAAGGAAGTTGTAATAGAAAGACAAAGGAATGTGCGGGTATCACAGGATATTATGTTTCTTAAAGTGTGAAAGGCATATAGTGTTTGCTTTGTATCGTACACGTTCATATAAATAAGCATATGATTCTGGTACAAAGGCAATAGTTTTTCATTTTTATAACGATTTTTCATGGAGCCCTCAAATGAAGTGGTGCTTTTGGTAGATGACCTCTTGCTGGAGACTTCTTGTTTGGCCAAATGCGATGAGGCGGATTGTCGTAGAATTTCAAGATTCTGCTTGCTTTTTTCTATAGTTTCTGGCGTCAATTCCCATTCTTTATTTTGAGATTTTGCCGTAGTTTCCAAGTTTAGAGTTTTTCTCTTCTCTTCTATATTAATAAATTTTGATGTCGAATCCTCCTCATCCTCGGCGCTTTCTTTTGCAATTTCGCCCGTTGTAAAACTGTTATTACTGTCAGTGGATATTTTCGATATACAACTCATGCGTTTGCTATCCATTTTGTCCTTCTGACCCAAAGGTGATTTGTTCGATTTGAATTTCTTGATTCGGTTCTTTAGTTTCTTTTTGCGTTTAGTTATGGCGGTATCGCGCACTTGTTCCATAAGTTCTTCAACAAAAGACTCTACTTGACGTTCTTCGGACTTAGTGTCAAAATATTCGTCGGCCGGATGGGCATCTTCTTCCTGGTCCATATCTAAAGAGAGTGGACCATGTTCGTCTGTGGTATTAGATGTTAAACTTGCCTCGCCGGGTGTCTTTTCTCTAGTCAAATGGTATGTTTTACGATTTTTAATGCGATCGTGTTGGGACAGCAGTTCTGTAACGCTTTCAGTATGGCCTACATAACGCTTTAGATGCGATTTATTTTCATATTCGTACGTCTGTGTTATAGAATCATCTTTTTCTGCGCTTGTTTCCCGTTGTTCTGATTCCGAGTCAAAAATACTGCTATCCGATTCGTCAGTGTAGTCTTGATCGAATGCTGGATCATCATTTTCATCTTCCTCCATGTCGTCGGGATCCTCATCTTCCATTTGAGTCTTGAAAAATTAAAAATTTATTGACTTCTCGCAATTGTATTTATTTTAATAAAGTACATGTTCACAAACGAAACAAAGTGAGTATTAGCGTCATTAGAGTACTTTTTTTGCTATCAGTTTGACTAATTACTTTACATTAAGCAAGTTTAAACTAAAAAGTCAATAAATGCAGAGTTTTTTTTTGCGAGTATGTACTAAAAGGCTGCGCAAATCCTTCTATTAGTCAGTGCACATTACTGTGCCATGTCTACTATCGACTCTTGATAATTTTACACACGTTGATTTGAATCACTTTACAATTGGCATTAATTGCAACTCAGTCCATTTCGCAATTGTAAATTTTGTGAATGACATCTTGTTAGTCGACATTCTATAATTTGAAGTTGCGTATCTATACTCTTTATAATTTAAACAATTTTAATGCGATTGTGTTTGAATTGAAGTAGCTTATTCCAAGAAAATATTGAACTTTTCAAAATAACAAGAGTGGGACTAGCTTACATTTTGTTATGTGTTTAATTTGTAATTTTTTTTATTATCATTTGATAAAATGGTAGCTACTATGAAGTTTAAAACTTAAAACACAAAAACTTATTTTTTTAGCGTTTAGCCTGCATGCAAATTAAATTAGCAAATTAAAACAAAAAGTACTTTTTACTATTGAGTACTTAACAATCACTTCACGTTCACATTTTATGGAAAAAATAAATTCGTTTTATATTTAAACGTAATACGACATGACATGTATGAAGAAAAAATGACGACTTCTTACCTGTTTTATATTTAATTTCTCCTTTACCTCTTGTGTTTCCGGTTCTTGATCATCATCAAAGTCCAATGAATTCTCCAAGGGGTTAACAATTACTCCAATAGGAGTAGATGGTAGTGGTGGCACGGTGACATCGATGCTACCGATGTTCGGCGATATTGAGGTGGATGGCGATTGATCACTAACAAAGTTTGATGTCTTATTTTTGCTGCTGAGAGCGACACCAAATATTTTTTTATGAAAAGTACGTATGGGACTTCGCTTCTTGTGATGACTTGTAGAATCTGTTATATAACGTATATTTCCATATTCTGAACTAACAGCATAAACATCTGCCTCAACGGAGCTGTCAACATCAGTAGGATTATTGTTTTTACCTTGGCTACTAAACAGTGACGTTTTCGAATGTGCATTATCCTCGCTGCCTTTTTGCAGAAGATGCAAATGTACAATTCCAATACGTTTGGTGTTAGAAGCCAAAAGAATTTTATAGAGAGGCTTAACCAAACGCGAAAGGTCACCTCTTAGTAAAGCCGACTGCAGCCATTTTGTTACACACGTCCTCACCGAAATGTATGGTGGCAACGCCAATGTGTCCAAAACGTTAAATTGTAGTTTTTCAAAACCTCGAGTTTGTTGCTTATCCCGCCCTAAATGCCATAACAACTCATATTTTTTGAAACTTATTGATTCGCTTTCGCTCAATTTATCAATAGACAAACGTTGCAGAAGGAATGTAGGCGCAACACACATCATATAAACATCGGAAGCTCTGTCAGTGTTATACGAATTAAGAGCTGTTGTTTGTTCCTTCTCTGGTTTTCGGTTATAATGACGTTTAGTTTCTGCCACTTCATAGGCTGCAGTAAAATGTTGTTGCATTGTTTTGGCAAACATACGATTGTCTATGATGCGTTCAATCAATCCACTCTCCAAGCAATTGTGTAGTTGATAGAGCAAAGCGCACACTTGCGTGTTGTCAAGTTCGGGTTCACCCAAATAATCCCACAGTTTTGAGGCCAATAGTTGAAAAACTTTAGTGTGTCGTTCAATATAGTGAACATGACCAAATTTAAGAAGCGGTAGCATAACAACAAATGTAACTCCAGGGCTTGTTGCATGTTCGATTTGAGATTTTAGTAAGCTTTAAAATTAAGCAATAAGAAATTCTGATTATGGTATGCAAATTATGAATATGTTACCTTATTAAATCAAATAATGTTGTAATAGAAGACAGTTGGAGTTCTTTATCACTTTGGGTATAACAAGCCACAATGCACAGAACCTTTAACCAGCTCGGCAGATCATGCTCTATAATTAGACGGATTCTTGTTTCAGTGCTGAAATTTTATAAAAATTTAAAACAAAAATAGACACTAACCGCTCTTTTCCAGTGTTATATTCTTGTTACAATTTGGAAAGGTCGACATTTCTACCAGCAAATTTACTGATAATTTAATAGCTTGTCTTAAAGAGGATGACAACTGCAGTTGTAGTAAAGCTTGTATTCTCTTTTTTGTAAACTCGTCGATTTCATAAGTATTATCTTCAACATCTCCGTTATCGCTGCCATCGGTATATTCACTTTGTGCCTCATTCAATGACCGATTAAGCAAAGAATGCAACTGTTTGGACCTGTTTACCACATGTATCTTGAGCGTTTCAAATAGATTATCAATATGTAATACTCGACATGGATTTATATCTTCGTAGACTTGTTCATGTTTGAATATATTTTCAACATTTGGAATTTTATTTTCAGAATCCAAAGTATCTTGATTTTGTATTTGCACCTTAACAAAGCATTTGTTTGATTTCCCAGCTGCAGCCGATGATTCAGTGCTGATTTGTAAAACTTTTTGACTCAAGTAGACTTCGAAAAATATTTCATATTGTTTTATACACTTTTCCAAAATAGTTGATGTGGCTGATGCTTCCTGTTGATGCAAATCATCTTGTTGAGCGTAAATATTCTGATAGTCAAATACGAATTCTCCTGCTTGTTGCTTTGAATGTTGCTCTAAAGGAGCACTTTTTGGTTCTTCGTCTTGATATTCATAGTCAGGTGTATCAACAACTTCATTATTGGAATGCTTTAATTCTGTAATGGATGATGATGACTTGTCATGTGTAATCGATAGTTCTTGAGGTCGGGATTTCTTGGGGCTCATACGCAAACGGTTGGCTTTAGCTTTTATTTTTTTTATGCTCGTGGGCGTGTCTAGATCTGAAGATGATTGGCGTGGATCAATTAATTGGCCAGTATCAGGGCAGATCTGGAAAAAAAATTCTGTTTAAGCATTGTTAAGCGTTTAAAAAAGTTCTTACCTCTTTGTCTAATTCTGATAACTTTGAAAATGATTTGGCCTTCTTCTTTTTAGTTGGACTTTTACGTTCCATGTGCTGATTAGAATTCGATCTCCTTATTTGCTCTTCATCGCGAGATGATGTCATTGATTTGCTAAGATTTTCAAGATTGGCAAATTGGTCAAGTTTTGAATCAGATTTGCTTTTTTCCAAAGAATTTGTGCCAAGTATTGCCGATATAGTTTGTGCTCTGGCCGAGTTATTGTCAGATTTACCGTTGTCATTACATTTAAAGCCTTGTTGATGATTGCGAGGCATAAGTTTTATGGGACTTCTACAAAAATAAAAAATATTATTTTATGTGGTCATTCATGTACTACGTCTATTAAAACATTAAGTCTTACGTTATCATTGGTTGTACTCTCGATACTATTTTCATACAGAGTTTAAGTGAAGCCGTTATCTCATCATTGGTTAGATTTCCCAAGTGAACAGTGATCATTTGTGTTATTGCTAAAAACACTTTTGGCAAATAGATACGTGTTGTTTCATTATACATTTCAAGAGAAATTGTTTCCAACAGAAATTCTGTTAAATAGCAAATTTCTACAAGATTAGGATCTCCCGATCCGACAACACAATGGAAACTTTGGTCACTGCTAAACAATCGATTAAAGGATTTTTTTAAAGATTCTGCGCAGTCATCTTTTTTGAACTGCAAACAAACAATAAAAATTTTCCAGTTTTATATTGTTTACTTCTTTAAACCAAAATTTACCTTTTTACAAGATTTTTCAAACATTGTTGTCATGAAACTCCATATATAGGCTGGATCAAAAGTGGCAAAAAGCAAGTTTGAAGATTTAATAACTTCAACATTTCCACTGGATAACGACATTGTACGGATTATGTCACATAGCACATAATCCAACACGGCACTGCCAATTTCAGCCTTGTCTAACAAAGAAACCATTATACGATAAGGCTTTAAATCGACGCCGGAACATTGTAAGCTGAATTTCAATGTTGATATTAAGGCCTGTATAACAACATGTCTCGAATGCTGCTCAAAGTAAGTTTTAGTTTGTTCTGCGTCTTCAGTACCTTGTGTACTGGTTATTTCTTTCATTGCTTCGTAGGTAGGAGAATTTTTCATTACTTCCGAACCCAATAACCATGAATACAATCTTCTATTTAATGACATATCGCGCCGTAAAATTGTATTTAAGCCATTCGTTACCAATTTTATTAAGTCCATTTCTGACAACAGTTTTGTGTGCATGGGGAAACCGAGTAACAAAAACTCCAAGGTATTTCTTTGAACTAAAATAACACTGTCATTAAGACAGGCACACAAGCCCGACATCATTATATCACGGTTGTGACCCATTACATAAATTTGTTCTTGCATTGTTGTTCGCTTATTAAAATGCTCAAGTAGATACGAAATTGCTGGTAGACGTACCGATGCATTTGTAGCTACGCACTCCCAAAGGACGGTATAAAAATGTGTTGGATTCACTGCAGTGCATACTTGTGATAACAATGAAGAAGTACGTTCAAAGTGATCTAAACCGCACTCATATCCGGGTAAAACACCACTTAAGAAGCCGCTTAAAGCTGGGCGAAGTTTTTCGCCC
Source organism: Gymnocheta viridis (assembly GCA_956483585.1). Taxonomy (NCBI): domain Eukaryota; kingdom Metazoa; phylum Arthropoda; class Insecta; order Diptera; family Tachinidae; genus Gymnocheta; species Gymnocheta viridis. Next base: position 88,445,847 of record OY101443.1, on the reverse strand, counting down.
AATGGTACAAAATAAGTTTCATAGATACCCAAAAGGGCTGGTCGGACATTCATGGCAGCATAACCGAGTAGCGGAAACAAGCCCGAACTAAAAGAAATTAGAGAAAATATTTAAGTTTCCGTAAGAGCGTTTCTTCTCGCAACTTTAATGAACATTTCAAATTATATTTTTAGCATGACGTTTTTATTATTAGTTTACCTATAAATAAACAATTCGGTAGCCAATCTCTCTGGTCCGGTTTTAGCAAATATTACGGCATATGTTTCTAAAGCTTTAAGATGTACACCCGAAGGCAATGCAGGATGCATACATTGCGCCAAACGTTTTGATATTTTAATACGTCTTGGTATTACTTGATACTGTGTATTACTGGATATAGCCTGTTAAGAGGTGATGAAATTCATGAATGTATACACTTGCATATACAATAAAATATCCCTAAGGAACACACCTTACTGAGTTTACCAAGGGCAGATATAAGATCGGCCCACTCTGCAGAATATTCAAAATTTCTCAAGGCCTTATCAATATTAGACATATAATTTCGATACTTGGCCTCCGTCATAAGCTTTTTCTCCTCCATTAAAACATCAGCCGACTCCATTCTGACGACCAAACAAAAACCGCTGATACAAACTCAATATAACCAGTACTTCGTTTTTATTATTGTGTGCTTTTCTGCGTTGTTTTATTTGTATTTGTTGTAGTTGTAGCATAAAAATAAACAATAACAAGAGTTTTATTTATTTTTACAATTTCAATAAAAATGGAAAACAATTTTTAAATTATGTGTTTCTATTCCAACCACAGAATACACAAAAAGTGCACATACAGCAGAAAATTTAAGTGTATAGTAAAAAATTAAGAATGGTCGGTTGATTGGCGATTTTGTTTTTTCTTGTTGTTGGTTACACCAGCACACACCACTACTACCTTAGAGTCTTCAAGGGGATTTTTTTCCTCATACATAATTGATTATGAGTAAATTCACAAAAGTTGCAACAAAAAATTAATTGAATGTTTTTTTTTATTTTTTCACTTCTTATCACTTTTAAACATTAATTTTGAACCACGTCCTTCAACTCCTTGTTTTTGCTTTTCTAATGGTGTCTGAAAATCTAAATTTTTTTCATGCAATTTGTATGTAAACATCTAACTGCTGACGCATAACTTTATCTTTTTGTCGTTGTTGCAATAATTATTGAAAAACTAAATACATACATATTATTCAGTTCATATTTTTTTATATCGTTCATATATTTTATTGTCTTCTAATTATATTTTATAGGTTTTTAATAATTAAAAAACATATTTGAGTAGATTTAATGCGTTTTCACTTTTATTTTTAGAGAAAAATTTGCAATTTCTAATAAAAAAAACACAATGGATCATAATGCTACCATACTTTTGTGAATATTTCAGACTTAATAAACACGTCCAGAGCATTTTGAACTCATGATTTATTTACCCATTATTACTTAATCTTTAACCCTACGCCTCGTGGGAGCAATTTTCAAATTCTATTTTGTGACACTGCGATATACTCTTTTTTTGAATATGGATTTTTACTTTGCGCCAATCACATTCCTAACTTGCTAGTCACACGGTCAAATTTTCTTTCAAATTCTCCCTCACTTTTTTACCAACTTACTCACAATTTTAAAATTTGACGAGAATTTACTTACAAATTTTCATTCCATAGTGTTTTATATTACAGTCAAGAAAACAGATTGTCGTTTTTTCATCAAAATTTTAAATTGATGGCATCTTGCTTAAAAATTTACGTACAGCCTACATCACAATTTAAATTTTTGTGGATTTTGGTAAGTAAGTATATGTAAAAATCTTGAATGATATTAGAAAGATTATTTGAAGGTGTGACTGCAGCGTATAGTGGAGTACACACTATCGAAATTGAGTGACAGTCAAAAATTCATCAGTTTTTAATAACTATTCAATCGATCGTTTAACACTCAAATCGTCATTCAAGAAAAAAAAATTTATATACGAAAATTGGATGCGCTTTATTGCTAACAAAATTTTTTTACAATGAATTATTTTAATTTTTTCTCATCTAACAATTTTTCGTACGCTTTTATCTTAACATCTCACACAACATTGCGTGTCATAAAAAAATATGTGACTTCCTTGAAAAAATTAGTTCCCGTTCCCAAGGTTTGTAGTTTATGCTACAAGAAAAGCTCTTGACTGATAGTTTTTGTATACGCTATTAGTCAAAAACCATTATATCAGTTGACTGACTATTGCTTTGGTGTGTAGGACTCTATGTAACAGTGAAATTATGTAGTTTTACTCCCAAACTCGATGAGGTTCTATCGATACGTTTTGCTATTGAAAATAAATTTTCCTTGAGTACTTCCTCAACGGTGCTGATCCCACCTTTACCCAATGCCACATAAAAAAATGCGAATACAAATTTTTAATTGTCCTGGATAAGTTTTATTAACGTATTCTTTGGATACTTTTAATAATTATTATTGACCCATTCCAATTAAAATTATATCTTTACAAATAAGGCCTGTCCATTGGTGTAGTTTTTGCTTTCTTATCGCGAGAACGTGGAAACCACCTGTGCTTGGTTGTGTGTGTCAGACGCATTAGCTCCTCGCGAGCCACTTCTGGTCTTTTTTCTTTAAAAGCGCTCATAGCGCTACGCAGCGCTTCATCTTTGAGCAGAGACGATGAGATCTTCTCAGAAACATCTGGCAAGGGCTTCGTGAATTCATAAGGATATTGTGGATCGGGGTGCCATGCAACAATTGTTTTACCTTTTTTCGTTACAGCCACACCTTCGACTAAATTTCGACCTCCAACAGCATTCCTTTCAATAATCCTCAGAGAATTTGTAGAAAATCTACGTAAGATATGTGTGGCTGACATGTTCCAAATAACTTTTTTTAACTTCTCATTTACTTAAATTTCTTCTTTTTTACAGCTGTTACAATAGTGTCAAATATTTGTATGAAAACGCATATATATCAAAGCTACGTGTTGGCGAAACATAACAAAAATGCATGTACGTACTGGCAATGCTTGTAGGAAACCGTTAGATATGGCGTGCATTTGCTAAATAAGTATATAAAGTGAAATATTTAAATACAATTTTTTTAAGTTTAAAATAAGTGAATGTAATACAATACATAACATATATAATTTAGCTGTTTGTTTATGTTCTACTAAAAGAACATTTCAGAATGGATCATGTATTTGTGTATGTTTGTACCTACCTACTTAAGCATAGATAACATTGTAGAATAATACATGTAGTGTCGAAGCCTTAAGTACTTTTTTTGTGTTCGAGTCTTTCAAAATTTGATTATGTATTAATAACGCACACCCATAAAAAGCACACTTTACTACCATTTGTTTCAATTGCAAATAAGAAAAGGAAAAGAAACAAAATTCTTTATAGAATAGAAAATGCAACCATTTTGCCATTTTTCTTATGTGCTTTTGACAGCTTCGAACCTAAAAGCAGTGTTGTTGTAGCTTCGACACTACCTGTATTATTCTGCCATGATCCATACATATTCATTCTGCCCGACAAAAAGTGCGGGCTGTTTCGTGCAAAAAGAAAAATATTTTTATCTCAAAAGGGAACAGTTTTCGTAAAAATAGTGAATCCGCGCGATCCCAATGTTGAGTACCGAAGCACAGACTACGAAAACATGAGCGCAAAATTTTGATTGTAAATTAAAAATGCTATAAAAGATGAATTCAAAATAAAGAGTGCGGTCTAGAAGTTTTGTGTTTTTTGTATATGTATGCATGTACATACTTTGCGTTCCTCTTTGTAATCATTACAATGTAATGTAAAAAGCAGGCTTTTGAATGTTTGAATAGAACACTTTGTGATATGTATGAATGCACATATATTGTTATAACTACATACATATGTATTTGGATTACAAGAGGGTAAGTTCCAAAAAATATTCTAATTCTAATGTATGTATGTGTAGAATTATTGTATTTACATATGTATGTATTTAATTATTAGACCGCTTCTCAATAGTTTGTTATAAAATGTCTTTGCTGCAGTTGGGGCATTTTTTTATCAATATCCGCCAATAACACCCAAAGAAATCGAACTTTTAATTTTAATGGTCACTCTAGTTTAACATGTGAGCACCACTAGAGAGTACAATTTTTCAAGTACGTAAGCGTATCATGAATGCTAGTATAAAAACTTTGGCTTGAGTGAACGTTCATGATCGTGAGTGTAAAGTTACTCACGGGTTCATTTACAATATCTAACAAGAAAATTACTTTAATTCTGTTTGTATACATTTGTATGTACATATGTGTTACATCGTCAATTCGAAATAACATGTTTTTTAACTATTGCTGATTACATCAAAACGCATGTCGCTATAATATTTTAAGTTTCTACCGTAAAAACCAATTAAACTATCAACAAAAAAATAAAAAGACGTTACTTAAGTCTCTTGGAAAATATAGATAAGTGTACTTACGTGATATTACATTTCACCTAACAATCTGTAATTTATTTACTTTTATTTCTAAGCTTATTGAATTAAAACAATGGTTCGTTTTAAAAATAACAAGAGGTAGAGGAAAGATTTTTATTTATTATGCTTTAAAAACTTAAGGACGATAAACCTCATTTCTTAAAACGCAACGTTGAATGTGAAACAAATTTTGTAACTTGTAAATTGAAATAAAAAAAAAACAATGCCAAAGCTTTTTCATGCAAATATATTTTTTCATATCCAAACGATAACATTTTAAAAATGAAGTTTTACATTAATGTTAAAGCAATAACTTAAATACATAATTATTTTAATAAAAACGGTGATATGTTTCAAATCATAAAATTTTATAAAATATGTGTATTTGAAAATTAATTCTGGCGTTTTAACAGCTTGTATTACTTCATAGTACGAACCATAAAAATCCTTTTCAAGTTCGGTTGGGTGGTTGGTTGGTCTGTTGTGTATGTTTTATTTTTCCAAACACACACACGCACACAAAAATTCACATACACACACAAAGGCTTACACTTAAATTAGAACTTAGAAATTATACGTGATTATATGTATGTGGCTTTCCTAAAATGATGAAATAAAGAAAAAAATACATTAAAACCTAAAACAAGGTGGAAAATATAAAATTAAGGTCATTAAAGTTGTTATTTTTTTTGTCACATTTGTTTTTTTTTCTTTTGTAGCCACAGTAACTTTTTGTTATTCATATTTTAGTTAATGTTAATTTGACTAATCTTGAACGATGACGCAGTTCAATAATTCTTACCAATTATTTATTTCGCTCGTGTCGTATGGTGGAAGCTAAATAACATGCTAATATAATGCCCAATATTTGTATGAAAGCGATGCCAATGCCTACTCCAATCAATATTATGGCATTTTTCTCTATACGCTCTTTTAGTTTAATAACGCAACCCTCCTACAAATAGAAACATTAAATTCATATGTACTTATATGTATGTATGTATGTATGTATGTATATATGTATATAAAAATGTTTGTAAATCAAATAAAACCTTAAAACTATTTAGTTAATAATTTAAATTGAAAAAGGCAAAATTTACCTGATAATATTTATCCTTGCCTAAAGCAGGAGATTCTGTGCAGTGGCCTAAGCTTTCCTCAATATATTGAGGTCGACAACAGCTGGGTGGGAGAGTTTTGTCGGCACTCATTGTACGCCAATCGGATGGATCTTCAACACCACAGCACATCAATTTACGCTGTATATTATCCCAAGCCATCGTATCTTCATTGTTGGAGCGTCTTATCGAATCTTCTAGTGACTTTTTAATCATCATATCCAAGTCGTTTTTAAAGACGCTGGCCGCTATACCAACAGCCAATTCCACAATAAATATAATTCCAAGTAAAACAGCATACTAATGCGGACAAACGTTTAATTTATGGATTATAAAAGTCGATTTCTTAAGCTTACCGCCAGTAATAGTGTAGGGGACTCTTTGATCGCTCCAAAACAGCCCAATGACGCAATTGCGAATATAATTAGGCCAGTTATTATTAAAACAATTGGCGGCGCAGTAACTTTACCCTCTATGAAGTGATTGAATTGAGTGACATCAGCTAAAACAACAGATCCGGCTATTAAAATACCCAGACCAGATATCTAAAAAAGGTCAAGAGAAAAAAACACTAAATCGAAGAAAATGTAGTAGTACACATGTGTGTATATATGTACATATATAGTATGGGTGCATTCGTAAATGCAGTACATTTGTGCAACCTTTGTACAAACTTTTGCAACAGTTTATAGAATGTTACAGAAACTGCAGAAATATTTAGCAGTCCTATCAATTGTTTGCAGAAAAGAATTCTTCAAAAAGAATATGCTGTCAACTGGCGCTTATCGAACGTTAAATTTCAATTATTGCTCAATTATTGAATTTACGAACGCACCACTCTTCATATACATACATATGTATTTTCAATTCCCACTGCTTCCTTCCAATCCGGATCTTATTTTACAAAAATCATGTCTTTTGTGGAAGAAAATTTTGTCTATTGTTTCACATTTTCCTTAGAGAATTACATGATTTTATACAAACCTTTTATTTGCAAAAATATTTTTTCTACTGCAGCATGCAGGCCTGAAGGACTTATTCCACATTTAGTCCTCCAAATGATATCGATATCGCTGAAAACTTTACTAGACACCAAATAAAAAAACCCGCAGATAACTAATAAAGACTCTGCTCATTTCGGGTTTTTATTTTTACATTAGGAATGTCTGTTTAAGCATATGGGCTTTTCCACAGAAATATCACGTACGTTATCCTCACAATAAAATGATAAATAAAACTAAAAAAAAAATTATTTGTGTGCAGCCCACGTCACAACTGCCAATTCAATGAGTATTGAGCAGGAATGTGTGTGGTAAACTTGAACGTAAATTTACAAAATATGAACATGTATACAAATTATATTTACGATCTACATAGATATCATTTCACTTCATTTATTAATCCATTTGTCATACATGTAGCCTTTTGGCCAATAAAATTATATTACATAGTTAAAAATAATGAACAATTCTTTAAATAATCACTAACAAAATAATAGCCAATAATATAAAGCTAATGTTACTAATTAAAATAATTTAGTTTATAACAATAATAAAGTTATGATCAGGTATCCTGACAGCTATATCTCTAGTGTGTATATACTTAAGGTAGGGGATAAAAAATAATATACGAAAAAACTGATAGTTATAGGTCCCACTATTAGTGATTGACATTGAATAATCCCACTAGGATAAAAGTTTCAATGGAGAAAGAGAACGTACGGAAAATTCTAGGTAATGTGTTCCACAGACGTGCTTGCTGCTCGCACAGCAAACGATAGTTCATATAATGTATTATAAATACGGGGTATAAAAATTGGGTGTTTTAAGAAAATCTTAAAAAAGATATCGTTAGTACTAAGTTGTCCGGACATTGAAATTTGATAATTCTGTAGAGATATCGACCCCTGTGCGCGATATTATCGTATGTTACAAAAACTAAAATTTACAGGAGACCGTTTTTATTACTATTTGTATTGCTATTATATACTACAAAACATACGATAAAATGTGCTTTGTGTTATCTTCATAACTATTATATTTATCGCTGGATTTAGAAACGATTTGCATAAAAAACTCTATTTCATAAAAAGTGTAACATACGATAATTTCGCGCACAGAGGTCGATATATTAACAGACGAAAATTAGATAATCATCGAATTAGAGATTTAAGAATTATTTCAAATGATTGGAAACAAATCTCACCGCTTTGTGAACGATAGCTTTAATTCTGCTCCTGTTTCCCATATTGCATACAGAATACCCCTCCACGCAGTAATTAATTTGTTACATTATAAGGGCATTAGCTAGCGTGTTCTTCACATAAAGAGGCAAACACAAATTCAATCTATATAGCCTACGTAAGGTAGCAAACACTTCAGATGACAAATTATCAATGTGAGGTCCAAAAGATAACTTGTCATCAATAATGACACCAAGACACTTTAAACTGCTGACAGTTTCCACTACCGAATCGGAGATCTTCAGTTGGAAGTTCAAACGGTCCACACTTGAAGCTCCGCAAATCAAAGCCTTAGTTTTATCAGGATTTACATGAAAATGATTCACAGTCATCCATTGGTTGACAGCAGACAGCTCATGATTTAGTATGTGTTGAGAAGTCTCAGAATTTATAGTGGCCCCATTCCAAAGCAGTTGTATATCATCAGCAAAAGCCAACGCTCTACAATTAAAGTCAAGATCGGAACAAGATCGGACCAAGCACCGAACCCTGGGGAGCACCAGACCTGACATGTTTTAGATTCGATATCTTATTATTGACAGAGACGTATTGTTAAGACGTGAGTGCTCAACCTGATCAAAAGCCTTCGAGAGGTCAATTGAGACTAGTACACTCACATTACCTCTATTCATGTCATCTCTGATCAAATCAGTCAGTTCAGTCAGCAAATAGCTAGTATTTCGTCCCGTACGGAAACCGTACTGGCAATTATTTATCAAACTATTAGTGTCCAAGAATCTTAACATCTGAACCTTCATACCACCTTAGAAAAAATGGGCAGAATACTAATCGGCCTCAAATTGTCTATGGTCATAAGACCTCTTTTCTTGGGAATAGGAACAATGCGGGATATCTTCCAGTCAGATGGAAAAATGGAAAAAGTTAAAATATTATTGACCCATTACAAGAGATGTCTACTTCAGTGTGTTTGCTTACGATTTATGTTTATCTTAGTTTATTGGTTTATGTTAATAACGATTTTTAACATACATACTTATGTATGTGTTGGTAGACCTAAACGATTTGTGAAAATACATTTATTTCTTAACTTTTAGTTTGAGTTTACAAACATTTATTGTAATTATTATCTGTTAATTTTAATGCCTAAATTAGTTAAAGATTTTTAGTATATAAGGAAGCAAATTTATAGAAACTAGTATTTCTTATGGCCGACACAATCAATTGACCATATTCCAGCTATAATTCCCCTTATTCCGTAACTCCACATTAATACAACACCAATAAATAAGCTCTTCTCTATTCGCTGCTGACAAAAGTTTACTACTTTTAACATTCTCTTGCAATTTTCTAGGCCTTAGGGAACTGTAACAGACTGCTTATTGTAGGAAATAGTTGCCAACAGCGAGTAGGCAAAAGCTTATTTTTCGGCATTGCCTTGATGTGACGTTGACAAATAGTTACGGAATCCGTGGATTAATTAAATATTATTACATAAACAAATTTCTTCCCGAATAAAATAAAATTGTAATAAAGTTGTACATCCATAATTAATTCTCATTTGAAGATAAAAAATCTTATTACTCATATACATATTGCTTTTTTATTGCAACGTAGTCATATCTCAAAAAAACTCGTTCTCCAGAAAACTAGTTTAAAGTTTTTAATTTACTCACACCTCAGTGGAAAAAATAAAAAAATATTCACCCTTATTCCAGTTGGCGAAATCGACGTCACGTCAACACAATACCAAAAAATTGGGGCTTGTCTACCCGTTGTCGAAAACAACTGACTACTATTGACAGGCTCATGTTATTTACTAGACCTTATAGAACAGAAGTACACTTTAATTAGCACGAAATTGTTCTCGAGAGGTGAGTAAAGAGGATCTTTGTATGATTTTTTACACAAGATGAAGAACGATAGCACGCATAATTCTGAAGTATCAACTCAAAAATCATGTTTTTTGAGATATGCCGTTGCAATAAAGGATCGATAGTACTATAGTACTCTTAAAGTTTAAGACTTAAACACTCTCATTAATTTGCTTGAACCAATACTCACCAAAGTGAATGTACATGTATATTTTTAGCATTTTTATAGTGGTGTTAACTTTAGGAGCCTTTTATTCCTTCAATACTGAACCGATTTAAATAATATATAGTCGTTTCACTAAAGCTCAAGAATGTCTACCATTTGGTAAAAGAATACAGAAAATCGGTTGGCAAACACAGGAGAAAAAGGCATCCGAACATTTGTCTTTACCTCTTTGTCATTAAGCTTCTTGAAGATTGTAGAAAAGTCCAGATCTTAACTATAAGTAATAAATTACACTTATGTTTTCAAGCTCATAATGTGCGCCCATTTATGAACTACCAGAAGATTAAATCTATAATTAAAGTTATACACTATGATTTTGATTAATTATTCTGCTCCGTTGTATAGTTATTGTTGTTTAGGTCGCATGCAGATAGTGTTAGCAGTTTAATGTCCATTTCCATTCAATATAGAAATACCATTAGATCATATTTATTATTAAAGGTTTCTGTTTACATTTACAAGTTTTTCATTTTGTGTTTTATATTACTGTTTGTTTATTCCTGCGACAAATCTAATCCAAGTGAAGGATATTACACTGATTTTCTTAAACGAAATTATACATGAGTTAATTAATTGTACGAGTACATTGGGCATGTGTATGTACTACAATCACTAGTGCAGTCATAATGTCGTTTGCTTAAACTCAATTAGGACACAAGAGCCAGAAAAAGTGAAATGTTTCACCAGGGACTAACAAACAATTATGTTTTATTATAAGTCGTTTTATTTTTAACTATAGAAATATTTTGTTCTAGTAAATTTTATACAAAAATTAAAAAATAAATATCTATCAATGAAAATAATTGCAAAGGATTTGAAGCCTGAAATAATCAAATAGTTTAGCATTGGAATTAATTGTATTAAAAACAATTAATCATACAAAAGCGTATTTTTGCTCATTTGCTTTTAAACAATATTTAATTTTAGTTGTACCCTTTTGCATTATAGAAGACGATATGTGTTTACACATGCACAGTCCATTTTTTTAAGTAAATATTTATTTAAGTTGAATAAAAATAGTAAAAGTTGATTTTTTTTATTAATGGACAAATAGTGTTTTCTCTTAATTGTGTCTCAAATAAATACAAGTTAAGTGTTATTTTAAAAATTCTCGAATATAACTCCATTTGATTGATTATGATTGCCTTAAACAATCTGGTTTATAATTTGAAACAGACATAATGAAAGACCCCCTCTTGTACTAATAAAATTTTGTTCAGCCCAATTCGCATTTCCAGATGGTTTAGACCAGTTGTTGATGCAGAGTTGTGAGCACCAGCAAAAATAATACTCTCCGAAGGACCATAAACAAATTGTATTCGGCAATTGCCTTTGAGTCTCTGTTTCAATGCATCACTGCACAACTTAATGCTCGATGAGTTTTTCGATTTGAACCATCTTTTTCAAAATAAATTTGTACAATTTGCAAAAGTTGAAAAGTGACTTCCGCCGCAAAGGAAACCAGAGGTGACACTAGCGGCATACTCTTGTAGTTGTAGCGCAGCGTTACCACCAGAGGAAGTTGAAACTGTACAGAAGTTTGGCAAAAATAGTACAAAACCAAATGAAATATTTGTTCAATTCAAAAGCACGTATTATCGTCGTATGTGTTGTGTGATCGTCTAATTATACAGTATTGTATTTTTGTTGTTGGTAATTTTCATACAAAAGTGTGTTACAATTATACGTTTGAATTTTATATGTTTTATAAATGGTTGTATTGAGGACAGGTATGGGAAAATTATATTTGTAACGCGGAATTCCGCCAAAAGTTGCAAAATTTAGAAGAAGTCGTAAATTCTTATAAAACGAGCTACAAATGCAAGGAATGGGGGAAAATTCGCAATAACTTCCAATCATTGGGAATATTAAAATGTTGAATATCATTTAAAAGTCGATGAAATAATAAAAAATAGAAAAAGTAACCCACATTGCAAAAAACGCGAAATTTCGGAAAAAGTTGCAAATTTTTGAAAAAGCCAGAGAAATTTGTAGCCATGTACCCGTGTAGCCTGCTGTCGTGAATGTGTTTATATCTTAATATATCTCGATTTAGTAGTTGGTAAGTTTTGCAATAGCTAGTGACATTTCCTCCAGCGACAAAATAAACATAAATTTATTTTTATTGTTTATTTATATTAATAAATTTTATTGCCAAAATTATACGTATAAGAGTACATAAATTGAATAATAATTAAAAAAACGAAAAAACGACGATACAACAAATTTGTCTGTTCATAAGCACATAAACAAATATCGGATTTTTTTAAATGATAAGCCATACAACTGAGCTTGTGAATTGAACATTTGTTTTTATTTAAAAATCATAAGTTGACCATTATATTTGTACTTTAAAATATATATGAAGACATATATTCTCATTTATTTCCTTACATACATGTACATACGTATACTATCTAAGTACATATATGCATCTATTTTATATTTCAGTGGTCACAGTTTTTGTACCATCAAAATATCAATAGATTTTTGCTCTAAGAAGAATTATTTATTCCAGTAGGTTAAAAATTCACACCCCCATTTTTTATACCCTTTTTCGTCAAATTGATAGATGCAGTTGACAATTTATTTCTCGAATCCGTTTTAATATTGTTTAGCTTACTTTAAAACACTTTTAGCAAATGGTAATATTAGAAGAAATTTTATAAAAGTTTCTAAATTTGAGAAGAGAGTTTCACCAGTACAATTCTTTATTTACAAATTTTTTGTCCAATAAATTTCGACATCTAAGTCATAAGAAAGATTTAGCTCTTTGTGGTCCAAAAGTGCATGTTCGCGACGCGCCACTCATTGTCTAATTTTTGGTAATCTATTTCAACGGAAGGAAATCTGGTTTTAAAGTTTCATAACGATTTTATTTCAAATGATTGTGCAAATTTTGGATCTACTAAAAATGTCTGAAATTGGTATACATTTTTTGTTGCTCTGTGCAGCGAGCGACTCCAATATACAATAAATTTTGTTATACAAAAAAAAAAGAATTTCATTTGTGTTATTAATCAAATATAAATCTAGCGCTTGGTTAAAAAATATTCTGCGTTTTATGTTATTATAATTTTTTAATACGAGTATTTTTAGTTGTTGGTACATTTTGTATTTGAATTCAAATGCTTAAAACCTTAAGTGTTGTGTTTTTCTTCCGACGGGGAAGAAGATGGCACATAGCCGAAACCGGTCTGTTTATCAACCAAATTTGACGTGGGATGACGGAAATTCATTCCAAATTGCTTAAAACCTTTTCTATTTTATATTATTCGAGAACAATAAGAGGACCGATCGTAGGTATGTTAATGTTCAAAATGTTTTAAATACATACTTATTTGGAAATTATACAAATTATTATAAAAATTATTATACAAATTATACTTACCGCAAAAACCACATTGAATGCAAATAATATATATTTAACTAAACTCATACCGCACGAGCGCATTTTAAATTTCATTAAGAAAGAAATTGCTAAAATTAAAAAATCTTATTTAATTCAACTTTTCTCAGCCGAAATTATAATTTTTGCGTAAAAACTACCGTCTGAAGCGTCTGTTCAAAATAGCGGCTCAAATAGAACTGACCAAATTTTAACACTTCTATTAACGACCAAAGTTGCGTTGGTGGCCACAACATAACTTGTTACTAGGACGTTATACACATTTCTTTCTTACCGTAAAAAAAAACAAAAAACAAAAAGAGAACAAACTCCCAGCAGAAGGGTAGCAGGAAGCTAAGAAGTTCTTAAGAAAATAAAGTTTTTCTGTAGAAATTTATTTAGAGGAAACTGTCAATATTACGAGTACATGTGAAAAAAGTAGAACTGACCTAATTCTACCATTCCATAAAAATATGTGCTTTGTTATAATAACTCAGTATAAGGATGTTGCATACATGTGTTGGAGATTCAGGAGTCTATTTTTGTTGCTTCAAATAACATTAACATAAATACATTTAAGCCCACTTCTCGTTCATTATAATAAAAATAAATAAAATAAATAAAATTTTCCCTTCAATAGTATGTTTATTTACGTTTCAATGAGTTGAAATATTATAAGGAGGACTTCTTTCTTAATCAAAATGTTAGTTTCGCTTTTAATATTGTATTTAAATCCTTAATGCCTTTATAATTATGTCATGTCCGTCCGTCTACTCACCTGAAACATTTACGTTTGTGTAGAATACAAAAGTGGCGATGACCTGTTTATTACGAGGACAAATTTGGTTTATTGATTTTATTAAAGGAAATATGTTAAAATATTATTCACATCAACAAAGGACTATGTAGACGTTTGTAAGAGCAGTTTGTAGTTATGCGTCAATCCAGCATTCGAGTTTTTGCACGGGAAAACGAGTTTTTTTTATATCCCGTGACCTTTATGAAGGTATTTTCATATTAAAATATTAAAATTTTAGGGAATTTCCATGAGTTAGAGATTTTATTATTTGTTTCTCTCTCTCGCCCACAAGAAAAAGAACAGGAAATTGTGAACAATAGTACAATAGATTCTACGGAGTAATTTAGACATAATTTTTGGTAGTGAAGTTTTTTTGCAGAATTTATTCTATCAAATAGGTATTTTTAATCCTTGAAAGAATAGCTACTGAATTATTGTAGGGACACATTAATTTCTTAACTAATTTATACTGCAGTCAACTCAATCGACCGCATTCTAGAAATTAATATTAAACATTTACATAAATACATACGATAAAATATAAAAACAAACTAATTAATAAACAACTTAAAACTCTGTACAATTTCTATGCAAAAGCAAATTGGACAAACACACATGTACACTTTGTTTATTTTTCAATTTGAAGCTAATACATGCATGTACAATAAATGTGCATGTGTTAGTAGCAACTTTAAACGCTTATAACTCCCAAAATATCGAACCGATTTAAAGAAAATTAAGATTATGCACGTCTGTATAAAAATCCATTTAAAAACAAATAAATCTCTCCAAAATCGGTTCAGTATTACGGCCGTAAAATGGATCTAAAAAAAACGTGACTACCCATTAATAATATAGAACATAGAAGATATTTAACAGATTATGGAAAATATTTAAAATATGCCCCTTTCGCAAAATGTACATACTTTTGGCAGGATAATGACGAATATCTACATTTACAATTAAAATATTTACTTTTAAAAAATTCCCACGATCGGAAAAATATTTAAAAATATTGAACTTTTTTTAAAAAACAACACCGGCGATTAACTTCATTTTATCAATATTGTTAGCTGTCACATGTAACCACAATAGATATGTATAATGCTTTTTCAAATTTGAATTATTGCAAAACAACAATTTGAATTTTAACAAATACATACACGATTTCACAGGGGAATGACGTGCACTTTCAGGCACAAAAAATAATCATCCATAAAAATATTAAAGGATAAAAATGATGCACATTACAAAAAAAGAGATAATTTTATATTATTTTTTACTTTGCACTAATTTTATTAAAAAATTATAGATTAAGTTCGGGTAATGTTCTATACCTATTTTTTATTTGACTATAATGTTTCGAAACTTAGTTCGATTAGAACAGATTTCAACTGGTATTCTATTACAGGTCTTAGGTTTACATTCAGGAAAGTGAAAGAGTCTTTGGAGCCCTAGTTTCAGAGATATTTGAGTAAAAATGAAAAAAACCCATAAACCAGCCTTTGAAAAAATTGGAGGATAATGTGGTATACCTTGTTCTGTTAATGTGGTACATTAGCGTGCGTGGCGGATGGTGATTTTTAATGGAAATTCAACCGTAACAAGTGATCTTTGGGTAGTTAAAAAATTTCTCAAATTTCTTTCTTTAACTAAACTGGGAGTGCAATCAAGCTTAACTGCTTAGAATACTTCATAAGGATTTTTAAGAGTTTTCAGGCCAATGAGATACAAATTTTATCTAAACATATATTTTTTATTTATTTCATATGATTATTTTTCGAACAAATTGGTTATTAGTAGTTTTTTATAATCCAAAATGATTATTATTTTCGCAAAGTTCGTAACATTTTTTAGTCAGAAAGAATTGGACATGAGACAATATTCCAAAGGAACAAAGGAAAATGTAACATTTCTGTTCTGCCGTGTAAGTTGAAATTAATTAATGTTAAATTTTTCCTTGTTCCTTTGGAATATTGTCTCGTATATTTTTTTCTTTTTTTTTCTTTTTCTTATTTTCTTATTTCCCGCATTATTTTGGCATGTCTGAGCATAATTAGTATGTAATACAATATACCACTTTAGCCTCCTTGGCCTATACCACATTAGCCGAACTCGAGTTTAATTCAAATAATTATAAATAAAAATCTGGTCTCGTTAATAAACTACATTTTTATCAATGTGATTTAGTAATAATGGGATCACTTCTTCTAAATTTAAAATTGTTTATTGGGGTTTAAATCACTTCTTTTCAAACTGGCAGACAATTTTCAGTGGACCAAAAAAAAGTCAATCATAAGACTATTTAGTTTTTCAATTACTACCTCTTTGCTTAGCTTCCAAAAAATAAATCGAATTATGATTTATTAATATTCTGAGATCCTGAAAAATCAAGCTTTGTTTTGTCACTTCTAGTTTTTAGTTTTCGAGAAAGGCTACTATACCACATTACCCGCCTATACCATAATACCCGAACTTACTCTATACCTTTTTTATTCGAAATTTAGAAAAATTTAAGTGAAAGTAGTGTTTGGGAGAGCCAAGGTAATGAATGGTATTTTAAACACTTTGGTAGGCAATTTTTTTAAAAAAAAAAAAACAAATTATTTTAGGAAAAAATATTTTAGTGACTACAAACTTTAATTTTAAAGTTAAATAATAAAGTGGAATATATTTTATTTTTCCCCGTTAAAATGCACGAGGACAGCAAATTAGCCGCTAATCTCAGAACCAACCATAATTGAAAAAATAACTAAACAATTTTTAAAGGAATAAAAATAAAATAGATCTCAATAGCAGAGGAGGATCTAAAAAGCACAAAAATGTGTCATCTTTTAATTTGTTGTCAGTCACTCACACTTAGAAAATGTCCTTGCAATCGTTTAGCGATAATTTCTGAGATTAGCGCGTGCAAAGGAGACATGATATTGTGAACAACTTTTCACTCACGCTCGTGCATTCTCACAAGCAAGACAGTGTCATGTGACGAAATTATTTCCAGTCAAATGCCAGCTGGTGGCGTGTTATTTTGATGATTCCCGACTGGGGGTGCCAAACGAAAATTCCCGCAATCCCGGTATTTTTCGCTCCGCTGGCGAAACATTCATTTGGGATTTGTATATTGCAACCGAAACCATTACCTCCGTTATTGTCAGTTGAAATTTAATATGGTGCCGATTCTTTCCTTCATTGTTTGTTATTTTATGCAGGTTGTTAAAAAACCCAAAAATTTGTCAAAAATGCTACGAGTACAAGTAGAGTAGTAAGTACACTTGTACACTGTTTGAGTGCTTCCGCTTTCACAACAATTAAAAATATGGAATAAAAGATACAATGAATGAATTTATTGATTTGAAATCATCTTTTAAAAATGCATACAAGTCTACAAAAGAAATGAAAAAAAAAATACTTACAACTAATTATAATTCAGTATTAAAGCGAACACAACGGATAATAAAAGTGAAAAGGATGATATGACCGTTATAGAAGAGCCATCAGTACAAGGTAACACATCTGCAACATAACTGCAATAAATTTTTATAATTTCATGAGAATATTTCAAGCGGAGAGGAAAAATTCAATACGACATTAAGGACATAATGTTAATAATACAAGGATGAGGATGTGTCTACTTAAAGGGTTTAAGAATAATCCATACAAATAAATTTAAAATCATCAAATTATTAAGGACGAAAGTCCCACAAGGAAAAATATTAAAGTTTTCGTTATCCGATTATAAACTCATAGTGAGATATTTTTTTTAGTTGATTAGCGATAGTAATAGGGATGTGGTTGTGGGTAATTGTATGTGGGTGGATAAGGATAATGCAATGGATAGCCTGAAGATATCAGAGGATAAACAACTTGATCTTGTGGTTTGTCATGAGGTACAAAAAATGTTGGTTGATGCTGAGATGATGGTGTAGAACATGATATTGCGGCATTAGATGAACTTATTTGGCTGTAAATAAAATTCAGAAACACGAACGGAACATGTAAAATTTATTAATTTTATTTATCTTAAAAAGAAAAGAACAACAACATTAAAGCCCATGTTATGTAGCTAAAGTGGTCGTGTTAAACTGTTAAGAGGTACTAATATTTACCTTTGAAAATATTTGATTACAAAATTAAATGTTTATTTAAAATTACCCCACTTGTTATTCCCCATTAATATGTATATACAAAAATGAATTAATATAAAAAAACGTACAATTTTAAAAAGATTATAATGTAGGATTCTAAATCGCAAAATATTAATCAATTAACAAAAATTGTAGGAGTTGTTTGTTGTACATTTTTTTTTACAAATTGTTTATAAACATTTTGTGAAACATGTTTAGAAACATGTTTATGTGACAATACCAACAGCATTTAAGCTTGGTACTCTGTTCGAAGTAGTGAAAAATTTTCAGGAACATTGATTATTTCACGTGAAAAATTTGACACGTAACAAGTGATGCCCATATTACTTTTTTCGAAAAAAATTTTCGTTTTTATTGGTTAGAAGTATGCAACATTGATCGACTTTTGTAAACAAAAATTAATGTTTAATTTTGCTTGCGGCACTCGGGGACTGTCAACTTATGAAATTATAATTATTTATTTATTTTTTATTTATGCCGTACTTTTTTATTTCTTTGATATTAATTCAAGTTTTTTCTTTGATATTAATTCAACATACGCTAGGCGATGCAAATACTTAAAAAAACAGAAGACTTAAGACAAACTTAGTGTTAGGTTTTATTTTCGATACGGAATTTCTTGATTCGCTCGCCGCGATCAAAGCCCGCGATAAAACCTATGCAATAGCTTAAAAAAATTTATTAAAGAAATTTTTGGCACAGAAAATTAAAAGTAAAAAAGCTACAGAAAAAAAAATTTGTATCAGCTGTCAATATTTCGCGCGAAATAAATGACAGTCACATTATTTCACAGATGTCAACAAAATGTTGCCAGATACATTTCATAAATTTTTCACGAGTTGAACAGATTACAACTTTTGCAACATATTTTCATTAATATTTAATGTAAACATTTTTTGTGTGGATTATGTCAACATTTCGCGTGAAATTTTAAACAGAGTACCAAGCTTTATACAACAACAACATGCAACTCCTACACTGTGAATTGAGCAATTTTAATTGTCCAATTTACAGCCTTTTGCATGAATTGTATGTTGCAAACATACAATTCGTACTAGAGGTTGTGAATTGTACAAATCTATTTTCAAATTGCTGATATAAAAAATAAATTAAAAATTAAATCGGTAAAATTTGATAGACAAAAACACAAAAAAACGAACACAAAATTGAATCTGATCTTAAAAAAAAGTATTACAGCCTGTTCCACGATATCGAAAGTTATCATCGTTCACTGGAAATCTAAACGAAAAACAATTGATTTGCGTCCTACTAACGAACAATTTTACTTTTTTATTTATTTATTTATTTCGTAAAATAAATTAGCAAATAAATGAATAAACGAAGCAGGTTTTTGGTGGCCCACAAATCAGTTGTTTTTCGCTTAGAAATTTAGCGAACGACAACGTTCGACATCCTGAAAAGGCTTTTAATTTGCTGAATACTTTTGTTTAGTACTTTAAACAAATAAATGCTTTTTAGTAGTAAGTAGTCAAAATTAATGCAGTTTTCTACTTAAACAAATAAAGAAATTAGAACGGAATATTTACTTGACACCAATAACACCACAGCCAGCACGTCCACCAGCATTGCCAGTTTTCTTTGAATCAGGATGTTTTGTTTTACCCAAATCATCTATCATATCGTGCACGACTATACCACGTCCGAGAATTGTGCGCGGTCCTGTTAAACTAATCAAATGATCTGTAAAGGTTGTATCGGCAACACCGTCGGCATTGGCTTCAATATTTCCAAGATCACCAACATGTCGAACTTCGTCGCTGGGCCCACCGTGATCCATCTGAAAGAACAAAAAATAAAATATAATTGCGTGCTTATGGATATAATTCAACTTTTCTATGGAGACCGATCCACTTCAATCTATTTATTTTCTATATAATAAGTAAGCGAGACTATTTTTTACGCCGATTTTTACGACTATTTTAAACAGCCGATTTTGACAAAACTTATACTATTTCAAAAGTATTTGTTTTATATAGATTATATCTATCTATAAGCACTTAAAATTGCTACTTCTGCATGTACACGTATTAAATATGCATGCATCAGCTTGAAGTTGAAAAATAAACAAACAAAACCATGCAGGTGTGTTCGTCCAATTAGTTTTTTTTTTTGCATAGAAATAATAGGCGCCGTGTTGGAATCCCATATACCATAACCCCATATTGGCTTTATAACACCAGCGATGTGTTATAGTCCCATATGGGTTTATTTCCTTCAAATAAGTGCGATAGTACCATATTAAAAATTTAAAATTTATGCTATAACCCCATATTGGCTTTATTGCACTTTTTTCTGTGCGATAACCTCATAATTAAAAAATTTTGTATCACATGCATTATCTTATGAATTATGTTCCATATTCATTTGTTAGGAATAATAATATGTACAAGGGAAAATTCCCTTCTATTATAATATTTTTTTGCAAAATTATGGTTTCCCCTTTTACGAAATGCGGAATATAAGTGATTTAAACTTTTCATATATTTTGAAAATAATCGAAATCAATCCCTTACAACTATTTTTTCATGGCATACTGAATTTTCTGCTGGGTTTTTTTTTGCAATCAATAATAGAGAGTGAAGTAACTGTTAAACCTGTTTTGCATTGAATTGCCTAATAACTATGTTATCACATAAAAAGCGAATATTAAAAACAGTTTTGCGTATGCTGCTTAAAAATAAATATGGAAAATTTTAAAAGAATGGAGAGTAATCGTTTAAACGCAAGGAAGATCTTACTAAATAAAAGCGATATTATAAATTTTTCTAATGTTCCCGGATTTATAATTGATTCTTTTTTCGGAAAAAGAACTTATAAAGCGCAACTAATAGCTTGTGCTTTTGCTTTTGTTAATGGAATCAGCGAGTCGCAAATCCTTCAACTCATACGATGGATACCTTTCACAAAAACTCACGAAAAAAAAATAACAGAATTACTCTTATGGTTGGCATATTCTCCGAACGCTCACAAGTACTATAGCTATAATGTCGAACTTAATCAAGTAATATTTTGTAACGGAGATTTACGAAAATATGGCGTAAGAAAACAAAGAAATTAAATAAAATTTTTAATTTATAACTGTTCGTGGGGGCTAATTCGTACACCCTACAAAATCATTTGGTTTCATTTGTATACAAATGTCTAATAATACAATATGAGTTTATTCCCTTCAAATAAGTGAGATAATACCATATTTAAAATTTAAAATTTGTGCTATAACCCCATATTGGCTTTATTGCATTTTATTTTGTGCGATAACCCCAAACCCAAATTATGGGTTTATAGCATAGGAAAAAGTGCTATAAAGCCAATATGGGGTTACGGTATATGGGATTGCAACACGGCGCCAAATAATATAGAACTGTTGCTCTACGTACACAGAAAGAAAAACGTCGTACTAAATTCAAGTATTTTCTACTTATTTTGAGTACTCAAAATTTTGAGTACAAATAACAATAAAATGTGCTTTAGTCAACCCGAAAACGGGATTTCTTTAGATAACCAATCCTGGAGTTTCTTAAAATAAGTACAAAATTCTTTAATCACGTGAAAAATCTTGAATAAACTAAAAATTTCTTAAATTAAATTGAGCATTTAAATCCGTCCGTACTTTAATCAATCTTTCTGTACTTGATTTTAGTAAATCTGGGATTACCGTACTTTTAACACCGATTGAGATTGATTTAAGTACGGATGGATTGATTTTTCTTTGGAGTGTAGGATTTGTGAAGTTGTGGGAAAGGCGTAGTGAAAAAAAGAGAGAGTCCTTTATTCTCAATTTTTTTTTTCTAATTTTTAACGCTTTTTGTTTTTATCTGTTGTAGTTTCTCTGCGTAGGTGTTTAATATTAAGGTTATGTTAGGTTAGGCTAGGAAGGGTAGTGCCTGTGGGACTTTCACTCGGAGATCTGTAGAGATCCATTGTGAAACCCTTCACGATGTCGATCAGAGAGAGAAAAGGTGCAAAAGGAGAGAAACTACTAGTACTATAAAGACCTGTCATTTAGCCAACCTATTCCCATGACGAAGCCGTTGATATCACCAAGTTCACGCCCAGCGATATCGCTAAGACCCCCAAAGTAACTGTTGCCCAGCCATCTCATCCTGCTGCGCTGTAATCACGGGCAACGGCAGGTAGTATGCTAAATTATTTCCTCATCTTTGTATAACCTGCGAAGGTAGAGACATAGTTGAGCCAAATACATGGTTTGCGGTATTTGAAATACAAAATACTTGTTGGCAATGTATTTAAAATACAAAATACTTCCATTTATTGTACATATTTGAAATACAAAATACTGTTATGTCATGTATGTATTTAAAATACAAAATACACCGTTTTTATTCAAACCAAAAAATACATTAGATACTCGTAAAACTAATCAACAAAACAATTGTTTCCTTTCATAAATATCAGATTTTTAAATGTAGCATCAGACAAACTTCTTTCTTGTTGGAGAATAAATAAAACCTGCTGAAGAAAATAATCTTTCTACAGATCCTGATGAGCACAAACTTGTATTAAATTCTATGAATACACTTTTTATATTTGGATAGCTGTCAAGAGTGATAATGTCTTTGCTCTTGTCACTGAGGAAACTCACAAATTCCAACTCCAAATTTGATGTCCTAAATTCACCATCATCCCTATCTACGAAAACAACAAAATCATTGTCGTTTGTAAATTATGTAA
The DNA here is from genome assembly GCA_956483585.1 of Gymnocheta viridis. Lineage (NCBI taxonomy): Eukaryota > Metazoa > Arthropoda > Insecta > Diptera > Tachinidae > Gymnocheta > Gymnocheta viridis. Next base: position 88,422,894 of record OY101443.1, on the reverse strand, counting down.
ATTAAAATACAAAATACTGCTATTTTTTGTATGTATTTAAAATAAAAAATACAAAATAGTTGCAGGACATGTATTTTAAATACAAAATACGTATTTGTATTTTAAATACTGCCCAGCCCTGGGTTGACATCATCGCCTTATTCACTACTGAAAGAACATTTTGTTTTGTAGGACACATATGAGGTTCTGCACAGTCACAGATAAAAAAAACTTTATTTTCCAATTGTGCTTTTCAGTTTATGTGCATCACAACATTAATGTTGCGGAAGTGTTTCAAACGAAAGAAATGTTTTGAACACATGTTTAAGCATGCTTTTGCAGGTCTCTAGTTTGTACGTATTTAATATTTAATTGCGCGTCGGCCGTCGGCTATGCTAGTTTATATTATAAAATATCTTAAATAAAAGCCCATTTAATATATACATAAACTTACTTTGTCCGGATTGAAGTGGCCACCCATGCTTAAGCAGCCATTTGTTAAGTCTCCTTTCTCATGAACGTGAAAGCCATGTTTTCCAGGCGTTAAACCAGTTATATAAACACGAACATGTACATTTTCCCCGCAAGCATTTTGTATAAATGTGACATTTCCATTTACTTGGTTACTGTTGGGGCTCGATACATAAGCAATAGCCTCAATACGAGCATTTTTCTGAAATTCAAATTATTTATTTATACATATAAATTATTTTTTTATATTTGAAAAATTCTAAAACTAAAAATGTACCTCTGCTGCCAAAGCTGATGTCGTGATAACAGCCAAAATGGTAAGAAACAAATGCCAGGAATTCATAGTTTAGCTGAAATAGGGAAATACGAAAATCCAAATTCATTACAATAATTATAGAATTTGATTATCACTAACAATATTATATATTTCCTTTACTATTCGTAAAATACTCGTAACTAAAAGTAACTGAACGTTTATTTTTTTGTTAAATATTTTTTCATCAATGAAAACTACTCAGTGACGTTGAATATTTTGCTCAATGAAATCAAATTTAATTAATAACTTTCACATTCTCATGTGATAAACATCTTACTTTTGTACAAAATGTACATGTGAACAATTGCACTCAAATAGAGCGTGTCATTTGACAGACAGACAGACAGTTAAACACTTGGATATGAAAAGCGCTTTGAAAATCTCGTGCTCTTGTTAATGATGAACTTAATCGCTTATTGTAAACATTAGTGTCCCACCGAAGGCTGAACTTACAAATATTGTCTAAAACTGAAGCTGATTTTTTTGAACTACATATAAGTTCCCACCGATCCTATAAGGAGCATAGGACCTCAATAAAATGTTTGAACATCTCTCTATTTTGTGTTAACGCCTTCACTTCTTCCCAACTCTTGCCACTGATATTTACATACTTCGACCTCAATCTGTCTTCTCCATGTATGAGCTGGGCGATCCCTTCTTCTGTTCCCTTGGTGGTTGTAGCCTTCTAAAGATGTGGCCGATCCAACGCAATTTTCGTCTCCTTATTTCAATCGAAACGATTTCCAGGCTTTATCTTTCCCAGACCGTATGATAAGATTTGGTTCTCGGCTGTCTTGCGAAGACTGGAATTCACAAATAGTTGCATTTTCAGCAGCCGTACAGAAGGTTAGATTTTACAATGACATTGAAGACTGCAATCTTCAAACGCAGAGAAAAAGAGGATAATTTCCAAATAAATTTTAGGCGGCCAAATATTTGACGTACCTTCTACAAACGATTAAATTTTATACTTCAAAGAGCAAATACGAGCGCCATACAGAAATCATTATTTTATAAAGGATTAAATATATACAACAAAATGTTAAATTTTTTAAAGAATGAACAAAATGTTAACGTATTTAGAAAAAAAACTTGTAAATTTTATTAGAAAGATTAACGAGCAAAGCTCACAAACGTAATGTAATGTAAGAAATTTTTAAAGTATTACAAATACTTCTAAGTGAAATAATAATAAAATTATCGATGTCTTCACCCGATCCGCGTACGTAGATATAATGCTTCCAAGATAGCGGAATTGGCCGACATCTTCTATTTCGCTTGCAACAATTGCAAATAAATCACGTTGTGTGTGAAGGGGGTAGAAATAAAAACGCGTAACAGTAAAAAGCAACACTTTTACCATTAGATCAAATCTTCCAGTGAAGCATTGTTTGTTTTTATTCATTTTCGTTCAATATCGGTGTTAGAATGCTAAATATGAAGTATAAGTATATCGCTCATTTACTTGTATAACGACGTCATAATTCAAAAAACAGGATTTTTGTGATAAGACCAAGGCTTTTGTAAATTTTGTAAATAAATGCGTCAAAATCGTCAGTATTTAAAAAAAATTGTCACTCAAAAATCTTCTATTTTATACAACAATAATTCATTTAAAAATTAACAATTCAACAGATTTCTTAAAAACAATAAAAACTTTAAACATTTTATTCAATTCAAATCAAGATTTGAAGAGATTTTGTGCCGAAACAGATTACATACTTTCTAAAATAAACGTTAATTTTTTATGTGATATGTTTTATATATTAATTTAAATAGAAATTCATAGAATATACTATTATACAGTTTTGCATAAACTTGCAGTTCATGTGTGGAGTCGAATAAATTTTTTGATTTATTCGATTTTATACGCATACAAACACATGTACATATTTACATATAAAGTACGAAAGAAGGACATACATATGATATTGATTTAAATTGGATAATTATAAAATAAAAATTCTTTACATACATACGAGTATCATAGTTACGTTTTTTATATATTTTTTGCAATTTAACATTGTAAATACTCTTTTGAAAAAAGAATCCCCTGAAGCGTTCCTGTTTCCAATAAATTTCTTATCTTGGTTTTCTTAAGATTAATTTTGCTAAATATTCTTTCAACATTAGCTGAAGAGTTCGGCAAAGTCATTATGATATTTACAAATTCACATAAATTTGGAAAAACAGGTTTATTGTTTGGTCGCTTAATTGAATTTCCTCTTTTCCAAAATATATTTAAATTTAATGAGGTATCTCCCAAATCCAAAAATCTTAGTTCTCTTATGTCATACGCCATATCTTGATATTTTTTGTTTAAAGACTAGAGTAGGAAAACCTTTTAATAAAGGAAGAATTTCAGAGTTTTTTTTTTAATTTAAATTTTTTATAATTTTGTAATCGAAATCAAATTTTTTTTATATGATAATTAACGTAAACTGACACACAATTATCAAGAAATTGATTGAAAGTTTCAAAATCGATTGTATATTGTCTTAACAATTCTTTTACATACAGACCAATATAAACTTCTTCCTTTTTAATAAAATTTTTACGTTTATGGAAATCAATTTGATTTAGAGGCGTCTTTTTTATACAATCACCTATTAAAAAATTTATTAAAATAATTCAAAAAAGTTTCACATTCCATTTTTGTGAATTTGAATTCCTTCAATTTTGTTTAGATTATTCATCAAATTAAGCACATATTTAAAAAAAAAACAAAATTAAAGCTCGTTAATGTCATTCCAAATTTTTAATATTTCTTTAGCAGTATCAATGTCCTCGATATTGGCCACAGAACAAAAATATATTTTTAGAGCTCGACATTTTGCAATACGTAGAGGTTGTTATGTTGAGCAAAAAAGTAGCGAAGTCAAAAGATCGTCAAAGTAAGAGGAGGGTATTAACGAAAATTGTCAAACGTCAATTTGTTAAATTCGCTATAAAAAATCGTCAAAATGACGTAAAATCGTCACGTTTGACACCCCTGGTTAAGACTGCAGAATTATTATTCGTGTTGTTTCGTATTGTTGTAAACATTTCATACAAATATCTTTTTTAATCACCTCTTTAGAGGAGACTATTTTTTCTTGTTTTTTCCATTGAGGTGTGCGTAATTTTATTGAGTAAATGAGCGATACGTATTCATATATTTCGTCCTTTTTCTTATTTTTCTTTATTTTTTAGATCAATAATTAAAAAAAATGTTGGTTAATTTTTTTTTAGTTATAAAAGTAAAGAACTAAACAAAAATTATTTAAAAAAGTCACTGCAGATAAATATTCGGTCTTCTTCAAACCGATTTATTTCCGGTTGAAGTTTGGTTTTGGCCGACGCCGAATCCGCTTAATTGGTCGGACTATAGCACATTACTGTGTGCTTAGTTTTTGTAACGAGTACAAGCTTTTCGATTCACCCACAATTGTGACAGATTGATGATAGATATTAAAGATGGGCACCGCTCACGTGATTGACGGGAATCGTGCGTGATCATTATCACGCGATCGTGATTAGTTTTTTGCTTTAATCATGTGAGCGTGCATGAAAACGAGTATAAAAAATTTACCGTGAGTGAAGGTGCATGAATGGATATTTAGCTTCTGCTGTTGGTATGAATAAAGTGTTGTCAAAGCATATATTTCGATCTCTTAGTATTGACACTCCAAAAGGTTATGTAATTACCCGAAAAGATCTACTAAAAAATAATATTAAAATCGATTATCCGTACGTCTTAAAATCAATTAATGAAGGCTCTAGCATCGGAGTGCACATAATTTTTTCGCGTGAGGATCATTTAAAACTAAAAAAAACGCTTCCAGTGCATGAGTGTGAGTCAAAATACTCACGAGCCCATCTCTAATGGATATGTAGATACACTGCGGCACTATAAACAAAATTTATGATGACTGACATATTTTTTTTCTTTTGTTTATCATTTTGTATTATTGACCTCTTCAGTTAAATAGTTACAATTTGATAACCTCAATACAATTTTGGGTTTAGTCTACTTCTACTTTCAGGAATAACAATGAAAGTATTTTTATTTTCAATGTCTATGCAGGGTTAAATATTTAAGCTGAATAATTGAGATGTTTGAATGTATTCGTAAAACTTGTTGAAATTTTATAGTTAGAATTTTAATGAAATTAAAAAATAAACATTGCTGGAGTAGAAATATAAGAACGAGTACATACAGTGCACTCGCGATTACGTGAACACCGCTTAATGTCAAAATTTTTTTTCAACATTGATTACCTTAAAAGATGAACAAATTTAGAATTATTATGTGAATAATGAAGATTTAAAGTTGTTTAGTTGCAGGAATCCCCTTTTAGAATTTAGTCTACGCATGTATGTATGTATTAACATAGTTAACAAAATTCCGGTTCACACTATGAAAGTTTTATTTCAGAAAGTCTTAGTTTGTGGCTGAGCGGAGAGAGAAGATTGGGAAGGGGTACACTATTTCATGTTCTTTGGAATTCTCTTCTGTTTTGAAATTCGTAATTGTCAACCTGAAGTTGGCTGTAGCTTTATTAGGTGACAGTTGAAATTCGTGCATAAAACAAAAAATGAGAGGTAAACATGCAAAAGTCTTACATTTCATCACAAAAAATTTCAAAATGTAGACACGAATGAAAGTTTAAAAGAGAACACTAAATTTGTTTCTTAAGTTCATACGCCTAGCGTATGTTAACCCTTAAAGTATGCTATTGATTTCATTAACATACAATATTGGCAGAACAGATTTTTACATATAGGAAACACAAAATGGCGTACTTACGAGCAATCGTGGTTGACAAAAAATTATATACACAAACAAACAGACAATTCGTAGTTTTTTAAGTGGTATTTTCCAGATATTTAGAGGATATCAAGTCTCAAACTTATGTTTCTTATTTCAGTTACCATAAACCTATAGTTTCAATGATAAAAATTCCTGAATAACCTACGCACATGTATTGTAAGATAATAAAAATATTTTAAACGATATTAACTTCTCATTTATTCAATAAAAGAAAAAATTTGTTTTCTTATCGGTCACCACGCTCAATATCAAAGAATAAAGATGTACTGCATAAATAAAAAATAAAGAAATAATTATAATTGCATAAATTTATAATTGATAAAAAATGCTATGCAATAGCTTTGCCGCGGCAGTCCCCGAGTGCCACACGTCTTTTTGTAGTATTGGCAAAATAATGTAAACTTGAGATTCACTTTAATAAAAATTAATTTTCCTCTTCGTGATTCAATATTTTGTGGGATATTTTTTGCATTGCATAACCACCATTGCATACAAATATTGCTTCTTGGTATAATTTCGGGTTTATATTTTGCGATCTAAAATTTTTTCTTCAACTTTCTATGGGATTGAGATCTGGCGACTTGGCAGGCCACTTCAAAACACGTCCCTAATTGGATTGTAAGCACTCGACTACAGACATAGAGATGTGCTTGAGGTTGTTATAATGCTGCGACCTCCAAACTAGGGCCATATTTTGCTTTGCGTAGGGATACATTTTTTAAAATGTATCTGTGTTCGACTCTGGGCTTTGTATGGTTTATGAATTTGACCCATTTCTTGCTCATCGCCAAACTTTCCCTTCCGCCGTCTTATAAATTTAATCTCATCACTGCCTCTTAAATTACAATTTGACTCATCCAAAAAGAATGCGGTACTCCATTCCTGCTTTGACCTGTTTACGAGTTCGTTGGCAAATTGCATTCAAGCAATGTGGGTGCTTTTTAAGTAGATGTTTTTTCTCAGGAAGGTTGCAACGAAGACCAGCCTCATTTGCCTCACGGCTAAGTGTTCGATAACTAATTTCTAATCTAACATACATTTTACATTATAACATCCTGGAGTGTCATTTTCGGACACTTCTTAAACTCTCTTGCTATTAAATTATATTGTCTTAGAGTACTTTTGCGAGGTCTTTCTCTAAAATGTTTTGTTTTCTGTCAAACGTTTTTTTTTAAATAATATTCAAAACTGTTGGTTTAGTAATTGATGAGCATTTGTCATAAATAGTTTCTTGCTTCAATCCAGCATTAAAATATTTTATTATTTTGATTTTTAAGGCTTCGCAAATCGTGATTTTAGCCACTTTTTTGCACTATTTAAAAAGCTACGAGCAATTATGCGAAAAAAGCTGTAAAAATATTTTAAACAAATAAATATTGAAATTCATGTTACATTGTTTTTCCATCGATTCTTTTTGTTCAAATCAGCTTTCGTGCAGAAGTATAAATGTATGTATAAATGGTTTTGCGAATGCTAAAATAATAATTACTCTTTAAAAATATATTATTTTATACAAATGATTAAAAGTGTTAAATGTACTTTATGTATATCCCCAAACATCTTTATATTTAACTTGTCTTGAAGTCTTGCCATTGAAAAGTGAAATAATATGCAGTAGGGGTTTTCAAAAAAAAGTTCCTATTCTTTTGTCACCCACTGTATACAGAAAAATATTCTCTGTATGAATAATTCAAATATTTTTGCACGAAATACAGATCTTGAAATTAAGATTTTTTTAATGAGGTCTGCAGCAGAATGTTAAAATGTAAAAGGAACTAACTGCCTGTTCGTCGATATCGAAAGAAAATTTTCTTTCGTGCAATTGCATTTAAAATAAAAACAAAATTTTAAAAGTTGTTTTTATTTTAAATGTAGTTATAAGCAAGAAAATGTTCTTTCGATATCGGCTAACAGGCAGTTAATAATATTACATACAAAATAATATAAACAATAAGTCAAAATAATATAATATATATTATAAAAATAATTTATAATAATAAGTATTTATAAAATATTTATTTATTATCAAAAAAAGCTCTCAAAAGTTTGTGAAGTGTTGTTCATATTTTTACTAATCTAACAAACTTATTACACCTGTCTCTCTGGGCGACAACTAAAACACAGATAGCGCCAAATACACCCCCAAATACCCCTTTCAAAGATAAGACTAGACGACGCTATTAGAATGCCTCAAATGGATTGATGCGCTTTCTTTCCATTTCTAATGAAATAAAATGATTTACAATTATTTGTATTGAAAGCGCCACGACTTCTGTTGCCGAGAGCTTAAAGGCTCTCGCTTTTGTATTGATGTTGATGGGCTAATTTTGACATAATTTTTGTCATTGAATTTTTTTTTTGTTTTTGAGAATTTAGTCTTTCAAATAGTTATTTTTAATCCTTCAAAGAATATCTACTCAATTATCGTAGAGACAGATTAATTTCTTAATATTTAACTGAATTATGGAAAATTTTGAATATTTTTGGCAGGAGAATGACGAATATCAGTAGATAGGTAATGGGGACAATAGACATGCGCTGCCGGCAGCGCAGTCGCGCATGTCTATTGTCCCCATTACTTTTGAGCGAGCCAGTGTTGCCATCCTCTAGTTTTTTTTATGTGTGTGTGTAGGTTCGTTTGCTTGCCTGTGCTATATTGGTTGTGTGTGTGTGTGTGTAGGTTCGTTTGCTTGCCTGTGCTATGTTGGTCGTGTGTGTGTGTGTGTGTAGGTTCGTTTGCTTGCCTGTGCTATGTTGGTCGTGTGTGTGTGTGTGTGTGTGTAGGTTCGTTTGCTTGCCTGTGCTATATTGGTTGTGTGTGTGTGTGTGTAGGTTCGTTTGCTTGCCTGTGCTATGTTGGTCGTGTGTGTGTGTGTGTGTAGGTTCGTTTGCTTGCCTGTGCTATGTTGGTTGTGTGTGTGTGTGTGTGTGTAGGTTCGTTTGCTTGCCTGTGATATGTTGGTTGTGTGTGTGTGTGTGTAGGTTCGTTTGCTTGCCTGTGCTATGTTGGTCGTGTGTGTGTGTGTGTGTAGGTTCGTTTGCTTGCCTGTGCTATGTTGGTCGTGTGTGTGTGTGTGTGTAGGTTCGTTTGCTTGCCTGTGCTATGTTTGGGTGTGTGTCGCGGGTGTATGTTCTTTTGCTTGCCTGTGCAAATCTCGTGATGTATGTTTGGGTGTATGTCGCGGGTGTTTCTGTTGGTATCTAGGCAGTGAATTTTTTGTTGGCAGACCATGTGTGTATATCTGATTATTTTAGATGCATCGTCATCACAAACATCATATTATGTTGGTATGTAGGCAGTGAATTTTTTGTTGGCAGAGAATGTGTGTATATCTGATTTTTTTAGGTGCGTCGTCATCACTGACGTCATAGCGAGGGTGTGTGTGTGTTTATGCTGTTTGGTGTGTTGCTGATGGAATCGCGCATGTCTATTGTCACCATTATTTTTGAGCGAGCCAGTGTTGCCATCCTCTAGTATTTTTTTATGTGTGTCGTCATCACTGACGTCACAGTATGTTGGTATGGAGGCAGTGAATTTTTTGTTGGCAGAGAATGTGTGTATATCTGATTATTTTATGTGTGTCGTCATCACTGACGTCACAGTATGTTGGTATGGAGGCAGAGATATTTTTTGTTGGCAGAGAATGTGTGTATATCTGATTATTTTAAATGCATCGTCATCACTGACGTCATAGCGGGGGTGTGTGTTTATGTCGTTTGGTGTGTTGCTGATGGAATCGTGGCAGAGAAATATTTTGTTGACAGAGAGTGTGTTTATTACTGATTATTTTAGGTGTGTCGTCATCACTGACGTCACAGTATGTTGGTATACAGGCAGAGATATTTTTTGTTGGCAGAGAATTTGTGTATATCTAGTTATTTAAGTATGTCATCATCACTGACGTCATAGCGTGTGTATGAGAGTGTGTTTGAATGTGTGTGTGTTGTTGTGTGTATGTTGTGATCACTTTGGTATCGTTGTATTAATGAGGTTTAGTAGATTTTATTTTTTGTTCTTTTATATATTTAAGTCTGTTTTTATGTATGTTTTTGATTTTTCTCTATGTTTTCATAATTCTGCTCACTTCGAGATTTATTCCTTATAATTTGGCTATATAGATATATATAGCATATTTTATTTTTTGTTCTTTTTTATATTTGAGTCTGTTTTCATGTATGTTTTTGATTTTTCTTTAAGTTTTCATAATTATGCTGACTTCAACATTTATTCATCATAATCTGTGTATTATTTCCTTCTCCCTCTTATGTCAATTTTATATTATTATCTCTCTCTATCCCCTTCACCCTATCACTATCCCCCACTTATTCACTATTTCACCATAAATATTTTCTTGGAAGTATCGGAGCTACTTTTAAGTTCAATTACAATTAAAGATTCAAAGTGACAAGATCTCAATCAAAAATGAACTCCGTGAAAAATCTAAAAACAAAATTTAATTCCCTGGAGAGTAAATCCTTAATTCACATTAAGGATCTGGATATAACAGTTAAATATCCTATTCAAAATATATCACGGGTAACAACAAAATATGGACCAAAACTAGAAGTTGAGTTGGAAAACAACATAATGTTTCTCCCCAAAAAATATAATAGTTTAACAGATGAAGAAATTAAGGATCTCTCGAGTGGATCATTTCAACTATGCAGAGAAGGAGAGTGCGGCCTAATTCTTGAGAGTGAGATGGATGAATTTTTAATTCAAAATAGCCAATATCCCGTTTGGCATTAAAATAAATTAATTCTGTTTAGTAAATTATAAATAAAAAAATAAAAAAGCCATTAAAGAGTTTTGTAAAATATAGACGATTATGTGTTTTTATTTAATCTTTCTTAGTTATTTCATAAAGAAATTTAAGACATAAATGACCACAGATAAATGTATTAAAATTCTGATGTTGATTATAGTTGTATTTTATATTTGTACCAAGATATTTGACTACTTTCGAAGGAGGTTGTAAGTTTCCAAAACTGTCGAAATACTCTTTTTCATCGATGTTCTTATAATATGCTACCCAGTGTGTACCAGGACCTGTTGATAAATCTAAATTGATTATTCCACACTCAATTTTCTTTGATCGTTTTGGTAGTGAGTCCAACATGAATACTCCTCTAAAATAAGGAATATTTATAGAAAAATTTAATAGGTCAACATCTGATAGTGGTCTGTTGGGTAGCATTCTTAAGAGTTTTTTGTCTGTTCTTTATAAACTAAACCATATCCCTTTTTATATGGTTTTAGGTAAAGGCCTTTTCCAACTGCTATAGATTCCATCGCTTTATTATGTCTAGTTGCTTCATCAAGTTGATTTTTTGCATTCTTTGTTGCATTTACAGCCTTAGCTATAGCGGCACCTCCAGTGGCTAGACTGCCAATTGCCCCCAGAGCAGTTAGAATCGGTATTAGGGGTAAAAAACCACCAATTTTTGGAACACTTATTATGCGTGGTATTATAACATGTGATTTTCTTCCTTTTAATGATTTGTTAATATTTTTGCGAGCGATTCTAATGGCAGAGTTAATGTCTGACTTCGAGATTTATTCCTTATAATTTAAGTCTGTTTTATGTACATATGTTTTTGATTTTTCTTTGTGTTTTCATAATTCTGCTGACTTCGAGATTTATTCCTTATAATTTGGCTATATAGATATATATATATAGCATATTTTATTTTTTGTTCTTTTTTTTATATTTGAGTCTGTTTTCATGTATGTTTTTGATTTTTCTTTGTTTTCATAATTCTGCTGACTTCGAGATTTATTCCTTATAATTTAAGTCTGTTTTATGTACATATGTTTTTGATTTTTCTCTAAGTTTCCATAATTATGCTTACTTCAATATTTATTCATCATAATCTGACTACACAGAAAATTTTGCAGTCTTAAATATTTTTGTTTATTCTATACAGAAATATTTTTTTCTCAAATTCGTTGGTGATCTGTAAATTGTATTTATAAGTTTCTATTGCAAAGCTCACAAAAAATAATTTTATGCATATGTTAACAAAAATCTGAATTACGCAATTTTACAAATGGGTTCAAAATCTTATTGTTTTGCTGTTTTGCATACTAACGCATTTTTGTTTATAGCTCTACTGTTAAATCAGGCACAATCTTGATTTTATTTGTTTATTTCTTGACAAAGGAAGTTGAATTTTACAATCTTATAAAATTGCATTTATATAGCATTTTATAAAACTAGAAAATTTAAACGATCTGATAAGTTATGATATTTTATAACCCAAACACAAATCTCTACTGATTTCTTCAGAAATATATGATTCCTAATTATCTTTTCGAAAAATAATACAATACAGAGAATATTATATTTATTAATTTTTCATAATTTTGATTATAAAGTTTGAAACATTTCATAGTATGAGACTATTAAATTTTCTATTATTGCTTTCCGTAGAAAGTATATAGAACACCTACAATTATCAGGTCCTTCCTCACATTTCGGATCATACCACGGACAGCATTTAAAATGTTCTTCTGTGTTGTCTTCATCTTCCATTACATCATATTCCTCATTTTCGTCGAGCATATTTTGGAAAAATTTGATCAATTCCCAATGGTCGTATAGTCTGAAGCTGTCAAAATCTGTTATGAATTTATTTAGACTCCTTCTTATTTGACTCATTTTATTAATTTTGTTTCTGCTTCCCCGTATTAATTTTGTTTCTGCTTACTTTTTCAAAGGAATTGTCGATACTGATGATTTTTTCCTGAATATTTAATCAAAAAGTATCTAAAATTATGTATTATTTCCTTCTCCCTCTTATACCAATTTTATATTATTATCTCTCTCTATCCGCTTCACCCTATCACTATCAGTAGTTATGAATTAGATGTCCTGCCCCAATTAAAATTCTCAAATTTCAGCAATTAAAATTTAAAATTTTGATGTTAATTGCCTAAATTTTGATTTTAATTACTGAAATTTGAGAAATTTTTTTTTTCGGCATTCTTTGATATGTTGGTGTGTGTTTGTGTGATTTTTTCCCACGTTATATTAAGGGTGTTCACAGCTTTGTTGTTTTATTTTTAGTATTTTGTGAGTATGCGGGCGTGAGGATTTCTGTCTGTCTGTGGGAATATCTGTGTGTCTGTCTGTGGGAATATCTGTGTGTCTGTCTGTGGGAATTTAATTAAGTCTGTTAGTGATTTGAGGGTGTTGTTGAAATAGTTTGATTTCTTTTTTTGTATGTGAGCTCTGTTGTTTGTGTGTAATTTTCTCAGGCTGGTATTTATGTATATGTAGAAATAAATTGTTTTTCATGTCGACATTTGGCGGAGGAGAGTTTCTATCAGGAGTACGGTACGTAGTATAAAATATTCTGATATATCTGAATGGCCCTAATTTTGTGTGTGTGTGTTTTTTGTTTATAATACTGGACGATGAGATTTTCTTATTTTGCCCAGCTTATATTTGTTCTGGGTTAAAGTGTGTTTGTTTACATTTAATGTGTGGGGTCCTTTTTAAAATGTTTTCTTTTATTTATTTATTTAAGCATGGCCGTCTTTTTGACTGAGCGTCTTTTCTAACGTCGGTCGGTCACTTGGTGGACTGTTTGTATAGTTTCGGTATGTGGATATGTAAGTTCTAATAAATATTTGAGTACGCAATCGCATGGGTGTTAAATTTGATATGTGTACATATATATACCTATCTGCAAATTTATTTGATGTATGCATGTACATACAAATAAGTGATTGCTCTTTGTTTGTATTAATTTTTTGATCAGTGGGAATTTTTTTATTTTGTGTCAAATATTCGCTTGAGCGTTTAAATGCCCCGTTGTGTGTAGCTGTGAAATATTTAGTTTATATGTATGTGAAATAAAAAAACATTTGTTTTAATTTTTATATGCATTTATTGAAAAGTTTCTTGGAAGATTATGTTTTAAGTAAAATTGCATTCTTTAAGGCACAAACACCATAGTTGTGGTAACTACAATAGAAATATTTCGGATGCACAGTTTCCATTTGTTTAAAATTAATGCAGCCAATTTCTTCAATGTTTGTTTGATGAATCATTTCTTCCAACCATTTTTTCTTTTCTTCACCTTTAACATAGATTATAGAATATTGTAAATTGCCTTTCAAAAATCTGCAAACGCTTTGAAATGATACTGATCCATCGTTCCAGTATAGATGATGATAGTTTTTTGTTAACCAATTTGCTTCTCTCTGCTTTTTTGCCGATAAACATTGGAAATCATATGGAGGTTTTATAATGAAATTGGTGTGTTCATTATTGTTGAAAACAACTGCTACTTCTTTGGCAATAAATTTGTTTGAATTACTTTTGAAACCTTGCAAGTCTATGAAAACCTTGTTATCCTCCATATTACTTAATTTACAAGACTTTTCGAACTTGTCCTTTTATAGGAATATATTCAATTATACGATCATGAATAAGAATACAGTAAGCTGATGTCTTTGATGGAATATTTGTGTCTGTTTCAAATTCAATTTTTATATCAATTGGTCCGTTATTGAGCGACTCGTTTTGATGGCTAACATCTACTACAATAATCGGTGCATTATTTTTAAATTCTTGAGCGGTGAGAAGCGGCTGAGACTCTCTCATGTAGTAGCTCTGTTGAAATCTTAGATACATATCATATAGAATTGCATAACGCTCATTTTTAAATTTAATATTTAGATCATCATATGGGTATGATACAGAATTTAAATGAACTTTTAAATTGGTCAGATCACAATGAACAAACTTATTTTCTTGTTGAAAAGCAATCAATACAAAACGGGGGCGTTCTCTACTTGCGGCTAATTTAACATTCCAAATATGACTTGTTCCTGTATTTAATTGTGGATTTACATGACAATCCCAACTACGGAATGCCATCGGTATAGAAGCACCATTGCTAATAATTTTAATCATATTCAGCTTACAAAGATCAGATAATTGTACGTGTGGAATTCTCCATGAGATGAGTGAAATTGCAAGTTTTGCTTTTTCAGTCGAAACGTTCGAGTGTAGAAGATTTTCATCATTCTTATTACGTAAGAATATCAATTCATGCTTTCCATTTAGTATAACTTTATTATAGTCTTCAGCGAATCCTAAAAGCATCTTAAGTGGTACATAGAAATTAAAGTAGCCATTTACAAGTTTCAAATCATCAATTTTATTCCAACCAGCATTCTGCATTCCTGTGCTTTCCGTTGGTGATAAAGAAACCAAGTTTTTTATGGTGCTTGTGGCTCCTAAATATCTTGTATGATCAATTTCAATGCCATTCAGCTCATAGCGAATTTCATCAAATAGATATGCCACAAAGTTGTTTTTTAATTTGAAATTACCTGTAGATTTAGAGGTTTTCTCATCTACAACAGATCCTTCCACATATATATAACTTTCACTAGGTAAAACATACAAATCTTGATTTTGTATTGAAATGCGTATTTCATCATTATTGTTGTAAGATTGTAGGTATGGCACATATGTATGATAGTCCTTTTTGATTATATTTTCATCAGATAATGGCTTATCCAATACATTTATTATTGAACTCATTTTGTCTTCAGTTTAAAATTAAGAGACTTTAGAAAATTTTTATTTGTTGTTGTCAACGTTTTTTGATGAACCGATCTTTTTAATTGTGGTTTAGGTTGTAATAATGGTTTAGGGTTGTATGTTGTTGCTGTTGTTATATTTTTCGATATACTTGAGTTGTATATCAACATTATTTAGTTGGTCTTAAATGAATTCTTATTGTTATTTCCTCTCCTCGAAAATTAATTAAATCGCCGTACTGATCAACTACTCGTAGCGTTAGTGAACCTACCTCTCTGGAGTTCACAGGTAAATAAATGAGGTTTCTAGGAATCTCAGCTATTTTATAGCCTGGAGGCACATTAATCGGAAACTCGTGTAGTGTATGCGATTTGGAATTGTTCATATATGTATTAACAGTGATACTACTTTCAATTCGTAATAGATTCACCTTGAAAATATTAACTGGAAGATCTGAATAATGATCTTCGTTTGGAGTTAGGATTTTATCGTTGAATCCTAAGAGTTTTCCAATTGTATTTTCCTTATTAAAATATATTGGATCCGTAGAGCTATTAACTTTAACCTGCATTGTGTTATTATTGGCTTCTATAAAAATTTTATTTTCTCTACCATATCGTTTGTATTCTTCCTCTATATAATCAACTATGTCATTCAATTCATAAGATCCAATTGGTATTTCAATCACATTTTCACCTATATGAAACAAATTGTTGTAGACATCAACATTTGGAATGCTATTATACGAATGAAAATCAGTTAGAGCACATTCATATGTCTCATTTAACTCAATAGGAGGGAAGTAATTAGCAGATAACTCTGAAGTGTTGGAGCTCAGAGTAAGTGTTATTGACATTATGCCTGCTTGATTGTAAATGAATAAAGTTTAACACACAATATGGTTTATAAAAAGCATTTTCATTTTAATTTAATCTTTTTTGTTTTGAATTTACATTATAATTTTTAATAGTAAATGCAATAATTCTTAATACAATAATTATAAATATTTTGTTTCAACTATAATATTTCATCTTTACTTATCCAAGAATTGTGTTCATTAGTAAATCCTAACCACTTAACAAACGCTTTATCTCCTTTAGTTTTAATAACCTTTTCAACTAGATATGTATTTGGAAATCTAGTTTTTGAGAGTTCTTCATCGTAAAATCCACCTTGTATGAGATTACCACGATAATCCTCTAATATGTATGTTGCAGGATATGTATTTTGAATTGTTTTAATAGTAAAAATTTCTGTTGTCCAATTTGGAGTATAACCTTTTTCAAATGTGTGTTTGTATTTGCTTATGCGCACATGATCTCCAACATTAAATTTCGAGATTTTATACATCTTCAAATGACTGTATACTGTATTTAATAATTTTTTCTCATTTGTTGAGTTGACTTTAATTGGAGGCATTTTGATGGTACGATGAACTTTACTGTTGTATGCTTTTAATAGATCTTTGTAGATATCCAACCAGTTATACGAACCATTAAAACTAAATTCTTTCCACATCATCCCTTTTAATGTTCTATTAAATCGTTCTACTATTGATGCTTTCATTGTGCTATACGTTGAATAGTGATTAATTTTGTGCTTATCCATCAATTTCGCAAAGTTTTTATTAAAAAATTCTTTACCATCGTCTGTTTGTAGGTTTTTTGGCACTCGTCCCAGTTGAAAAATATCTAACATTGCTTGTGTTGTTTCAAGTGCAGTTTTTGTTTTCAGCGGTACTGCCCATGCATATTTTGAGAATGTATCAATTATGGTCAACAAAAATCTATAATTTTTATTGTCTATAGAGTAATTCCCCATTTCAACTAAATCAGCTTGCCAGAGATCATCTATTCCTTTCATCACAACTCTACGACGTGCAAAAGATTTTCGAGCTTGTTTATGGAGTTCATTAACTAGATTTCTTTTTGAAGACATGTTTATAGTTTTAAGAATTGTTTTGGATACGTTGTAATCTGCTTGATGAACTTTTACTTATTGATGCGAATATGTAATTTTCCAATCTATAAATCTTTTCATTTAACTTTTCTTTTGTAGACTCTCAACAAATCTTTGTAGATAACCATCTTCCACAAATGTATTGATTTTGGAAATGCTTTCTTCAATTTTCTTATTCTTCTCCAGCTGTAATGTTGTTGCATGTTGTAGCATTTCGAGTTGAATTCTAAGAGTATCATACATTTTGTTGTTATCTTCCTTAAAGTATTTTAATAGTTTGTATTCTATGTCTTCGATTTGATTTTGCAGAAACAATTTACTGATAACATCGTTTTCCTCCACAGCCTTTGCCACATTTTTGATTCTTTTGTTTTTGACATCGATGTTGTTGTTCGTATCCATAAAGAACCCCAACAGTCTAGAGGCATTTTTCAGTGAAATTATATCGCTTGTACCGTTTAGATAGTGTCCAAACTTATCAACAGACATACTTTATATAGATTATTGTATTATATTAGCTTCGCGTAGTTCTTCAATAATTGATACAATCTCGTTATTATGATTAGTATGACCAGCAGCTTGTGATGCTATCAGTAGACGAAGTCGATCTACCAACTCATTTGGATCGTCCCAGTATATATAGTTTGGTTTATGGGGGTTAAATTGCATCAATCCACCACCACCTTTATAATTAGATGATGTCTTATTTGCTATTGCTTTTGATACAGACTGTTGGTTTTGCTCTTTAAACATCTTTTTAATAATATGTTTATATTTATATGCTTTCGTTCCCTTGATTTGACCATCAGGTTTATATTCTCTTCTGTACGCATTTGTACTAATTAAGATTTTTTTGTAGAGTTCTAGTTCATATTTATCATAGTTTTTTGGCGTTTTATGAAACATTAGAGAAAACAGTCCTGGCGTTAGAGCCCATATTTGACCACCAACCTGTATTTTACCCTCATTTAATTTGAGGTTACTATCACCAAATTTCCATTCATTATTGAAATCTTTATGTGGCCCATAGTTAGTATCTAATTCATTTCTGCCCTCCAAGACTGATAAGTCAGTGTAACTCTCTTCAATATTTGAATTCTGTGAGTAAAAATTATCATCATCCTCATTATCACTATTACTTTCATTAGAATCATTGAATGATTTGCTATTATCAAATATTGCTCCTTCTACAAGTTTCTTTGGTGTGCTTGTCTCCAATTTAATTGTTGATTTATTAATATGAGGACTGTTAGTTTCTTCAATTTCTGTTTTCATCTTATTCTTTTCTTTTTTGATAATTCTATTGATATTGTTAGAACTATTTATAAATTCATTTAAGGGGTCTGTTATAGGTTTGAAAGTATCTCTTAGTTGATCACGTGTATCTATTTCACCAGTTTTTATACTACGAAGCTTTTTCTTCAAGACATTTCTCGTTGCAACCAATTCTTTTAAAACTTTCTCATCCATGTTTAGCAACAGCAATTATCAGATCAGGTAATCAGGTATCAGATCAGCTTATCAGGTATCAGATCAGAATATCAGGTATCAGATCAGATTATCAGGTATCAGATCAGCTTATCAGGTATCAGATCAGATTATCAGGTATCAGATCAGATTATCAGGTATCAGATCAGATTATTAGGTATCAGATCAGCTTATCAGGTATCAGATCAGATTATCAGGTATCAGATCAGATTATCAGATATCAGATCAGATCAGATTATTATGTATCAGATCAGATTATCAGGTACCAGATCAGGTTATTGGGTATCCTATTAGGTTATCAGGTATAGTAAATATTTAATAGATATGTAGGTGTATTGTGTGTTCAAAGTCAGATTATATACTAAAGTTGTTCTTTTATGCAGAGTAATTTATATTGTTATAAAATAGTCAAATAATTTTCTATAGCGACCATTGTTTAACTCGTTATCTTTGCTTATCATCAGAAATCCATATTTTGCCTTCCAACATTCTCTACAAATTTCATGAAATTGTTCAAAGTTCATGTCGCCGGCAACATGATCACTATAAACATGCTTCATATTTCTGTCATCTTGTTTAAACATTATAATTACA
Organism: Gymnocheta viridis; assembly: GCA_956483585.1. Classification (NCBI taxonomy): domain Eukaryota; kingdom Metazoa; phylum Arthropoda; class Insecta; order Diptera; family Tachinidae; genus Gymnocheta; species Gymnocheta viridis. The sequence goes on along the minus strand of OY101443.1, from coordinate 88,403,711 downwards.
TTCGCGTTGTCTCTTATCAAATGCTTGGGAATTCTGGTATAAGTTTGACACAAGTAGAATGAATCCACATCCTTATGTCGACCCATACAAAAATAATCCCGTATATTGTTCTGCTTCTCACATGCAACATCATCAAATATCATAATTGAATTAGTTTTAGCTTCGTTAGGGGTAATAACTGATTCATTGTTGTCAAATGTGTAATATCCCATTCCTTTAATTGGTGAAATTAATCTCTTCAAGTATTCATATTTCGGCTGATATAAGGATTTTGAGTATAAATAGATGTTTTCAAATTTTAGTCCGTTAGGACTTTCTAGTAACCCAATCATAACATTAGTCTTTCCACAATTTGATGGTCCCACTATTAGAGCTCGGATAGAATTTGGTAAAAGTGAGCTGTGTTTTATTTTTGAAGTGATGTTCGATGAATCATCAATATTACGAACCAAAATATTTTTATGTTGTTTCACTAACCGCATTTTTGTAACTAAATATAATTTATGTTTGTTACCTTTTATTATAGAAAAAAAAAATTAAATAAATAAAATGGTTATACATTACAACAAGTCGTTTAGTCATAAAAACACCTTCGTTGGAGCAGGTATAGTAGATAAAATAATAAATAATCTTCCTGTTGAACTTCATCTTCCTGGATATCAGTACTGTGGGCCTGGAACTAAGCTACAAAAACGTTTAAATCGAGGTGATAAAGGAATTAATTTACTGGACTCTGCCTGCAAAAATCACGATATAACTTATTCTAAAAATAAGGATTTAAGTATTAGACATCAGGCAGATAAAATTCTTGAAAATTCAGCCTGGGATCGAGTTTTATCAAAAGATAGCAGTCTTGCAGAAAAATCATTTGCATATATGATTACTAACACAATGAAAGCCAAAACGAAGTTCGGTATGGGTGTGGGAAAAAAGAAAAATGAAAAGAAAACCAAATTAAATGGTAAAAAATTGTTCACTTCATCAATTAGAGCTGCAACAAAAATACTAAAGAAACAAAAACCTTTAGACATTAACTCTGCCATTAGAATCGCACGTAAAACTATCAATAAATCCCTAAAAGGAAGAAAATCACATGTTATAATACCACGCATAATAAGTGTTCCAAAAATTGGTGGTTTTTTACCCCTAATACCGATTCTAACTGCTCTGGGGGCAATTGGCAGTCTAGCCACTGGAGGTGCCGCTATAGCTAAGGCTGTAAATGCAACAAAGAATGCAAAAAATCAACTTGATGAAGCAACTAGACATAATAAAGGGATGGAATCTATAGCAGTTGGAAAAGGCCTTTACCTAAAACCATATAAAAAGGGATATGGTTTAGTTTATAAAGAACAGACAAAAAACTCTTAAGAATGCTACCCAACAGACCACTATCAGATGTTGACCTATTAAATTTTTCTATAAATATTCCTTATTTTAGAGGAGTATTCATGTTGGACTCACTACCAAAACGATCAAAGAAAATTGAGTGTGGAATAATCAATTTAGATTTATCAACAGGTCCTGGTACACACTGGGTAGCATATTATAAGAACATCGATGAAAAAGAGTATTTCGACAGTTTTGGAAACTTACAACCTCCTTCGAAAGTAGTCAAATATCTTGGTACAAATATAAAATACAACTATAATCAACATCAGAATTTTAATACATTTATCTGTGGTCATTTATGTCTTAAATTTCTTTATGAAATAACTAAGAAAGATTAAATAAAAACACATAATCGTCTATATTTTACAAAACTCTTTAATGGCTTTTTTATTTTTTTATTTATAATTTACTAAACAGAATTAATTTATTTTAATGCCAAACGGGATATTGGCTATTTTGAATTAAAAATTCATCCATCTCACTCTCAAGAATTAGGCCGCACTCTCCTTCTCTGCATAGTTGAAATGATCCACTCGAGAGATCCTTAATTTCTTCATCTGTTAAACTATTATATTTTTTGGGGAGAAACATTATGTTGTTTTCCAACTCAACTTCTAGTTTTGGTCCATATTTTGTTGTTACCCGTGATATATTTTGAATAGGATATTTAACTGTTATATCCAGATCCTTAATGTGAATTAAGGATTTACTCTCCAGGGAATTAAATTTTGTTTTTAGATTTTTCACGGAGTTCATTTTTGATTGAGATCTTGTCACTTTGAATCTTTAATTGTAATTGAACTTAAAAGTAGCTCCGATACTTCCAAGAAAATATTTATGGTGAAATAGTGAATAAGTGGGGGATAGTGATAGGGTGAAGGGGATAGAGAGAGATAATAATATAAAATTGACATAAGAGGGAGAAGGAAATAATACACAGATTATGATGAATAAATGTTGAAGTCAGCATAATTATGAAAACTTAAAGAAAAATCAAAAACATACATGAAAACAGACTCAAATATAAAAAAGAACAAAAAATAAAATATGCTATATATATCTATATAGCCAAATTATAAGGAATAAATCTCGAAGTGAGCAGAATTATGAAAACATAGAGAAAAATCAAAAACATACATAAAAACAGACTTAAATATATAAAAGAACAAAAAATAAAATCTACTAAACCTCATTAATACAACGATACCAAAGTGATCACAACATACACACAACAACACACACACATTCAAACACACTCTCATACACACGCTATGACGTCAGTGATGATGACATACTTAAATAACTAGATATACACAAATTCTCTGCCAACAAAAAATATCTCTGCCTGTATACCAACATACTGTGACGTCAGTGATGACGACACACCTAAAATAATCAGTAATAAACACACTCTCTGTCAACAAAATATTTCTCTGCCACGATTCCATCAGCAACACACCAAACGACATAAACACACACCCCCGCTATGACGTCAGTGATGACGATGCATTTAAAATAATCAGATATACACACATTCTCTGCCAACAAAAAATATCTCTGCCTCCATACCAACATACTGTGACGTCAGTGATGACGACACACATAAAATAATCAGATATACACACATTCTCTGCCAACAAAAAATTCACTGCCTCCATACCAACATACTGTGACGTCAGTGATGACGACACACATAAAAAAATACTAGAGGATGGCAACACTGGCTCGCTCAAAAATAATGGTGACAATAGACATGCGCGATTCCATCAGCAACACACCAAACAGCATAAACACACACACACCCTCGCTATGACGTCAGTGATGACGACGCACCTAAAAAAATCAGATATACACACATTCTCTGCCAACAAAAAATTCACTGCCTACATACCAACATAATATGATGTTTGTGATGACGATGCATCTAAAATAATCAGATATACACACATGGTCTGCCAACAAAAAATTCACTGCCTAGATACCAACAGAAACACCCGCGACATACACCCAAACATACATCACGAGATTTGCACAGGCAAGCAAAAGAACATACACCCGCGACACACACCCAAACATAGCACAGGCAAGCAAACGAACCTACACACACACACACACACGACCAACATAGCACAGGCAAGCAAACGAACCTACACACACACACACACAACCAATATAGCACAGGCAAGCAAACGAACCTACACACACACACACACACACACGACCAACATAGCACAGGCAAGCAAACGAACCTACACACACACATAAAAAACTAGAGGATGGCAACACTGGCTCGCTGCCGGCAGCGCAGTCGCGCATGTCTATTGTCCCCATTACCTATCTACTAATATCTACAATTTCAATTTAAATATTTGTCTTTAAAAAATTGGCATGAATCGGATGTAGAGATTTAAAATAAACTTAAGAAAATACACACAAAATTATAAAATATATTGAACTTTTTTGTTCGTTTTAAACACATTGTTAGGTATGTTTGTGCAGGGCTCTATTAACCCTAGAAAGATAACCTGCGTAAAATTTACCCATACTCTGTCAAAATAGTTTTTTTTTAATTACTGAAGATGTTCGTTTGTTTTTGTTTTTTCTGATAACAAATATATATAAACATAGTATGTAAATCTCGGGTATTTTTACTTCAGTTATATTGAAAAAAGTAATCAACATTAGTTTATTTCAAATTAATCAACAAAATACCAAAAAGCATTCGTTAATTTTACGTATGATTATCTTTAACGTACATATGTCAGAATATGATTATCTTCCTCGGGTTAACTACACACATTAGCAACGGAATTTTATCCATATAAAATTTTTCATAATTATAGTTCCATAATACGATAGTAAATATTTACTTTATATGCTAGAAATTCTTAAACGAAAATTCCCGTGTCTAAAATCCCGGCCTTACAATTCGTATTCTAAAATAAAAGTAACTCAAAAACTCTAAAGCTTCTGTTAGTTAGTTTCGTGTTAATGAAATAGTTCTCGAAATAAATATACATATATGCACATGTATGTATGTGGCTCAAGTACTCGTACATATACATATAGACATTTTCAGGGACAAGAAAATTATCGCTGAAGATTCAACTTCAGACTTCTCTGTAATATCTTTGTAAACTAAAATTAGCAATATTGTTTATTATCGTATATATTACAATAAAATTAATTTTTAAATTGCCCTTTGTTGAAGAAAAAATAAAATGCGAATGCAGTTTCGTTGAAGACTAATAATAATAATTGTATTCTTATGTCGTTCAGTTTAACTGGTTGTTTGGTTGGCATTAAAAAAAAGATATCCTTCAATGTATTTGTGTATAGATCAGATACACACAAAAATACCAGTTACTTTTTTTCAACAGGAACAACTGGTTTTACTTTGTTTAAAATCAGAAATGACTGTGATATTTTATTTTTAAAATTTAATGTAAGCAATAACATTTAATTATTTATAATTTTATTTAAGACTACCAAGGAAACAGAAATCGCAAACAAGGTTAACAAAAAATATACATTCATGTTTTGAAGCAACAAAATGTTTAATAAGCAAAAAACAGATGTTTTTTTTTTAATAAAATAAAGACTCTACTTGATTTGATGACATTTTTTTATTTCAATAAACCAAAATCCATAAAAAAGTTGTAAGAAAAGCTTGACCTGATTTAAACAACAATTTATTTATTTATTTAATTATTTGTTTTTGTTTTTTTCATTATATTCATAACTCGGAAATTTTCAATAGCATTTATGTATATTTACTTTATGAAGTAATTCTGCGATTTACTTACCCTATTTGTTGTTTTTAACTTTAGCTATTTGTTATTTTAGGTTTATTTTTTATTTTAGAATTTCACTTGTATTAACTGCGTTTTTAAATTAAAAATATGTATTTGATGTACAACCGTTTAATTCAACAGCCAAAAAGCAACTGTTCTCTTATGCGTAAAAGCAATGCTCTTTAGATCAGCTAAAAAACACGATACATTCCCCGTATAAATGCAAGTTATAGTTGAAAAAAGCTTATTAATAATACTTAACAAAAAAATAAATAAAAGCACCTACATATCTTTCACAACAATTACTCCGAGAAATAAAATATTAAAAAAAATACGTAATGCCAGAATAATGGATTTGCCTCTATTCCCTTGTTGAGCATTAAGAATCTCAAGAATATGTTATTGCACTGTATGCATTCAGCATAAATGCATTATGTCATCGATAAAATGATAAAATAAATAAATTAAGGATAAACGATTAACGATTGGAACTAAAGGTACGGTCACATCTGACAAACATTTGACCAAAAAAACGTAACCACTTCTTTTGCTTAGATTTAGTGTGATTTAACTTGATTTTTATATCACAAAATGAAGTCAATTATGCCGCAAAATGCTATTTTTATATTATTTGAAATAAATGCCAACTCATATTTAAAACATATTGGAATAAAAGAAAATGCAAATTTAGCTTGTGTGCTACGTTTTTTTGGACAAATGTTTGTCAGATGTGACCGTACCTTAAGTTAGTTTAGATACATATATGCATACATATTTCACTTATATGCAGACATATAACAATTAAGTTCAATTCACCATTAGCTCTTCTCATGTAGAACATTTTAGAATATTTATTTTTTTTTGCCTAATTAGCAATCTACCAGTTGCATTTGCTGGCAACAAAGATAACGAACATATGAAATAAAAATAAACATCACTAGAGAATGCTTTGTAGTTTTTGGCGGAAAAATTAGAATACACAAGTATAACAATACACAATAACAATGCATCTCTATATGCATTGATGTAACGGTGTAAAAGTGTTTGATTTTCAGTGTTACGTGTTTTCTCTACCCCCTCATTCACAATGTGAAATTACAAAAGTAGTTATAAAACTAAATCTGAGGAACGATTTCTCAGAAAGACACACATACACACGTTAAACTTATAAGGTAGGGACCTCCGCCATTCTTTCTTCCAACAAATCGTTTTAACTATCATATGCTCCTAAAAATAAGTTACATTGTCTACCCGCATGCGTCGTTCTCGATGCACCCGATACTTTGCAGAGAAATTGAAACCGCGCACGGTGAAAACAATAAAAAACGTTGGCGTTTTTATTTGCTTAACGAAAAATCTTTCTTTTTTAACTTTTACTCAACCTTCAGAGTTCTTATAATACAAATAGAAAACTAGTACAGGTAGACCTCGTTTAACACGAGTGTTACGTTCCTTGACAATGTCGTGTTAGGTGATACAAGAAACCAGTGCAAAAAGAAGGGTAGGTAGAGAAGTACGCAACGTAGACGACTCGATTTGCAAAAAAAGCCTAAATGATTTGTATTCGATAATCTGTTTTAAAAATAAATAAGAAAAATGTCTAATACTGTCATTTGAATTTATTGCCGAAATTTCCGGTACACAATTACGGAAATAATGAAATTCGCATGAATTCCAGATCCGAAACCTCTAATTACAAGAGAATAAATTTTTTTATAAATATCCCACCAAACCAAATGTTCCGATTTCGTACAGAATTTGTAACGACTGGTCGACAAAATCTTCCGATTTCGGAACCGAAATATTACCGACATCGTAACGATTTTTATATGAAAGGGTTGACATGACTTCGCAGCGATATGTAGGTACGAGATCGCAACGATATGTAGGTATGAAATCGCATCGATATGTAGATACGATTTCATTATAAAAAAAAATAAAAATTATTATTTTCCATAATTTTATTTATTAATTTCAATATTTATATAACTTAGGGGTTACACGATCAAGTTTTGTCTATCAAGTTTCAATATACTCACACTATTTTACTAATGCACCCCATACTTTTAAAACTCGATACGAACTTGCTTTTGAAATTCTCTTTTCATCGAGTGTTTCAATTTACTGTCAAGAAAACATTTTCTGTTTATTTTTTACAAATATTCTGCCGCAATTCAAAACCACAAATTAAAATTAAATAATCAAATATTTTTGTGAATAAAATTAATAAGTGTAATTATGTTGTGTGATGTATATGAAGCTATTTTCTTGACTATGACATCTAGAAAAATTAAATTGCTTCAAAATTGCGCGCAACCTACGTCACAACTATCAATTTAAATTAATTTTGATAAGCAGTACACGTAGTTGTGAAAAACTTGAAAGAAAATATATAAAACAAATTACAGTTTTTAAAGTGACAGATTAGAGTCGTCAGTGTTTTGCTTCTTCTGATCTATTAATACTCGTATATTGTTTTGGGCAACCACTTTCTGTGGGTACCTCCGTATAAGCTAGAACTTCGTTTTCTGAATAGAGAATATAAGGATTAGTTAGTATTATATTTGGTATTCAAGGCATTACTTTAACGTAATCAATTCGGTTTAAATTGTCCATCTTGTATCAAAGGTGTAAATGTGTGCTTGAAAACAGATTCGAAATAAAAATGCAAATAAATTTTTGTAAATTATTTTTTTTTCTATTTATTTACACTTAAATCAAAGTTTTATATATCACCCCTATTCTGGATTTCGATTACGTTCCCGCATTCAGTTACGTTCGAATCGAAAAATGGTATTCCAAACAAAAACTTAATCGAAACAAGAAGAAGAAGAAGAGAAGAGTATGTTTAAACCAGCTGCTTTGCTATGAAACGATGAAATAGAAACAAAAAATATTTGTGATATTTTGTGATTGTTAATGATTAAACAGAACAAACTGCAACTTCAGGCTGAACAGTATTTTCCATACAGTTTGACATAAAATTCTGCCAGAGAATGTGGTCAGAAAATAGACTCTCTTTTTTTATTTTTACGGCGTTTTTTCTTATACTCTCAATTTTAGACACTCATTCTCTCAACAATGTTACCGCGGTGTTTTCATGAAATCACATACATTTTTCATACGAAAAATGCAAACAAAAGAACATCGAACAATAATAAGAGAGAATTTGAAGTTACTGCCCGTCGATTTTATTATGGGCCATCAGCGATTGTTCCTGATGTTGCAGGTTTGTTCTGTTTCATCATTTAAATTGTAAAAAATTTAAATTTAATGAAAATAATAGTGATAAATAAAATATTTTGGTAACTTTAATTAAATAAACACGTCAGTTAAATACGAAAAGTAAAAAAAAAGCCAGAATATACGTAAGCGGTATTTGTGGCCAAACTATTCCAGTGTGAAGAATCCTGCAGCGCCGTAGGAGATATTTTGTTCTTCATTTTCTATACATCATTTGGAACTTCATCCCAAAATGCATGCACTTCTTCTTTTTCGGGATGCTTCTGATATCCACACACAATATCATACTTGGTTGCCATAACATTTTCAGCTTTTCATATCGCTCAGATGTTGTGTTCTTCGACATGAAATAAATTAAATAAAGCTTTCAAATTTGATTTAAAAAAAATTAAAGTATTTATTACAAAATAATTTTATAGTTACATTTTATTTACATAATTATACACTTTTTTTAACTAAAAAAACAAACACTTGCAAAAACGTAGCTACGATCGTAATGCGGAATACATACAATCGAAAAAGAAATCGAAATGATACAAGGAACGGAACGCAGAATACCAATTTTGCAAAACGGAGAAAATTTCGATTCGAATCGAAATGCAGAATAGGGGTGTATATATTTTAAGTTTATACATAAATAAATGTATCCGAAAGAAATTTATTCAGACAAACTGCCGAAATGTCTTAACGAATTCGTGACGACAGTTCTGACTTCAGAAAAAGTCGAAACCTTTGGTTTGGTGGGATGTATGGTGTTGCAAAGGTGCAGAAGGTATTGAGTTGAGAATGATTATTTTTGTTTGTGTATTTAACAAATTTATATGGACTTCCCAGTTGACCAAGACCTTCGTTTACGATAACGCCTGTGAAGGCACGTACCTCGAACTTTGTTCGTGTAAAACGTTCGTCATTGACATTAATTGAGTTCACCTGTCTTTGCTTTGCTTTGTTTAAAAATCCTTTCGATTTCGAACATTCGTTGCTCGTGATATAAATAGCGATTTTTAGCAAATAAAAAGCAATCGTTTACGGTTCGAATTGATTTCGATATCGTAAAATGATGTTTAGAAATAATTTTTCGACATCATTTGGTGCTGTTTTTATCTTTATCATTATTTTATTTATTTCTAATTTTTTTTTTTAATTTAAATTTAAATGGAATATGGAACTAGCTTTTAATTTTAGAATTTTAATTAGAAAAATAAGAACACAGGGCATATTAATTATTATATACACTAACTTCGCCTGCTCATCTCTCCTAAATTGTAATTTTTTTTTCATAATTACAATAAAAAAAAAGATGGTATGTTGTGCTGTGAGAAGATTTTCAATAAGTAAAAAAAATTAAATAAAATAACAAAATTATTGAAATAATTTGATTGGTGTTGGAATTGATCTTTTTGAATCTCTGGTCAAGTGGGTTATTGTAAATGCATTTATATGTACGAGTATGTGTGTGAATGTTAATAACAAAAACAACAGTGTTCAGTCTGATCATAAGTCTAGTTTTAATATTTTGGCACGTAGTTCATAGTTTGTTCATGCTGTTATTCATTTGATACAAATTCCACAAATGCCACCTCATTAATCTGCATCAGAAGTTTGTATTCAAATTTCTAAAAATGACGAAACTTGTATCTACTCAAATAATGTATTTTTATATAAAAGCAATTCGTCAACTCATTGTTGGTTTGCCGCATATGCCAAAGTTTTGTTTTAAAAATTTTGTTTGTTATGGAAATGAAGCAAAGCAAGATTGAAATTTTTTTCACCATTTTTTGTATGAAAAATTTGCTGCAATCGCCAAACAGTGGCATTTACAGCAACACAATACTTATTAAAATTATGATACTCGACTCGCAGAAAACATAAACAATTGAGTACCGACATTTTAAAAGGTTGATGTTGTTTGCGTAATCACACGTGATCACTCATGATTCACGCTAATTACGTGAGCGGTGTTCATTTCTACTTAAGATATACGCCTGTGTTCTACATTCGTAAAATGAAATGAAAGTGAAAATTCCACTCTGTTTGTGTTCTTAAATTCGTTAAAGTGGAATGAAAAGTAAAATTTCATTTTCAACTTGTTTCAAGTGGAATTGATGTGTTCTACAAATCATTTTCACTACAAAAAAAGTAATTTGAAATCGAAAGCAAACATCGACGTGAAAGACAATACTTTCTGGTAAAAAAAATATTTTTCCTAGCTTTATTTTGTATATTTGTTGCAAAAATAGTAAAATGTAAGTAAATAATTAAAATTGTATACATAAATTTCTTTATCATGAGTTTACTCATGAGAGGAAAAAAACCCTGGCTTCGCTAAAGGATTTTATAAGGGTGATAGGGCAGTATGTGGATCAGCTATGGAAGGACCTAGCAAGGGAACTCTAAGCCATTGGTCCTCCAGAAAAAGATCTATCTGGTTGGAAAAAGGCTTGGGCTGATTGGAAAGCATGCATTCGCAAAAAATTGTCTGAGAACAGAGCAGAAACAACAGCAACTGGTGGTGGTCGTAACAATATATAACATATATCATCTACGGCTGTCGAGGGCTTAAAAGATGTACAATCATTCGGCGTGTCTAGAAAAAAAGAATTCAATCATTTGAAATGGAAAACTTAGACGCCAATAGTGGATACTGTATCCCTTCCTAAAGCCAAATTTGAGTGCCGAAGTCTTCTTCTTATTCTAATTCTTTCGTCTCTCATTTTTTCCTCTTCTATAAAGGCTGAAATTATCAACACAGCACTCATTTTTATTCATTTGATAAGTTTTATTAATTTCTATATACGACTAGTTGAAACAAACTTCTTCTTTACTCATTAGTGACATCAAAATATTGTGTTTATAGACTATGAGTACGTAAAAGTAGTTCTTAAATCGAGTATTCGATTCACAACAATTATCGCCCAATACTTTTCTACGTAAATCAAAAAGTTATAAACAAATGTAATAGGGAGAATTTTTCTTTTATTTTTTTTTTCTTTTAAAATATGCAATTTTTAAATATTGCATGAACTTTATAATAGTATCGAGTATTCAAACGCTCCGATAATTTGTATCACTAATTCCCATTGAAATGTAAGCCATTCACTTAAACATGACTGTTTCTTGTTTTTTCTTACGTTCCTTGAAATAGCTGTTGAAACAAAATAAAAATGAAATCGTCATGAAAATAAAATTTCGTTACTTTTCTAGAACACAGTGAAATTGTATATGTGGAATTAAAAAGTTTTTCACTTTCATTTTGTAGTGGAATATAGAACACAGGCGATACTCGTACATACATATCGCTCCTTTACTGCAACACAGTCATATCTCAATAAACGTGATTTTTGAGCTAAGAATGCAGAAATATTCATCGTATCGTTCTTAATCTTGTGTAAAAATTTATAACACTCGTTTTCTGACGAACGAGTTTTTTTTTTGAGATATGACTACGTTGCAATAAAGGAGCAATGATGTGTTTTGCAAATTGGAAAATATTTATTTTATTTTGCGGAATTTAAACAGAGAGTATTTGCAAGAAAACAAATGTCTAAAACACACAATCAAGACGTCTTGTGCAGTGCTCTAATGCACAACCTATTGTATGAGTTGTATTTTGTATAAATGTTGTTCGATGCTCAAGTTACTAGCTGCGTTCGAGCACTTTTACAGTAAAATCCAGTAAATGAGTAATTACTGATTAAACTGGAAAATTATATTTACACTTCGGACTACTCAACTCTTTTTTTTGTTGTAACCAAATACTAAGCATTTTCGCAACTCCAAAGAAATAACAAAATAACAACGAAAATGGCTATAAATGGTTTCTACAACATTCCTTTCCTTTTAAAAGGCATATATGTACATGTTTAACGAACGAATAGTTCAAAAATTATTTATTTAATTTAATTTTTATTATTTTGTTTCAGTTTTTCTTTTTTTTAATAATTTTTTCACAAATTGTATACTTTTTGTTTTCTTACTTTTGTTTGTTTAACTTTTGAATCATATGTTTTTTGGTTTTACTAAATTTTACTACAATAAATTTCTGCAGTAAAAATTTTTAAATTCCCAGCCATGAACTGTCACTTTACGCTCTCAATTTGTGTTCCCATTTGTGTAAACTTGAGTAAACGAACGCAATTTAGTAAAATGCAGTGAAATCCAGTAAAAATTTTTAAAACTTTTGGGTACTCGAGCACACTTACTAACAACGTTTCTTCAATATACAACTTGTTTATGTTAGAATTGTTTGTGATGCAGTTCGTGATGGATGGTTTTTCTATACTTTTATTTTATGATACAAATAAGATTTTTACTACGTTCCACTTACGAGTCCTTAAAAGAAATATTTTGTTTCTATTTGCACAATAATTTTATACTTACAATAATACTATTCTTTTTCTATTTACTAAATGAGTTAAAGCTATTTCGAGAATTATCCTTTTATAACAAAATGTTTATTATACTTTGTATTTGTTCCATTGCTTTACACCAGTCAAAAATTTACAATTACGAGTAGATTATATTATTTTAAATAAGTAAGTAAAATATGTTTTTATGTATTATTATTATGAGTTACTTAAATTTAATTAGCGACCTTAGTATGTACTTATGTATGTACATATATCCTAAAAAGTAAAGCTAAAATCGTTTTAAAGATTTTATAAATCATTTGTAGCATCTCTGTTAGATTTCATGCACTTCTTGTTAACTACTATAAACTAGATCTCTTCTTGTAAACGAAAGAGATTATTCAGTAATTTTCATATGTTGTGTCGATGCCTTCCCAATGACGACGTGTGCATGGGATGTGGCGAATGTGTGTTACAATTCGGAAGCAGCAGACCTTTGCTATCGGTTTGATGTTCAGCATTCAGGATGGTATTATTGTTATTATTATTTTGGTGATTTATATGGGCACGTTTCATGGGCCGCTTGCGTTCTGAGTCGGGAAGATTCGAGCTGAGCTCTACAGTCTGCAGACTTTGAGCTCTTTGCAAGGAGAGTCTTAAAGGCTTCTTCGGAGGAGTTGGTCTAACAGAACGTGCCTCCGACATTGTATCACCATTCTGTTGGCGTGATTTCATTCGTGTGTTTTCATTTTCACTATCGAAGTCTAACGATTTTACACTGCGCATATCGGATGGTAAACGTGCCCTTAAAGTTTGCACCTCAGTGCCTCGAGATGTATCGCGACGACGATCATAGCTACTGCAAAAAATTATATAAAAGTTAAGTTCAACATAAACTGATTGATTTTATGAAAGTTTTTCTTACACATTGTGGTGATTAAGATGTTCTACACTTCGTGCCAGCATCTGAGCTTTGCTCAGCGATCTATCATAGCGCTCTCGCTCTCGATCTCTATGTCTTTCTTTATCTCTTTTATGAGATTGTTGTGACATGAAGGCCGAGTCGCTATTAATAGAAATTTTCGAAGCTGACAGGGATTTGTTGGAAATCAAAACATTTACATCATGATTGCTATTCTCTCTTATAAGGGTCTTTGTTATATGGGCTGCTGATTTACTTTTACTCAAACTCTGGTGTTTATTAACATTTTCGGCGGTGTCCTCTCCCAACAACTCAATGGGCTTGCCGCCCACCAAAGTTGTTATATAATTGCCTCGTTGATAAATCAAAGGTTTATCTGGTGGCGTGGAAGGCGGTGAGGAGATGCTGATGCTGGTAACATGTCCATTATGGGCGCTGTGCTGCAGTTGACTCGAAGAATCTTGATGCAGTTGCTGCTGGTGATTTTGCTTTTGCTGCTGGTGTTTTTGATCTTGTTTAGCAGATTGTAATTCCTTAACTTGCTCCTCTAGATATGAGATCCTGTGCTGCAAGCGCATATTATTTTCTTTCTCTTGATCGAGTTGTTTTTGGGGTATGGCTGCAGGCTTTTTCCTCAGCACCACCATTTGACATTTTCCCGTATTGCCAACAAGTTTTTGGAGTTCTTCTTTGGTCTTGCAGGTAACTAATTTTCCGTTCAGCTCCAGTATACGATCTCCTTTGTATAAACCATCGCCTTCTAATGCCCATTCCACATAAAAAACGCCCGTAGATTCAGGTATTTCATGTGCAGCCCATCGTCCTGTGGTGGCCACGACAGCATGTAAACTAAGTGTTATGCCACTATTAAGGATGCTTAAGAAAAATCATTAATCATTAAATTAAATATTGTTGTTTACTAAACAAAGTTGGTTTTTAGAAACAAAAATTTTCTTTTTAACAAAACTAAACTAAATATTTACCTGAACAGACTTTGCGGTTCCACTTTTGATTTTTCTAATCTCGCTTGCAATGCTCTGGCTTCCTCCACAATTGATAAAAGCTGCAATTCCTCACGACCCAAAGCATATTCCAATTCTGCTTGTCTTATTCTTACATCGATATTACTGTTAATAATTTCAATAATTGATTTTAAAGTTTTTAAAATTCCTTAATAATGCAAAACTTACTCTGTGATATCGAGCTTTTCTAGTGCACTTTTCAAATTTCGTATTTTAATCTTTTTGTTCTCAGCCTCGGTTTTTAGCTTTTGTAATTTTTGTTCGGCCGCAGGTTTGTCCGCCTCATCTAAAGGCGGGCCACATGGTCGTGGCAATTTTCCTAAACATAATTGTATGCGTAAATTTTGTATGACCGACTCGCGGTCCTGCAAAGCAGAACGCAGTTCTTTCGTTTCATTGCGATTGGAACGTGAAGTTAATGTACCACTCAATGAGGTACCCTTACGCCTACGTCCAGTGGTAGCACAATGTGGTATGCTCGAGCTGAGGTTCGTATCGATATTAGATAAAGCTTTCGTACTTAAGTTATCATGTAATAGACTGTATTTGGTGGATGAGTTGTTGCAACCTTTGGGATTTAATATTGTCTGAAATATGAAGAGTGAAACATTTTATTATTTGGAAAATATATAAGACATTTTCTGTCTTTCACTTTGCATTATTTTTATTTTCTATAAAATACAGATCAGGGGGCAAATTATGGCATTTGATATCGAACGAAATCCCATAAAAAAATTTTTAATTTATATGGAAATTTTTTCGATATCGAATGCCGTAATTTGCCCCCAGGATTGTATTTGTTACTGCCAGGCCCACGATGTCACACGTATTCTATCTTTCATACAATTACATTTAAAACAAAATCTAAAATTTTGTTTTTGTGTCAAAATTAGTCTTGAAATTGAAAAAGAAGATTCTGAACCTGCAGAAATTAAAAATCTATTAACTTTTGACATATCAGATTATTTTGAAGATTATTTATAGTATTAATTATTATACTTTGAAATTATTTTTATACAATATATTATAAAAAATAAAAAAAAAACAATTTTTATATTTTACAATAAAAATAAGAGTTTTTAGCAAAAAAGATTTTAAAGGATTTCTGTGTATGGGTGTAGTAAAAACTCTTGAAAATAGTACACTTTAGCTAAACTTCATGCGAGATGACTGTTTTGTGACAGGTAGATAACTGTATTTTAATATTTTGTATGAATTTAGATCATTTTTAAAAATAAATAAGGCATTTGATGGAAAACCCTAAAAAATTAGCCATTCGCATTTTCTTCACATATATTTTTTTAGATTTGAAAATTCATTAAAAAAATCCATTTAATATATCGTTGCAATTTTTTGAATATAAGAGGATTGCTATGTTTTTTAATAAATAGTGAAGAAATAAAAATTAAAACATTACATTTAGTACAATTTTCATGCAGGTATATTAAATGCTTCTGAAAATTTTACTCTTTGTAGTAAATCTGCTCTCTTTTTTGACCAGACGGGTAACAATAAAAAGTCAGATTCATTGTATTAAATATATCTAACGTAATTTAAAAAAAAAAATTAAAACTCCATGGGCGTTATTTGTTTTTAAGCGATTAATTTAGAATTTCGTTAAAAATTCTCCATATTCGTTCAATGCTGGATATAGCGTGCATGCTTTAATTGGCTTAAAATTTCTACTGCAGTCTTTTTTGAAGTCTAATCTTTTGATATATTGCCAAAGAAAAATTTTGGTTTTTAAAAAATTTTGAGAAAACGTCGAACATTCAAGCTCTATTTTTGTCAAAATTTAGCCATTTCTCATTTGCAAAAATTGACTGATTTTTTTCACGACTACATGAATTGAGATCAATTGAAAAATTTTTCTGCGTTTTATTAGAGATTGTATTAAAAATCATATAATATTTTCTTTTTAATTTTATATTTGCTATTACTGAAGATATTGACAAAATTGCGAGCAAAGTGAAGGCGAAAAATCAAAATTTAAAAATTTAAAGCCAAATATCTCTGAAAATATTAATGAAATTCTTGTAAAACAAAATGTTTTTTCTTCACCTATTAAAAAGCTTTACAAAAAGCATAAATTTGTTAAAGTCAAATAATATTTGCAAAAGCCAAAGTGAAGCCAACAAAGTTTTACATGCCCGAGGTTGTCAACTTTGACACCCTGTGGCCCATCGTATGTTTCAACAGGGTGCTTCAAACGAGAAAATCCTTAAAGCATTAGTTCGCCTCTATGATTCTTACATACATTGTTTTGTAATCGGATCGCAAGTTTTAAAGATACAGATTTATTACCCTTCTTTTTTAATTGGCCCCACTGTGCGGTGGTACTTCCTAAAGAAACTAAGAAATTTCGAGGAAAAAAATAATATTATTAAAATGTTATGTCCATTCATTCATGCAGGCAAATCATTTGCGAGTCTCTAAAAGTAAATGAAGAATCAATAGACTTAATTGATAATAACGTATCCATGAAAAATATTGAAGAATAAGGGTTTTTTCAACAATTCTATTAAATAAGATACAGAAAATTTTCTGAATAATTTTTGTCTGAATAAATTTGTCACTTACGGTGTTTTAAACTGGTCAAATAAAAAATTAGTGCAAGTACATCAAATTCGATAATAAAATTAAAAAAAGAACATTTTTTTCTATTAGTTTTTAGCGTCAAAGGGCGCAAAGTAAGGAGAGAAACTTTTCGCTTCGGGTTGCATTAAAAGTGACAGTGACATGTGTCGTATAACTAATTATGTACATTTCATCTAAGATGTTAAAGCGAATCTGTAACGCAACGCGAAGCAAACGTTTTATCCGTCATGGCCATTAATCCTTCATTTCATTAAACATTATCTTTTAATTTTATAAAATATAAAAATCTTTAAAATTCTGTTGATTTGGAGAGCTAAAAATCAGCGGGCAAACTATAAATTCATTTAACTACGAGTACTTAAACACGATGTGTTAAAATTTCATCGAAAAATAATTTATTTATAATAAATACATTTTTATTAATTTAAAAAGTTATTAACAAGTATGTGCATAAAGTTCGCTTAATTCTACTTGATTGTTTTCACTCGTAATGGGCAGCCACGTAAAACATGGCAGTACATCTCCTCACTAGTTCTTGGGTATATCGTAGATACCACATTCGCGATTAGAAGGCAAAGATTTATCGATTTTCTTGGGATAAGGCAAATTTAAATTGTCCATTATTTGCACGAATTCATCTAAAGACTTAGTTAGCCTAGGATTATATTGCTTTTCTTCCCAAACCGAACTTTCCATTTGGCCTCTGTAAAAATACAAAATTATTATTATTCAAACAATCAAACAAAATTAGTAAAAAAATTTACTTGTAATCATGAGCCGGATATACGCGATAGTTATCGGGTAAAGTAAAAATTTTTGTGTGAACATTTTCATATAAATGTTTAGAGTTGCCCTCTTGGAAATCGGTGCGGCCACAACCTCTTATTAGCAAAGTGTCACCGGTAAAAACGCAGCCTTGTTCGTGTATAACAAAAGACAAACATCCGTTTGTATGACCGGGCGTAGCTAATATTTCTATTGCATGGCGGCCAAATTTTACTTTATCACCCTCATTTATGTGTATGTCAGCCTTTGCACCACTATCAGCAGATATCACCGATTGGCAACCGGGCAACAATTGTTTCAGCCATCCGCTTCCGGTTATATGATCAGCATGCATGTGTGTATTTACTGCAATAAGTTCAGTTTAAAAGAAAATTTTCTTCTTGAAGACTTTATTTTATAATCAGTTAACTAATATTAAAAACTATTAACAATAAAATAGTTTACAACAGTGTTGCAACTGAAGCCCATTTCTCAAGTTACAAATATACATGTGAAATACGAATTATGAAAAACTAACAATTTACATTTTTTTAGGTATTTTAATTGTAGATTTGAAACTTGTGGTCGGGCCTCGGTTGCATAGTTATATGTGCTAAAGTTTTACAAAGGTTGTAGCATTTTTCTTGGCAAAATATAAAAGACAACTTTATAAAATTTTATAAAAGTACAACAGGTACAACAAATAGCATACACCTACACCTTTCGCATTTTTACAATTGTTCAATTCACAAGCTCAGTCGTATGGCTTATCGTTTAAAAAAAGATGATATATGTTTATGTGCTTGTGAACAGACAAATTTGTTGTATCGTAATTTTTTTTTGTATTTTAAATGTCAATTCAATGTAGTCAATTCATTGTGAGTAAATAATTTATGTCGAACAACAAATTTCTTTTTATCAAATAAAAAAACATGAAAAGTGAAACTGAAAAAAATAAATAAATTAATTAATGCCTAATGCCACCAATATAATTTCGATATGTTAATGATTGGTTCAAGTAAGTGCAACTTAATTTAATTTTCTTCTTCCACAATAGTCGACACTCAATTCAGTTGATACCATGAAATTAAACCAGATATGGGACTTCCAATTTTACGCGAAATAGTTTACTTTTTCGCAACAAACAATTTTGATTAAAATAGTTTGCAAATTAAATTGAAATTAATCAAGTGTACGAGAGTATATTTATCATTAAGAAGAATATATTTTCTGGGCTTACTTATCACATATTTAAAAGATTTTTACAAATTAATCTAAAAAATATAATTTTTCCATACCTGTCATCAATACAACCATTTATAAAACATATAAAATTCAAACGTATAATTATAACACACTTTTGTATGAAAATTAACAACAACAAAAATACAATACTGTATAATTAGACGATTACACAACACATACGACGTTAATACGAGCTTGTGAATTGAACAAATAGTATTGCATTTTAAATATAGAATTCAGGCCGCACTCACGGACGAGCGTTTCTAAAATGCACTTTTTCGACATTTTCTAACTAAATTCGTGGTTTTGGAATATGGTAAATGCAAACGTTAAAGTTAATTTCTAATCTCGAGCCGAAACAGTGGCTCCTAGTTAGCTCAAGGACAATTAAAGATTAATTTTCATTATCACTTTACTGATGTCATTTTGATCTTGTACAATTCCTCCATGAGAATCATGTTTATATGGTACAGTAAAACTTGTTTATAGCGAACTCCATGGGACAAAAATTAGTTCGTTATAAGCACAGTGACATGCAAAATGAAAACAACTTTTAACTATGTACATACATATGTATGTTTGTATACATATTTGTAATTTTATTTTATTACAAAGTACGCACTACCATTTCATTAAAAATATGGCAAGATTAAAAATTTATGTTGCCATTGTGTACATATTTTTATGAGTTCGTCTTAAAAGCGAAAAAATGTATGAAATTTACTTCGTGGGAACATGAAAAGTAGTTCGTGAAAAGCAAGGATTCGTTATAAGCATGTTCGCTATAATGAAGGATATTTTTAATGAAAAATGGCTACTAAAACGTCGCGACTTTGGGAACCAGATCGTTACAACTGAGAATTCGCTATAAACTAGTTTTACTGCGGTTCGAAGTTTTTCTTTTTGCATTCATTAGAAAAAGAAACATTTTCATTTGTAAACTAATTTCATGAAGTCTCAATAAAATTTATCTTTATCTTAAAAGCACAAGCAGAAACTTTTGAATTGTCATGTTTGATTAATGGATCATATTAACTGATTTTTAAAAAGCAAAAAGTTGCAGATAGCAATTGTCATGATTACTACTCACCGGCATATTTTAAAGAGAACCCCAAATCTTTTACTAATTGAGCATCGCGCTTAGCTTGTTCTAATACGGGATCAATGATGACTGCTTCATTGTTATTAACATCAGCCAATAAGTAGGTATATGTTGAGCTCTCAGTATCGAATAACTACAATCAAATAGATTTGGTAATATGTATGTAAGTAGTTAGCAAAGGGCGTATGCAGTATTTTGACTGATTTTATCAAGACTTACCTGACGGAAAAAGAAATCGCTTGAGAATGAAATACGTGGTAACATGGTCGAACAATGATGTAAACGAACTTGTTGAGGCTGCTGTTGTTTGATGAATTGCGGTATTTGTTTTGCAACAAGAGATCTCGGTGATTGTTGTAGCAACGACTGGCGGAAAGCAAAAAATACACTGAGCACTGGCTGTTTCATTGTAAAGCTTTATATGTTACCACTACAAAAACAACCTCTGCGATACTTTATAATTCCTCGTTCGTTATCTAAACGTCACAAATGCCAGCAACAATAAGTGTGTTGTGTTGATTGCCTCTATGGAATAGTGTTGGAGAGGAGGGAACACACGTGCGTATAGGAATAAGTAATAAGAGTAATAAACCAGATTTATAAAAAAAACACATTTTGAAAAACTTGTTATTTTTATTTTATTTTATTATAAATGTGGCAGTAACTACCGGTTTATTAAAATCTCAAATTAACGCGTTAAAGTGTCTCATGGAGTGTCATCAATTACATATGTACATATTTTTTTATTTTCTAAGCGTTACAATAGCCGTGTAGTCTGACACACCTCTTAAAAGTTGGTTTGTTTGCACTTACCGGTCGTTTACTCTTTGTTGCTTACAATTGCACTGTTTTTAAATATTCTTTTAGTTTTACTGCAAATAAGTTTTCTGCTGCATATTATTCTACAAAATAATATCCACAATGAAGAACAGCTGGTCTTGTAACTTAAGCGTTTGGATGTGTTTTGATATGAAATGTTTTTAGTATTCTTTCTTTCATCCTCCAATAAATCACATAGTCGTCATTTGTTAAAGCTTTCTTGTGAAAAGCTTTAATATTTATTTTATTGTAAAGCTTTTAAATTTTATTTACACTCGTGTCGTGATCAGAGTTGTCACCAGGGCTCCCAGTTTTATTTTATACTTTATCCCCAATTTGCAATTTTTCAATCGCCAAATTTCCCGAAATAGCAATATCTTATCCCCAAAATCCCTACAGATCTGTAATACGAATTTTCAAGCTTATAAATTAATAAATAACAGAAAGCTTTGTCAAATTCAATATTTCTCAGTTACAACAGGTAGATTCTTCTCGAACATTTAACATTTATTTGTAAAAATTATTTAAACAATATAAAACTTTTATTTTTCTTAATAAAATTTGCAAAATATTGAATATAATCAAGCTTTTTGTTAATTTATAAATAGGAACTCAATCAAAAGGTCGAAATAATTATAATAATCTCATCCCACATATCCTTAAAAATGAAATAATATTATGTCAAAGGAAACACATGCATACATTTATTTACTTAATTACAGCCATTTGTGTTATATTATTGAATTAATTTGAGCTCTAAATATTTACATTAAAATGTATTTATATACATATATATATATATATATCGTTTATCGTTTCAAAAACTTCAGAATCATCAGCCAATGCAATTATGTTGCACATGTTGGTTGTATTAAAAAGTGTTAGCAAAAAAGGTGTTACCTAGTGTAACCTCAACAAACAAAAACCCTCAACAAACAAAAGTTTTTGAAAATCTTTGAAAAAAGATATCGAGGCAATCTCGATTACTACATTTTTTTAAAAAAGGTGTTAGCATTTGTGAAGATGGAATATATTCGGCACAGCAAACTGAATTATTTTTAAAGTGTATATTTATTATAAGAAGAGCTTCTAATAAGTCATACTGTATCCTGTTGCGAATTTTTTCAATGTTACCATCATCAAGCAGAAAAATATGTACATGGATTTGAATACAAAAAAGAAAAACTAAATAACAAGATTTATAATAATATATTATCCCCAAAAATCCCCACCGAAAAAAGAGATTTTTCCCCAAAAAATCCATTGGGGATTTTCCTGAAATTTCTATTCCCAATCACAAAAAATTCCCTATTTAGACACAAATCCCCAAAACTGAGAACGCTGGTTGTCATATGTGTCGATTTCTCGTCTAAAGCTTAGTACTCTGTTCAAATTTGCGAAAAATGAGCCACATCAAGGCATATTTAACCAGGTGACAGCATTACAGCAGCTGACTATTCGTTGCGAATGTCAAAATACATACAAAATACTTTTAATTTTTTTTGTATCTGTTTTCTTTGTTTTATGGTTTAGGTTTTTGGCATACGCAATGAAACTACACAAACAAAAATGCCTGTTGTTCTTGTATTGTTGTAATTGTTTTCCTAATGCTGTCACCTAGTTAAATACATCTTGAGCAACATTGATTATTTCGTTTGAAAATTTTTACAACTGATCAGTGGCGACAACACCACGATTTATAACAAATTTATCGGTTTTATTGCCTTGAAATGAGCAACATTGTTTTTCTTATAAAAACAAAAAAATGTGTTTATTTAAAAAAAAATTAAAACAAATGGACAACAAAATAATTTTAGGAGCTTGTACTACAATGTAACAATTAATGCAAATCGCAGCTGCTGCGGAGGAGCTCATTGAAGACACACGTTCTGCAAAAAGCACACCATTTTATAATTTATTTACATTATTTTTTATTATTTTAATTATTTCTGATCAGCAAACTTGAAATTAAAACCACAACGCCCAGAAATATCTGATCAGCTGTTGTTTGCAATTCCGCACGAAATAAGTGGTGCTTACATTATTTCGCAGTTGAAAAATATGTTGCCAGAAACATTTTGTGGTTGAAAAATTAATGATGCCAAAAACATTTCGTATGTTTTCGCAAGATAAACAGAGTACAACTTCGGCCGTATTATTTTGCAATTATTTCGTATGAACTTTTTTTATATGGACTTTTGGCAGCAGTTCACACGAAATGTTGAACAGAGTACCATGCTTAACGTGGCTATTTTCAAACTTATTTGTTGTCACAATTTTTTAATTGGCGATTTTTTCTCTGTTTTTAGCGAAGCTTAGAGATTTTTATTACAATATTTTTGTATGATTTCTCAAAAATATATTTATTAAAAATAAATATGTAGATATATTATTATGAAAATCCGAAAAGTAAAAGAAAAAAATCTGACATCCCTGGTCGTCATTCACTACAGTCCAAGTTTTGCTACTTATGAACTAGGGAAGGTATCGTGAATATCACGATTATGCAAACTCGTGAGCAAAAAAGGGGCACAGCTAATATTCTAGCAGTATCGAAACTTAAAAAAACAAGTCAAGAGAGCAATAAAAATTCATATCTTATTTATGGAATTATGAGGATACAAATTCGTATTTATAATTGGTAAAATCTTTCATAATCAGACAATTAAATACATTCATTATATGGGGTGTATCAAGAGTGCTTTAAACAAACTAAATCCAGATTCAACGGGACTTTAGTATACATATCTATATCTATATATAAATAGGCAAAGATAAATTTTTAGATCCATTTTTTTCTCCTTTGTTTGCCAGCCGGGAAAAATAAGATCAAAATTGAAAAAGATGAGAATTAAATATGAATGTATATGTTCATTACGTATGGATGTGTTAGCTTCAAGCAAAAACGTGTTTGTATGCAATTTTATTTTGTATAATATTTTTTTACGAGGAAGGAAATAACCAATTAGGTAGACATAAAAACTGGCGATCGAATTTCGACCACTAGGCGTAGTCTAGTTATGAATAATCTATATTATTAATAAGCAAACACGTTTTATTTAGATACCTTTTACGTCCGTAATACAGAACCGATTTTCGAAAGATTGGTATGTTTTTAATGGGTATTTTACATAGATGTGCACAATCTTAATTTTATTTGAATCGGTTTAGTATTTTGGGATCAATAAGCGTTTAAAGTTACTCCTAACACATGCACACTTATTGCACATGCATGTATCATCCATCAGCTTCAAGTTGTAAAATAAACAAATTGTGTATGTGTATTTGTCCAATTTGCTTTTGCATAGAAATAAGACAGAGTTTTAAGTTGCTTCTTTAGAATGTTTTTTGATTTTGTATTTTATCGTATATATTTATGTAAATGCTTAATATTTAATTACTAGAATGCGTTCGAATCGCCGTCGATCGCTGGATACACAAGTAATTTTAAATATGCTCAATCCAGTTTTCGTTTAATTCAAATTTGAAGGCTATTACTTAAACATATGCAGGGCTGGGCAGTATTTGAAATACATGTATTTGAAATACATGACGTGCAAGTATTTTGTATTTTAAATACATACAATAAATAGAAGTAGTTTGTATTTTAAATACAGCAAACCATGTATTTTGCCCAACTATGAACATACGTTATCCAAGTTGAAAAATTATATACCAATACTGTGACTTTCCCGATTTAGCGAATTCCAAAACCGGAACTTTTTTAAGTTTAAAAATGTTCCATTGGATTATTTTTAACTTCTTGACGAAATTGTAGCTTTTTAATAAAATCTAGTTGCGAAAAATTAACTGAAAATTTAAAAATGGAAAATATTTAAATCGTGATATATACCGAATCGAGTACAGAATATATACATAAGTTTGGATCAGTGTAAATAATATACATATGTACATGCATACATAAATGTTCTTAGCTGAAATTCAAAACCAAGTAAATTACGAAAACTGCTGAATCTCAAATTACACCAAAACGTATGATCCTAATTATATTTAACCTTCTTTCATGAGAAATTGCAAAATTAAACAACAAAGTAATATGGATTGATTTCAATCCGTTGAACAATTTTATTTAGTTTTTCCTTAATCTTAAAAACTTTCTAAAAGTGTGTGGTTACGTGATATAGCATTTCACCAAACGATATGTATTCATTCTACTATCTAATTTTGGTTATTTTTATTGTATTAGCTCATTCATTATAAACGATTTTCAAAGATACATTGAATTTCTCATTGTTACTTCTGCCATAGTATTTGTGTCACATTTAGGTAAATTTTAGCAAAATTATTTTTATCTTGAAGTGTCTATTTTTACATTAAAAATTTATGAGCGCCGTTTTGATTAACGATTAATAGTTAGCAAAAAAAAAGTATTTTTTTTAAATTTTATTATCTTTTTCCGGTCAATAATTATGTTTATTATTTGTGTACTACACATATAAAAATAAAATTACCAATGAATAAAAAAGGGAAATCAGTGTAAAAAAGTTTAGCCAAAAAATCTATACGAACGAACGAACGCAGACATTTGCTCACAATCAATTGCACGCATGCGTAGCAAAGTGTTTAAAATAACGAAAAGAAATAATTAATAAACTCAACACATACACACACACATAAACACTAGAGAGGGGATCGTGAGTAATATTTCAGTCACGCTCATGCATGATCACCAGCTAAATATGCATGTACATTTATTCATATACAATCTTGGTTTCTTTTACCTCAGGATCATGAAAGCTTACGTGAGTGTAAATGAGATTTAGATACGATGACCCGGAAATTATCAGAAAAAATTTTAATTAAAGAAACTAGCAGCATGAACTTATCGTAATTGATGAAATTTAACTGCATCTTAACAAGTTTTTCAATATAATTTGTCATTGAAAATCTCACAAGAATTCCATCGAGATTGAAGACTGCTTTATACAGCGATATCAATTGTCAAATTGCAAAAAAAACACGTTAATTTTTCTCTATGATTGTTCAATTGCAGGCAACTGTACACCATTTCTATTTGTATTTCAAAACTTTTTAATTTCATTGAATTATTTAAGAAATTATTAATATTCAGGTGTCAGACTTTATTGAAAATTTACGATAGTTTTTCTGTGTTTACGAAATGTTTTTTCAGAAATTCAAAACAACTTTTCACTTATATTCTTATTTATACTTTAGAAATTTACAAAAAAAAATTCTAAAACAAAATTTGACATTTAAAGAAACTGGTAATTTAAAACTAAAAACTATATGGCCCGTATTCATAAAAAATAATTTTTATTTGAAATGTATTTTAAAGCAAATTTTTCATAAAAATTTTCCTTAAATTAAATTTCAAAACCAAATTATTTTTTTTTTTTGAATACGGCAGTAATTATTTTATGTGCATAAATAAAAGAATAAAATTTCTTAAAAAATTACAAACTTTTTATTGAAGTGCTCGAAATTCGAATATAATCCTCGAAATTATAGAATAAATCTCACTTTTATTTATACTAGAGGAAGCCTAGTGGTCGAAATTCGACCGCCATATATCTATTCTTGTTGCATTCATTTAAACAGAAAAACTACCTAATTAATTATTCCCATTCCTCACGGAAAAAACAATAAGCCAAATAAATTTGCTTACAAACACGCACATTTATGAAAATAAATCTTCTTACTTATATTCAATGCATGTATGTATTCTTAAACACTCATCGCTTTGCTTGAACCAATACTTCCATAAGTGAATGCGTGTATGTGTGTATTTTTAGCAATTGAAGTGGTACCAACTTTATGAGCCTTTTATTCCTTTAATACTAAACCAATTCAAATAATATATAGTCGGGTTAATAAAGCTCAACAATGTTTACAATTTGGTAAAAGAATGAACAAAATCGGTTGGCTAAGAAAGGAGAAAAACTAAATCTAAAAATTTGTCTTTGCCTATTTATATAAAGATTTTGAATATTAATTTGTAATTAAATATATAATTCTGCTACGACAATTATACTATTATAATGAGTTATAATAAATACGAGTAGAATATCGTATTCAATAAAATATTTTTTTGAAATAATATGCCAAAAAATTCCAATATTGTAGCCAGGCAACTTTAGGTGCCAATACAAAGTAGCAACATCGGAAAAATGACAAGTGAACATGTAAGACCCGTTTCGAATAGGTAAAGTCTACTTTGGAAAGTCTTAAGTTTATGGAAGAGAGCGGAAAAAAAGAATGGCGGCGAGTGCAGACTTTCTTGTACTCACAAAGTCGTTTTGTTTTGATCGTAGTTTATACCTGAAGTTGAATAAAGAAATCTTTTTTTTTATGAAACGTGCACTCTTAAAGTTCTAGTCACGCATGCTCACTCACGCCGTTTTTGTGTGATCATGATTAAATGAAAAAAAAAATTTAATACTTCGTTAACATGATAATCTTTTACCGAACGGTGTGATTTTTTTATATTTCGATTTGCTCGGATCAGAGTTTTCGTTATAATTTTTTTTATTTCTATTGTATTTTATATAAGATAATTAAAAAAGTAATCTTTTTATAAATCAAAGTATAAATTTTTATCATTTTTAGCCGGACTTTTCTTGTTGTAAATTATTCACTAAAGGGTCAAAAGGGCGGGGTAGCTAAATCAAAGAAAGAATTTTAAAAAGACAAAGGCTTCCTAAAAGTCAAGATTTTCAGACTTTACAATCGAAACGGTTCAAACGGAATAAAAAGTCAAGCAAAAAAGTATTCCATCTCTAGTTTGTATATTAAAAATTACAATGAATTAAATGAACTGTTTTGAACTTCAAGTAAACATTTAACAACAAGAAATTAAAATAAATGTGTAATCGTATTAAAATACACACATTTTTTTCACAATCCATAACAATAGACAATGAATTTATAGTACTCGCGCACATAGACGAATATTATTACAAAGAAAATCTTGGTTCTTATTTGGCAGATGGAAGGCGGGGGGAGGAGACTTGTGTACGAGTAATGATTGTTTAGTTTAAAATTAATTTGGTTGAAATATTTACACTTTGTTGTTTGTTTGATTCCTTGGTTCGTTGGCTAAGTGGCGGTTTTGGTTTCTGCCGAATAAATACACTTGAATTACTTTGTGATCCAAGAAATAAAAAAGCGAGCAAAATGCCAAAAGAAAAATCATTACACACGTTTACAGCGAAAGTATTTATTGAGGCATAAAAATGATGTTTCCGAAGAGGTTTATTTTAAGCATTGCCAAAAATTATATGAACATATTTGAAATTATGATTGAATAAAATGCGTACATATTTATTACTAATTGTATGTAATTATAATTATCAAATCGAATTTACATACGAATTTCGATTATGCAAACGAACTAAACTTTTAAGCCTAAACTTTGCAATTAACTTAAGCTTCTCTTAGCACCGGGACGTCCCGCTGGGCAAGAGTTGGTGTATTAACTAGACTATGAGCTAATCTGTAAGATGCATTTCTATTATACATACAGACGTTTGTATCGATGTGCAGATTCATATGAGCAAAATTTTTTGTGTTGTAAACAATAAAGGAAGATTTCTTCTTAATCTTCGCTTTTTTTAATTTCTTACTTACCATTGAAGCTGATTTTTGTTTTGCAAACGCACGATGAGCAGCAGATATTGGTTCACTAATAACACTACCGCCGTCCATGTTGTGGATTTAATGAGATCTGCAATAGAAGTCAAATAAAATGTAAAAAGTTAGTTAAAAGTGTTTTAAATACTGTATTTTATGTTTTAATGTATATTGATACCTTAAAGCTACACTTTTCTTACGTTAATAGAGTTTTACGACTGCCTGAACATAGATTACCAAGATTGTTAGCTGAAAAAATGATTACAATGAAAACCTTTTGGGCTGAGGAGTGGGTAAATATATGTGAAAAAATTCAATATGTTCCAGTAAATGCTAATAAGCCCCTGTGTGAATACTGGAAATCAATACTTGAACTGTTAAAAACAACGGAAAGACAAGATCTTATATCGAATGCAAGAGGCTCTCAATTTCATGATTTATACCCGCAATTATCTTACATCACAAATCCTGTTCTTACTTCAGAATTTTCGTCTCGTGCTACAAGTCTAATAATCAGAGCACGTGGAGGTCTTCTTGATTTAAATAGTAGAGCATTTAGACGTTCTTCTGTTGGTTTATGTACCCTTTGCAATCTGGACGAAGCCAAAAATACGTTTCATTTCTTAGGAGCTTGTCCTATTTTTAATGAGTTCCGGGTTAAATATTTTAATAAAACCGTTTTGGACATGAACGAAGTAATAAATATACTAAATGGCAATGATAATAATCACTATAATTTATACAATTATTTGGAAATATGTTTAAAGTACAGAAAACTTATATTGAATGAATTCTATTAAATTCCTTTCAAGTTTATTTTTATTTTGAAGTACAAAAGATGTATTGTAAATTGCTCTTTTATATAATCGCTTTAAATTTTGGTAGAACCAAAGTAACTTTGTTTATAAATTAATTTAATTAAAGTCAGCTTTAAAATGCCAATCTGGCTCACAACTATTAAGTTAAGCCAAATATAGATACATACATATGATTTTAAAAAATTATATTACATTCCTTTGTAAATATTAAAAATATCTATTAAATAAATAAATAAAAAAAATATGCATAAAAACTTACAGTAGGTTTATAAACCATTTATAGGCTTTTAAACGTTTAATAAAGCATCTAAAATCTGAAATTTTATTGTTGCTTTACCCTTCTTTAAACTAAAAATAAAATGACACTTTGACATTTTGTAAAAAAAAAGAAAACAAATGTTTAGATTTTATAATAAAATATTTTGGGAAAATTTGTGGCTAAAAAGTGATTTAAATAAAAAAAGTGATTATAATAATATTTAGTAAAGGAAAACGTCGCCTTGCATAGCAGAGGTCGTGGAATCAATCAGTAAGTTTTAAAAATTTACATGAGTTCGATATTGGAGTTAACACTGCATAAATGCAAAAATACCGACAAGTTTTGAGACAAGAGTTCGTGATTCCGGGACATCAAATCTAAGCAGTATATTGATATATAAAACAAAAGTAAAGAAATATATAAAATCTTCTGGAAGTTGCACTTAATAAAACTAATTGTTAAGAAAAAAATCTTTTGTTTGATTTTAGTTCTGTTTCATTTTCCATAGAAATCGTTACCCCAAGTTCAAGCAAATAAAAAAACAAAAATAATAAATAAATTTAAGTAGCTGTAATTATTGTAAGTACCTTAAGGCGCTACATTATGAATTGTTAACAAACAAAGCTAGTAAAGCAAGTTATTATATTTTCGCTCCTACAAGTATACCTCAAACATGCGACTATAAAATTAATAAAAATGTCTTATAGTTAATTTAGACTTATTAAACATTTATGAATATTATGAAATTTATATTAATCGAGATTGCCTCGATATCTTTTTTCAAAGATTTAAAAACTTTTGTTTGTTGAGGGTTTTTAGCTAGTCTATATACATGCATTTCATTGATGATACTGATGATTTGGCTTAAGCACCAATGAAATGCATGTATATAGACTAGCTAAAAACCCTCAACAAACAAAAGTTTTTAAATTTATGAATATTCTTTCTTATTACTGATTAAAAAAACAAAAAGTGTTTTATTGCTAAAGTGAATTTAAAACTTAAAATAAGTAATTTTTTTTTTGTTTTCTGTGACAGCCGATTAGAAAGTCAGCGAAGTTTCTGTTTGACACATCTAGCGGGGAAACTCATGAACCTTCCGGATTGACAGAAATTAAACTTAGCGAGCAGGTATCCGAAACACCTGCAGCAGGCATCTTTTAATCCCAGCCGAAGAGTCTATTCGACATATCTATCGGGGAAACTCATTATACCTCCGGACTGATAGAAACTCTAAACGCAGCGAATCTGCTATTCGAGTAGTCAGGCAACAAAAAACATTATATAAATAAACAATCGCTCAAAATATTAGTTTTTTTATTTTTAACGATGAATCTTATGTGGACATTATTTAAAATGGAATCAATATCCGTGAACACTGTTTCAAATTTTGAAAGCAAATCGGAGAAAAAAAACATCGATAGTTCATTAAGTATAAAACTATCGGTACTGTCGATTATACCATCGAATGTACCATCGATTGTTTTGCAGCTCTACGTCAGAACTCGAAAAACGTGATTTGCTAGTTAAGAATTATTCTTCGTAATAATACCAAAAAATTGGGGCTTTTCGCCCCTTGTCGAAAACAACTGAGTACTATTGATGGGCTCATGTTATTTTCTACACCTTAGAGAAAAAGTAGACAAGCTCCAATTTTTTGGTATTGTGTTGACCTGACGTCGATGTCGCCAACTGGAATAAGCGTGAATAACTTTTGAGCGGTGTAATATATTTGTTTTCAGGTTTCGGCTCACGTGTTTTATTTTTGTAACAATATTATTTTCACAATATTAGGTATCTAACTTAAAACTGTACGGAAAAAATTGAAGAGTTAATAATCTTGTATTAAGCTTAGTACTCTGTTCAAATTTGCGAAAAATGTTGAGAAACATTGATTATTTCTTTTGAAAATTTTGACAACTGATCAGTGGCGACAATCCACGATTTATAACAAATTTATCGGTTTTATTGCCTTGAAATGAGCAACATAGTTTTTCTTATGGAAACAAAAAAATGTGTTTATTTAAAAAAAATTAAAACAAATGGACAACAAAATAATTTTAGGAGTTTGTACTGCAATGTATCAATTAATACATCTCGCAGCTGCTGTGGAGGAGCTCATTGAAGACACACGTTCTGCAAAAAGCACTCACCTTCATTTTATATTACATTTACATTATTTTAATTATTTCTGGAGCAACAATCTTAAAATTAAAACCACAACGCAATTATTTCGCATGAATTTTTTTTATATGGACTTTCGCACGAAATGATGAACATAGTACCATGCTTTAGGGACCATTTGCTCTAGTGAATATTTCTATTTAATGGAATACAAAATACGAAGCTTTTGTTGTGTTTATTTACAAGAAAAATATATTTTATTGAAAGTGTTTTTCATTACATGATGTACAAAATACTTTCCGATTTGTTTTGCAAATAAAACTTTCAAATAAAAAATAATTTTTTTTATTTAATGAAGTGTAACACGTATACGATCCAAGCAGCTTGAATAAGGCAAATTGAACTCGCCACTGACTTGCACGGATTCGCCTTGAGCGCGACAAAACCAATTCGAGAGTCAGCTGTGTTCTTAACGTGACCTTTTAACATAAATTCGCCGCGATATATATTGCAATGTGCTTACGATGGGTTAAAAAATGTAGTATGCACCAAATGGTCTTCTAATGTAGGATTCGTATAGTTTTTTCTAATCTAACAGCAGGGTTAATATTGTGTAAAAATTCATTACAAATATCTTGTTTACTCACCTCTTGAGAGGCGAATATTTTCGTGTTTTTCTATTAAATTGTGTAATCTAAAAACTTTAAACTCGTTTTCTCAAGAACGGATTTTTTGGAGTTATGACGTTGCTTGAGTAAATGAGCGATATGTATGTGTGTGTGTATGTGTGTATATAAATGAAGAAAAAATGCGTTAATACTTTAGTGTTACGCAATATCGTCTGTGTGAATAAAGCCGACTAAAGAGCTGAGTTTTTATACACCAGCCATGAGCTGCTAGATAAGTTTACAATGACACATCTGTAAGATCATTGATCATATTCAAACATGCATTAATTTGTTTTTTTTATAGAATTAGATACACATGTACATGGGCATGTGTGTTGGTATGTGTGTCGTATGTATTTAATACATATTATATTACATAAGTAACACCACCGACGGACGGCCTGCTGGTTTGTATGTGTGTAAATCGAAATCATCTTCTTATCTTTAACTGAATTTATTGTTATCATGCATGCATGACTGCATGCAAATAATTTTTAGTCTTATTTTTTTTAACTACAATGAAAAAATATTCTCACAATTCAGCAACACACACACACACACACGAATAATTTTTTTATTTCACTTCACTTTAATTTTTTAGTTCAAACTGCTTAAAATGCATTTGTGGCCGTGTAGGAAAAGAAGTGAACGATTGTGTAGCAAAAAATATTCTTCCCGCTTGAGTTAAGGAAGAAAGAAAGTTTAATTCCCACCATCAGCAGCGCAGCAGCAAAATCTTATTGTATTTTATTCAACAATTGCAACATAAACTCGTAATGTTATAATTGTGGGCTGCTGTTGAAAGTCTTTGTGTGAATGAAGTATTTAAAATTTACAAATGTGCCACACTTTTTCAAGGTGTTCGTTCATACTTGTAGACGTAGTTGCTAAAAAAAAATAATGAAAATAAGAAAACTATTAGCATAAAATGGTAGAAATTTGTAATGGCCTTATTTTCTAGTTTAAAACAAATTTTTCTTAGAAATGGTTAAACTATTGCATAGCTTTTATCGCGGGCTTTGAGCGCGGCGACCGAATCAAGAAATTCCGTAACGAAAATAAAACCTAACACTAAATTTGTTTCTTAAGTCTTTTATTTTTTAAAGTATTTGAATCGCCTAGCGTATGTTAACCCTTAAAGTATGCTATTGATTTCTTTAACATACAGTATTGCCAGAACAGATTTTATACATGTAGGAAAACACAAAATGTCGTACTTACGAGCAATCGTGGTTGACAAAAAATGATATACACAAACAAACAGACAATTCGTAGGTTTTTAAGCTTTAATCGCGGGCTTTGAGCGCGGCGACCGAATCAAGAAATTCACCACGCTCAAAAAGTGTAACTTGAATTAATATCAAAGAAAAAAAAATACTGCATAAATAAAAAATAAATAAACAATTATAATTGCATAAGTTGATAAAAAATGATATGCAATAGCTTTGCCGCGGCAGTCCCCGAGTGCCACACGTTTTTTAATGTAATCTTCAAATTCAAATATGTATATACATATATTTTTTGTTTTTAAATTGCGTCATTCAAACTAATTTTTTTTAAATATATCGTGAATAAGCCATGGACAATTATACACAATTTGTCCAGAAATAGTGGTTTAATATTTTAACATTAAATATTTGACACGTCTGACCCTACTCTTAGAAAAAAAGACAAAAGCGTATTTTCCTCCTTTGGCGACATGTGTTTAATATTGTTAACAAGAGTTTTTAAATTTTCTGCTTCAATTGCACCGCAAGTTGTGTTTTTAAGTTATCCTAATTTGAACTCAGATTTTTTAATTTAATTCATTGAATAAAATTAAATTATATCCACTGGGTTGCTAAAATTTTCTAAGAGTTCATTGTATGTTATGGCTTATACATACATACATATACTTATATGTATGTAGCTGGCTCTTGAAGCGATCTAGGCTTAGCTTTTGCTCGTTCTAAACCACTGAACCATAACATCCGCAGTGATGACTGTATGAATTGTACGCCAGAGTACACAAACATCAAGTTCGACTGTGAAGATACTCTGCTAAAGTTTTACGACTGTTCATCAATTTTTACTTGTCGTGCTGTTGCACCAGTTTGTTTGTCAGTTTAAACAATTAAAAACCTTGCATGCTTAATTTAATTATTTTTTTTATATTAAGTTTATAAAGTACTCGAATAATAAGTTTGTAGATTAATAACAAAGAACGGCCATCGTTAATTAAAATTAAAAAGAATTATTTTTAATTTTAATAAAGTAAAATATATAAAATAAAAGCAATGAAACAATTAATACAAATATTTTATATTCGGCTATGCCGAATTTTATATCCGTGTGGTTTTTATGAATAACCGCTTAAATTCATTGTGATCGACTTACATATTTGGGATATAATGGACCAGCCTCAATTGTTTTTATTACACAACCTAACTGACTTCTTTAATTTTCAGCTATAATGACTTATGTACTCGTATGTCCTACACATTTATTTGTTTAAACGCACACAAGCAGATATACTTACTTTGTTATCTCTGAACACATTTTGACATTGTTTCATATTTATCCCGTTTTTCACTTGCTAAATAGCACTTATAGGATGGTGCACTATTCATCACTGCGTGCAACCTGCTGTCAAAAGTCCATATAAAAAAATTCATGCGAAATAATTGCAAAATAATATGGCCGAAGTTGTACTCTCTTCATCTTGTGAAAACATACGAAATGTTTCTGGCAGCATTATTTTTTCAAACACAACATGTTTCTGGCAACATATTTTTCAACTGCGAAATAATGTAAGCATCACTTATTTCGTGCGGAATTACAAACAGCTGATTAGATATTCCTGGGCGTTGTGGTTTTAATTTTAAGTTTGCTGCCCAGAAATAATTAAAATAATGGAAAATAATGTAAATATAATATAAAATGAAGGTGAGTGCTTTTTGCAGAACGTGTGTCTTCAATGAGCTCCTCCGTAGCAGCTGCGATTTGCATTAATTGATACATTGCAGTACAAACTCCTAAAATTATTTTGTTGTCCATTTGTTTTAATTTATTTTAAATAAACACATTTCTTTTCTATTTATAAGAAAAACAATGTTGTTCATTTCAAGGCAATAAAAGCGATAAATTTGTTATAAATCGTGGTGTTGTCGCCACTGATCAGTTGTAAAAATTTTCAAACGAAATAATCAATGTTGCTGTTTTAAACACATGTTTAAGTATGTTTGTGCAGGGCTCTAAGAAAGTAGTTTTAAAAACAGAGTTCAAATTATACGAATACCCGGGATTCGTATCTCGAATTTTTAATACTCAAACAATGAAAGAATCTAAAATATTACTATTGATTGAATTCCAGTTGAGGCACTAAAAACTTAGTAAATCGAATTCGACCACGCTTTTCAAAATTATTTTGAGCAATTGGCTAGCATTTCTCCAGCGTAGGTCCATTTATGATGAACTTATAACTTCAAAGCAATGGAAAACTGTCAAATTGTCTGCAACATTCAATTCTAATTCTCTGCTTCCAAGAAGAAGAAAAACACCCAATATTTATTTTAATTCTAAAACCCATTAAGAATTTACATACTGCAATAGATGTCATTCGATTTATGTGTCATTTGATTTGATTTTCAAAATTACATGCGCGTAAGTACAAGTATCCACAGTTGCAAAGAATTTTTTTTCGTGTCCTCTTTTCGGAAATCTGGACAATCTTGTTCTTAAACGGTGTTTGGTAATTTTTGTTCTCATTTTGTTTTCTTTTAATATCTCTGTATCTCTTGCTTGACTTATTTAACATCAACCATCTCCATCGAATCTCAGATACTTTAATAAAAAAAGACATTTTCTAATTTTTTATATTTTTTTTTTTGTTCATAAACAAGCTTAATGCTATTTCTTGTTCTAATATGAATGAATTCTTGTTGTGCGTAAATTTAATTATCAAAACTCCGCTATAATGCTTGTGAAAGGCTTGAGAAAGAAAACATACATACATATGTACGAGTACATACATAAATATTTTATTTGTGCATTTCCCAAAAAAACATAAAAAATATATAAAAACAAACGAGAAATAAAACAAGCTCAAAAACAGGAAAGAAAACACTCATAAACGAAAATTGTGTAGCAATTTTCTTTTACTAAAATAAATAAATAAAAATATATTTATGTAAAGAAAAGATGTTAAACAAAAAACGTCATTTACACAAAGATCGTGTAAAGATCATCTAACACGGTCAGATAAATCGGTGACATCAAAAATCAAACATCATTTCCTTTTAGTATTTTAAATTTTTGTTCGCACTTTATCGCAAAATTAATATTTTACATATTTAGTAAAACATTAATAATTTTGTTAAAAACAAATTGAAATTGATTATTGAGGGGTATACGAGTAGCTTGTTCCTATGCGCATTTCACTGTTGCTAATGCAGATCATCAGGGAACTTTACCCAAATATTTCTTATAACTTTTCTACGTTGCAAGTTCGACGTTAATTTATTTAAGAGTCTCTTATTTATTTTAAGAAATAACACATCCTGAAATTTTGGAAATGCTTAGTTGGAAATTTTATTTAAAAAATATTGTGTTTGCAAATTTTGTTTAAATGTTAATGAACCATGTTAAAACTCAGCCTTTTGCAATTTCTATTCAGAAAGAACAATTTTATTACCTGTCACATAACAAACGTTATGAAATATGAAACCACGTTTTAAGCTATTGGGTTGTACACAGTTTTAAAATGTATAAAATGAAATACCACCCATTTCTCGTGCTTACCTGCATTAAGGTTTGTAAGAAAAACGTAATAGGAATAATTCACAGATTAACTGTGTATTTTTTTTAAGGGTTTGCTGCCTTTCTTATAGTGGATTTACACCTGCCCTAAATCTAGTAGATTGTCATTAAAATCTCTATAAAAATCGATACCGTTTACACCAGGTTGATTGAAAAATCTAGTAAAACTTAACTAGATAGAACTACTAGATTTCGGTGCAACTTAAATGTACTATTATAAAGTTTTAGCAAGTTTCAAAAGTTTTTATTTGTTATGGTTTGAGCTAGTCTATCTTAGAGATGTGCACCGCTCACTTGATTAGCTTTACTTGACTTGAGTTAAAGGCAAGTTCATCCTACCGCAACATTTATAGCGAGGGTTAGGCCCAATAATTGACTTCGCATTTAAATGTCATTTAGCTAATTGGCACTTAAATTCAGGTTGCATAAAAATACAGTTTCAGTTTTTCACTGTTAAATTATTGTTTGTATTTAATTACGATAAAAATATGGCAGCCTCACGAAATTCTCTCAATTTTCTTAGAGAAACAGCTGTTGAATAAAATTATGGAAAAATTTCTAATGTGGATTCTTTTTCAGGCTGAAAATAACAACAATGATAGGTTGCTGCAATGTTTTAAAAGTTTAAAACCATTTTAAAAACCATAAAAAAGAATAATATTATAAAAGAAGTCCAAATTTCACTCCAAAAGAAGTTGATTTTTCAATGGCCGCAAATTTTTTGTTTACTTTGCTGTGCGAAACACCAACACGCAAGCAAAAACATATGTTTGTGTATGTATGTATGCAAAACTTAAATGGACTTTAAATGCAGAAGAATGGTCATTTAAGTTTCATTTAAATGTCACATAATTTTGTACTGAAAAACTGAAGTTGGTACTTAAGTGGCATTTAAAGATAAATGACACTTAAATGAGTAGTCAATTATTGGGCCTTAGTCATTTGAATTTGCCACATTTTCATAAATTGCCATACTTTCTACTTTACCAATGTAGTTTCTACTCAATTTATGTATGACGTTGCCACTGCATTTTCAAAGAATTTATTTAACCTTCAAAAGTAGTTGGTAATTTTGCCATACTCCGAAAAAGATACATTTAGTATGCGTTCACACGCGACATGTCTAATTGATAAGATTCTTCTTTGAACTTGCAAATACCTTCAGGCTTAAAATTACGAATGCGAGCAAAACGTAATGACAGTACATGCATGTGTGTACTCATTTCTTCTACCCTCGCCGATAAAGTAGCAATCATGTCAATAAGACATGACGTGTGTGAACGTAGACTTATTTTTACATGGAAGTTGAAATAATGAAAAATTGTTAAAGGCCACTTTTGCTAAAGGTACCTTAAACCAGCATCTACTTTACCTTCAAGATCTACTAAATGAAACTTTTCCGTCAACTTTTCCGCTTAACCACTGTGCTGCATATTTAGTTTAATTTTAATTAAATTAAAACATGTTTTCTCTTTGTTACTTGTTGCGTTGAAAAAAAAGGGGAAATGAAAAAAATAATTGGTTTTTTTGTTTTAGCTGCTTTTTATTGCAAAAAAGGGTTCTTTTTAATCATTTTTGCAACAGAAAATGTACTGAAGGCAGTCTAAAAATATTAATGTCACGCTCTGGTGATTTTAATATGAATACATGCATGAAAGAAATATTCCCTGAAATTCAAGTTGAGACATTTTATTATTCCGATGTTAAGTATTGCAGGTTTTTTTTAATTTTCATTGCAAACCATCAGTTTGATATTTTTTACAATAAATTTTAATAATAACTAACGTTGTTAATAATTTTTAACAATCAAAAAGCAAGTTTTGTGAAATAATAACTTTTGCAAATGCATTTTCTTTCAATCACTTTGAGCTTGATAAATTTATTAGGCTTAAGAACCCCGCAACGTCAAAAAGTACTTTTTTGGAAAAGAAACAATTTCCGTCTATTTTCAGTTACCAGGTGTTTGTATATAATAATAATTAATAATAATTTGCAATTCCAAAAATATTTATATTCATACTTCTAGGTCTTTTTTAATTTTTTCTTTCAAATAAACAATACGTTGTCAGCGCATGCCTACCAACCTACACAAAATTTAAACAAATGTTATACATATGTACATACACACATATGTACATATATTCTAAAATTAAATAACTGATATGTAATAATAACTGCAGCATGTTTTGTATTTTGTATATGAAATGAAGCTGACTATTTGTACCATAAAATACAGACAAAGTGACTAAAGAGATTGAATGAGTGCATCTTTATAATAATGTTTCACTTAAAGCCAAAAATGAAATTAAATTAAAAAATAATAATAATAACAAAAACGTTAATACTCATATTTAATTATTATTCCTTTGATGATCTCACGATATTTTTTCTTTTGTTCAATTTGTATTTTATTTTTATTTGAAAGATAAAATATTTTAAACACTCCGCAGTCATCTTCATTAAGGTTTGCTGGCAGGCGTTTATTTTTTCCAATATAAATTTGAAATCATTAATTAAATTGCCATTTAGTGGGTGTTTAAATTTCAATTCAATGTATGTATTCATATTGATTGCTTTTCCATGTTTGACATTCTTGTTTATTTGCATTGTCTGTTAAATAATTTAATTATTTGCGTCAGAGTCTTCCATAATAATAAAAAAATATATATTTATATATTTCGCTATTTCAAACCAGTAAGTTCTAAATTAAAATTACCCAAACTACAAACTATGATCCGGAATTGTCAAGATATCGTATTCAATTATCAATATACATTTTTAGCCATTCTGTGGCCAATTAAAGAACAAAAAATATAAGCGTTTAAAAAAAGTATGTTATTATTTCTTAATATTTCTCATGATTAACTTTACAGATCAGATTTATAAAAAAAATATTCATCAAATTTACCATTTTAGTTGGCCCTGAATACTTTCGAATTCAACCTATTTTACAGTACAGTTTTAACTTTATTTGTATTTTGTATTTGTATTTATAAATTTGTACGAAGAAGAAAAATAAACTTGATCACCACAAAAAAAAGACGTATTTAAGTTTCGTACTTATTCAAGTTGAATATTGAGCTTTAGTATCTTTGAAGAATTGTAGTATAATTTTAAAACAAATATTTTTGTAGGACATTTTAACATTCTATCTCTTTATTGTATGGATTTTTTGTCCCTGTTTTAAGAAAGGGCAAAATATGCCCTTAAAAAGGAATATAGAAAGAATTGTTCTTACATGTTTTCTATACCTACACGATCGCACGATTCATTCACAGGAAAATTTTACATAAGTCTGACTGACTTTAAAAAATCGATTCGAAATGGCGTTTTAGGTGCCACACTATTCACTATTTTGTTTATATAAGTACATGAAATCCATTATTATAAAAAATACTTTGCTTTCTTTGTTTTAAAAAAAGAAAAAGTGAATACAAAATGTTAAGGAATGAAGAAAAAGTTCAAATATTATCATCATTAGTGCTGTTTAAAAATAAATACTACTCTGATCGCATGAAAACTATATTTTTCTGAAAATTTTCATAAGATTTACCAAATCGCACGACTTGCCAAACAAATTTGTCACACAGTAGCATTTTTAGTCCACACTAGCATACTTTTATAGCACACATGCCTTTTTGGCAGATCGTACGATTATGTAGGATAGTGAATCACGGCCTTTATCGAATTAAAAAAAACTTAAGCTGGATCCGCGTCTGCTTGTGTGAAAAAAAAATTTTTTAACAATCCCAATGTGAGAAATCAAAAAAACTGCTTGAAATTTTTTTTCATCGTGGCAACACTGAACGTGTAGGATAAATTAAATCTCCATTGATTGAGAAATCGAAAAACATCGCAATTAGTATGACAAGACACAAAACAGTTTAGCGATCTAATTATTATTAAATTGTAGAATTTGAAGAAAAATATGAAAATATATTTTTATCTACTGGAGAAATTTGAACTAATATCAGTAAAGAATTTAAATTTCTTTTCTTTCTGCCGGACAGCTGCTGCAGAGCAGTCAGTGGTGCTGCCACATGTTCTTATGCGCTATTATCAAAATCGCTTTCCGTCAGCCTCTTTAGCTCAGTGGCAGAGCACTGGTCTTGTAAACCAGGGGTCGTGAGTTCAATCCTCACAGGAGGCAAAACTTAAATTTTATTTTTTTTCAATATCTCTATTTTTAATAAAATTTATTGTTCTATTTTGCAATTCAATAAAGTTCATTTTAGTTTTATTTGTTAAATGAAATGTAGTTTAGTGTTCACGAATACATACTTACATATTTTTGCCAATGAAACACTCAAATATATACATACGTACTTACATCATTATAAATACAGTACATAGAGTAAATATTTTTAATTGCAGATTTATTTGCGTTAACGATACATACTGTATTTATGTATTAATGTGTGTTTGTTTGTACTCGTACCCTAATTTTTTTGTTGTACTTTAACACACATGTAATTAAAGCAAAGCCAACAAATTTATTTGTTATTCATATTTTATAACTTGTATACGACTTGTTTGTGTCTATATGACAATGTACATATGTACATACATATGTATGTATGTAAATATTTGCTTGTATGTACATATTTTGTTAACGAAATGACCTTAATGTTTGACAAACAAATTATATAGTTTATGTTATTAAATTAGCATTTTTTTATTGTTTCATTTAGTAATCATTTTGAAACTTTCGACAAAACTAACAGGTTTAATGTCGGGTTCTAGGCTAGACTCTGTCGAAATATTTTTATTACGCAATTAAGTATGTTGGCACGAAGCCATGAAATGATGATGATGGCTGTTTATTAAGATGTTTAAGAAAATAGTTTTAGTTAAAGAAAGCCTCAAGAGTTCTTTATGTTAAATGTGCTGGTGTTTTTAATGAGTGAAGTCTAGTACGCAGTTCTGCCTGAATTGCACGTTGCCAATTCAACCTGAAATTCAGGTATGAAAATTTGCTGGAAACTTTGCTTTTGCTAATACGCGCGACTGAAAAGAAAATTGAGCCGAATTTGCGGCTTTTGTCGTTTAAAGCAGGGATGATATAACGATTAGAGGACTCAACTGAAACAGAAGTTCATGATCAGACAGTTGTTTGGTGAAAGAATTTTTGAGATTTCAAGTTTTTGCGTGTTTTAGTAATTTGTTCGTATGTTTGTGTGCTGTAATACAAAAAAATGTAAATTCGATTGCATGGCAAGAAAATGTTCTAAACAAATCTATACTTCTACTAACTCATTTAACAGGTGGACGTACGGCGGCAACAACAGGAATTTCGTTGTTATTAGGTGTACGTTCGAAGTTAAAATCAGCTGAGTTACAAACTAATAACCAACGTGACCGTTGAGAAATTTCGAAAAGTGGAAAAAAGGGGATTTTTATAAAAAAAAGGGCAACCATTTAAAGTACCAAAATTCAAGGTAAAAACACGACTTTTAGATTATATATTGTTCTTTTTATTAAAGAATATCGTATATATGTATATTGAAACGAGTAATTTTGCTCAAGTTCAAATCCCAGTTTACCCATTTATTTTTATCTTTTATTTACAAGTAATAATTTAAAAAAATATTGAAAACATTTATCAAAAACTTAATTGTTGTGATATCAATAGCAAATATTCGAAATCTGTAGGCTTTTGGAGCAAGACAGGGCAACAGGTGAACTTTTTTTATTCGTTTTTGATTGTCTATTTCGTTCGAAAAGGTTCGAAATACATTCCCAGGCGATATCAGAAAGATGTAATGCTAGTTACAACTCTTAACTCTCTGCCAGACAGAGTGTAAGTAAAAAACTCTATTCTTTCCGTGCATATAAAAAGTAAAACAGAAATTGTAGAATTTGCTAGTAAAAAGTGTTAAATTTTCAATTCAATAGTTAAGAAATACAAGATCCAAATTTTTGTTTTTGTAACTAGAGTGAGCAACTTGCTTAGAAATTTTTCATAAAAATCACTTACAAACTGGGTGCTTTTGACGTGCATGTTTGCATGTAAATTTTTTAGACGAATTGCTTCGTAAGATTACAAAAACACCACCAACAAGTTCGTGCATGAAATGCATTCAAATAGAAGTTGATGTTTTTATTTATTTGAAACTGAAGTTATTCTGAAATTACTTTCCAAAGAGAGTATAAAAAATGTAACAAAAATCCCTTAAAAAGTTCTTTTGTTTTATGTCTTTTCTGTGTTTTTTTTTTTGTGAAAAACTATTTTTGTTGTATGTTTTGCGGTTAATGAATTAGTTCTTGTTGTCTTAATCACGAATAGTCGCTGGTAAATTGTATGAAATTATTGTTATTTGAAGTTCATTTTATGAACTTACTACTATTATTGCTATTGTTGTTGCTTATGTTTAGTAAAAACACTGCACATTAAATTGTGTCGTTAATCTAATATAATTTTGCAATTATACTAATTAGTTTGTTAGTCAGAAAGAAAGAAGTACAAGTAATAAAACTATAAAAATTTAGTTTGAAACACTAAACGACACAGAAAATTATAATAGCAGCAAGAACAACAAACGGCAACAATAAGTATCAACAAAAAATTAAGAGAACGGAAACTGAACAAAGTGCATGAAACATTAAATGACTGAACAAATGAACATGTTTATAAACAAAACAAAAACAATAAATTCACAACACGGACAAACACATACACACAAATCCACACCTGTTTAAATGTGTATGTATGTATGTTGTTGCTGTTCGTCGTTCTACATTTTATGGCTGTTGTTTTAGTGTTGTAAGTTACAAGTTGCATTTTGAAATCGCAACATTAAATTTACTTGTTGTTGAATTTTCTGTGAAAATAATAATCTCTATATTTA
Organism: Gymnocheta viridis; assembly: GCA_956483585.1. NCBI lineage: Eukaryota > Metazoa > Arthropoda > Insecta > Diptera > Tachinidae > Gymnocheta > Gymnocheta viridis. Next base: position 88,359,335 of record OY101443.1, on the reverse strand, counting down.
AAGAAGAAGAATCCACAAAGAATTAAAACTCACGATCGCAATATAAATGGTAATTAATATGTAACTAAGGAAATGAGAAATATAAAGTGCAAAAGAAATTATAGTCGTATATCGTCACTTTAATATAGAAAAGGATTATCTAAAAATAATATTTATAACGAGTATAAAAGAGTGTTATGTTTAGATTTAGAAATATACAATTTGTGAGTTTCCCACTAAGAATATATGTATATCGTCATATGATTTCAAAAAAGCCCCCAGTTACAAACAATAAACAACCGACTTCTTGATTTATTATGATGCGCCCTATCGAAATACATGTCCCTGGAAAATTTTGCATCTTAAAATTTTAGTAATTCTTTAATAAGCAACAAGTTTAAATTGAAAACATTTTAAAAAACGTTGGTTAACTCTTTATATTAGAGAGTTTCTTGCTTGTCCTGTACAATTCTTTCAATGTAAATTAAGGCTTTTTTAAATTCATATGACGATATGCGGATATGTATGTAAATTTATTTACATGCATATATGTATGTATATATGTGTATGTACAGTGCAGACTCGGTTAACGCAACCCTCGATAAGCGTAACACCTCGATATTTGCAACACCCAAATTCTTAACATTTGTGATTTTGTTATCGCAACTTTTCAAAAGTCAAGACCTCAATTAACGCAACTTTGTTTCATTTTGTTTTTTACTTTAGTTTTTTATAAATAAATTCAAAGCTACATATCGTCATATGAATTCATAAAAGCCCTAAGTTACATTGAAAAAAATTTTGAGGACAAGCATAAAACTCTCTAATATGAAGAATATTTAAGCAACATTTTTCAACATTTTTTTAGTTTAAGCTTATTGCTTATTGACGAATTAGTACAATTTTAATAAACAAAATATTCCAGGGACATGCATTTTGATACCGTGGATCGAAATCTACCAAGAAGTCGTTTTTGAATATTTTGTAACTTAGGGCTTTATTGAAATCATATGACGATATGAACCCTTGTGCATGAAATCTTATGCTTACGTACACAAATCATCATATTCTAAGAATGACAAAGAACTTTTGCGTGGTGCTTCTGTTTTTGAAACCAACGTAGTTTAAAAAATTTTTTATTTGTGGATGTTTGTTCGAAAATTTCACACTTTTTCCGTTAAAAACATGAACCTTCAACTTGATAACAACTATCAGTTCAAATTTACATAAATATGTACATTAGAATGTTTATTTTTTATTCATTTTAAATACATCGCTCCTTTATTGCAACGTAGCACAGTGGCTGAAAATCGTTTTTCATTGGCCAAAACTCTGTAACTTTTGAACCGATCAAAATATTGAAGTAATTTTTTTTTTATTGGATAGATATTTAGTTCAGCTTGACTCAGTTTAAATTTTATTAAAATTGATTGAGGACTTTTTAAGGAATTCTAGGTCAAAGTTGAACTTTTGAATTTTTTTTTTAACTTTTAGAGTGAAATATGGAATTATTATTTTTTTATTTATTAAAAAATTTGAATATTTGGAAATTAATAATAATTATAAATAATTTTTGTAATAATGGAATTTTTTTTATGTTACACTTAAAAAAATTGTACACTGAAAAAAATAGTAAAATCAACTGGAGATTTTGCTATTACTGAAAAATTTAAAATTTTTTGCTGACAAATTTGCAAATTTGTTTACACTCAAAGAATAGTTACACTTAAAAAAAACGTTAATAATATTATCTAAAAATATTGCTATTACTACAGAAAAATTTATTATTTTTTGCTGTCAAATTTGATAATTTTAAAAACATTTTAAAATAAAAACTGCAATAAATTTTAATAGCATTTGTAACAATGGTAGGTTCGTTTATTATTATTTTTTACTAATACTATGTTTTTCGTACTTAAATAACAATGAAAGGCAATTATAATTATTATTCATTTGACTCAAATATTGATTGCAAATATTCCATATTTTGTTCTGTGCTATCTCTGTTCTTTAGTAGTTTTTTGGCTTCTTCATCTAAATCCCGATGTTCCACTTTCCATTGATTTCGAATACTGGAGATAAACGGATCTGACGTTGCCAATAATATATTAAATAGATCTTCATTTGTTGAATTTCTTGAAATTTTTCTAGTATTGTGCTCTCTATAAAATCTGTAATCCTTGTTCCTTTTTTCCTGAGCCTCCTCTGATAGATCTCCAAGTGGCACCAAATGATATTTAATGACATCTTCTCCATGATAAAGGATTTTGTGAACTGTTGCAGACATATTTCTCCATGGGTAGTTGGTTGTATATATTTTTGCAGTTTCCTTAGCATAATCTCCAAATTTTCTAGAGTCAATTTCTTCATTGCACGCAAGTACTTCTAGGATTATTTTAAATCTGAAAATGAGGTTTAAATCCACTCCTGTTATTTCAGATGCTGTTTCTGGATCTGAAAAGAATCTTCTTGCGGTATTGCCATCATTTGTATTGCCTGACCCTTGTTTTGGCTGATCTATAATCAATCCTAATTTGCGATATTCATCTTGAACATGTTTCTTTTTTGAACTTCTTAACTCTTTGTTGGTTTCGTTGTTTCTTATTGATCCTGAAGACCCGAAATCCAAATCATAATTGATTTTTAGTATGTGTTCCACGAATTTAAGTTTAATTTTATTTTAACGTAGCTAAGAACATCTTCCTGGTTTTTGTTTCTAAAATACTCTTCGGCCAGTTCTTTATAACTGAAGCTCTCCATATTTTTCTGAATATTTTTATTTGCGTCTGTTATGTTTTATCCGTACACTTAGAGGATTAACTGAGTAATCCCTTATCGAATCCGTAGTTTTATACATTTTTAGATACATGTTATTCACACATTGATCTTTAATTTCATAGCAGGTACTGCTTAAATTGCACATGTTGTCCAGACCTTAATATCAGGTAAAACTGATTAGTATCTCGCCAATATTTGTTGTTGTTGTTGGGTTATTTTTTTTTCTTTAGTGCTTTAATGTCGCGATTATTGTTATAAAATAGCTTATGACTTTGGTTGACCCTAACATTTGATAACAGGTAAATTTAGAAACAGATCATATGTTTACTGTAGAATTTTGTGATAATTTGTGATAATTTTATTACCAATTTTTGGCTGATCAAAACAAAGCCATTAAACCCTTTCGCAGGTATTATATTTAATTTTTTTAGTTTTACGTAGTCTAAAGTAAAAAACATAAACTTTTAGGCAAAAAAGTGAAAATTATATACACCATTGTATACGAGTACTTTGGAGTAATTTCATTAAAATGAAAAAAGTGTTCTACAGGCGGCTCGTGGCGGGTGCAAAAGTATATATAGCGTTAAAGAGGACACTTTCACCTTTCTCCGGGTGGTATACATTTCTTGTTCCCTTTTGTTCCCTAGAAGTTCTATTCCACTAAAGTTTAAATTTGAGAAAAATATAGTAGTTTCATAAATATTCCGTAACGCCCTTAATATTAAACGCTAGAGCTCTGACCACTTACAAAAACTAAAGACTATAATCCTACCAACATTATAAAAAAGACCGCAGGCCATTATCGATGATAGCTTGCGAGTAGTAACCATTTATTTTTTATAAAAAACAAAAGAAAAACACCTTTTTCTGAAATTAAAAAAAAACCGTTGAGTTTGACAGCATGCCACGCTCACAATTATCAATAGTTTAACCTAATTTTTTGGCTACCTTAATCTGGATATATTAGCTGCAAAAGGGCGTAAAAATTTTAAAAATCGGTGACAAAAAAAAATTTGAGTTTTGGCCAATGAAAAACGATTTTCAGCCACAGTGCGTAGTCATATCTCAAAAAAAATTGTTCGTCAGAAAACGTTTTTAAAGTTTTTAATTTACGCACACATCAATCGAAAAATAAAAAAAAATAGTCTCCCCTAAAGAGTTAAGTAAAGAAGATATTTGTATACAATTTTTACACAAAATAAAGATATTTCTGCATTCTTAACTTGAACATCATGTTTTTTAGATATGACTACGTTGCAATAAATGAGCGAAATATTAGTTTTTATTCTTTATTTTATTTAAATAATGCATTTATTTTGAAAGTTAATCTTTGTTGCTTTAATAAACCTTTTATTTGGTTTAAAATAAGCTTTTTAGTGGCATAGAAATTTTTTACTCGGTTTTCGCAACAGCCCAAAATTTCTATTGGTTGCGTTAACCGAGTCTGCACTGTATATGTATATGTATGTATGAATGCTATATGTATCTGTATACGATTTTTTACCACATATCTTGAAATTTTTTTTAGAACTATTTCCTTCTGTATGGCACGTTGTGAATGAGATGATAGAAAAAAATGTGTAACAATAAAAAACCGACACTTTTGCCTTCACTTCAATGCATGTTGTGATGCATTATTATTGCACTGCTGCTATTCTTATTTATTATATTATTTTTATTGTGAAAAGATTCAAAACAAAGTTAGTTTTGCTGTATAAGTTGACATTAATTGATATTAAAATTTTCCCTTGTTCCTTTGGAATATTGTCTCTTGTCCAATTCTTTCTCACTAAAAATGTTACGAACATTAGCCAAAATAACAATCACTTTGGATTAAAGACTACTAATACTTTAGGGATGTTTATTTTTATTTTATTTGTTCGTTATCAGTTTTGCCGGAAAATAAAACTAGTAGAAGAAATGGTAATTTGTATAGATGTCATAGAGTATTTTGTGTTGAACTTTTATTTATGAAACTCACTGGTAAATACTTTCAAATATGTCATGATTTCATTATCAGTTTACTTTTTTAGTCTGTTCTTTTAAAAATAATTGCTTTCGTTTTTACCAATTTTTTTTAATATAAAGAATTTTTGATAACTTCAAATTATTTTTATTAAGAAACTAATATTGGAGTATTTAATATTGGAATAGTTTTCACGTAATTTTTCCGCTTATTTTAACAATTGCAACAACTGTTGATAAAAGAAAGCAACTGCACACCATCAGCGACGAAAATAGTTACATTGCGCCGATAGTGGAATGTTATCTTTAGCTTCTTGTATATTGGCGATCGACTTTACATTAGCGAATTTCCTGCAAATTATATATTCACCATCATAATACAAAGTGATATAATTAATTAATTTTTTACCACTAAAATATGCAAAGTAAATCATTTCACTTTCTGGTTTTTGTTTCTAAAAATCTATTGTTTTTTTTTTGTTGCAATTTATTAAAAAACTTGATAACTTTTTGCATCATAAAAATTAATTCATTTAAAAACTATCTCTACATTTCATAAGATAAACTAAACAAAGAATTAAAATTGGGAAAGTTTATGTAAATATTTCTAGAAAATGTTTTGAAAGTTCAAGATTACAAAAGAGCTAAATAAAATACTAAACTATAAAATAGCTTTAAAATGTCTTCTTAAACATATTAACTGTATTGAAGTACAAAATAAAAATAAAGAATAGCAACAGATTTTATTTTTATAATATTAAATTAAAATGATAAAACGATAGAGAAAGAGTGCTGATCTCATGATAAATACGGAATTAAATACCGGTACTATCGAAGAATATTGAAAACATAATGCTGGTTGGTGGTTATGCTTTGAGAGAAAGATGAGATTATTCAAAACATTTCAAATATACACACGTCAATATGTATGTATGCACAGATATATGTTTGTATGTTCGTAAATATTTAATACGTTATTGTCTTTATTCATTGCAGCTTTTATATAAATCATTGTCCATTTTCTGAAAAGCTCAATGACTGACTGAATGACTAACTGACCAGCCATTATATTATAAAATCAAATAGATATGATTTTACCTGCTTTATGTAAGAGTTTATTGTTATTTTCTTTACACTTTTCAAGCACAATTTTTCACATATGTACCGTGTGGTCCAAATACAAGTAGTATCTTTTTTAAAAATAAATAAAATTAACTAAACTTAATTTCTTTTGGTATATTATGGATTTATTAGAAATAACAAATATTCTCATTAGTTGTGCAACACGATTTCATTCATGTAACTGCCGCAGTCAGTCAGTTCAATTTTCCAAGTCTTTCCTGACAATTTCTAGTTCTATCTCACGAATAGCTCAAACGATAATCTTAGCCTTAAGGGCCAATGTCTCGAAAAAAATCCCTCTTTTCCCCTATACACAAAAGAAGGTTCCCTACTCCACATTTTTTTAAATTTTACACGTTCATATCGCCAGGTACAAAATTAAATAAAAATAAAAAAAGACGTGTGGGTGGCACTCGGGGACTGCCGCGGCAAAACTATTGCATAGCATTTGTTTATTAACTTATACAATTATAATTATTTATTTATTTTTTATTTATGCAGTATTTTTTTTTCTTTGACATTAATTCAAGTTTTTTCTTTGATATTAATTCAAGTTACACTTTTTGAGAGTGGTGAATTTCTTGATTCGGTCGCCGCGCTCAAAGCCCGCGACAATAGCTATGCAATAGCTTAAAAACCTACGAATTGTCTGTTTGTTTGTGTATATCATTTTTTTCAACCACGATTGCTCGTAAGTACGCCATTTTGTGTTTTCCTACATGTAAAAATCTGTTCTGGCAATACTGTATGTTAATGAAATCAATAGCATAATTTAGGGGTTACCTAACATACGCTAGGCGATTCAAATACTTAAAAAAACAAAAGACTTAAGAAACAAACTTAATGTTAGGTTTTGTTTTCGTTACGGAATTTCTTGATTCGGTCGCCGTGCTCGAAGCCCACGATAAAAGTTATGCAATAGCTTAAAAATAACAGAAATTTTTAATTTTAATAACCTCCAATATCTGCCTTTGTGCCATCATAGTTCGCAAATGACTGTACAAAATTACATTTCTTCGAAAATTATTTAATTTTTAAGGGAAGTCCTTGAATAACCTTGAGAGCTGTTAAATATGTAGAACAAGAGTTTTAGATTTTATCTGCTAGGCGCTTTGTTGCACCATTTTTTTAAATAATTTTTCGCAATTCATTGCCAACGTAGATATTTTAAATTTTAAAAATAAGAATGTGGTGGGAGTAATCAGACTTCTTAATAAAATTTTGTCCAAGTAAAAAAAATTGTGAGCCGTAATCGAAACAATACACCAAGGACTTTTTTGTTTCGAATAGCGCTTTTGAATAATTGAAATAGCTTAATATATATTTTAAAAAAAAGTCTTAATTTATATATTAAACAAAAAAAATGCAAACATTTTTAAATTTGTTTTTGTTTTTCATACAAATTATCTTTCAGACATTGTTTTACCTTTGGTTGTTTCTATATACTATTTACCAAAAGATGTGTTCTGTCTGTATGAAATAGCTCGTGTAATACTGTAACAAAATTTGAAATTTAGATTTTTATATAAGTGGTGTTTTACGCAATCACAGCGTAATATAAAAGGGAAAAAACAAAGCTTTAAAAATTTTCCACATTTTCCTTAAAAAAAAAATCTGACCATTTTTGCCTTCGCTTGAAATTTTCCAATAAATTCACTACAAAAAGGAAAAGTTGCCTGCTCTTGGCATCACTGCTTAAGGGTATGGATTGTTACTGGATTATTCGGATAGTATCGATGCTTAACGGCACCCCACAAGAAAATGTCTAAAGGGGTCAAATCGCAACTTCAAAGTGGCCAATTGGCATCACCAAGATGTCTGATAACGCGATCGATCATTCGACGATTTTTCGGTCAAAGTCGATATCAGATAATAAGTTTATAATATTCCCCTAAATGTTGTTCAGGCGTAAAGCTACTCATTTCGGTTCGCGAAGGTATGACACTGACAATAATCAATATTTCGGACAGAAAACTACTTGTATTTGGACTACCTCGTTTATAAAATATATGTACATCTGTAATTTATAGGAAAACGAAAGTAATTATATAGATAAAAGTAGAATTCAGATACGCTTTTCTTAGCAACAAAACGATTTAATTCATTTAAATGCAATTAATATAAAAACTCTCCCAGTGTCATAAAATATTAATTTTTATAGTCAAATCACAATTTGTATGGAGCAAATTGCAAGAGAGAAAGTTTAGAAACACATGCATACATACACACGTTTGCATCACAAAGAATTTGTAAAATTGTTATATCGACTGTTTTTTTCCTGAGACGTAGAAGATTAAATTAGCAACAATGTCTTTTGTTAAACCCGATTTAACAGCTCTGGTTGTGTTTGAAAACTATTTAATTTTATTTTTAAAAACACTATAATATTCGAAAAACTCATCGGTCATTAGGTGATGCAGGGATGAAGCACACTTTGACTATCAAGACGCAAAATTGCGGCATTTGTAGTGATTGCAATCAATAAGTCACTATCGAATTAGAAAACGTCACAGTTTGGTTCAGTTTATGGGCCGGTGAAATTATTAGTTGCAGAGTTCTGTGTTTTCTCTCTTAAAAATTAATGCAAAACCCCAACATTCAATTTTTTTAATCAAGTATTTTACTTATTCATTAAGATATGAATGCTTTCATAAAAATACATTGAAATTAACTATTACAGGGGTTTTAGCAAATTCCATGATGAGCATTCCATTAGAAAACTTTTAGCCGATTATTTTTGAAAAAAAAACAAGAGATATTCACCCCGATTATTTATGTATGACGAAGTCAATTTGTACTAGATTCAAGAAAACATGCATTTTCTTTCATTCGAATAACTGAGAAGCTTTCATAATATCAAAGTTTAAACAAAACGTTTTTTAATTATAATTTTCAATTTGATATAAATTTTCGGACTGTCCCACGATGTCGAACGATATCGTTCTTTTGCGAAAGTACATTTGAAATAAAAACAATTTCTATAATTAAAAATATTTATGCCTGTTTATGAAAATAACGAAAATAATTTCGTCCGGAAATTAACATTAAAAAGAAAAACAAATTTTCATATTTTCTGCCAGGCCCACGATGTCACACGTATACGTATTCGTTCTTTCGTACAATTACATTTGAAACAAAAACAAATTCTAAAATTGTGTGTTTGTTTTAAATGTAATTGTATGAAAGAAGGAATGTGTGTGACATTTTATTATTGTTTTATACATTCTTTCGAAAAATTTTGTGTTTTGTACTCTAAATTTGATCTACTTTGAATAAAAGTTCCGCAAGACTGAACAATTTAGTGTCATAAAATTATTACATCCTTTAATATTTTGATCTTTAACTTATTTTAACCCTTCAGATATTTTTTATTAAATTTTTAATTAATTTTTTTACAATGTCAAACATTAACGGTGTACATATTTGAAAAAACACGATCATCATATTTTGTAAAAATTTCATTAGAATATCTTGTATACTCAATTCTTGAGGTAAGAATGTTTTTTTTATTTTTCAATTGAGTTGTAATGAAAAAAAAATTTTATTTATGACGTTGTTGCAGCAAATGACTGATATATGTGCGAGTATATGTATAAAAAAAACACATCTATGCTGGTGCATTCATCTTTGTGCAATAAATGCGAATGTTAACTGTGAATAGGGTTGCCATTCGTACTGTTTTAAACAGTACACGTAGTGTTTTTCGTAAAATGTACTGTTTTATTCACAACACCTAAAACAGTACGTATTGTGTTGACGTGACGTCGATGTCGCCAACTGGAATAAGGGTGATTGTCTTTAAAAAAAAATAATTAAAAATAAATTTATAGTCGATTTAAAAAAACGTTTTCTTGTTGATGAGTCTAAATATTTTTTTCTTAAACCATAATTTAATTTTTGTTAAATTTTGATTTTGAATAATAATTTCTATGGATAATAAAGTAAAAGTCTGCTTTAAAATTGATTATTTTTAAAATACTATTGATGTTTTTTTAAGTTATAAATAGTATTCAAAGTATTAATTATATATTTTTGTAATTTAAAAAAATTAAAAAAAAATCAACTGAATTTTTAAAATACATACATATTAAAGATAATTTTAAAATTCAATTCGTAGTTTTTTTTAATCAATTGTCGGTTTCGAAATTCTATTCACAATTTTTTAAATTTAATTAATAAATTTTTAAATGTATTAGATCATTTTCATAAATATAATTTGAAAATATAGTGGTTAGTTATGAAATACAGTTAAAAATGGTGCAGCATTGTTAATTCGTTTATTCAAACCAACAATAATATCATTCAAAAAACGACGTTTAATTTGTGCTTTTGATCATGTCAGTAACTTAAGATACTATTTATAGTCCGACAAGATCTATACATGTGTGTATGTATATGTATTGCCTTTTGAAAGAAATGCAAAATTTTTCGTTACGTTCTCAAAGTATTTAATATGTTTTCAGTTTTTATTACCTTATTTTTAAAAGTTATGTGATATGTTGATTTAAAAGTTATGTCACCGTTCTGCTAGTCTTAAAATGTTTTTATGTTTCTTATTGACTTATTTGAAATAAGAATTTGACGTATTGAAGTAAAAGTTATGTTATCAATAAAGAAAAAAATGTACTGTTTTGTTTTGAAAAGTACTGTTTTTTCCTCAATGTACTTTTTTTTTTGCTTTTGAAATATGGCGACCCCAAGCCCCCGTCTTGACTGCCAATAAATTCATTGACATATATTGCAGCAAATGCCAAAATTATGTTATGTCCAGTGAAGACGCATCTTTTTCATATTTGACAATAATTGTCAACAGTTTTTCATTGACAATTATTGCGAACATAAAACGTCATAAACCGTTTCACATTTCCAAAGAAAAGAAAAAAAGATGCGCCATAAAACAAGAAGCAGAAATTTTTTGCAAAAATTTTAATAAATTATTAAAAGATTTTAAAAAGGCAAATTAAAAAGAAAATCTTTAATAATATACATAAAAATGCAAAATTTCTTATTTCAGGATGAGTTTTTCAGATGAATATTTAAAAAGTCTTTCTGTTTCCTCTTCTTATTATAGAACCTTTCTGTTTGAAATTTTGTAAATTGTGTGTTAACATAAATACGATTACCCATAGCAAAGCAATAAGTAATATTGTTCCGTTATTCTGCCGGCGTCATTGCTTTATTGCCAACATATTTATTGCCAGTGAAGACGAGGGGTAACCGTGAAGTACAAATTATTCTTTCCATTTTATTCCAACGTTTGTTGGTCATGGCAACTCTGAATGCCATCATTTTACTCGTTTTACGTTCAAAATATGCAAAATATTTATTTAGAACCTTTAAAACTTTATTTGAAGGAAATTTATTACGTGCTTTAATTTGTTTTCGTTTTGTGTATATTATATTTGTTTTTGTTCTTGAATTCCTTTTAAGTCCAATACAATGTACCAAGTTTAGGTTGATTAAATTACATTCTAATTTAGTGATGATGATCGATCGATCGCTAAAACAAAAAAACTTACCATAAAATAAATATGCTGCCACAAAAAAAGTCCAACTGTTGTTAGTGTTCTTTCAGTTTCTTATTTATTTTTTTTACTTATTACGTGCGTCTAACTAAATCCTTCAGAGTTTAGATTTAGAATTTTTCGTTTGCATTCATTCCACTCAGAAAAAAAATATCTTTGGAAAATTGTTATTGTATTTATATTTAGAGAGATTTATGGAAGACAGTGACTATCAATCCAACGAAACGAATGTTGGGAATTTTAATTACAATAGTTTTGTTGTTGTTATTATTTTTGTTGTAGGAATGTGAATGCAAATATTTGTTTTCTTGTTTTTTGTTTGTTTTATATATGTAGATCTGTATAACTTAATTTTGTTTTAGATTAATTAAAAAATTAATTTATATGTATTAATATGAGCAACAACAATTTATAACACACATATCCAAACAAATAATAAATAATTAAATGTTATTTATTGTTAATGCCGCTGCTTTTAATCACTTGTGCGCTTAGTAGTTCACTATTTATGAACGTATTGTTGTTGTTATTGCTGCTGCTGCTTCTGTACTCAACACTTTCAAATAAATTCACAATTAAATATAAATTAAAGTTAATTGCATTAATAATTGTTTCGCTTTCGAAATCGAATATTGATAAAGAGTTTTGTTTAAAGATTATATAAAAACTTTTCGATATAAATTACGCTATTTATACATTTTCGTTTTGAATTTTGACATATTTTCTGTTTAGAATCAACAAAAAAATAAAAAATACTGTACTCATGCGCACCACCACTTTTTTCGTTTACGGCAAATAAATTTTATCAATAAACAAAACAGTTCACTCACGTTGCCACACAAATTCGAACTAAATGAATGAAACTCACTTCTCTAAACCTAAACTGGTAGTAGTAAATAGTATCTACTAGATACTTAAAAAATATGTACCATACATGCACACATATGTGTGTTTAATGAATAGAGAAGTAGTACGTTAGTTATACCCAGCACACACAATGGTTTGATCTCAATTAAAGAATGATTTTGAAACCAACACGTTTTTAATGCCAGAAGTTTGGAACTAATTTGAGAAACTAAATGTGCAGAAAGTACCTACCTTTCTTCAGATTTTTAAATGTATTTATTGTCAGCTTATTCTCAAACGTTTCTCCCAAATCTTTTCGAAATGCAACTTGTAAATAAATGTGGAACATACATAGGTAAAATTCGTTTATTTATGTGTGCATATGTTCAATTCACAAGCTCTGTCGTATAGCTTATCGTTAAAAAAATACGATATTTGTTTATGGGCTTGTGAACAGACAAATTTGTTGTATCGTCGCATTTTAAATGTCAATTCAATAACGTAGTCTGTGAAATTAGTTTGACAATTGACAACAACTTTTAATTATTATTCAACTTACGTATAATTTTTGCAATAAAATTTATTAATATATAAATACACAAAAATGATGTCGCTGGAGGAAATGTCACTAGCTATTGCAAAACAAAACATTCACGACAGCGGCTACACGGGTACATGGCTACAAATTTGTCTGGCTTTTTCAAAAATTTTCAACTTTTTGCGAAATTCCGCGATTTTTGCGATGTGAGTTACTTTTTCTATTTTTTATTATTTCATCGACTTTTTAAATGATATTCAACATTTTAATTTTCCCAGTGATTGGAAGTTATTGCGAATTTTCGCCGGTTTTGTAGTTTTTTGCGAGTTTTCCACATTCCTTGTATTTCTACCTCGTTTTAGAAGATTTTACGACTTCTTCTAAATTTTGTGACTTTTTGCGGAATTTTGCGTTTTTTGCAATGTGTATGACTTTTAACACAATTTTCACACGAAGATGTCACTAAGCACTTACACGTATAAGTTTTTATTAAATCGGCTTAGCAAAACAATGTTAGTAGCAAAAATTTAATGCTTTTGAGATAGTTTCAATTTCCATTCCAAGAATACAGACTGGGTCGTTAAATCGAAAAACTACTGCAATAAATGTGTACCTCTTACAAGCGGACGCCTGTCATAACCGGACATATGTGCGGAAATATTTATAATAAAAATTACGTTTGATATAAAATGATTAGAACATTTGATTTGAGGTTTGTTGGGTATTCGTGTGAGCGCATGTATTCAATAAGTACGTAAGTTTTGCTACGTTATTGAGAGAATTAATATCATTACGTTAGAATGAGTACATCACATACAACGATAGCACAAAGAAATCAATTTTCTACCAAAATTTTTGTTAAAATCTATCAAAATAATTTTACGATAATTAAACTTTTCATAAGATCCTCAATTCCCAGGTTGTCGTTATTTCAAAAATGTCTATTGTATACAATTTTTATTGAGATCTTTTGTCTCAATCATAATAAGTTCGAAAACTCACATTATTGGTGAGATAAAGTCCAATCTGCTCCATATTAGAACTTTCGACCCAGGTGCGTTTCAAGTCGAAACTCCACTGACAATAGTTGTAGTATTTATGTTCAAAATCGCCACTGCCGAAGGCTAGTCCATTTCAAAAGGAGCGTTTATCGATAAATGACTATAAATCAATAAAAAAATAGGGGGAAAATCTTGGTAGAAAGAATATCAAGCGATTTTTTTACCTTTTCTAATTAAAGGATTTTCTATTCCCTTATAAAATACATAATTTTCGTTTTGTTTCGGGTTTTTAAAGTGAATTTGATAAATTTTGTCCTTAACTACTTTCGGATATTAATTGAAACATCCGAACCCTAAGTCTGCTGTCTAAAATTTAAGCACAAGAAAAGCTTTCAAACAGTCTATCCCTGTTTGAAAGCTTTTCTTGTACTTACCAATTATTTCTATATTGAATTTGTTAACTGAAATCAAATAGTCGAACTGAAAAAATTTGTCTATTCGGTATTTGAATACCGCAATGTGGTAATTTTTAGTAAAGCTCTGCACAAGCAATCTTGAACATGTTCTCAAAACAAAACATTTCTTGTTTTTGATACACTTCCGCAACATCAATGTTCCGCTGCACATATACAGAAAATCGCTACTGAAAGAACATTTTATTTCAAATTGTAGGACACAGATGGGGTTCTGCACAGTCCATAAATAAAAATTAAATAAATTTTTCAATTGTGCTTTTCAGTAGATGTGCAGCGCAACCTTAATATTGCCGAAATATTTGAAACTCAACAAATGTTTAGAGAACATGTTTAAGTATGCTTGTTGTTCGGGCCTTTCTACCACAGATAAATATGGAAAACATAGTTTTACGAATGTTTCCTTTTTAATGTTTACAAGAAAAAATACATTTCAAAATCAAAACAACATGTTTTTGTAAATATTTATTTTTTTATGAGAAAAACCACAACAGCTTTTAATTTTTTTTAATTTTGGTAAACAAAGAAAATAAAATGTAAACAAAAACTCGGATTTCTAAAATAGGAAGGTAACAAACACAATTTTTGAGTAGAAAACAAAAATTATCGACAAAAACGTCAAAAGCTTAATATGGCGACGAAAAGAGAGAATAGTTCTATATTTATTGGAAAATTAGACACTATTATATATCTACTTTTATGAAAACATAAAAGGTACGGTCCCTGCTTTCAAATTGGGGAAAGAAAGTTGTCAAAAACCTTTTAAAATTCCAGGTCGTGTAATATTTTCTGCTCTGCTTGCTTCTGTACTCTATCAGCAAATAAAAAAATGTATGTTCAATTTATAGCGTAATGTATAAGTTGTATGTTGTACAAGTTGTTGGCAATTTCAGCATAAAAATGTTTCTAAACAAATTCAAAGGAAGCAGCTGATAGTGCAATATTTCCTGAGGGTCAAAATCGATATGAAAAAAATATAAACAATAGTTTTTATATATGGAATTTGTTTGACAGTAAGAAAAAATAAAAGTAGTTGTTGTACTGAGAGGCTTAACTTGTTTATTGTATCATAGCAAATGCTTCTATAGAATTTATTAACAATTGCTATACAACTTACAACTCATGCAACATGTTGTGACATGGACAATAGTCAAAGTAAAAAATTAGTTCAATTCTTAAACCAGTTTTTACGAACGACATCAAAATTTGGGTTCATTTGCATTCTAACAAAAAAGGACGAAAACAAAAACAGGATATTGCTTAAGTAAGCTTCGTATAAATTTTATAGAAAATTTTATTTTTAAATCAATAAAAATTATTACAAAAAGTCAGCCAATCTAAAACATGGTGCGTGAGTGTGTGTGCAGCAAAACAAACTGATTATAATGTCAAAAATGTATTTGTGGATACTTATAGGATAATCTTTCATTTTTAATTGAATTATATACGTATGCCCCTTATGTTGCTGAAAGTAAAAACGAATACTCACTCATCCATACATACGAGTACAAGCATTTACATTTTTCTGTGACCTCCGAGCGAAATAAATATTTCATTTGGGCTTGTGTACTAAGAATAATAGATAAAAAAGATAGTCCTATAATGCTACTTATAGCAGACTTGCAACACATGATTCAAATGTTTTCTAACATTAAAAGTACATGCTCTAGAAAAACTCTATTGGAAAATATAAAGTGATGAGATGGTTATTTAGATAAATTAAAATAACATAACAAGCAGATGTTCGTTTCAATTAGTGACAATTTTCAAACGAAAAAAAGATTTAGATTTCCTATAGACCATAAAAACTTGAGGAAACATTTACATACATCTTACAGACATTCAAACATGTTGCTAAACAAGTTGCATACAATTTGTCATCGTAGTTGCTAAATAAAAGCAATAACAATAAATTTCTTTAATAGCCTTGATCATACCTGATTCTGGTCTTGATAACTTACATTTACATACAAAATAAAATTACACTCTACAAATTGGCCGTACATGCACCCATAATGTGCATTCACGAGTTCACCACTAATGCAGCCACATGTAATCCCAGTGTGCTTTGAAATCAACCATTTCTAGGGTATTTTTTTAAGCAGCTGGTATCTAATCCTGCTTCTTTGGTCTCATTTCTTATTGTTCCAAGACATTTTATTCATTAATATCACCCTTGATGACAACAATATTACAAATTACAACACATACTTGTATTGAAATTAAAAAAGGTGTCGATTTAAAAAGTATTTGACTTTATTAATGTTGTAGCCGGGGTTGTTGTTAGCTCTTCAACTTTAAAAAAAAATATTTAAAAATTAGTGAGAAGTCGTTACGGATAAAGCAATAAAAAGCAACCACCGTACATGTCCCCTTAAGTTTTACACTAAACATTTTTGCAGAGATTCTTTCACCCGTTCTATCAAAACTCTTAGAGACCTAAACTAAAAAATTAATATCATTTTCAGTGTTGGCCCACATATCAAACAAACAGGAATTTAAAAAAATTTCTTTTTTCTGTCTCCGTACCGGATGTAGAACTTCGTAAAATATTTTTTCCAATTCATAACCTGTAAAAAGCTAAAGCTAAAAGATAAACACAAGTTTTACTTGTGTCCCTTACAAACCTGCTTACAAGAAGCTTAATTTTTATTTGGGAATTTCCTGCTTGGAAAACTTCTGGCATAAATATGGAGGTTTCTCCCATTTCTAGAAATTCCAAATTGTGATTGCATAAATTTATTTTAATTTAATTTTTTTAAATCATTGCGCATGCTTGGAACCCCTTAAAGAACAATTCTTTTTTCAATATTTGCGTTGTATCTTTTGATTTGGCGGTGAGGTGATATCGCTTTTAAAAGACCTATTCAAACATTTTCAAGTGTTTTTTTTTCTATTGTTGGTTCTTTGTTATTTATTACTAAATAACTAAAATTAAACAAAAAATAAATAAAAAAAAACTATTTAATGAATACGCAAGTAAATACCGCCCGTTTTCATGTTTTATTTTTAAAGAATAATTCAAATAAGTACATGATAAATAAGGGATGTAGACAACAACTAACTACAACAATAACAGAGAAAGTCATACCCAACAAACATAAACATTACCGTTCAATGCACAAGCATTTTAATTCACAATATTCTATCAAAACTATGAAACTTGTGAACAGCCAGTTGTTATGGGTCCAAACGTTTTAAAGAAGAAATCGAGAAGAAATTTTATAATTTCCGACTAGAAGTAAATTAAAGTTATTTGAATATTATTTTTTTATATTTTCAAAGTTTTATTAACTAATGGGCCTTATTAAGGATTAATTAAAGAAGCACACAACATTATTCTTTAATCTTGTACACACTGTCGAACTTGAATACGAAAATTCGACAGATTTAAATTCAAAACTTCAAATAAATATTATCAATTAATTTTTCTTTTCATTTTATAAATTGGACATTTAGAAAACCTAGAGGAAAAACGCATGTATAGTACAAATATGTTTCATAAACAATACAAAACAAAAAGCTATTGCAATTGCCGATGCATTTGATAACTCAAACTCTATTACTATCAATAACCCATCGCCTTTGAATGCATGTATATCAGATTTTATTAATTGTCTCAATAATAATTCTCCTATTGGTAGTAATAATATTGAACGTACAGATGCCACCGAGGTTAAGGTATTTGTTATGCTATTAAAATAGTATTATCCCAAAAAAATATGCCAGATTAATAAATAAAATATTATTTCTTCTTTCCCCGTACTTTCAAAAAATCGAAAATAATACCGATTCATAAAAAGGGAAAAGGCCGATAAGCATCTTAAGTTTACTGGACAAGGTCTTTGAAAAAATTATTCATAAAAGATTAGTAGATTTTGCTGATCAAAATAATATTATTAACCACCAACAGTTTGGATTCCGCAAACAACACTCTACCGTACACCAAATAAAGCGAGTTGTGAATTATATCGAAGTTAACAAAAGAAATCGCAAGAGTAACGACAGTACTCTTTCTTTTCTCGATATAGAAAAGGCTTTTGACACCATCTGGCACGATGGAATGCTTTATAAATTCAATTCGAACCGCACATTTGTTTTGTGTGTTGACGGGGAATTCTCAACAGAAAGAACAATCCCAGCGGGATTGCCACAAGGGTCAGTATTGTCACCTACACTCCACTCCTTATACATATATGTACGTTTAATGTTGAGGTGCACAGAAATCAGGAAGCAGCATTTTAATGCTGATGACAGTGCTTTTATATGCAGTGGAAAATTTTCAAATGCATTAATCAAGAGAATGCAAGAGAGCCTTACCACAAGCCAAAAATATTTTAATAAGTGGAAAATAAAAGTAAATGATAATAAAACGAAGGCCATAATATTTCCATTTAATAAGTCACCAAAACGTATGCTGCGTATCGCCAATTTTGTGGATATTGAAAACGTTTGTCGGTGATTTATTTCCATTTAAAACTCCTCAGCTCAAACGTAATTAAATAAATTAGAAAAATTCGTACATAAATTTAACCGTAGGGTCCACATTTATTTATTCATTTCAAAATTTGGGCATTGCCTCTCATTTTTGTTAATAAACCTGTGATTTCCAAACTATTTTAAAATTAATGTCAAACTTTCGACAATTGATAAATAATCATTCTTATACAATAATTGTAAAAATAATATGCAAAATGTTACACAATAACAACACAGAATTGGCGAACGCCATTTCTGGGCGAAGAAATATGTACATACACATATTACGTGAAATTTTAGTCACGATAATAGTGAATTTGCTTTAAATTGTGCATTCTCAATTTGAAACCAAAGCTTGTTTGCTGGGTATTAATTAAATAGAACCAAACTGATAACAATTTTCTACATTTCATTAAGAATATGAACATGGAGTGGTGCACGAGTATGACACTTCCGTTCCATGTTACTTAATTAATGTGTATTAGAACACTCGTGTACTGGCTGGCGGCTTACTTGCCGACCTGTTAACTGCAGCATTTATAACTCGTCCAACGCATTAGAAGGAAATCGTTACATTGATTGCAGGATTTTAACCACCTTTTAATTCAATTCACACTGCTTATTCCTTTTATGAGTATGTAAGATTTAAGGGTTGTTAATAACTTAGCTAATCTGCGAAAATCAGTAAATACCACCCCGACATCCTTTTTTTCTTTTTTGTTTATTAATTTACTACTCGTGCATTAATTTAGCATTTCCATACAGATGGAAATCCGCCACAGCTGCCTGCTTTTACACTTGAATATGATTTATATGTCATTTTGATTATAGGATTTGACACTCTCTCGTTGGCATTCAATCCATTGCACTTAACTCACACTGAAAACACAATATTTTATCAAGTTTTTGCCATTGGTGAATTACAGAAGTGCACATGCGTCATTTACTCCATAAAAACCAGTGAAATTTTTTGCTCACGGTACAGTTAATCGACTTCACTTGTTTTAAAGATAAAAATTACTGAAGATTTTGCTTACGATGATTTTAATTGCATTAAAAGATCAAATTAATACTTAAATAGTGTTTAAGCTATTGCATAGCTTTTATCGCGGGCTTTGAGCGCGGCGACCGAATCAAGAAATTCACCACTCTCGCAAAGTATAACTTGAATTAATGTCCAAGAAAAAAAATACTGCATAAATAAAAAATAAATAAATAATTATATAATCCGTCGTACGTTATACGTCGCTTTTTTCAACTGACAACTAAGTTGAAATACAAGTTTTCTTATGAGCTTTGCCACCTTCCGTACGTTTCCGTCAACGCAAAGTACTAAAGTTGGACAACTTTTAAACGACAGTTGATAAAAAATGATATGCAATAGCTTTGCGTGGTTGTATTTATTTATTGTTTTACGTTAAATTTAATCTAAATTATAAAAATTACCAAAATGCAAGAAACAATCCTTGAGGTATTGTTGACATTGGCAGAAATCGGGAAAAGGCGGTACTAAAACCTCATACATAATTTTAATCAAATCAATATACTTGTAGAGAGCCTTGGAATAGTCACCAGTATCATAAAGACGTTTTGCGGTGCGTGTCATCATTTCAGTGTCCTGTAAGGAGCATTAAATTAAATTTAAATGATATTATATACATATGTACTAGAGATGAACAGCGCTCACGTGCTTAGAATAATGCATAATTCGTTTTTGGTTTAAATCACGTGAGCGTGCATGAACGTGAGCCAAAAGTATAAGTTCGTGCATGGGCGTGCATGAGTAAAAATTTTTATCGTGAGCATGCATGAGTGTGAGTGAAAAACACTCACGATCACATCTCTAAAATGTACGCAGTTAAATATTGGGAAAACTAAACAAATATATATAATACAAAGTAATTCATATTAGGCTAAAGTTCGTACATGAGCCTACACTCCAAAGAACAAATTGGTTAGTTTAACTGCGATTAGTGCCTTAGTGATTTTAAATTTGAACTTTCCATAATAATAATTCTCGTATTATATTTCCACAAAAGATCTGTATAACGCTGCCTTTACACATGAAAGTACTTTGTTGAAATTTTTGTATATTTATTATAAATAAAAATTTTAACAAAATAAATGACTTTCATAAAAATTTCTTGTTCGCTTTCATAAGAAATTGAAAGTTCATTTTGAAAATGTCGTCGAAGAGTTGCAAAAATTGATACTTCTACTTCTACTCATTAGAGTTACCAATATTATCACGTAAATAAATTTATAGGGCAATAGTTGGGAATAATTATTATTGTTAATATTTTAATCAGATTACTGGTATAAAAAGGCATGAATTGTCTTATTTATATATATTTGAAGAAAAAATATAATAATTCTTTAAATATATTTACAAAATAAGTTCGATTTGCAATTAAAATTGTTCCACCATCCTGTTGATTGGTATAAGTCTTATAGGAGGGCAACAGTGTTTGACTCTTTGTCATTTTACTTTCTGAAAACCTCAAAAAATTACTTTCTTGAAAATATCGTTGAAAGCTGAGCGGAAAGTAAAAAAAACTTTAAGTGTGTTAGTGATAAAGTGTGAGGGTATTGCGACTTTCATGCAATTACTTTCATGTGTAAATGCTACGTAAGCAAAGACTTAACCAGCAGCATCTGAAAAGCGGAAAAGTGGTGTGGAATATATGAAATGCACTTAAACATCTTCGGGGGATGCACATTATTTTCACTTAGTTGCAAACATAAGTTTTTAACCGAGAAATCTTTCGAAATAGAATACGAGCGATAATTTATTACTCATCATTCATCGCATGTTGGCTTAAGGCCGAGGCACATAGAATCCGTCGTACGTTATACGTCGCTTTTTTCAACTGACAACTAAGTTGAAATACAAGTTTTCTTATGAGCTTTGCCACCTTCCGTACGATTCTGTCAACGCAAAGTACTAAAGTTTTAACGTACATACGTTGAGTACTTTGACAACTATCAGTTTCCTTTTCTTCGTTTTATTTAGTTTTTTGTGTTCTGAGGTGACAAAACTAATTTAAATAGAACTAAATAAAACTTACAATTAAAATAAACTCCAGAATATTCTCGAATTCCATTGATCAAATCAAACTGATTTGATGTCCGTCAACAAAGTGCTCACTGTGCCAAC
The DNA here is from genome assembly GCA_956483585.1 of Gymnocheta viridis. NCBI lineage: Eukaryota > Metazoa > Arthropoda > Insecta > Diptera > Tachinidae > Gymnocheta > Gymnocheta viridis. The sequence continues at coordinate 88,337,472 of OY101443.1, read as the reverse complement.
CTCCTCCGCCGATACTTTAATGTCAGTTTGAAAAAAGCAACGTATAAAGCACGACGCATTCGATGTGCCTCGGCCTTTAGAATGAAGTTTACTTACTCTGCCTAACAAACAAAAGAAATTTCCTTTGGAAATTTACAAAATTGAAAACACGAATTAAATATGAAAACTAATTTTTGTTTTCAATACACTCATTTTGGCATACAAACAAACCTCAACATTTCAAGTGTTACTCACCTGCATAACTTTTAAGCCCTTCAAGATATTTGTACACTCCAGACATTTCGGACATTTGATCATAAAGTCATTGCAAGATGGTGGCACCTCAACAACAGCAGTACAATTATTGGGTGCATCACAACGGAATCGTATTATATCAGTAGGTAATTTGTCAAACGTTGGCCATCCGTCTAAGCAGGGATCACAGCAACATTCAAACTTGTATAAATCTAACAATTTTGATTGCCGTTCACTGCGATCTTCTTGTGTATAAATGGGACCATAATTTTCTGATATTTGTAGGCCAGCCTCGATCGGTTTAACGGCGTTAACATGAATAGTAGTGCCCCGGAAATATCTTGCAAATTTCAATAAAGTAACTACTTGATAGAATGTGTGTGTATCTATAAAAACTAATTGACGACGTACCTCACAACACTCGGATCACAAGAATGATTGAATAGGGCCAGATTGGGATATAAAGCTCCACCAATGAACAAGGTCCTTTCACTTCCATCTTTTTGAGATTTATGCAATTCAGCCACTTCATGGGTATTGAATTGCAAAAACTGTAAACTCCTTAAAATCAATGCTTCAATCTTAAAAAGATCTTCTTGATTGGTACCATCGCCGAAGTAGTTCGATTCTAACAAACATTTCACTAAGAAACGGGCCATTAAAGTGTGTTGAAAGAAATTAGAAGCCGATCTTGTGTCTTCGTGCCTCACCAAATGCGAAACTCTACGATAATCGTCTTTCGGCAGTCTGAAAAAATATATCGTACAAATATATTGAATAATTCACAATCTATTGTAGTAGTTGTATGTTGTGCGAATTTTGTTGGAAATCCCCATATAAAAATGTATACAACATACAACTTCTACACTACAATAGGCTGTGAATTGAGCAACCGCATTTTCGTACTTTTGTATTTGCTCTATATAAAGATTTGAATTTATTTCATCTGCAAATTTTAAAAACTCTTCTGCCGTTTGTTTAGCAACTATACGCAAAGCCATGTGGCAATTAATTGAGGCTCCCGAACGCCAAATTGTACGTAAAACGCCACATTCGTGCTTGTGGTAAGATCCCATGGCTCGTTGTTGGCATTTTTCAGAGCAATATATTACATCGGCGCACTTTGGACAGGCCACTGGAATCGCAGTTCTGGAAATATGAAAAATATGATACGAACTATTCCAAACTTTTGCCAGCTTCCTACACAATACCTTATAAAGCAATGATCGCAATGGGACTTAGAAAACTTTTCCAAGAGAACCGCTACGAATGGTTGTTCAACCAAAATTTCCTCACCCACTTTAATATCGGCGGCAGCGCGAGCGAACCGACCTTCTTGACGACTCTCATCGAAACGTATAGCCGGACTTGTAAACTCTTTTTCATCGGGTATTGTCAAACTGGGAACAACTTCAGCCGAAAGGCCTTTCTTCTTTTGAAACTCAAGCTGTTTGTTGGTGCGAGGATCTCTTTCTAGCATCTTTATCATGGTCATTGAGTCCATTATCATTTTAGAACGCTTATCAGATTGTACAGCAGGAGCATCATCCAAAGCGGTAATAAATGTTCTACAAACACGGTTATGCAGTTTTATAGAATGCATTAAGAAAAATAAAAAGCTCATGAAAAATCTACTTGAAACAGTGTATGGTTTTGGGATAATCCTTTTTTGCCATATAACATCTAGCCTGACGTTCGTAAAGCTTATAAAGTAAATCTTGGGGATAGCCATAATCCAAGGAACGCTTTATATCAATTAAGGTCTCGTCATACTTTTCCATATGGTACAAAGCAGCCGAGCGATTTGCCAATATAATGGCTTTTTCGGAAGCTGTAAAAGAGATTATCCGTGTTTATTTCGTGTTCTCTTTCTCTGCCCTCACTCTCTCTCTCTCTCTCTCTCTCTCTCTCTCTCTCTCTCTCTAAATATCTCTCTCACCGTCCTAAGTGCTTACCTTTATCTTCCGGCAAAGCTATATAACTTTTGGTATACAATACCATAGCCTCCATCCATTGCTTCGATTTAAATGCTAAATTGCCCTTTTCCTTAAATTCAGCTGCTGTTGCAAAATTTTTACTTTCAAATTCTTTGCGTATTGGCAATTTATGATCTTGTTCTTGCACACCTTTAAGATTCTCTAAAAACTTTACACGTTCTAGATCATTTTTACACAATTTGAATTTTTCAATTTCGATATCGTAATTATTAATAGAATTTATTAAATTTAAATAGTAATCTGCGAAGAAGCCACTTGTTTCGGTAAACGACATTTTTCCTGCAATTTTTATTTATTTTTCAAAATTTAACTTGTTCAAGAAATTCTATAGATATTTATTGTAGGGAAATTCAACGAAAACTGCACTAATTTCCAAAAAAAAAAAAATACATAAATCTGTGACTAACAATGTGGGGAGGTAAATAGTGTCAATAGATAGATAGATACACATTCTTACGCATTTGTCGGATATTTTTAGATCCACGAACTTTTCTACCAGAGGGGGAACATGATTTTAAGAGAATTTAAAATTATATTTTCAAGACTGCGCAAAGAGGCCAGATGTTTTACTATTTTAATGTAAAAAATTTAGGGGAAAAAAGCTTTTGATGGCAAATTACTGTTTTAAAATGCTAACAAACATCCACTTTGGCGTTTCAAGTCATTACTTTAGCATGACGATGTCATTGGAGGCAAGTACTTACCACTTCGGATTGCAAATAACGAATTAAATATATGGCTTAGAAGCCATTGAATACACAAAACATAATGAAAATTATCCGCCTCGCCCAAGGTGTTGAACGATATCGTTCTTTTGCAAAATTACAGTTAAAACAAAAACAATTTCAAAAATTTTGTTTTTGTTTGAAATGTACCCAGCAAAACCTGCCTAACCGATACTCCAACACATTGAAAGATTTGTAAATTTCAACTAATACAAACGCATACTAATCTTCAATAAGCGCATAATGTTAAAAAGAAATAGCCTTTTCGATGAAAGATGCTTGTTACACCTTACTCTTTCTTTCAGTTGGCATGTCTGTAGTCAGCTACAGCAAAGTGCTATTAAAAAAGTAGTCGGATAAAATAGGTTATGATATGCAAACATATGAATAAAATGGATATATAATAATATTGTAATATATTCATTATATTCCTCAGCTCATAATGTTTAAAACTAAAAAGTAAATGAATAAGAAAATTTTTGCAACTAATAAAAAAAATTTAGTACTAATCGGGTACAGATTACTCATGCAAAAAAGATGGCAACACTAATATGAACGTCGAAAATTTGTAAAAAAGAAAAAAATAAATCGAAGACGCGCGTGAAAACTTAAAAATTAAAGAAAAAGTTAAGTAAAAATTAATAAAGTAAGTAAAAAATCAAAACAAAATGCTTTAAGCGTTGAAAAAAAATTGTTTAAAAGGCAAGTGGAAAAATATAGGAATATGAGTAAATTTGCTCATTATATTTTCCACGATTTTTTAAATTAAAGTTCTAAAACATGTTTAAATTATTTTTTTAGTTTTAAATTTTCTGATTAATCAATTAATCATGATTTTGAATATTAAAAATCATAATTAATTAATCATAAATTTGAATATTCGATTAATTAGATTAAACAGAATGTTTCAAATAAAATAAAACTGTTGTTAGTATAATATATAATACTAGAGTACACCTAGTGGTCGAAATTCGACCGCCAGTCTTAGTTGCATTCATTTAAAGAGAAAAAACTACCTAATTACCTATTCCCTTCCCCATGGAAAAAACAATAGACGAAATAAAATTGCATACAATCACGCACATTTATAAAAAAATCTTGTTACTCATACACATATGTATGTAGGTACTCTTCAACTTGATCCAATACATACATAAGTGAATACGTGTACGTGTGTATTTTTAGCATTTGTAGTGGTGTTAACTTTATGAGCCTTTGATTGCTTTTATACTGAACCGATTTAAATAATATAAAGTCGGGTCACTAAAGCTCAACAATTTTAACCATTTGGTAAAAGAATGAAGCAAATCGGTTGGCAAACAAAGAAGAAAAAGTGACCTAAAAAAGTGTCATAAAAAGTTCCAAAAAAGCGACAGTCAAGTTTCAAATTGATACCTCAGTATCACGACGGTATCGCTGGTTATGAACGAATTTTTTACACTCTTCCAAATCTTCCTCTAATTACTCTGTAAAATTAGCTTTTTCTTTCTATTCTTAATATAAAAAAAACATTGATAACAAATTTTCATTCTCCTTGGGGTCTCATGGGATTTGAACCTCAAGCCCACTAATTGTATATTCATGTGATTTATCATTACAGTTCCACGGAAAAGTGTTAATAACAGCAGTCTTACAAAGTTAAACTTTTTAAATAATTAAAAACTTTAATTTTAACGCTGTTTTTGGGTTACTTAGCATTTTTATAATACGATACGATATATATGCAAGTATAAAAAAGGATATTTCCCTGCGCTCTGCCTCCTGTGAGGATTGAACTCACGACCCCTGGTTTACAAGACCAGTGCTCTGCCACTGAGCTAAAGAGGCCTTGGCTTTCGACGAGTTAAAAAGAGAATTAAATATCAGTTTGTACGATATTTTTTTGTATTTGTAGAAGCTTCGAACTAGATTCTCGCTTCGTCGTATCTAAATTTTAAATCAATAGCGCGTAAGTGCCTAAGGAGATTTAAAATGAATTCAAAATTCATGAATGGTATATTTACACCCAATAATTAACTAGTTAGATGCCTGGTATAATACTACCCAACACATAAAAAATTATGTTAATTAACGAAAAAATGTTTCCTTTAAGCTGAGATGCAAGCGATATTTTTGTACCTGTGATCTAATCACTGTTACTGAAAAATCACAGTTCACTGCCGTTAATCAATTATGAAGGAATAGTAAGTAACTTGCAATATACACACATAAGTAGTTCTTTCAAATATGTATGTACTTTGTTGCATATTTAAAATTATTCAAAACATTGCACTGTTAGTTACTCTTTTAGAACTGTTGCGTCGCAAAATTGCACAAACGGGTACACAAGCCCTAATTTTTTGGCATTGTGTTGACGTGACGTCGATGTCGCCAACTGGAATAAGGGTGAATATACATATGTAAATACAAAAAAAAATTCATATATGTATGTATGTGTAATGAAAATCTAAATGTTTTAATCGGTGTTAGTGCCTGATAGTAAGCACGGTCTTTAGCGACGCGCTGGTTCAATATCAGCTTCGTCCGAAGATTTTAATTATTTTAACAGCGAAATCAGCTGTGGAACATACATATCTATCCTACTTTGGTGATATTCTGATTATGAAACGATTTTTCAGCCTTAGAAAACTATCAAAGGAGTAACGAAATATTTTTTTATTATATAAAAGTAGAAAATCAAAATCGAAAAATTTGTTATTAATAATAAACAGAATTATGTTACCACATAATAAGTTTTTTAAAGTATGTTTAATCAAGTTATGAAAGTTATCAAAAAGTATATGGCAGCTCTTGTTTGCACATGTTTGTCCTGCCTAAACTGAAAATTCAAAAAAAAAAATTTTACCCGTGTAAAAAAGTCGTGTAAAAACAGGAAAAGATTATTTTTGGTAACCGTGTTATTTCAAAATCGTGTAAAAGCAGGATTGGGTGTAACACGCTTATTAGATTCTGCGCATCTACGTCATTATAGAATACAAATAAACGTTTGTTGTAAAAAGTAATAGATATAACTAATAAACTGGTGCATTGATTTGAATAAAATTTTAAAGGGACAAAAAAGAGATGCTGTCGAGCAAAGCTGTTCAGTTTGGGCTTGAAGCTATTTGAAGAAGAGTTTTCTCGGGCTTCCAAAAATGTTACATTTAGCCTTGCCTTCCATACAGAAATGTACTTTTGTTTACAACACATATTCTATGTCTACGTCACAACCCAATCACACACAACAAAATAACGGACCTGCACAATCTTGGTTTCTTGAGTCATGACGCTTATCCAGTATGCCAGAGGGAAATTACTGCCAATTAGAGAAGGGGAATTTAGTAATGCAGTGCCAAAAATAAAATCCATATAATAGACGATGAAGTACTTAGTAGTTAATCGCTAATATCGCCCTAATATTTAACATAAGAAAAGTGACATAGGCTGTTAATGTGTGTGCTTTCGCTTAGAAAGTAAGCCATGATGTTAGTAGGTATCACTAACAGGCACTTACATCAAAAGGGTTATTTTTATTTCCTTTTACGAAAAAAAAAAATAAACAGCAATTTATATGCCGTGTGAATGTAATAAGTTTTTTGCCAGGATTAAATCTCAAAGTAAAGAACCAACTCTTTTCTTATTTATTTTGTTTAAAGGTAAGATATTTATTTTCAGTTATTTTTTTTTTTAATTTGAACAAATTTGGATTAAATAATGTTTATTCTGTGTTAAGTTTTCAGTTACAAAGTCTATTACCACATACATAAATAGTACACTTGTTTACATTAATATTTATTTTTATTTATGTATTATTGTATGTATGTATGTATCTTACATTTATTATATATAACATTTAGTTTTAATTATATTAAACGGCAATTGCCACAAATGAATTCTTATTTGACTAATAAAACAATCAATCACCATGTTATGTTTTAAATTCTTCAGTTCTTTTTAGTTGTTTAAGTTTTAAAGGAGAATAGCTTATTCTGGATTTAGTAGATATTTTATTAACGTTAAAACAAAAATTTAATATACGTATATGAAATTAAAATTGTGGAAAATAAAAATAATACAATAGTAATAAGGAAACCTGAATATCTTTCATAACAAACTTAAAAAATTTCCAATGCAGGTACGTTTTTAAGAAATATTTTTTGCATTTATTTTAAGCACACGTTGGCATATTGTGAGCTAGGCTTGCTCCTCCTCCTCCTGTAGCTGTAGAGCTTGTGGGTGAATCCAATTTAAAGTCTTTGGTGTGAGAACATATTTCACAAATATTTTTGGTGTCGGGATTAATAAAGGTACAAAAGATACAACTCCATTCATTTGCACTAGTTACAATATTTTGTGTTAACGGAGGAGGTGCGTTTGTGGATGAAACTGCTGATGGTGATTTCTTTGTAATATTCTCTACCGATGTGGATAATTTTCTGCGTTGCGTGGTCCCATTGCCAAAATTTGTTGTTAGGTCATTGTTGTTATTGTTCTTTGCCTTCGGTAATGTTTTATTGTCATTTGTCTTTGGTTGAGTTTTGTTAACGTTGTTGGTATTGGTTTTTGAGGTTGTACTGTTTTGTTTCAGAGCCGATTTTATTTTCTTTACATTGGTGTCAGCTGTAGTTTTCTTCTTTTGTGTGTTATTGGTAGAGGATGTAGTGCAAACTGAAGTTTCCATTTTGGTATTGTTTTTCGATAGAGTTTTTGAATTCTCATAAGCTTTGCTTTTTTGTTTTGACTCTAATTGTTGTTGTTGTGTTTCTATTTTATTTTCATTTCCCGAATAATAAGATCTTCTTTTCTCTGCTGAACTGCTCTGGCTGGGCGACGTGTCATTATTAATATTTAGCGAATCCAAATCTAATGATTGGACTAAAAAGTCCTTTTTTTCACACAAATCATTGTCGGGATTTTTTTTCAGTTCCTGAAATACATAACTCCAATACTCACTTGAGCCGACGCCATCTTGATTCTTTTTAAATTGTGTTGGTGAACTTTGCTGATTCCGCTCGCTGCCGTTTGGCACGTTAGAAAAATCGTCGTTAGCTGATTCATAATTCATATCTGTATTGTACGGATATTCTCGTAAATTTGACGCATTAGATTTGCGACTCACTCTTGGAGTTGGTTTAGCATAAACATATATATCATTTATAGGAGGATTGCCGGGGCCACAATGCTGTTGACAAGTCGATGTGGGGGCCAGTGGAAGAGTGTTCTCTATAATATTGCGCATATTGTAATGTTTATCCATTAATTGATTGGAAAGTTCAAAATTTTTACGATATTGATTTGAGGGATCAAATTGTTGTTGTGGAGGAGCTGTTGGGGTTAATATGGCTGAGTCTTCGAAATTAATTAACTGTTCGGATTGACAAGAACGCTGCCTCTGAATGGAGTCTTCGACTATGCCATGCATATTGCCGGCATCATTTGTATTTTTTAACAAATTTTGTGGTATCTTAGAAACTGAGGAATACATATGCGGTTCTGAAATTAGTGCATATGTTGGCTCCTGGTGACCATAATAGTTAGTGGATGGAAGATTATCATAAGCAGATAATTGATTTGAAATATTTATTGGCAGAGGAAAACGATTTCCAGAAACATTATACGGATGAGAGTGTGTGGAGCTTGAGTTTATGTTGCCTAAAACACCGCCACCACTACCGCCGCCTTCTATAGTAGCTGCTCTTGCTCCAACATTCGCAGCAACAGCGGTATACGAAATGGTACTACTACCACCGCCCAAAGAATTACCATCAATACAATCATATGGTGATTCATAAAAATTTTGAGTTGGCTGATGTGCATGTTGATAGTAATTTTGTTGTTGTTGTTGTTGTTGTTGTTGCTGCTGCTGTTGTGAATGGTGGTACTGATGATGTGCACTGCATCCTTGCTGCTGATGGTCGAAAGAATGTCGATGTGGTAACATGTTATTATGATTTGCCGTTTCGCTGTAATGTTCTAAACTTCTCGAGTGAGACATTTGAGGAAAGACAACGGCTCCACTTTCACTTGACATCCGAGGATGGTGGTGATGATAATGATGCTGAGTAGGATAAGACATATTACCGTAAACTGAATTAGTTTTTGTTGATGATTGCGGTTTATGATGCTCAGGTACGCAACAAATGTCACTAGGCCGTGCAATTAAACGATGTCTGGATATTGGAAGATCCTGTTGATAAATATGGCATTGACACTGAGCTGGACAAAATTGCGTACTTGTTGCAAAGTAATTCGGTGATGGTTGTACGTCGATAAACCCATAATTATCTCCTACCAATGCCTTTTGTGTAGAACGAAAACGTTTCTCTTCAACGGAATATGCAATACCTTTTATAGCTTGAGAAGCGCCACCTATAATAAAAAGAACAGATTTAGTTGTGTGTTTAAAATTCAGTTTCTCATATTTATGTACCTGCATGTTTTTCACGATAGCGATAAATGTCTAACCAAGAACAGTTAACGCCAATTGCTTCAAGACTTGTATAAATATGTTTAATTATTTGCAGTTCGACATAAGCTGTCATAGAGTCGCGAGAAACATTAGTAACTTGATCCGGACATATGGGGCCGTCTAAAATTAAGGTATCTTCTGATAAACGGCGGTAGCCCATTGCTTCAAATAAAATTTCTGCATCAAGTAAATTAGATTTTATTTCATGTTGGTAGAAACCAGAATACATCTGAAACAATAAATAACAATTTGACACATTGTGTTCAGTTGTAATATTAGTCGCACGGTAATGTATGTATGTATGTATGCATATACCTTTAAGATTCTAAATTCCTTTCGCCATGGCTTTGTAAATAAATTATTGGCATACTGGCTAATCGATTCGAAAGCAGTTATTGCCTTTTGGGCACTAAAATTTTCCAAATTTAGTATTGAATTTTTCAAAATGTTTGCTGTTTCTACTAAAAAGAATTTACGATCATGATGGACTATACATAAAAATTCCTTTAAGCAACCTGAAACAAATTATTCACAATTAAAATTAAAAAAGTTTTCAAACTTGGCAATGTTCATGCAAATGCACATATCCATAGGTATTTATGTATGCATAGATGTACATATGGAAGATAAGTCAATAGCAGAATGTAAGTAAAATATTTTTTACCTTCCAATTTTTTTCGTTTTTCTAGCTTCGCTATACTTTCTTCAGTATCGAAAAATGACCAGTGCCGCGTCAGAATTTCCTCCCATAGCTCTTCAGGCACGAAGTCCGACATTTTAACTTTAAATTGCAATAATATATTATAGGATTTGATCTAAAAAAGAAGCAAGTGACAATGGCATTAGTGTTGTGAAAGGATTGAATATATGGACACAGTGTTCAGTACCAGTATTTTTTTTTTGGGTACTCGATACTTTTAGCATTGTATTTTGCAGCTATGTATGTAAATACATATGTACTTAAATTTTTATTCAAGATTCGTTTGTTTTCTGGAGGCGGACTGCTCATTTATTCAGCTCGTAATATGCAAAGCCCGTTTGGGCATTTAACAATATACATATGTATATAACATATTCTTACGTATCAAATACCTAATTAACATGTTATGAAAGGAAATTAAACATACATATGTATGTAAATATGTATCAGTAAGCCATAGTGAAATAAGCAGGTGGCATTACTACTCCATAATGGAGATTAGCGTGAATCATTCGTAATTAATTTTTTGTTTAAATCACGCGAGCGTGCATGAACGTGAGTACGAAAAAATTTAGCATGCACGAGTAGGTTTTTGGTGATTGTTTCGTGATTTTTTGCTATATTGAAATTTTTCCGTATAATTTTTTAATTAATATTTGTACGTAATTACTAGAATTGTTTGACTGAAGCTCAAATCTGACTTTACCCATATCTTTTTTAATTAGGATTTCTTTTTTTTTTATAAATTAAAGTTATTTCTATTTATAAAGTAATGTTGGAACAAACTGATGAATAATTATTCAAAATATTACTACTCTCTCGCTTTTTCCAGCACCATTGGCAGCTAAGATCAAGCAGTTTTCCATTTATGTATGTTTACTTGTTTTTTGTCTTTTGTAGTTGAATTTTTTAGTAATTGAACCAAATGTGATAATGTAAACATGGAGTTTGCCGGGTGCTACCGTTTTTAATAATTAATGTGTTTACGTAATTAGTTATATTGAAAGGAGTTGCTTGGTTCAAATCTGATTTTACCTATGTCTTCATTAATTTTTTTTATAAATTAAAATTATTTTTATTAATAAAGTGGTTGGAAAAATTTATTCATCAAACTAGCAAAACGGATCAGTGATAATAATAATATTATTTTAATTATTTTAAGGAGTTTCTAAAAACAATCCTATAAAATTTTCGAAAGTATTTCGTGGTTAGCGGTGCTCAGTGCTCCAAAATCGGGGCCATGTTTTTAAGAAAAAAAGTAGAGCATATACGGGTTAAAGCTTTTTGTTTTGTGAATATTTCGTGTGAGTTTTCGTGATGGTGAGTACTTTTTCTTCTCCGTAAGTGAGCGTGCATGAATCTTGAGAATGTAAAAAAAACTCCATACAAAAAACTGTTTTACAAATGTTCTCATACCTCATGTGCAAGCACAAATTATCAGCTCTTTACTTTCAGAGACCTGATTAATAGGTTTTCGTCAACCGCTACCAGCTGGTTCATCTGTCTTGATTGAAACCATGGCGACGAATCATACCGACAGCTCAACTGATTACAGTTTTAATATTTTTTTTATACATTTTTCTAATTTTAAATCCGTCGTGAACAGTTTATTTTGACATCTAAGAATGGTCTTTGCCAAGGCGAATTCTCTTGCGACTACATGGTATGCATTTGCCATGATCCCAACAAATAAGTTTATATTTAATAAATAGCACAACCGGCTTTTAGATACCAAGAAATATATACTAATGTGTGTAAATATGCATGTGTATGTACATACATGTGTACATAGATATGTATGTGTTTATATTAATCATTTAATTGCTTATGCACAGTGAATAGTTCATATTTAAAGATTGCGATATAATCTATATATAAAATTTAACAGCACCAAAGAGAATGCGTTTGTAAACTCGTCGAAGCAAAAGTTGGCACACATTCAATTGATCGAAAGTAGGCCCTTTTGTAATAGAATAAAAACAAGAAATTATGTAAATACATAGTATATATATATATATATATATATATATACATATATATCATAAAACTTTTAGAAAAATTAAAGATGCAATAAACAATGTCTAAAATGCATATCACCCACCTTTATTTAGGCGCCTACAAAAAGACATCTAACTATGGTCTTCCAATAAATTCCATTAATGACTTACATGTCAATTAAAAAAATATAATTTCGAAAAGAAACCAATCTTTCAATTTTCTTTAAAATACTAAATATGTTACAGTTCTTAAACTTAAATCTAGATTTTTTATAATTTTACTTTGTCTTAATTGTTTTTACTATTTTGTTTTCTAATGTTTTTATTATGGCATCAATTAGAAAACACATGATAGCTTCCAAACGACTTAACATACTATCTAGATACATCTTTTTGGGTAGAGATTGAAAATAAATATTGAAATTTGTTCATTTGGAATCGAAAAATTTTAAGAAAGTTATTTGTAGCGTATCGCATGATAATTGTTTTACTACCTTTTTTTAATTAGTTTTAAGTTTTTTTATTGTTGTTTCAATATAAATTCCCAAACAAAAATTATATTTGAAAAGTTTTAACGATTTTTACGAATAATTGTTGTGTTTGCGATAAACGTTATTTTTATTTATTTTTCGCACTTGCTGTTTTATTAACTTTGAATTGTCTTTGAATCTCTTTATTTTTGCAAATTTCCGTCGTTTCCACTATAAACGCGATTTTATTATTTTTATAGACTTATTATAGCACAGACATAACTATTATAGATTTCGTCTTTTTGCAATTTCAACAAGATCGAGTACACGTACAACAGCTATGCCCAAGCCGAATTAATTTTGCATGTGGTGCTAATATTATAACAAGCACTGTCTGGTTGGCACAAAATGTAAAAAAACGGGCAACGAATATTTATTTATTTCATTTTTATCACAATCCATATGACATAAAAAATGTTCTTTCTTTATTGCAAAACATAAGTATAAAGCAAAAAAATACAGTGAAACTCGTTTATAGCGAACTCCACCGGACCAGCGAAATTTTTCCGTTATAAGAAAAAATCTTTATAAGCACAGTGACATTATTAAAAATTTATGTTGCCATTGTGTACATATTTTTATGAGTTCGTTAGAAAAAAATTATGAAATTTAATTCGTGGGAACATAAGAAGTAGTTCGATATTATGAAAGATTTTTGTATGGAAATGGCTACCAAAACGTCGGGACTTTGGAATTAGGTCGTTCTATCAGAGTATTCGCTATAAACGAGTTTTACTGTATTTACTACTAAAAATCAAGTCGGCATAGGCGGTACTCATTCGGTGTCGTCGCATGTTAAAGTTTGCGGCGGCGCCTTATGCCGGCTTCGGGAAAAATTGTAATTTTGTTTTTGCACGTGAACATTTCATTAGAGGAGAATCTTATTTACAACTTGTTAAAAATGCAAGATTTTGATCTTGGATTTGCAGAACAATGTGAAAGTGAATGGCTTACGAATGTTTACTTTCCAAGTAAGCTGGGTGGCAAGCCAGCGTGGCTTCATTTGGGCTATTTGCCCACAAAAGGAGATTTAGAATGTAATAAGTGCAACAATCCCAAGAGTTTTTTATGTCAGATTTATGCTCCCTTCGACGATGAATTTAATTTTCATCGGATGATTTATGTATTCGTCTGTCGAACGGAATCCTGTTACAATACTAATAAGAATGGGTGAGTGATGTTATACAAAGTGAATGTATAAATTAAGAATTTTTTTTAGTACCATTACTATATTGCGAAGCCAACTGCCTCTGCACAACGAATTTTATTCCGACGTGCCACCCTCTGAAGTGGGCGACGCTATAGTAAGTATTAATGTAACTAGCACTTATTTTCTTAATTGTAAATTTATAATTCATTATACAGCCTGAAATTCTTCCAAATAAATCAAATTTGTGTACAGCCTGCGGGTGTCCAGGTCCATTAAAATGCGGTCGTTGCAAAAAAACGAACTACTGTGGAACACAACACCAACGACTTCATTGGCCTTATCATAAACTATCATGTTCAATTGGTGAATCAGCCCCTGTTAAAGCTAAAGATCAGACAATTGCACATATTTTATTTCCAGAATTTGAAATAGATATGAATTCTGGTGATGGAGATTATAAGAAAAGCGATTCAAAATTCGACATAAACGAAAAGCAGGAATTGCAAAAACTTGAACATTTGACAGTTTCTGGTAAAGCGGGATCGTTTCAAAGTGTACCTGAATCCGAATTGGAAAAATATACACAAGGTTGTGACGAAATAGATGACAAATATTTCCAAAAATTCCGCATGGAGTGTGAAAAAGATCCTTTGCAAATTATACGATACAAACGCAACGGTAAAGAATTATGGATATCTGACCCTGAAAAGACTGTAAAAGAACAGTTGGAAAACATACCTAAGTGCGAATTGTGCAGTAAAGACAGAGCTTTTGAATTTCAAATTATGCCACAGATGTTGAATTATTTAGAAGATGCTAGTGTAGATTGGGGAGTTTTAGCTGTTTATACATGCCCAAATAGCTGTCCCTTACCACAAGGCAAAGGTTATATTGAGGAATTTTGCATCAAGCAGGATATTGTAAATAATTAATATATGTATATATATGTAGTTGTATACATTTCTTTATTATGTACTAATAAATTGTGGCTGTTGTTTTCCTTATGTTTAAAATGTATAAACATTTTTAATACCTCGTAGATGTTTTGTAACTAAAAGCTTTGCCTTTACAAAGCAACATGCGTTTAGAAACCAGCCTGTTTTAAATCAAATTGAATTTCTCTTCAGTTTAATTTTATAATAGGAAAATGACGATGTCGTGAAAAATCGAAATCTGGCTGCCGTTTTGTGTCCCTTTGATGTCCTTTTGCTAGTACATTCATTACAACGTAATTAGTCTTCGCAACTTGCAACATGTCTAGCATCTACAAAGAATGATTTATTTTTATAAAATTAAAATAGCATCAGCTTATGTTCATACCTCTTGTTCTGGATTTTGTATTGATTCCAAAGCATTTCGTGCTTGATCAAAATGTTTAGCAGCTAAATCATATATTTCTGATGAAGGCGGAATCATCATATGTTCCCTTATACTTTTAAATTCCTCGTAAGTAACCGGCGGCGGTGAAGTTAAATTACCAAAGGGCGCGAAACGGCGATTGAAACGAATTTCTTCGTTGTCAAACTTTGGCATTGGTTGACGTATTCTTCCATCTTTAGTCAATGCACACATGGCCTTATAAAAACCGCCACACATATTTAACAGCGCATGATAGTAGAAAATTTCTTGCCGATATGATTTTGGTTGTTGTTTTTTGCTCTTTTTTGGCTTGGTTTTATTACGATTCTTAGCTGATTGATTCATTTGCGATTTGCTGATCTGTTCTTTTTCGTATTCTTCTTGGGCCAGGAGATTTTTTTCAGTCCTTGTTAGAGCCGAAACAATGAATCCTATGAGCAGTTCGTAGGGATACCAGTAAATGTAAAGAAATTCATGTACCGAGTATAATTCCAATTCAAATCCAGACAATAAATATAACATCATAGCACGGAAACAGTTATAAAGTACCCATGTAGCAAACTGTGTGCTATATTTAAGAGCTGTCGCTGCGGAATCATTTCCTTCTTCTGCTTTTTCACTAGCCAGCATGCTGAGATGAGAATCCAAGCGTGCTGCTTCCACTTGTATACTATCGAAGCTTTCAATAAACCTACCGAGCTTGTCACGTTGACGAGCACGATTAAAACCACAAATACGCAAAAATTGTGTAAATGTACTAATGCAATACCTAAAAAAAGAGTCTAAATTCAGTTGTATATCCCGCTCCAAAGCCAGCGGATTTTTAGGACTTAAAATTGGAGGTGAATTAAAAGCTCTTACTGAGTCCCACAAGAAATCTTTGACAGGAATTGAGCCAAATATTAAGCGGCGACTTGATATAAAAAGACCCTGAAGTACACTACGCGAAAGAATACATTGACCGGATTTACGACTGAATTCTATAAAAAAGTTCTTCAATACAAATAATAAAAAAATTCACCAACTGTAATTAAAATCGTTATACTATGATTATTTTGCTTACCAAAGCGGAATAATAGTCTCGCATACGTATAACTTTGCAGGCATATTTTAGACGTTGTACCAATTCCTCCAGAAATATTAAACTAGATGGCCGATCTCGCATTTTAACGCTTCTAGGAAATGTTGGTGGTTGACTACGATCATGTATACGGGGAGAAAACCCAATTGGATTTGGTGAGTCAGCTAAATCGCGAAAAAGGAAATGAAATCAAATTAAAATGTTCGAACTAAATTGCAATTAATATATCACCTCCTTCAGGCTGGGTTCCTTTGTCTATAGTTTTTTTTATCTGTGGCGTTAATTCTAGTGAAGTATTTAAATGTTTATAAATTTCATTAATTACCACTTCGTCAATGACATTGACCATTGCACAATCCAAGCTGTAAATGGATTGGTAGAAATGACGCATGAATCGCAGACGATATACAACGGCCATAATATCCTCAGGTTGTGTCACCACTTTGCTTTGTCTCACCAAATCATCTTCAGCTTCTTTAAGCAGTGAAGGAATTAATGAAGCCTGACAAGAATCCTCTGGAGCCAGGAGAGAAGAATTTCCATAAAGTTGAAAATCTTCCTCTTCATTCACACTGCTCGAAATAATTATGTTCTTTATATGTATAATTAAATGTCTAACAGCGTGGCAAAATGCTTTCAGCGATTTATCTTTTATTTTTGCTGGTGAATGCAAATAGAAGCATGTAAATAGTACTTGGTCCATGGAATTTCCTTCAAGCCAGGACACAATACATGTGAATAAAGCGTCAAAAACGCCAATTAGTTCCTCATTTGTTAGGCCGTTCAACTTCAGCACACCGGCCTCGACCGCAGATTCAAAAGTATGCGGTATAGAATCATTTTTGTTATAACCCATGCCTACATCCATTTTTGGGTCCATCATTTCAATGGCCGACATTGCTTCAAATAAACCAAAAAGCATATCTTGGGCCAGTTCACCTAAATTCAATTCACCACACGCTGATTTGAAACTTTGCGTTATATCGATCCATCCGTATTTGGGATATTCACTTGTGTCCTCATTGTTCGTACGCATTATACGCTGCATTTCAGGGTCTATAAAACCACAATCTTCCATTGGATATTGGCCAGCTTCGGATGTTTCCGAATCTATTGATCCCATAGTGGAAGCTAAGTGTATATTACTAGTGGAAGCAGCTGCTGCGGCTGCGGCAGCTGCTGCAGCCTGAAAGCCAGGCTCATTTACACTGTTTTGGAAATTAAAAATGATAATTTATAATTTTGCTTCCTCTCAAAATACCTCGCCAATACTTACATGGGATGCATAATTATTAATGACTGTAAACAATTATTTAATTTAAATACCTTGAAATTTTTTAGTCAAATTAGCAAAAAAAATAATGTTTTTGACAAACGGCTGCTAGATAACTTGCGCACAGTTGTATAAAAAAGTATTAACAAAAGGAAATCTCACTTATGCAGGCCCTTGTATACCCTTCACAATGCTACCAAGTAAATAACCAAGCAGCTTTTTTCTCGACCGCCAAATGAAATTCTTTTATTCATAAAAAAAATTTTGATAATAGTGAGATAGTTGGGAAAAAGGATACCGAGGTTGAAAACTAATTTCTACTGAGTTTCTGAAAGTTGGCCTTTATTTGCTCACTTAGCAAATTTTACGGCCTATTTGCATATTAAGTGTCTTAAATTTATCCATTTATAATTTTGACACCGCATCGTAACGATTTCGAAAATAAATTCAGTATATATTATCAATTCCCTAACAAATGTTCACACAGCATTCTATGTACTGCATGCATATGTATGTATGTATCGAAATTATATCATGAAAACTTTTTGTCTGCAGCCGTCTGAGAATCGATTTTATAACTTCTTATAACAAACTTTTTTTAATTATATTCAACAGAACGGTTCTACATAAGCATAGGTGTATACACACATATATAAAAATAGTTTTTGTCATATCTCAGGCATTTAAGGATTTCCGATTTTTAAGATCCAAAACAATCAAATTTTTTGAAGTCAAGAGAAGATAGCAAATTGAAAAAATACATTTATTTTGTTCATATACTTTTTATTTAATTAAAATTTGAATTAATATTGATTTGAATCATGATACAATACATTATTGTATCATGATTTGAATATTTATGTATGAATGTATTTAAACCTTTTGATGTAATTTATCTGTTTTCCGTTATTAAATTGTGGGTATTTAAAAATTATCCATGTTTTTTTATTTGGGAGGGTACCACGAATGATACGGTATGAAAGCCACTGAACAGAGTCGCAACCTCAATGATGTTCAGAGTTCTAAAAAAATATGTATAAACTAGTAATCCAATTTATTGAAATGATGTAAAACAATATTAAATGGTGTTTATATAAAAGTTGTAACAGTTTAGTTTTTCTACCACATAATAAATTACATCGTTTAATAAAAAAATTAATAAATTTAAATCAAACTCTTCAAAAATTACATTGATCTGTATGGATGTTTATCAGTTAAATGAAAATAGAGTTGTATAACTATAAGAATTATATGCTAAATTTGTATTAATGTATAAAATAATTATTCATTTTACGTTTATTTTTAATTTCTACAAAAAAAAAACAGATATTGTGTGATTCCCGTTATTAGTATTATTATTTAAGATGTTTTATCATTCAATTCTAAATTTCCTTGTTGTTGTCTTTTGTAACGTTGCTCCTTACGCCAGGCATCGATGCGTTCTTTAAGTTCAATGTTTGGCACCAACATATCCTCTGTTAAATGTTGTCGATTAAATGGATCTGTGTTACTGTTCAGTAAGTGGCGTGTTATAATGGCACGATCCATAATAGTGCCCGACGGTAAGACGACTGGATCTGACATTAAAGTATCCATTAAAGGATCTTTAAATTCATCAGGTGCATCAGCACACTCGTCATCAGACTGTTGATTAGCAACTTCAAAAAGAAACGAATATATTTTTATCGATGATAAGTTACAAAAATTAAATAAATACCATATATATCATGAGCTTTTGTTATTAAAGATCTAAACTTTTCTACTTCTATTGCTGAACGTATACTCAAACGTTCAATACGATTGGCAGCATCATCAAATAAATGTTTTTGGAAAGATCGTTCGTCAGCAGCCAAGGCCTGGGCGAATCTATCACAGTCTAGATGTAAATATATATCGAATATTTGACCCAACAAACGTCTAGGTTCCCACCCATATTTGGCTGGGTTGCGTACTTTTAAATCATTGCATTTAGGACCGCAAAGTTGATGCAAATTGAAATTTAACATTGAACTTAAGCGATCGACCAATTCGTCGCGCATAAAAGGTTCCTTAATATCATCCTATTTATAGGAAAGAAGAAAATGAAATTTTATTGTAAGTTAATATAAAAGAACCTTTTTACTTACAGTCAAATAATGAAACATTTCCACAGTTTCTCTAGCTAATGTCAAATAAGAACGACATTGTCGCTCATCTGTAGATAATTGTGATAAACGGCTTTGTTGTTGTTCAGAACCCAAGTTACTCCAAGCCGTTTCATTTAGCATTAACACCTTTATCGAAATCAGAAAAAAGAAGTTAAATATTTTGAAAACATCCATGCGTCCGTCTTGTATGAAAAATGAGACAAACCTGTGTTTGATGAATACGCTTAAGATTTTCTAAACATTCATCCAAGAGGAATGTGGTGTCATTCATAAGCATATTGATGAATTTTACAAATTGTTTACCATTATTTGATTCATTTATCATAACTTGCCGATGCACTGGACTCTCCCACATAGATTTAAACAAATGACTTATGTGGTATCTAAACAAAAAATAAAAATAGAAAAAAATGAAATAAATAAATTAACATAGAGGATTTATTACCTTATAGTAAATTTATCATAAAATTCAGTACTTTGTCCAGTTGTTTCTATATCAACATAGAATTTCATTAGAGAACTACATAATACGGTTTGAGCCAAGTCATGGTTCCATATCTAATAAATGTAAGATTTGTATTGAAGAACGCAGTACGAGTTTTTCTCAAATTAAACTTACCGAAATATTGAGAACATTTGCTGGACCCAACGAAAAAACAAACAATACCTCGACCAGTTTGGCTGTGACGTATGGGTTCTTAATCATATGTGGCGCACAAACACATGTCAACAACCATGTTATTATTGAATGATCGATAGCATGACGAATGTCATTTTGAGCATGTTGCATTGCAAACAAAATAAACTCGGCAATATCATCGATATACCACTCGGGCAGTGCAGAAAATGCTTCAGTCGGTTGTAATTGTTGTGGCGGCATTTTTGCCATAAATGGACCTTCAATAACTCGACCCTCCATTTGATACAGTAAATACTCGCACACAGAAGAGTAAAAAAACAGACAACCATTCAAAAGTTTGGGATCGAGCAGACAAACTTCACTACATAGCTTCGATCTTGTCAACTTTTTTAATTGCTTGAGCCAACGATCTCTGAATTGCTTGTTTCGCGAGGCATACGCAGTATTTTCCCAGTGGGATTTAGTGCGATCGATTTCATCGATTAGTTTTTGCAACTCCTTGATGGCCCGAGATTTTTGTCTGTATCTTTGGATGGCTGGCATAAAACCCAAGTGATGTGATTGTAAAGTCAGGAACCAGCATTGAGTTTGGAAATTGACATTTGATTCGGTGTTAGCATAATCCTTCTCTAAAAACTTCTTGTATTCTTCATCGGTAAAACGCAACTTTGTATCTTGTTCTATAAAAATCAACGAGTTCTTATAAAAGGGGTAATAAAGATCGATACGATCCAATTTTATTTTGACTGACAACTGTTGAAGCACACACATTAAATTAATAGCGAAACCATCTCGAGCCAACAGTTTTTCATCGCTGGCAAATTGAACACGACGTTCATTGTGTCGTAATATTTGTGATATATATTCAAGTGTCTTAGGACGTGTATTGACATTGACGAGCAATGACAGGAAAACTGAGTGCATAAGTCCACGCATTGTAAACAATTGCTGTTGTAAAATCGAAAAAAACAATAATAACTTAACACAAAACAAACAAATGTATTTTTTATCTTACCCATCTAAATTTACCCGAGCTAGCTGCTAATGCATCACATTTACCATGAGCTTCAGCGAATCTAACATTTTCTTCGGCAAAAAACGAAACCGACAAGAAAGGACCCAAATAACTGCACTTAACAATCTCTCTTCCAGGAATTTGTGTACATAGAGGAGGCAAAAAGTTCATTTGCTTGGCCAATAGGTCACACATTGGTCTTGCTGTACCCACCTTAACACTCATTAGTTTTGACAACAAGTCCATGTGGTGTGTTATAATTGTGGGTGAACATAGATTTCGCTGCATACCCATAAAAAGCCCTCTCAACATTTGAGAGAATATGAATTCGAAGTCTAGAGTTTTTTCATAGCATTCAGTAATATAGTCATTTAAAAATTCGTCGGGCACGCGTTCCTGATAGTATAATTCTAATAAGGCAGATTGATCCAAGGAAATATTGAGATTCTCATATATTCGATCTGTTAGAACCAGCGTAGTAACATAAAAAATCTGATTTAATGTTAGTTTCAGCGTAGACTGAATCATTTCCACATCTTCAGGTTTTTCTTGTGATATATTTTTGTCAAATTTAGCACTCAATTGACGATGAGTTTTGTAGCATTTAATTAAGTGCAATATAACATTATGTTTGGCCAATGCCATGGGTGTAAAAAGATTTGAAGATGGTGTTGGACAAGTTCCAATAAATTCTGAAGTGGTTATGCCTACAGAAAGTTACAAATTTTATTTCAATATGTATATATTTTTGTCGTACTTTTTATTTAAAACTAAACACGCTAAAGACGCCCTTTGGGTGACAATAAAATTATTTAATAAGGCAAAACGGAAAATAAAATCTTAACTAGGTAATTATGAAATTTATATTTATCCAATCGAGGCAATCTCGATTAATATAAATTTCATAATTACCTAGTTAAGATTTATTTTCCGTTTTGCCTTATTAAATACTTTTATTGTCACCCAAAGGGCGTCTAATTGTAAAAAAGGTTGTAAAGAAAATAAAATAGATTCATATCGAATATAATAATTTGTTTGTTGGGATTTTTGAATAAGTTTCAAAGCATACTATGCTTATACTATTGTAATTTTTATAACTCTCATTGAGCTTTTAAAAGTTTTTGTATAAGTAAAGGGGTTTGAAGCATTTAAAAATTAGGTTTAAGGTCTACTGATGATTTGGCTTTACCACCAATGAAATGCATGTATATAGACTAGCTAAAAACCCTCAACAAACAAAAGTTTTTTAAATCTCTAAACAAATAATTCTACGTCGAGTGCGATTTCTTTTTTGATTTTAATTTTTGAATAAAAAAGTTTTTAACGCTAGGGTTTCTGCGGTAACCAATGTAATACATATCGCACTTGATCAACAAGAGAGTATTAACTCAAAATTTTTAAATTTTCAACAGAAGCAAAATACTTTTTGATTTTACATCAAAGGTATATGAAAAATAGATTTTAAATCATCCGTTTCATTAGCGAAACATAGACAAAACAATGTGAAATTTGTACAGCAGCTAAATATGAATATTAGAATGCAAGTTTTGGAGAAAAGTGAAAAAAATTAAATTTCGAGTTAATACCCTCTTGTTGATCAAGTTAGATCTAAGTTAGATCTAGTTAGATCTAAGTTAAATCTGAATAGACTAGATATAGAATCAGAAAACATTTCGGTAGTCTATAAAAATTATCCCAACAAACACAAACAATTATAAAAAAGAATTGAAAGATAAACTGAAGCCTGACAAGCAATCATTCATTAAATTTTCTCATTTATTTATTAAAATAATTGAGCTTTTCAAATGTTTACTTACCGCTTTGCAAACCTCTAGATGTTGACGGTTGATCATCAATAGCATTGGCCATAATTTCTTGAACCTCAGTATCATCACTCTTGATTTTTTTAGGCGTTGAATACGTTGGTGTACTTTCAGTTTTATTAACACCCTTTGTGTCTTCCATGGTTGCAGCACCTTCAGACTTCATATCTGCATCATTATTGTCAGCGGCACTAGCTATTGATCCATCACCAGTCTCATCATCGTTATACAATCGCAAAACGCATTCGATGAGTGCATTCGTAATCAACGTCTCAAAATCAAAACGTTTCTTCGGATGCTGTTCTATGAAACTGGCAGTTTGTGGACATATCATAGAACCAGTGCAGTATTCATTCCAAGTTGCGTTGAGAATTCTGGAAAGCATTGATTCGATACGTTCGTTAAGTGTTTTCTGTGAATTCGCTGTTAAATTTTCTAAAAATGCTTGACTTTGTGCAGGTGACGACTGTTCCGATGTTTCCATATTTTCAGTGGCTGCATCTATCCTTTTTGGCAATTTATTCATGCTTTCACTGCTAATTGTTGGCGAGGGTGAAGTTTTTCCTCCAATACAAATAGTTTTCATAATATTTATTGGATCTGCTGGTGGCATCAGCGTTATTGAACTTTTTGTTGGTGTTGTAGAAACAGATTTCATTTCAACGTCGACGTCCATTTTATGCTGTTCTCCAATAGGCAATATTAATTCTTCACATTCTGTCCCTTTTGAAGATGTGTTCTGAGGTACATCATCATCTTCTTTTAACGAAGACGAACTTGTGCTATTTACTGGCAATGTTGCTTTGACCAATCGGGAAGAATTTGAAACATTGGTAGCCGCACGTTGACCTTAAGATTATTATTTAAATACATATATAAGTACATATATTGTTCAATACACAAACTCACCTTCTGCGTTTTGTGTATTTGATAAAACAGCACTTTCGTTGGCTGCAGTGTTTGAAGACGATTTAGCTAAAGTCCTTAATCTACGGGCTCGTATCTGTGGAAAATTTTTTAATATAATTTTCGAGTGTTAAAATGTTAACAAAATTACCTCCTCCGCCGTTAATTCACTCATTTTTGTGGCATTTTGATCCTGTTCCGACATTTTGCAACTACACAATATTTCTTTCTTCGTTATATTCTTTTTTTTTGACGTATACCTTTTCTATTATTTTTGATTTTCTTTTCGACAGCTGATTTCTATTCTAATTGGAAGTTTTTGTTGGTAATAAATTTGCAAATTTCGGTTTGCACTATATTTCTTTAATTAATTTAACTTTATCAATCAGAGTTCTTCGCGAAACTAATTTGTTTTTATTATTAAATATATGTTCTTCTATTGTTTGGGAATGATTTTTTCCTCACCCCAATCACAAAAGAAAATACAATGACAAACAAATTTTCTCAGATGCAGATGCCAGACTATTGGTTTGAAAACGATAGCCTAAAAAACAGAAAACAATGGATACTCGAGTACTCACTACATTTTATATAAGCACTAGTGAATGTTATGCAAGGCCAATAATCAATTTTTCGATCAACCATTTTTACTATGATTATTTAATCGTATGGAACAGGTTAACTCACAATTTAAAAAAGATTAAGAAGGGACTTGTGCATTGTTAACAAAACAATAGCCTTATTCACAATCTTGTGCATATTTTTGCAATTGTAAACATATTCCATTAATCGTGAACGGTCTTGTAGTATAAGTTTGCAATTAGGAATGTGCAAACCGTTGTTTTTATTTTCTATATACATACATATATGTGTTTTATTAGGGTTAATTTAACTTTAATAGCGCTATGGATTCGTTTAACTAATCTGTATTAGGTTACACGAATGTACTTATGTCCCAGGTGGTCCAAATACAAGTATATTTTCAAATCATGTTATTTTGACACTGATAGATTTTTTCTGTCCGAAATATTGACGGTCAGTCAGTATGATACCTCCGTTGATCAAAATGAGCCGCATTAAACGTTGTTCAAGTTGGAAAGTATTGTGAACATCAAATTTGGCCGAAAAATAGTGTTATCAGCCTTCTTGACGATGTCAATAGGCCACATCGGAGCTGCGATTTGACCTCTTTATACTTTTTTTGTCGGGTGTCGTCTATCCGATGCTATGCGAATAGTCCAGAAACTATTCACACCCTTCAGCTGATATCGCTCGAGCCATTCCTGAGATAGAACCAGAAACCATCTTGGAAAATTTTACCATCTAGATAAGCTACAGCGAAGCCAGCCCCGGCATTAACGTAAATAAAATCATTTTCCATATGTTAAGGTAGTATTTGTTGTCTAATAAAGCCATATTTCAATAAAAGTTTATTTTCTTTATTTTATACATATGTAAGTATAATTTATTGTTTTCCTTTACTGTAATTAATAATTCAAAATGATGTATACCAAGACGAATTCGGCTTGATGTATACAAGAATCGACATAATTCAGGGTAGTTGAAGATTTTTTCATTGATATGTACTATGTATGTATGGAAATATATGTATATCGTTACCTTAATATGGAAAGGACCTGTTTTTTTCAAAATCGAGTGATTAAACTATTTCGATGAGAGATCCTTGAATCTATTTGCAATAAACTCAATTTCTATATTAATGTAACGATATATGTACATATGTATATGTAACTAATGCGTTAAAATATAGTGTATGTGCACTATTCTAAACCCAAAATGTTTCTTTTTTATTATTTATAACTTTAACCATTCACACGTACATACGTGTACATACAATTATTTTGCTTTGTTTAATTCGTTGCAATCAATACCTTTGTTTTATTTTAAAATATAATAAAAAAAATCATTTCCAATTTTTAATTTTAGTCGAACTGTATGTTTTTTTAATCCAAATAATTAGTTTCAGCACGATCTCTTCATCGTACATATCTCGACACTCTTCACAAGAGTAGTTAATATCTAGTATTAATTCAATTCGAAAGCTATTACAAGTAGGAAAGCAAACTATCAAACTTTATTCCCACGAGTTTTTCAAACATTTTCAATTGATGGTTTAGAAATTAAATGCACATTTTCAAAAAACCCTTATTTTTATCAATAGCTAAATATTTACAGATCGCTAAAATTTTAGGACTTAACAGCTATAATGTGTTGCTCTACATCTCATTGGTTCTCTAGATTCAGATCTGGATTTTTATGAATTTACTATGCGTAAATTCTATTTTTCAAGGTTGCTGCATATTTCAAAGTTTGTTTGAAATATGCTAAACTAATGTCCACCACTATATATGCATCAATATATATTTTACTCAACTTATTTATCTGCATAAATTATCTGCTCATTCCAGACGGACGACTTGTATAGAGATTTATATGAAAACCACTGAGTTTGAGTGAGATCTATATAAATTTACTGGACGCGCCGACCCGGCTACCTTAAAATAAAAAAAAACTTAAATAAAATATTTTCTTACCACAATAAAAAAACTTAAATGAAATATTTTCTTAGCCCAATAATAAAAAACATAATTAAGGCAACTTGACACTTCCTCACTGGTTGTGTACAAAAAATCCGGTAAAATGTTTAATTATTCATAATCATTTACCGTAATTTTTATTTGTAGAGCCTATATTTTTTTGTAAACAATGAATAGAATGAACCATTTGTCATATTTATTAATCTGCCTAAAAGTACAATAAAATACAACTACAAGTATGGGAATAAAAATCCAAAGTTACAAATTAAATAAATTAATTTTCAGTTGTTTTTAACTTTAATTGTTTATTTAATTTTGTAATTTTCACTACAGCTTTTACTACATATGTACATACATATTATGTATGTATGTATTTATTTGTGTTTGTAAATTTGAATTTATATATCTCTTATTATATTAATTTATTACAAATTATAAAAATCCATTTTATATATTTAAATTATTTGTGTTGCTGAATGAACATTTTCGTGTTTAAATTTTGCCAAATAGACAATTTTAAGTCAGTGCTTCATTACCAATTTTTGTTTAAAAAATGTATAATGTATGTAGAGAATTCCTTTAATTTTTAGCCCCAGACCAATCAAGATGTGTGTTATAAGTTTAACGTGTGCATATGTATGCGTGTGTTTATGTTGAATCGTAGCTTCTAAAATCTGATTTTCTTGAAACACTTTGAAAAATTAATAAAAACGAAATCCATTCAGTCAATTGGGATTTCGATTTCTTTATTTTGCGGTATTCAATTTACTTTCGTTACTTTGATTTCAGAATAAGTAAAATTATGTGAGTTTATGAAAAATTTGCTAGAAGGCTCTTTACAGAACAACGATTCTGGACCCGACGCGGTTTTTTTAAATCCCAAAAAGGGTTGAATATAGAACAGTTTTTATAGTAATCGAAAAAAAACACTTAATTTGAAATTTTTGCGACACGATATCTCTTGAATGAGTCGAGTTTAATGAAATTTACTGCTATCGGAAGTTGTTTTTAGGTTTAAGAGCTGACTATATGGTGAGTTGAAATTCAATTTAGAGCGGATTCGTATTCACTAAATTAGTGCAATCTATGTACATATGCATGTGTAAACTATTTCAACAGTAAATAAAATGTTGTCAAAGTTGTAGAAATGTGTGGCGGCACCGCCAACTGTTCGCATGGTGGAACTTCTGGCAAAAAAATGTGTACTTTCAAATGGGATTTTCAAATCACGGTTGATCGAAAATTTTCAAAATTCACCGGTCCGAATATGCTCTGTTACACAAGATTTAAGTGCAAATTCAACTATTTACAACGACACAATCTTTGTTGCGATCGGTTGAACCGAAAGTTGTGTAAGATGTACATACTACATACCATAAAAGCAAGCAGACGTACTACGTACCTATTTCTTGCTGGAGAAGCATTAAATGAAAAGAAACAAAAACACAAAAAACAAGAAATTCAAAGCATCGTTAACACTGTTGTTTACAACCTCACTCCGTAAAACTTTATTTAATAATACAAATTGTACAAGGATTTAAAAAGTTGTTGGTCACAAATTTGTTTTCTCCGTGGTAACACTGTTTACAAGTCTTATCAGATTCGGCAATACTCTGCGTGAAACGAATGTATTTTTCAATACATACTATATTCTATATTCCGGATTCCCCTGAAAATGTAATATTCAAGGCAAGCTGAACAAGATAAGCCCATTACTGCAACAAATAAGTATGTATATTTTTGATTATTATATGTCAAACAAACGCGATATGCACTGTTAAAAAAAGCAAATTTATTATTACCAACTTTGATAACAATCCATATGCCTTAACGTATTTATTTATTTCTTTAGTGCAAGAGTCATGAACAAATCATTTGAAAACCAAAAAAAAAATAAAAAATTCAGCTATCACGGGGAAGTAATTAACTGTGCTTTCAAAAACCATCTGTAAAATGAATTCGCCTTTCGCTCGAATTTGTATATTGTTTATCAGGCATGTTCTGAAAATCACATTTTTGAAATCACATGTGATTTTAAAATTAATAATGGTGATGCAGATATTTTTTACTCTTCTTTTTAATTTTTCTATTGGACAGAGCATCAAATATCATTTCTGAAAGAAATTTATCGTATATAATTTGGAAAACGTCTCCAGGGCCATTATTACTTTTGAAATCACATGTAATTTGAAAAATGTGATTTTCAGAAATTGCCTGATTATTGCAATTCTAAATCATTTCTTTCGATTCGAATTACAGAGTAACTCTTCCTGCTTTACGTGTATCCTGGTAATTAAAAGCCTTCGGTGTTTTCAATATTTTTCATTTGCGTTTTCATTAAAATTGGAAAAAGGATAAGGGAATAATATTGAGTAACGATTTGATCGTTTGGAATACAGAAAAAATACACGTAGATGAATGTGCCACAATTTGAAAAGAAAACAATGCATAACACAAATTTAAATAATGGGAAAAATTGGTAAATAATACGTTTGTTAATTCAGTATTTCTCTATTTCAAAATGACCGAAAAAAAAAGAAAATTGAAAAATACCTTGTGCCTCTGCTGTCTTCTTCGCAGGCCTTCAACTTTGACGACTCCCATAATGATATGGAATTAAAGCTAGCTAGATGTCAAACATAAAACAAAAGATCTAAAGTATTTCAGTTACAAGTAGATTCAGATTACAGCAGGAACATACCCGTTAGTGTCTTATAAATTTCAGTTGTATGTTTTTGGGTTAATTTTTATCAAAAATTTATGATTTTTAGATTTGAAAATTATGACTTAACAAATTGTTACATTAAAACATTAAATTAGTATGTTGTGGCTTAAATAAAAAGTACATATTAAAAAATAGTTATGGGAAAAAAATAAGTTAATTTATTTTTTTTTAAGATAATTTTAATTATTAAACAGTCATAAAGATTAAAGAAAAACAAAATAGTTTCACATTGAAATATTAATTTTGTTGGTTGTTTTAGATTTTCCACACATTTTATTAAAATATTTGGAAAAATTAGTTTTTGATAAGCGAATTTGAAAAGTATTTTTTCGAAATAATTAAAATCATAAGTTTCAAGTATTTAGGTATGTGTGTATGTATGTAAGTATATATGGTGCTGTTATTGTTTTTTTTTTGAAGACAGCTCTAATGTTAAGCTTTAATGTTATTTTAATTAATTGTAGTGTTTATTATATATATTTTAGTATTTCTATTCATTTTATACGTAAGAGGCATCTTTAAAAATCAAATTATTCTCTATAATGGTTGTTAACATGATCATCAATTTAATCGCTCTATTTTATATTTTTAATAAAAATAAAATCAAACTAAAATAAATATCGCTCCTTTGATGCAGCATAGCACACCAAAAAAAATTATTGAAATAAAAGTGGTTCTTAATACATCCTTTATAAGTTTAAGCTAACACCTCCCATATAGCTGTTAACATTTTTAAAACCCTTAATCGAATTTTGCAGTTTGTTTTTTTAGCTATGGCTGCATTACAATAAAGGAGCGAGCGGTACACGGTGTTGACCAAACAATAAATTTAAATCAAAATAAAAAAAAACAAACATTTGAAATTATTTCGTTTTCGTCTGTTAGTCATTGAATTTTCCAAAAAGAAATAAAATACAGAACATAACTAAAATTATTAAATTACTTAAGAAAAAAATGCCTAAAACTGGAGAACTGAGAAATATACCACCATCTTCTTTCTCGGTCTATATACAATTTTGTGCAGCGATACATACAAAAAGTATATAGATGTTTTCCATCACAATTTGTGGTTCATAATTTCATTTTTTCTTAAACATGCGACGCAGTGTTTTGCGCCAGCACAAATTATGCGCAGCATTCGTTGCAGTAACCGGTTGCGGTGATAAGGACTTTGAAGACGGGAGATGCCAAAAAGACGATATTACGGATTGGGATGGAGATCGATTGTTCGCATTCTTATTTTTCATGGATGGTGAAGGCCTTTCCAAAGATGGAATAGCAGCAGGCATTGAGGGCGACCGTAAATAGGAGGATGTACTGCAAGTACCGACACCAGGTTCACAGTCTATGGGAACTTGCAAAGACAAACACGGTATGTAACGACGTGGATGAAGTTTTTGCGGTGGTAGAGTTGGTAATTGTATTGATGTGGAGCCGGAGGAAGAGGTAGATGAAGTAGTAGAACACGAAGATGTGGGTAAATTTTGTGTTGTAGTTCTTGTTGCCGAAGCCGAAGTTGCAGTGGGTGTTAAAAATGATAATGACATTGGTGGTCGTGGTGAAGATGATGGACAGGGTTTGGTTAGTTCATCTTATCTTAACCAAGGATGATTCAAGCAATCCGATGCTGTTGCTCTTTTTGCTGGATCAAATTGAAGCATTGGTCTCAAGAAATCTGCAAATGCTTCAGCCTCTTCTAATGCCCATTCGTATTTTTCGTGCAGCACGTCCATAAGATCCCATGGCTTGAGTCCGGTTATATTACGTAATTCGCCTTTACGATTAAAACTGTGTGGAGCATATGCACCACGAAATATAATGGTTGGCGGTATGGGACCCAACAACTCAATTATGTGGGCAATATGGTCTTCATCTCGTGAATAGTTGTCACCCGAATGGGGTTCAAATAAATAATCCCCAGTTGCCAGTTCAAAGGCCATACAAGCTGTGCTCCAAATATCGGCCGAACAATCATAACCCGCTCCTAAAATTACTTCCAATGAACGATATTGTCGTGTCTGTATATCTTCGGTGAAGTGCTTGTCGACCCAACATGCATTGCCCAAATCAGCAATTTTGACTTCAAATTCACATGGCTCCAAGGCTGGTTCTATTTTTGGTGTTTGTTTGTAAGGACGTTGTTCTGTAGGGCCATTTAATTGCTGCTGCTGCGTCAATTGCTGCTGTTGGGATTGTAAATGTTGTTGATTATTTGAATGTTTCTGATTATTATTCGTTTTATTGTTCGTTTTATTGTTATTCGTTTTATTTTGGCTACTTGTTGTGGTTTGAGTCTTAATTTTTTGCTTCTTTTGCTGTTTTGCTGCATCTCCAATATTAGATAACTGCCCCTTTAAAGTGGCTGACGAACTGCTGGAGTCATTTAATTCACATTTAATGGTGTTGCTGCCACTACTGGACGATGTTGTTGAAATTGTTTCAGCTATTACAATTTGATCCTTCTGTTGCTCCTGTTCCTTTTGCACTGGTTGTTTTTGTTGCAAGACTTGATTGCCTTTTTCTAAAAAAAATAGGAAAAGTTTAAATAGACAGATAAGTATTTTTTTTTTTGATACTTACTTTTGTTCTTCTTCTTCTTTTTCTTCTTATTTTCTTGATTTCCTGTTGTAGAAGCTTCATTTTCTTCAGCGCCGTCGTTACCAGCAACACCACCTCTCTTTGGTTTAATTGGTGGTTTGGTTTGTATTTTTTTACTTCCAGACTTTTCATTACAAACCAAAGCTTCATCATCGTCGTCTGCATCAGCATCTGCCGCTTTTTCTTCGGCAACATCATCTTGTACTCCTTCGTCCTCATCGTTTTCAACATCAGAAGCTTCACCATTTTGTAACAATTTTTCCGACGACATTTTTAAAATAGCGCCGCTTACACCATCGCCATCTTGACGTTGTGGCTTATGTGCACCCGCATTTCCAACCTCTTCTTCAGCACCGGTTTGTTCCAAATAATCCCATTGCTTCTTAAAAAGTTCTAATCTTTTCTTGGCCTTTTTCTTCAACTTCCTCTTTTTGTTCTTACTCATTTTACCAGTAATTTGAGGTTCGCGATACTCTTTTGGAGCACGACTTACAAATGACGGAAACATTTTAAAATTCATTACATACAGTTCGGTAGCTTCATTTGCCAATTTTCGTACATAATTATCGTCCACGCACAGCAGGACATTCTCGGGTTTAATGTCAGTGTGTATAATTTTGCAGCATCTATGTAGATAATCGAGGCCCTCAAGCACTTGACGTGTTATGGTTTTAACATTTTCAATCGGTATTCCACGATAGTTCGATTTGCGTATTAGCTTTAACAGGTTATCTCCCAATACCTCGAATACCATGCAAATGTGGGTGCCGTTAACACCAGATATCTTAAAATCATCTAATAACTGAACGGTCTTTTGACGACGCGGGTTGTTCGGCTCCGAATCCCGCACGGACTTGAGTATTTTTATTTCATCTTTTGCCGTTTCTGCAAAATGATGAGCAGATTTCACAATTTTTATGGCCACATAACGTTTTTCTTGCAAGTCCCAGCAAAGCCACACGGTAGAGAAATGGCCCCACCCTAACTTGCGTACAACATGGTATCGTCCTGGAAATAAAATAAAAAT
This sequence comes from Gymnocheta viridis, assembly GCA_956483585.1. Lineage (NCBI taxonomy): Eukaryota > Metazoa > Arthropoda > Insecta > Diptera > Tachinidae > Gymnocheta > Gymnocheta viridis. The sequence goes on along the minus strand of OY101443.1, from coordinate 88,304,539 downwards.
TATCATTTAAATTTTAAACAATTACAGGCGTATTCATAAAAAACAATTTCGGTTTTATATAATTGTAGTTTAAAAAAAATTTGTATAAAAAATGTGTCCTAAAATACATTTAAATTTAAAGCTTAATAAAATTACCTAAAAGATATATAAAATCTGTATATTTAGTGGAATCTTCAAGTAAATTCATAATTGACTTTATCATTTTCAATAAAACGTTTAAATTTGACTTTCAGTTTTCTTCATATTGATGTAGTTGTAACTATTCATCATCTGTTTACTTCCAGTGTCAGACAGAAACTAAATTTTGATCAGCTACAAACTGTGACTGTTGTTAAATTGGATTCTGTATCTTTATATACACATGTACATAAGAGCGATTCACCGATGAAGTGCATATTGTGACTGTAATTATATTTGATTCTGTATATTTATATACACATGTATATAAGAGCGATTCACCAAAAAAATGCTTTTACTACCCCCTCCATATTATAGTTCAGTTTGTTTAATAAGTATTTCCAAAACATATTGGGGGTCTTATAATAGTATATTGTGCAGTATTTTTTTTGCATGTTTTGAGCACCGCAAATAATGATTATCAAATTTCAACCAAAAAATCAAAATGAAAGAACAAAAAAAAAATTAAGAAGTATACACTAACTTAATCCTTAGTTGCACTAAGATTATTAATTAAGATTAAGTTTAACAAACATGTACATTTTCGTTTTAAAACGAATCCTCATATACGAGTATTATGTTGTCTAAACCAAATTAGCATAATTTTACTCGTTTTTGCCGAGAAATTTTTTTAAATAGTAAAAATAGCTGTTTGTATTTAAAATTGAACAGTTTTTTATTTATTTTAATTTAAAAAATATTTATTTTTATATAAATTTGTTCTAAGAAAATATATTTCAAAAATATATGATAAAAAAATAAATTGAATAAAATAAAGCATTTTTTAAATAATTTTTTTATGTTCTTTTGCATCTTCAAATTAGTTGCTTTCACCTATTTTTAAAAGTATTTTTGACATTCTATTTACGGAACACCAAATTAAAAATTCGATTTTGAGGAAACACCTCGGTTTATGCTTTCAATTTTATGTTAAATTCGGGATTAATGTTCAGCTATGAACAGATCAATGTTTCCAATTTAAATAAATATTAGTATGGCTACATTTCATAGTATTATAAAGTTTGAGACTCTCTCAGCTCCTCTAATATTGCATGTGTCATGACAGAATAATACAGATATTTAAATATTGCAACATAAAGTGGCTATATCTTCCAGGTTTACAAAGATAGTTTGCCACGAAGAGTGAGTTTTATTATGCAAACAGATTTAATTTTGTCTTATTTTTTTATAATTACACAGAAATCATTAATGCTGCCTTAGCGTCCCATTAAAGACTATCACAGGAAAAATAAATTTCAGATCTTTGCTACACAACAATATCCATTTATAGTTAATATGCTGTGGAATTTCATATAGGTAGATATTTCTTACAACTAGTATATTTTTTCTACTTAAGAAGATCTTTTGCAATATTCTTAAGACTGTGGAGATTTTAAAATTTTTCTATATTGTTCATAATAATTTATCAAAAATATTCTTTATGAAAATGCTATTTATTGACTTTTGTAGTCAGTCAAAATAAATAAATATTTGCAAGTATTTATGTTAATAATTTAGCACTGCAAACGCTAATGCTAATGTTTTATCATTCATTTCTTTGTTAAACACCATCAATTAATCTTATTCATATACATACATTACGTGGCCCGAATTCTCGATCTCACCTTGCAGAAATATTTGTGTTCTAAGGTTTTGGACAAGGTGTACTACAATTTTGCTAAATTTAAAAATCGTTCCTTTAAATTTTTTTCTAAAGCCGCGACGAAAACGTGACAGGCAAAGATACCATTTAAATATTTATATTTATTTAGATTTATATCTTTTAACTTAATGTCTACGTCTCATTTACAATAAATCAGTTCAAAACGTTGAGTTTATCGTATAAAGATTTCCTTAACCTCATCGCAACAAAAAAAAAGTCACAATAAAAGGGCATGTCTCCTATGTATCTACATTAGGGCCATAACTTTTTTTACCTAAAAATACCACACGTCAGTTTCCGCTGGGATTATCTTTGATTTAAGATAGTTGTACAATTTTCTATATTTCGTAAATTAGACGAAACTCTAGTGTAAATTTTATATTCATAAAAAAATGTAACTTAAAAAATTTTTGTCTACTACTGGATTTAAAAATTTATAAACTCATTCTACTTTTGAAAACAATCGCTTTATTCTACGGTAATACGAAATTATAAGGAGAATTTTAACGAAACAGATTTATTCGCAATCCAAAAATGTAAACACATTGTTGGATAACGAATGCCATACTCGAAAACGCGAAAAATTCCATCGATTCAACTTGTTGTTATCGAAGGACCTATATTTTTATACTTTCTTTTCTTTTTGAGGAATAGAGGTGTATCTTTAATCCATATTTTGTATACATCTGTTGTTCACTGTAAAATATGTATGAATACATTAATGTAATTTCTTCATTTTTTATTAATTTATATGTCTATGCAACCGATAGCAAGTTATAACTTGCATTTAGTTCAATTAAAGTGTAGTTTCCATAATCCAAAAGTAGCGTAGAAAATTTGTATAGAAATCACTCGAATAACTGAGCAGTTGAGGACATTGTCGTGACGGGAAACATCTACACATACATACATCCATTTATTGTTTATTTAGTAGAAACATAAAGGAATTGGAAAGTTCGAAGTACAATAATTAAGATATTCAATAGTTAGTACCCTTAATAAGAATACAAAATGTAATGGAATAGATTCAAATGTGCACAAAATTTAAAAAGTTAACATTTAATAAATTATATTAATAAAAATAAACTGTTAAAAAAGTACAGCATAAATATGAGTATGTAAATAGATGATACATACATTTCATATAACCGTGCAAATGTCACCTGTTCGAAGTATAAAAAACCCCTCTCAATTCAATAAACAATTGATTTGTGCACAATTTGGCAATTACATGCCTACAAATATATTTGAATGATGTATATGTATTATATTAATAAAAAAAACTGAGCTAAACACATGCTTTTGCAGAATTCAGATGAATAGATTTTTTTAATATCATTAAAACAAATAGGTCCGTCTATGACATGTATGAATAAAAATGTGTGCACGTAAATATATGTACATATGTTTCCAAAACATACAAGTAATTATTCAACCGTTGCAAAAAGAAATAGATGTTTAGAACAATTGGATGGAAGTTTGTATAAAAGATAAACGTATTTATATATACATATGGATATATATATATATATATATATATATATATATGTATTATAAACGAGATTATTTGAAGAGACGCAAAGGGATTAACATTTAATATAAATAGAAATCTCTTTATGACGAATGCATTAGTATGTAGTCTATTGATCTTTTATTGGTCTAAAACAATTACAATTAATTGATATAAGTTCGAAACAATGTTTATATAGATACATTTTGAATAATCACCCTTATTGTGTATGACGTTTTAGTGTCGAAAGACACAAATGGCGAATACACTAATGTATTTTTTTTATTTGTTAGACAAGAAAATTTAGAGTCCAGAAATTGAAAATCTGAAACCATCAATTTATGCCATTAGCAGCTGTATTATTGTCGTCAAAATCCTGCAATTTCTTCTGAACCCTTTAATGACGGTCGTACTGCCCCGAGTTGTAAACAAATGATTATTAAAATTTAATTTTTTTATAAAACCGCATATTAAAATAATTAAAAGTTTCGAGTGAAAACCCGGAATATTCAAATTATACGCTAAATTATATTATAAGACCAGAGATTTGCAATCTTTTAGCAAAGCAATTTAATGAATTGTATGTTGCGTTAAAGCTTACATAGTAGTTTGTATTAACTGAACAGTTTTGATTATATTATATTTATTTATAAATAAATAAATATCGCTTATTTTCTGCAACGTCGTCATAACTTAAATATACATATTTGATTTAAACAAAAACTGTTTAAAGATTTTAATTTTCACACAACTAATAATATTCCGCTGTTAATAGGCGAGTATACAATAATAATGTACAATTTAATTCCCAGCTTAAAAACAGATTTTTTTGATTAATAATAATGTTGCAGCACGACGTTGTAGGTAGGTATACTTATACAAAATTAATAGTTCTCACTTACCTTGAAATAGATCACCAATATTAACTGGATGATAGCCTCCTTTACAGTAGTCCTCTTTTAATTCTTGCTCATCGTTTTCACTATTTATTTCGGATTCCTCAGAATCGTTGGAAGAACTACGTGGTGGATAATCATATTGTTGTAGTTGCTGTTGTTGCTGCCGCTGTTGTCGCTCCTGCTGTTGTTGCTGCAATTTTAATTCAACATTATGCATACGATCGCTTTTATATGGTTCTTTTTGGAAATGCAAGTAATCACGATTAAGTGATTCTGTTGCATAATTTTGTTGTGATGACTGCTGTCGATAATCATCATCATAATCGATATCATCAATTTGTTGGCTACTACCTTGAGATTTTTTTGTTGCATTACACTTTTTTGTTGTTGTTGTTGTTGAAGTTGTTGTGGTTGGTGACCTGTGCATGAAATTTACCTCATCCAATGTATTGGACGAACCAGTTACTGGTGTATTATCAGCTAAAGAGTTTGAGCCGCTTGAAGATGGTGCAGCACAAGATTTTGAAATTTTTGCTGAAACTTCGCAGACATCTGTTACGAAATTGGGAGACTGTAGACCACTATCCTCCAAATGATTATTAATAGCAACATCTGGTGGAGATGAATTTTCTTCATTAAGTTCATAGTGTTGCTGTTGTAGATGTTGTTGACCACCGGCAACACCATTGACTTTACCGCGTTTCTTATTTGGCTTGTGACGTTTCTTTTTTGCTTGTATGGCCAAAACCCGTCTGTTGACGTCAGCCTTGTTGTTCATATTTTATAGTTACTGGTTGTTAGTTGTATTGAGCGAATACTATACACACAAAACCAAAAATATTACAAAGATAAAATCGGGTCAAATTTACCTAGATCTTAGAGCTTTGTAATTGTGTGCTGTAGTTTATGTTGATTTTATTTTAAGAACCCTTGCGATAGAAAATTTAATGTCCTTAAATAGTTATACAAATTTTGTTAAAATTTAAATTTAGTTTTTACAATAAACCAACACTCACACAATCACTTAAATTCACTATTTTTATAAAAGTATTACACACGCTCATACTACAAATGGGTGGCTAGAAAAAAATAAGAACAAGAAAAAAAAGGTTGGTAAAATTTCTTTCAAACTGGAATTTTCTGTAACTTCACTTTGTTTATTTAAAAATTTCAACGCTATACATGATATTCTAAAATTTATTTATTTAAAAGTGAAAACTACATATAAAGATAATAGTTTTATTTAAAACAGAAAAATTAAAAGAAATCCCTCTTCAAGATAACTTTAAACGATTGTAAAAAACACACACAAATTCTAGCACTGGAAGTGTAAAACAAAAACAAAGTAGCAACCACAGCAAACTACATTTCAATGAATTTCTAATCGGATTTCTCTTTCTACCACATGTTTTATGCTTATATTTATTACTGCTAGCTAGTTGTCTTTATCCTAATCGGTCACTTTATTTTGCATATATTTTTTGACATACTTAAGAATTTTCTGAACAATTAAAAAAGCAAAAGTATTAAAGACTTACAAATTTTTCTTCGAATTTCTTTTCAAGATGATCGATTGTAAATACTTAATTAAAAAATTTGTTAGCTTACATGTGTAAAAATATAAAACACGCTGATCCTAGTTGCTGAAGAAATGGCAAAACGCTAAAATTCTCCAGTGATGAAAATCAGCGACTTTTTCGTTAAATCCTTTTTAAGCTATAAATATTTATTTTTGTTTTTAAATAGAATTTAGCGATTTTGTGCTTTTACATCGGATACTGTTCACACGTGATGAATTTATATAACGTTGAATGTCAAATCGATATCATGATGAAAAATCATTACTTAGAGCCTACACCTGGCATAATATCAAATATTTTTCTATTAGCAAACGTCAAATTCAAACGCTGGGTGAAGTAGGTTACGTGTTGACTTCAAATTGATGTTAGTCTGTGTTTAGACATGTCATGTCTTATTGACATGATTGCTACTTAATTCTTGAGAACGATAAGGAGAGAAGAAACGAGTACACATATGCATGTACTGTAATTACGTTTTGTTTTCTCATTCGTAATTTTAAGCCTGAAGGTGGTGATGTTATGCCATTTTGATCTTCATAACATGATATTTGCTTACTTGAAGATTTCCATATCAAAAAGCGGCAAAATAATTAATTGCTTTACAAATATTACTGCATAAATTAATAAACTAATTTCGTTGCATTTTAATATAATGATCCGGCGAATTAATTTTACAGGTGGTGCTAATGTTACAAAAAACACCGAAAATATATAAAAGGGCAAAAACAAAAATTGCATGTACTATCTATGTATCTATATTATTAATAGGCAAACACGTTTTTCAGATCCCTTTTACGGCCGTAATACTGAACCCATTTCGGAAAGATTTATATGTTTTTAAACAGGTTTATACATAGATGTGCACCATCTTAATTTCATTTAAATCGGTTCGAAATTTAGGGAGCTATAAGCGTTTAAAGTTGCTACTAACCCGTGCACACTAATTACACATGCTTCAATTTGAAAAATAAACAAAGTGTGCATGTTTGAAATTTAATTTTGCATAGAAATGAGACAGAGTTTTAAGTTGTTTATTTAGAATGTTTTTTTGTTTTTGTATTTTATAGTATGTATTTATGTAAATGTTTAATATTCATTTCTAGAATGCGGGCGATTGAGTCGACCGCTGGATACACTAGTAAAAATATCTTTGTGTTATGTTGCAGAAAATCCTTGGAAAAAAAGTTTTTATAAATTTCTCGAACGTATTAAAATGTTCAATTGCGGCACTCGACGCAGTTTGCCCAATTCAAAATAGTGATGGAGACGAGGAAAACCGATTAGACAACTTTACTTTCAAAAATTTTCAAAATATACGGAACCAAATCGCGCATTATCTCACGACATCTATGTAAATTAGGTCAATATCGTTAAAATGCCGTTTATTTGGTTTCGATCGGTTAAGAACTTCTTAAGTTATGAGAGGCTTAGATACATATGTATACACACATTCATGTATCCATACGGACATCATCGTAAAAATAGTCAGAGATCTGTTGAAAACTCGATGTACCTTTAACGAAGTACTTGGAAAGCCCCAGATATTCGGGTTAGAAAATGTTGGAACCGAGTTTTGTATATGTTTTGCTATTTGCATTTGATTGCTGGCAACACTGCATATTATTGTTTTTTTTTTGCTCATTTTATTATTTTTCTTGTGGAGAATCACATAAGTAGCAGAAAAATCGTAGTATGATTTTCATATAATAAATTAGTAACAAATCCATATTTGATCTTTTAGAAATAGATGTTAATTAACGCTAAATTATTGAGTATAAACAATGAAACTTAATGTTTTTTCTAAAATAATAAATTAAAAATCTATTCTAAATTGTTGATATATACTACATATATTGACTTCGTAAGTTTATTTTGTTGGTTTCTCTTATTTTGCCTAATAAGAAATAGGTAATAAAGTTATGATATTGGATGAAATTGTGTCATGGTAAGTTAGAATTTCATTCACTATTATAACAGTAACTTTTGAAATATATTTCACAACAGGTATCAAAAGAAGATTGGCACCTATGACAAAGAGCCATGGGAAAAGACAGTGGAGCAGAAGATTCTTGATGGTTTCAGCAGTATGACGCTGAAAACAGCAAAATTAAAAACTGAGTTAATAGATGTTGATCTAGTTAGAGGTTTGTATGTACATATACATATATTTATTTAAAAATACAAATTAAAACCGCAAACTTCTTGACGAGGAAATAACTTCATACCTATTATTTTTCAAGCAAAAAAAATTTTAAAAACTTCCATGCAAAAAATACAACTTAAGAAATAAATATTTTACAAGCAAACAATTAAACTTGAAAAATAATTAAAAAGTATTTTTATAAATTTTTTAATTGAGATTGCCTCGATATCTTTTTTTAAAGATTTGTTGAGGGGGTTTTTTTAGCTAGTCTATATACGAGTACATAGATTATCACCAACAGAACAAAGAATTAACTTTAAATGGATACAGAAAATGTAGCTCAAAACTACAGGCATTTAATTTAAAAATATAAAATGGAAATTGAATATTTTATATGTTTTTGTAATAGATTTAAGTAATTTTGTATTTTTGTGTAATTTATTTATTTTTTGTGTTGACAATTTTTTATTATTTTTGCAAACAAATTTAGAATGTTTTTATTGGGTTGTGAAAACAATTACTGTTATTATTAATTTTTAATTAAATATATCCCTGGAGAAGCTTTCCATTGAGACAGCGATATATCGGATAAAATAAATCATTTATATTTATTTTCTGGACCTAAAGCTTGAATAAATTAATTATATAGAAGCTAAAAAGCCCTCAACAAACAAAAGTTTTATTAAAAAGTATTTTTTTTAATACAACGTAATAATCACTCCCAATTTTGTACCATGGTACATCTTATTATTGTAAATAATTGCTTAAAAAACAACCGCCTTCAAAACAGGGAGTGACAGGCGGACCAATATTTAATGCATAATAAAAAATTTAACAAACGGGTTCTTTCAACCATTTTCCAAATCGATTAATAAATGCCGGAGTTCTGATGCAACAAATATAAAATAAATACAAATCGAATGGACGGGCTACCTTTTTCGAAGTCGAATTTCCCTTACATTATTTTGTTTTTATTTTAGGCTCTACATTTCCTAAAGCTAAACCAAAGCAATCGCTTTTAACTGTTATACGTTTGGCATTATTGCGATACTTCTTTTTGCCGCTATACGCGCAATGGTGGGTAAAACAAACCTCAACCCGTGCGTTTGGCTTATTGCTGTCTCTTTATGTAATGCAAATGATAAACTGGGCAATTTATACGTTCAATGTTAATCCTTTAGAACAAAATAGTGATAAAATTATTTTAATTACAACAAATTTAACCCAAATGCCAAAAGTTGCTAATGATGGTGTTGAAGAGAAAGTGTCTGAGATTGAGGTAACTACTTTAATACTCACACTCAATAAGCTGTACTCATAATTTTATTCTTATAGCACATTGTTTCCATATCTGAGCTCATCATACCCATGGTTTTAAGTATTTTCCTTAGTTTGATACACTCTCAGATTGTGGCTACTAACATTGCTCAAAGTGGTTCCAAGTGCAAAAGAAGACGTTATTCCAACACCAGTCTAAATGGTAAACATACTAAAGAGCCCAAATTGCGTAGGCGCAAAAAATTGGTCAAGTAAGTATTAAATTTATAAGCCATATGTACATGTATACATTGCACAAATTTTCCTCTTGTTTTTACATAGAGAAAATTAAAATAGCTCACTTGTTCAACAAAAAGGTGTTTTCTCGATATGTTGTGTTTTTTTATTTATTAAAAATTTGATTTTAGTAATGGATTTTTTGTGTTAACCGACTCGAATTGAAAAAAAACTATTTCCTTTAATAGATAATTTCTTACACTCTGTAGTTTTCCATTTTTAGAGCTTTAAATTTAATAATTAAAAACATCAGTAGAACAATTTCTTCTTGAAAATTATCGTTTTAAATCGGCTCGGTTCGCAGAACTTGTTCACACATTTTCTGCAACCATCATAAAAGGAAAACTTAAGAAAATTACATTGTATAAAAATGTTATGCCCACGACTTATATTAATATGTATTCTATTATACATATTAACGTGCTTTTTAATAGAGATGTATTTTTTTATAAAAATGCTGTTCATATTTTGTTGAATAGGTATTAAGAAAAAATATGTATGCATGTACGTTTGTTTTAATCATCTATTATTTTTCTTTTTTTCTTTTATAAAAAAGACAACGCAATCAAGAATTATTTGAAAATGCGGCAATAAAATCGGGTTTAATTAAAAAATATCCAACTGAAAGCACAGAACTGTTAACTAAAACAAACGTAGATATTTCTTCTAAAAACTCTTCGACAACAACAATCACAACGCATACAATAACTTGTCCCAATTTCCAACCTTCGCAGACAGACCAAAACTCTCCATCCTTACAACCAGCTATCATATCACGAGGTCCATCATGTGCATTGCCTTCAATTGCTCAAAGTAGTCATAATGATAAGTTTCAATTAGAACTAGTTGATATCACATGTAAAGATTCTAATTCTGATGATATCCTGCGTCTAGACAACGATAACGAATGCTTGACAAGAAAACGTAACGTCAATTGGCATTCGCCCATTCACAAGTTTGCAAGCACAACGACAACAACACAGGAAAAACAACAGCAAACATCGCCACAATCAATTTCCACCACTAGTAGTACACATACATCTCATGTCGGTGAAAACTCCAGTATTTCATCGGATAGTACGAGTGTGTCACCAACAAAATCTGTATGTATCGATGAATGTGTTCAAGAATTTTATGACGATCTCATTAATCGTACAATGGAACCTCTCACAAAAAGGCCACCAAATTACCAAGATGTTGGTGGTGGCAGCGTAATGTTGAATGCACGACGTACAGTTGGTGAAGATGACGGATTCGAAAGTCTCAATGGTAAAAGCTCTAGTGGTGAAGATACAAATGCTTCGACGCATATAACAAAAAATCAGTTGCGTTTGCGTTTAAATGCGTTGGACAATTATCAACGTGCACAGCACTTGATTGAGGTAAATGAGATTTTTAAAAAAATAAAATCGCTTCATATCTTCACATAAACATTATCTGAAAACCTTATACTGAGCACACACGAGGCAACTGTTGTGGCAACCAAAGTAATTGACAGGATGAATGCAATGAACAATAAGGCAGTCTGCACTCATAGCAGCAGTAGAAGCAATTAATTTTTGTTGCTTAAACGTTTGCCTCGTCAGTGCTAAGCTTTAAGAATGGTTAAGCTCAGACGGGACCAATATTTTACAAAAATGTGACTTTTTTAATTACAAATGTAATATTACACGACGCAGAAACAAAAAAAAAAAAATAAAGTTAGGTACCCTATTGCTTCTTAATGCTTGTTATATTTACTAGAAACTTTCCTGTTGCCTAACTTGATGTTAAGTTGCTATAAACTAATGAGAATATAATGTACATTACTCAGCGTTTCCACTTTGCGTCAAATGTTTGTTTGGTCAAATGTTTGTTTCGTCTGAGCGTACTTTTAAAGCTGCCGCCACATGTGCGCTTAAAAAAATGCCTGTTTCACATTTTTTAAAACTATATTTATGGCCTTGAAACATTGCCTGATATTTGAAAGTGTAATATAATCCTCTTAAATTGGCAAATAAGATCTGAAAACCATAAACGTAGTTAAAAAATGTGAAACGGACGATTTTAAAACGATCACATGGCGTCATTCTAATAACAACACAAATCAAAATTTCGTAGTCCCAAGCTATAAGTACCGAGGAAAGTGACGAAGACGGTGATGATGGTGGTCTAATATCCAGCCCAGCTTCACAAGGCAATGTATCAAACTATAACGAATGTACAACTTCAGCCACAGAATGGTTGGGTATAACGACAAACAGTGAGTCAAATAACTAATTATTTACTGTGCACAATTTAATCTTATGTAAATATTTCACATGCATTCGTTAATAACAATTAAATAATTAGGCGATGATTGCAGTTACAGCTCTGAATATGGCAATTCCGATAATTACAAAAGTAATCATTATTCTGATGAAAATGGCTGTGATTTGGACTTCACACCAACTACCATATTGAATCCTCATGGAACAAGTGATAGAAGTATGTTGCATGAATATTAAAAAATATAATTTGTATGTATGTACATATATCAATAACTTTGAATTTATTTACTTTAGTAAGTTGTACGATTTGGGATCAACGAGAAATAAAGAAAGCGCAAATGTCCGTTTTAGAAATATCATCGTGTATAATTGACAATGTTGAATCGATGCCGGAAACAAATGACTACATATATATTGGTATATTTTTTTCATTGCTGCTATCTTTAATACCTTGTTTTTGTCGCTTGTGTGAAGTTACTATCGATACAGAAAATGTAAGTGAAATAAATTATTTCGATTTGCCGATGATGTTGTGGGAAAAAGCCTCATTCTCGTTTATGGCCATTTTTCGCTTCGCATTTGGTAATACTCCATGGGAGCGCACGGTTCTTGTTATTGGATTAATCCAACGTGTTTGCTTGACGCTCGTTTTATTTATGATATTTGCTGTAGCCGAAAGAACATTTAAACACAGGTAATAAGATTGGTTAATGTATGTACATTTATACATACATACATTATTAGCCCGATCAAAGAACTCGATTTCAATCAAAAGCGGTTTTAATTCCCCAAATAGATCCTTTTAAAATGAAAAACTACATTTTTTTCAATTAAACAAATTTAAATTTTCAAAGTGGAATTATCAAAGATTATTAGTTTTTTCGCACGAAATCGTACGAATTGTGCATCCTGCTATGAGTGGCAAATACATATTTGCTCATAAGCTTTGCATGTATATAAAAAGCTTTAAGCGATATTTCTATATCAGGGAGTCTAAAGAAGGTAAAAGAAAAACGATCTGAATTGTATGTAATTTTAATTAAAACCATTCGGATAAGAGTATTCCGCAAGTCATCTTATTATTGGTTCGCTGTTATCTAATTATTTTTGATTTGCTTATAGCTCTAGCCAATAATAAGCAAACGAAATGTAATATTGTTTGAAGTTGTATGAAACAGATCCAACAACTTTATAACAGCATTACTAAGGTTACATAAAAGAGATGGCAAACCTTAACGTTTCCAATTTAGCTATCTCTTTCGTTTTATCTTAGTAATTGAGACTTTGTGTTAATTCTGTATCATATTCTGTACGGCATAATGCAGATGGCGCTACAAATTATTTCATCGGTTAGTGCTAGTGCGTTACCTACAAAATCTGTATCAAGGCGTATTTAAAAAAGGTGGTATCGTCACCTAAAATGCAAAACAATGTATCATCAAAAAATTAAAATTTGAGTTTTTTATTGATTACGATTTGCTACATCATATTACATATTTATGTGTGCAAAATTTCAAGCTTCTGTTAACAAAAACAAAAAAGTTATGACCCAAATTCAAAATAACGTATCATCCAGTGAATCAGCCAATTCAGACTCGACTAATTTTTAGTCCGCTTAACTTTTGTTCTTTCCAAAACAGGGATTATCAGTTATTTCAAACCACGTTATTTTAAAGTGCATTAATTACATTTAATCTTCACCATTTTGATGAAAATGTATTCCATCTACCTTTAAATTTATTTAAACTAGTATAGCCGATCTGACGAAATCATTCATATTCTAATTATAACATTAAACACTTTCGTACATACGGTAAAATACATAAAAGGTCAAAACAAACAACTTGAAATTAATGTTTACTACGACTTTTCCACAAATCCACAAAGAGGAGGAAAAGCTGTGTCTCATTTCTTTGCAAAGACATATTGAACATGCACATGCATGTTTCAACTTGAAGCTCATACATGCATAAGTATGTAATAAGTGTGCATGCATTAATGCTTATAGCTCCGAAAATACTAAACTGATCTTAATAAAATATAGATTGTGCACATCCACAAGCAATTGCCCTTAAAAAGGCATATTTTTAAGAAATCAGCTGTATAATGTGAGTATAAACTGCATTAAAATAAATGCCTATTAATTATATATGTATGTAGATGTAACCCATTAAATATCGCGACTGACTAAGGGCACTTTGAAAATTAGTACATTAGTACATTTGTGATGCTTCACAGCGGAAACTATAGGCTGTGAATTTCACACTTAATCTACATGTGCCGATCGATATCAAGCAGCCTATATTTGCGAGCATAGGAAATTGAGAATTGGGCTTCATTTACATATCAGTATGTATGTATGTACAATGTACATTGTACATACAATGCATTTAAAACTAAATACATATTTATTTAATATTTTAGATTTTTGTACGCAAAACTTTTTTCGCATTTAACATCGTCACGGCGAGCTAGAAAATCTAATTTGCCTCACTTTAGATTAAACAAAGTGAGAAATATCAAAACCTGGTTGAGTGTAAGATCATACTTAAAGGTGCGTATTAAATCTTTGTATAAACGACAAAAATAATTTATTTATTTAACTTTAGAAACGGGGACCTCAGCGTTCAGTGGATATAATAGTATCAGCTGCTTTTATTGTTACCTTGCTGTTGTTGGCCTTTTTAAGTGTAGAATGGCTCAAGGACTCTGTTCATTTACATTCACATTTGAATTTAGAAGCTTTGATGTGGTCCACAACCATTGGAATATTTCTGTTACGTTTTATGACGTTGGGAAACAAAATTCATCACAAATATCGTAGTGTTTCTGTATTAATAACTGAGCAAATTAATTTATACCTTCAGGTTAGAAAAACATTTATTTTAATTTATAAACAATTTATGTTTTTATGTATGTATTTAAGCGATTAAAATTTTTCAATCATGAGATTGAATTATTATTACACATTACATTTTATTATATCATATCTATATTTTGTAATTTAAAGATAATATTAATTAATTACATTAAAATTGAAGAATTTCAATTTTTGTATATGCTAAAGTTTTATTGTTGACATTCTACATGAAGAAAATAATATGATACAATTCTAACAACAATTTTATAAACTTTAGTGCATACAACAGATACTGCAGTAAATATAAACTTAAACTCACAAAACATTACTTGTTGCCTCGGTGCTCTAGTGGATAGCGTGCTAGACTGTTAGTCTGGGGTGGCGGTTTCCATTCCCGTCAAGACTATGGGCGTTTCTGAAAACAAGCAAAAAAAACAATACACCTCAATAATCAATTCCAATTTGTTTTTAATAAAACTATTAATATTTTACTAAATATGTAAAATATTAATTTTGGGAAAAGGTGCGATTAAAAATTTAAAAACTAAAATGTGTTTATTTAGGAAAAATATTTTTGAAAAATGTTAGTTAAGCGATGAATATAAAATATTTAAAATTGTTGCTTTATTTTAAAATTATTTCAGATTGAGAAAAAACCCAAAAAGAAGGACGAATTAATGGTATCTAATAGTGTATTAAAATTAGCATCTGATCTTCTTAAAGAACTTGAAACACCTTTTAAAATTTCGGGACTTAGTGCTAATCCTTATCTGTTTACTACCATTAAAGTAGTTATACTTTCTGCTTTATCAGGAGTTCTTAGTGAAATGCTGGGCTTTAAGCTTAAACTCCACAAAATCAAAATAAAATGAAGTACCTTGTTATTTTTATACAATTTTTATACAATTTTTTTATTAGTAATAATTACTTTTTTAAATTTTAGCATGAAATGTAATATTGTTTTCCTTTATTTTTTCGTTAATTATATATTGTAAAAATTGAAGCTAGAACAAAAATAAGAACAAATATTGTTGCCATAACACGTTTTAGTAGAATTTTATTCTCATTTAAAAAAAAATTTAATCAATTATAAACTTTGAAGTGCTAAAATGTAAATTCTATTTTTAGTTTATGTTCCATGTATTGATTATAGTTGCTTATTTTAAGCAAAAAATAAACATATGAATAACAAAAAATTAAATTAAATGAATAATTCTAATAAAAAATTATAAAAGTAGAAATTGGTTTCAATTAGTTTCATTATTGAGCCAATTAGTCGTGTGATGAAAATGCAGTTAGAAACAACTTGCATATCTTACATTGAAACCTTCAACTTTGCAACAGGTATTTCAGACGGTCGTGCCTGAAATCTTTTGACAACATCCTTTCAAGTTTCAACATCATGAGGTTATGTTTTAGTTTTTTTTCCCCGTCAGTTTATAAATGAAAAGAGATAGCAGCAATGTCATGTAATATCAGTTTATCGTGCTACAGAGATAGAATAACAACTTAAATAGCATGCAGTCTCGTTGGTCTCCTTTGTGAAATTACCGAAATCAACTGGTACAAGGTTAATTCAGTTTCCTTAATAGTCGATTCTCCTTGCCCAAGGCGGATTCACAACAGCTGAATTTAAGAGCACAGCTGAAGGCAAATTCATAACAGGTAGAGTCGCCTCAATTCGCTTTGAAAAATACCTGCTTTCTCTATTAAAATCAGTTGCAAGCCAAATGTCAAACACTATATAAAAATGAAATATAAACCAATTTTTACAAACAAAATAGGTCAAAATGCAAGGAGCAAAAAATAATCAGCTGAGCTGTCAAGACCACCCGTTATAAATTTGCCTTGAGCTCAGGTGACTGCGAATTTGCTTTCATATGGAATGCTAAAATTTGAATAAATAAAACTGTGTGAACTTGGTTTGCCGATATGCGTTTTGCTTGCATTGTATAATTAGCCGGCGTTCAAGGTCAATTAATTTGACAGCTGGTGGAAGACGAATTTAATTCCAGTCGCGTAAATGACAAGGCGAGTTCATAACAGGTGGTATTGACTGCTCAAGTTATTATTTTTTGCTCCTTGCATCTCCTAGCATTATGATCTCTTTTGTTTGTCAAAATTTGTTTATATTTGATTTAAATATACTGTTCGATGTTTGCCTTGCAACTGATTATAACAAAAGAACGAATTGAGGCGACTTTGGCTGTTATGAATTTCCCCTGCGGAAATGAAAAGTATTGTTTATTTTGATAACATTTTTGTTTTATATTTTATATGGTGCTTGACATCCATCGTATACCAAATTAAGTATGTACATATGTATATATTTTGCCGCCTCGCTGCAACCTTATAAATTTAATACGCCTACAGTTGGAGGCTGTTCACACGTTGCGTGAATTTGTATTACTATTACAACGAGCACAATTAAATTGTATTTTTTGTTTTTCTCAGCTGAGTTAAAGCGAAATATCATCATTGAAATGTAATTTTCCATGTGCTATGAAACATCCGACTTTATGATGAAACAAAACTCCGTTGTATCGTAATTTTCCACGCAAACTTACGCTTAAAATACGTATAGAGTAGAAGTTTCAGATATATTTTATTTCGGGAACGTATTTTATTATGCATTTATTTTGAGACTCTCACTCTGACAAAACAACAACTTTCCATAAGTTTTTGTTTTCATATCCCACACAAGCTTGCATTTCATAAAAAAATATATATAAATTCCTTAAAAAATTATTTAACGCTTTCAAGTTTTGTAGTTTATGTTGCAAAAATATCCCTTGACTAATACTTTCGGCACACACTGTCGATCAAGCCATTTTTAGCAAAACTGTCACTTGTGTTCGATAGTGTGTACCCCACTTAACAAATTAACTTGATCAATGCCAAGGGAGATCAACAAGGTAATAGTTACACTATATTTTATTGAGTTTGACAGTCTGGACCTAAGTTCATTAGTGTGTACCACGCTGAAAGCATATTTATTTTGGCAATTTAAATAGATACGAATGTACCGTTATATTATATCATATATACTGTTTCTAATATATAACTTCAAATATACTTTTTATTATATACATACATACATATACAACACAATAATGCAGGTATAGTCAATATTATATCAAAAGTGTTATGTTTTTGTTGCTTTGGTTGGTTTTTATGCCAAAAATGATTTGTCTATATTTGTTTCTTTAATCGGCGGCTTTTATATATTTGATCAAACGTCGGCGTCCACTAAGCGACTTTGTGTACATCACCTTCGGTCTTTGGCCAGAACAGACATTTTAGTTTTTTGCTTTTGATTATAAAACGAAGGAGTGGAATTCATTCAGAAATATTTTTGTTTTGTATATTTTCTTATTATTTATCTAAAGAAAAAAAATAAAATTTTAAGTGGTAAAGTGAAAAAAATAAGAAGTAAACGCAATAATATATTTTCTGTTTTTACCAAAATGAGTTATAATAGGGTTTTGTTGTTAAAATTCTGCTATCAAATATAAGCAAAAATATTGTGACGATTGAGTGTGAAATACATACATATGTACATAAGTATAAAATTTAAAAAGCGAAAATTAGAATAGAAAATCTATTTCAAAAGATAATTATTCAATATTTTGATATAAAAAAAGTTTTTCTAAATGACACATAAACACAATATATGGTTGGCTGTATGCACATCACAGATACGTTTTTGTATTCATGCATACGTACATATGTACATACATATATACATATGTACGAATGGTCAGTGATTCAAGGAATGTGTAACTTTGGTAAATACGACGGCACCGGTGTCATTTCCATGATAAGTGGACAGAACTTTCTAAGAATAGCAATTTTACTATTATATACTACGTAGTATGCAATATGCTATTCATCTAAATTTATTTAAATAACTATTTATTTGATTTCAAACCATATTGCAAAATTCTGTTTACATATGCCTAAAAAAGCAAAGATAAAATTTGAAGAGTTAAAAAAAAGTATGTATTACTATTACTTTCACTAATTCTATAGTTGTTGAAAAACATATTAAAACTCGTACTATTATTTAAATACGTATGTATGGATGTATCATATGTAAAAAAGATTTCTAAAAATAGAAAACGCAAAACTGTCCGAGAATTGTTGAAAACAAAAATACATTCGTAAATACTTCTGTATGTATGTAAAATAAAATCTACATTATATATACATACATATTTAATTAAATTTTAAGTCGCATTTTGAGCTATAATTTATAAAAAACAAAACTGAAAAATATAAACTTAATTCTAGTAAATTTCTTTCTTTTGCTTCTAAACAAAGAGAGAATAAGGTGTAATTTTTCCCGCGATAGAGCAACCCAGCGGTAAATTAAACGAAGTATCTAATTAAATCTCAGTAGATACTTAGATTGTAATGTATGTTTGATCTGACATCATGCACTACTTACAACAACGGTTACGATCTAAGCGTACATAATTCCCTTCTTAGTCCCCGTCTACACATGTAATATTTTTGTTCTGGAATTCTGGACTTTATAGGAGAAAGACGAATATGGAGGGTTACATAGTTTCAATTACTCTGCAATTTTCTTTTTGTATTTTCATCGTAATTGTGAACAACAAAAAATTATGAAAATGTAATCGGAATGAAGATGCACAAATGCAATTCGAAAAGAAGTTTTAACATTGATAAATGTGTTTAAAATAAATTATAATTTAATTACATAAATGTGGAACGGTTGGAGAATGTACAACAAATATGTAATGAAAACCCACTATTCTTTCAAATACAAAATCAGTAGGATTAGTGGTACCACGCAAAAGCTTTACCTTACAAGTCCAAAATACAGTATAATTCGTGTGTGAATTTTCGCACATCATCAAGTACTTTCACAACTCCGCTTTGTAATGTCACCTAACACCTAATGATATAGTGGCTTACTTTCTAAGCGAGAGCATACCGATTAGGCAGTCTGCGAAGAAAGAGTAAAGAGTCACCATTGATTGCTGCTAAATATTGATGATATCGTGTAGATTATTTAGAAAAATTTCATAAAGAGCTTGTGTTGGCTCTCGTTATTGATGAAAACCGTAGAATTGCAAAAATTTTGTTGAACTTGTAGCTTGTGCTCATCAAGCCTTTCTCGTGTAATATAAGTCCAATAAAAATGTTTTTTCTATATCGTTCGTATCGACATTACTATTCCGAAAGTACATGATTACCATTACTAAGAGAAAGTTAATGTTTAGAAGGACATGTTGTGTTTTGTTGTTGTTTTTTATTGAATCTCACCTTTAATTAAAAAGATTAAATTTCTAATATCCAAATGTGTTTAAAACTACATATTTTCACAGTGAAGAATATAATATTTGCTCCCCAAATGTAACAACCCTACAAAAGACCTGAAACTAATGAATTTAGCAACATCCCATCGGTAATTAAAATAAAAGTTAAAAATAAAAATAACATTATTAAACAGAAAAGTGAAGTGTGTAGTAAAAACGACCATAAAAAATGTTAGAAACACCAAAAATGGGTGTGGATGACAACTATGGTGGAAGCCGAACATTCACATGGTTAGCAGATATATCAGGTCTTTCAATTGACGTGGTAAGTGTTAAAAATTTTTTTATTTTAAGTACATAATTTATAAAAGAAACTAAAACGTGACGCTATTGCTCAGCAGAAATTTTTGAGTTTTCAAGTAAATTTTTGCACATCAAAAAATTTTTTAAAGTTTTACTTTTAATTAACAATCACAGCAATATTTTAAAAGCCGACTCCAAAACTGTGCATGGAGATTACACTACCCACTTTTCTGCTCATAATATTGTGTTGAGACGATAACAACATGTGTGTTCAAAGTTTCATAAGAATTGCTTTAGTTGTTAAAAAACAATATTTACTTTTCATGAGCGTGGAACTGCCCACAGTCATAATCTAGTACGACAACGGAAGATTAATATGTGTGGGAATTATAAGAATCGGCTAAGTAGGAATAGTTGAAAAAAAGATATGTACACACGTATTTTCTTTGAATGAGCGAGGCTCTGCCCACTTTACAAGGGGACCAGAAAATTACATGGAAGATTCAAAAGAAGGCGGACCAGAATTACAACATTTAACAAGAAGTCCAAATAAGAGTGAATATATGTAAATATCTCCGAACTTGGTGCGTTAATATGTTAAGTTTTTCGAATACCGGTTGTCAATTCTTCCCTTATGATTAATTACATCGTACTTTGCATGAAAATAATATGAGAATAAGAATTTTATTTTACAATCTATTAAGAACTTACACTAAAGATTTTTCGGTCCACATGCTGGCATAAATATAACTTATCCGACTACAAAAAAAGTTGTCATCCCAATGCACTCTGAGGCGAGCATATTGTTCAATAGTAAAGAAGTTTATGTACTAGCAACTCCTGCAGGGTATTTGTATTTTGAAACACTTTCCCTACGGTCTCATGCCAAATTCTGTTTCCAGTTTTAGTGTTCTACTTCTATAAAACGGGCTTATAGTTTTTATTACTTTACTTCCTTCGATTCATTTTAGTTTAATTGATTTGCTGTATTCACTTTCAAAGTTAAACAGCTAAAAAGTTTTAGGCATTAGCTTAAATAGAAGGACCATATGAAATTATTTTTAATTTTATTTATTTAATTAATTCATTTATAATACATTTAGCTTATTGGCCAATAACAATTTGTGTTACAGTAATAATAAAGCGAAATATATGTACATAATATATATATATATATATATATATATAGATAATATATATATATATATATATATATATATATATATTATCAGACATATATGTATGTATGTATGTATGCATGTATATATGTATATATGTATATAATTAAAGAGAATTTAAAATAACAATTATTTCAATCAATTAATAATAATTGTTTATTAAAGAATCCCAAACTCACCAGCATCCTCAGTATCCTACATACACCACAGTATGATATGAAGAAAAAAATATATTAATTAAATAAGTCCACAAGCCCAAATAATTATAATTAGTGACCAGCATTGTTATTATACGCTTTTTACGGGAATTGCTAATATTTTAAATTTTTATTCGCACTTTTTCCCAAAATTAATATTTTACATAGCCCTAAGGGCTCGTCTGGGTACTTTAATAAATAAAATAAATATTTTTTATATTAACATAAATAATGTGGTGTAAAAATGTCATAACTCAAAAACGCGATTTCCGCGTTATAATTGAAAACTTAATAATAGTCATATTTTGTAAATATTTGACCCAATTATCTTGTATAATTTACCTCTTGAGAATTTAATATTTTGTTATTTTTTCATTCTCTGCAAAACTAGTTTTTTTTAATAGTTATGACGTCCTTGCAGCAAATGAGTGATATGTATATTTGTATGGATGATTTTTAAACTTCTCGTTAAAAAAATTACGTCATGGTGGTTATTTTACAAACTAAAAACAAGTTCAAAAAAATAAAATTGAAATTTTAAAAACAAGTTCTTGTTATTAATTTTTTTATTATGCTCTATTGTTAAATAAAGTTAAAATAAGTTAATTATTTAAATAATTGTATGTAAATATGTACATACATGTATATCGGCAAGAAATGACATCACGGTTAAACCTCTGAGCCAGTTGCGCTCAAATTGACATAACAAATTAATTGAAGGTCCGTGAGTATTTTTATTACAATCAGAATTTGAAAGATGTCGCTATAGTTTGCAATATAATATACAGATTTGCAATATAAATTCTATATACATACATATCGTCGGCTGACAGTGTAAACATGTCATCGATTTTTTAATTTAGTTAATTTTTATAAAGTTAATTAACTTCATATTGAGTAATTCTCTATTGCAAGTTCTTTGTCTGCGTTATTAAATATTCTTTAATGAGGTTCACCCACACTCTTAAGCCAACGGTAAACATTCAACTTTATCGGGAATAAAAGTTCACTTGAAATTCCCTTTCCCTAATATTGCTATTGTTGATGTGTTTGTGTACTATTTTGTTGGTTTTTTTACCATATTTTTTTATTATATTTTTTATTCATATTATTTAATTGTCCTATACTACCAGACTTATGTCTTATATTAAAGCAAGGGAATTAAAAATGTTAGAGACATTCATACGTAACTTACAAAAGTGTTTTTTTACAGAATACTATATTTAACAAAGTATGAGCAATACAACTAGTAACGAACATTCGAATATAATACATATAAAGGAGTAAAATATATAAATTAAAATTTAACTAGTATAATGTTGAGTTAAAAGAATTTCAAATTCTCTAGCGTTGTTGGTTGTTTATATGCTATTCGTAAGCAGGTTCCAAAGATGGACAGAATGTACAAAAAACTGGTGCTCAGACACAAGACTATGATGCCTTAAAGGGACTATCTTTTTTCCTCTATTTGAACGTGCAAAGACTAAATGATTATAAAGATATAATGGCTCTTTTTCGTACATAATTTTGTGCAGTAATATCAAGACTGGTAACATCCAAGAGACTTTGCAGCGACTTCCAATATAGCTTGTTTGAATATGGTGATATTTGGTCATATTTTCGTAAACCAAAGACATATCTAAAAATGTTGTTGTAGGCTTTATTTAATTTATTTTTACTTTTAGAGTCGTAGCTAGCAAAGATTTCACATCCATATAACAGTCGTGGCATAATATACGTTCTTGCGATTAGCGTCCGTATATTTAAAGGTGTGAAGTACTGTGTAGTCCAAAGTACTCGCAGCAGAAAATATGAGGTTATTACTAAGCTGTTGACATGATTTGACCATCCCAAGTATTCATTTAGTACCATTTCTAGAGTTTTAGCAGAGGAAACAAGACTCATTTGTTGACTGTTTAATGTAATTGCAATATCTGTATTCACAGTTGGGCAAAATACATGGTTTGCGGTATTTAAAATTCAAAATATAAAATACTTGCACATCATGTATGTATTTAAAATACAAAATACACCTTTTTTATTCAAACCAAAAAATACTTTAGATAAAACTATTCAACAAAACATTTGTTTCCTTTCATAAATATCAGATTTTTGAATGTAGGATCAGACAAACTGTTTCTTATTGGAGAATAAATAAAACTTGCTGAAGAAAATAATCTTTATACAGGTCCTGATGAGCACAAACTTGTATTAAATTCTATGAATACTCTTTTTATATTTGGATAGCTGTGAAGAGTGATAATGTGTTTGCTGTCTTTCACTGATGAAACTGACAAATTCCAACTTCTAATTTGATGTCCTAGATTCACCATCGTCCCTATCTACTATGTTTTTAAAATGTAGAATACTGCCATTTTTTGTATGTATTTAAAATACAAAATACTTGCACGTCATGTATTTAAAATACATGTATTTCAAATACTGCTCAGCCCTGTCTGTATTCAACTTAGTATATTTATTGTGAATAATCATGCACTTGGACTTCTGGGGATTAAGCAATAGCTTGTTAGCAGTAACCCATTGATAAATTCTGTTTAGGTCTTCGTTAAACTTTGCTAAGTTTTCGTTTATAGATTCTAATGGACTACTAATATAAAGTTGAACGTCATCAGCATATAAGTGTATGTTGCAATGTTTTAAAGAGTGTGCTAAATCATTTACATACATTGAGAATAAAAGTGGACCCAGAATAGAACCTTGCGGAACTCCTTTGAGAAAAACAGACTGCAAGCGGTTGCTCAGATATGATTTCATTAGATAAGCAGAAAATGTGGAAAATTTGAATAATTTTCGCAGTTTTATTCAATTACTATGTATGTGGTCAACCGTGTCAAAAGCTTTAAAGTGATCCAGTAAAACCAATATGTTCATTTGTGGATATTATTTAACGTGAAATAAACGTGAAGTAAGGGTGAATAATGATTCCGATACCGTTTGCAATAACTTCATAAACGAACCACAGAATCACTTGATCTTGGGGTATTACTATATATTCACCACAGTCGGGCAATGTGTTTGATGTGCGAGAAATTAATCACAATATCTTATACTTTAAAAAATCAATTTTTATGAAATCTTATGAATAGACTTGTTCGTTTTTAAAAGTAAAAATATATATATTTTTTTATTTTCTTCCGGAAATTCCAGGGAATCAAAAGATTTTATTTTGTTTCCCGGGAATTGGAATTGTTTCGGGGAATTTTTAAATTCTAACTATTACGCATTTTATTAGAAGTGTCCCTTATGGCATAACGAAAAATCGTGCTGTTAAGACAAGTGGAAAAGTTCCTTAGGTTTTTATTTTTTATATACTTATATAGTAGAAGTATTTATTATACTTTCAATAACTCTTATAATTATTATTTAACAATTCTCTTGAGTTATGTTATTTTCATTATTTCTTACAAATTATGCGATATTTCTTTTAAATTTGTTTCTGCTTTAATATAATTAGGAAGCATATTATATAGTTTTAGACCCTTGAAAAAAAAATCTTTGCATTGCTCAAGATATTCCTCAAGTTTTCTGTGTATTATACAGAAATTCGGAAAATCATTTATGAATACTTATCATTATTTTAATATAAAATTGATAGTACATTCTTTTAAGTTTCTAAACTCGAGCATTTCTAAATTATATTTCAATAGAAGATATAAACGTGCACAAATGCATTTGTTGACCTTGAAAGTTCATTTTATAAAATTTCTTTAGTTTCTTTGCAAACGTCACGTGACAGCTGGCGTATGTACGTTTCATTTAGTTTTGTTCATTTTGAATCTTGGCATTGATAGCGACGAATTAGACAATTACAGTATTTAAAATATAAAAAAGTTAAATATTTTTGTATTCCAATTGGAATAATTGTGTGTATATGTGTGTGTGTGTTCAAAAAATTATATACATATGTTTATTTTTTTGCTTTTATTGCTTTTATACTGAACCGATTTAAATAATATAAAGTCGGGTCACTAAAGCTCAACAATTTTTATCATTTGGTAAAAGAATGAAGAAAATCGGTTGGCAATCGGTTTGCCTATATACATATATATAGATAAATGTTTGTGAAGAAAAATTTCGAAATTTATGACCATAACCACAAACCGGATGGGTTAACGAAATCCGTTACAATGATAACATAGCGCGTTTGGGCTTGGAAAAACTGAGTGAAAGATCTATTAATGGGCTGCTCCTCCAGACTTACAACTCTATAATTCCATGTTTTTTATTTTTATTATCACTATAAATGATCCCACAGACGCACATACATCTGCCGTGACTCTACAAAACGCCTGCGATAGTCGGTATCCGCATACGAGAGCTTTCACTACACATATCTCAAATATAATTATTTTCTTTTCTTCACCAAATCATAAGGATCCATAATATATATGTGGTGTAGCCTGTTACATGAACCGAGTACCCACCGAGTACTGTCAAAATGCGCAACATAATTACCGCGCTAAAATAAAAACTTTTTGCTTTTTGATTCCTCTTACGAGGAATATTTTGCAAAATTGTTTCTTTTATTAATTAAATATTTAATTTCCTTTTATTGGTTAAATTTAAATTTTCAACTAGGATGTCCAATATAGACTGAGATCAATCCTTTAGAGAAATTTCAAATATCAAAATCCAGTAAAATCCAAATTTGTTATTAAAAATCTTACTGTTAAGGGTTCTGACCACAATGTATTATAAAGGGCCATAAAATCTAAAAACTCCACTGTTAAGGGTTCGCACCACTGTGTACCATAAAGAACCATAAAATCTATAAACTCCTCTAATTTCTATTCGACACATATTTATATTAAATTTCTATGTTTTTATAAAAATCATGGAATTACCAACTTGCTAATTTTATTTTTTTTTCATTTGGTAATTTTACACTTAATTTTCCCATGAATAACAGCGCTATGTTAGCGTTGTAATCACAGAACACTGTTAACGCAGCTGTTTTCTGTCTAGGCCTATAAATTTCGAAATTTATTTTCACACACATGCAGAATAAGATGATAAATGTATTAAAAAACAGGTATTAAAAAGCGAAATATTTTTAGTCTGTTGTAATAGTTCATATTATGGTGAAATAAACAGGTGGCTTTACTACGCCATATGATAATTTTTTGCTCTAGCTTTGTTTTTCCAATCTTATGTCAGTTTTGTTTATATTGGAGATGGACACCGCTCACGTGATTAGTGATTTGTCGTCATAATTAAGTTTTTGTTTCAATTACGTGAGCGTGCATGAACGCGAGTACAAAGAAATTGAGCATGCGTACGAGTAGGTAGATTTGGCGTGATTGATTCGTGATTTTTTTGCTATATTGAAATTTTTTTTAATATAATTCTTTAATTAATATTTGTACGTAATTTTTTTAAGTTTATTTTGAAAGGAATTGTTTGGCTCAAGTTCAAATCTTACTTTACTCATTTCTTCATTAATTTTATAGCCTATTTCTGATTTAAGAAAGAACACCTTCATTCGCATTCTATGAGAAAGAAAATTAATTTCAATTTCTCTACATTATTTCTAAACGAAAAGTGACTCGAAAGACAACTCAAAAGAAAACGTAAATGTTTTCATATAAAATCCGATTTCTGTGCTACGAATGTGTCGTTAACATTGAGAATGAAATGTTAAAATCAGTCACTTGTGGTTTTGCTTTCGCAACAAAATTTTTGAGTTTAATAAAAATAAAGATCATTTAAAAATTAGCTGGAAAAGGAAGTCCAACAAGTTAAATTCGCTTGGGCCTCCCACTCGTACTATTTTTGAATGGAAAAAGGTTGATACGTTTGTTTGTATGCTACAGAAGAAACCTATTGAACATTTTATCTATAGAGTAAGTTCGGGTATTGTGGTATAGGCGAGTAATGTGCTAGAGTAGGTTCTCTGACAACACACGTGCTTATACAAGCCGCTTTTTCTATAGTCAACTGTAGCACCCGGGGATAAAGTATTTGGTGTAAAACCCCAATCAATTGTTGATTGTCTTTTTTCACTGGTGGAGTCACCAGCTAGTTGCATTAAAGTTGTTGCAGTGGTTACTCCCTATACAAACCCGGAAACTTCCTAAAGAATGGCTGATGCTGCTGAGATGCACTGAATCAGCAAAAAGGATGTCTTACGCCTTTGAAAAACAGCAGCAGGTTTAAATGTATCAGTTAAATCCACAATAAGGAAGAAATATTTTAAAAAATTTATTACATTTTTTTATTATTTTATTTTATTTATTATTTTATTGACATAAAACGTAAGCTAATAAGAATGAAAGTGAGTGCTAATAATTCTTAAATCAGAAATAGGCTATTAGAAATTTTTTTTATTAAACTAAAATTATTTTTATTAAGAAAGTATTATTGGAACAGTCATTCATCAGACTAGCAGAATGGATCAGTGATAATAATATTTTTTTAATTACTTAAAATTTGTTTTTTGTGAGTGTGAGTTTCCGTGATTGTGCGTAACTTTTTTACCACTCACGTGAGCATGCAGTTCATAAGTAAAATTTTTTATCGTAAGCGTTAGTGAAAAATCACTCACGATCCCATCTCCGGTATATATTTACAAAAAAATCCAAGCTTTTGTTTGTTCAATTATGGTTTATTTTTTTAAATTAAAATTTTCAATTATTTCTTATTGGTACTTATATATGTATATATATTTGTGTTTGTTTTGGAAGTCCCACTAACTTCTATATGGACCGCAATACTTTCAAAGTAATCCAAACTTCCTTGTCTTGTTCATTTGTAGCGTCCCAAAAAATTCAATGGTTTCTGTTAACTTATTTTATTTAATTTTTGTTTACAATAAATAATTTTTGACAAAGGATGAGACTTTACACAAACAAAAATTCCTTTTTTTTGTTGTATTGTTGTAGTTGTAGCCCTAATAACGCCACCTGTTTATTTCATCATGGTTCATAAGTATACATTTTTTTTCTTTTAAATGAATCAACAGTCCTGTCACACTTTTGAATAACTGAAATCAAATGTTATCAATATGATAACATTTAGGTCAAACCCCAGAAGTTGATAACAATATTGTAATAAATGTTTCATAAAATAATTATGATAATTTTTGCTTTGACTCGTTTAATGAAAATTTAATTAATCATGTTATTTAAATCTTTTTTAAACCAATACGAATGAATGAATAGCTCTTGTGTGTATCAAAGTCGTGCAAAAATATTTTAATTAACATTGTTATACACAGACACTTCTTTTTATCATAATGTCAGAATGAGGTGATTATTTGATGTTATTTTTATATATTTTTCGTTAATGTGCTTTGAACTAATTAATTCCGCCGAACGCATTTCTATCGCCTGATGTTATAAATTATAACACAGTGCAACACCAATTTTAAAACTTTAACAGTACTATACTCTGAAAATCATTCCCTCACTATGTCCCAAAATCCTTTCGAATTTTTAAATCAAAAGATTTAAAACAAATCTATACAGCTGTGTATTGAGCAACTTCGATAAATTTATTTTGTTACAATTCCGAGAAACAAGTCATATGATTTATCGTTTCTTTACATATTTCATTGTGCCTTTTTGTTATTTTGAAATACAAGCAGTAACAAAGCTGTAGAGAAATACGTCTACCCTGTGGAAATACTCTTTATTTTGTTTTATTTTTGTTATTCATGTTTACACTGAAATATCGTGCTTGGAAGTAGTGTTAAATACAACGCACAACTTTTACAACCCTTTGTGCAGCTCATTGGTGATAATTTACTTAATGTATAAATATTCAATTGGTTGGATTTTTGACGAAATGAAATAAAAAGATAGCGTCGTGCTGTAAAAGGCTTAAAAATTTTTTTCTAACAATTTAGCGTCGCAAGTCAAAGTGCAAAGAAAGAAAAATTTTGCCGTCATAAATCGAAACAACATAGATCGAGGGATTACTGTAAATTTTGTTTTGTAAAGAAATAAAACAAGTAAACACAACTAAAAATCGCTAAAACAGTACATACCTCTCAAAAATATCACTTTTGAGCGAAAACGACCGAAACAAAAAAATGCTTAAATCGGGAAAAATTCAAAATTGGTTTAAAAACGCTAAAGTTGTTAATGAGGGCCAATACTCGAGATAAAAAGCAACAATTTTCAGTCAAAAATTCAAACTTTTTTGCTTTGAAGGCCTTTTTACTTTTCCTCTATGAATCGGGTTTCTTAGGAACATGTAGATATGTATGTATAGTAGCAAAATTTTCTGGATAGATGTATTTTGGTTTACTGCATTATAATCAATCTAAAAGAATTTTTTTTTAATTTTTTGTCTCTCAGCGTCTTTTTTTTTAAAGAGAAGTAAGACTCAGGCAATAAGTATTCCTACCAACCCGTAGGTGTGATACCTTCTTTGGGAAAGGGATAGTTTTTATATCAGTGTTGCAGCGCCTCTGATGTCAAGTAGACGCAATAAATGTGTTTTAAGTTGTTGGTGCCATTTTATTATTTATTTTACTTCGCCGTCGATTTTGCTAAAATTCCGACGAAGGAGGGCGCTGTGATGTCCGCTAGCATACGCCAGTATAAATTGCTGCCTGTACTGTTCAGTGACCAGTGCTATGCCTTCGTCACTTAAACAGTCTAACAACAATAAATACAATGGCATACTAATGCATTTGTGAAAAATGCTGGATGTTGTGACTTGCCTGAAGCTGGGCTCGAACCCACGTTCTTAGACATTATTTGCTTTGTAGTCAACGCGCTAACTACTTCAGCCAACAGCACCCTCTTTCGGATTTTAAGCGGCGAGATTTATGTAGATAGGAATTTTTTCAGGCTGTTTAACTTAACATTAACATACTCAGGGCTGGGCAGTATTTAGAATACATGTATTTGAAATACGTATTTAAAATACAAATACGTATTTTGTATTTTAAATACATACAATAAATAGAAGTAGTTTGTATTTTAAATACATACAATAAATGGCAGTATTTCTCTGTATGATTCTATAGCACAACTTATGAAAAGTAAATCCAAATTAAATGAATTATTTGCTAAGTTATGTAAGGAGATGACTTTCGCGGCTATAGAACTGGAATATTTAGAGGAATTCATTGTAGTTTTGAAAGCTATTGCCACTGCTTTAGATTACCTTCAGGGTAACAATTGTTATTACGGAAAACTTTTGCCGACTTTAATGTCTATTAGAACAATATTAAGTCGGTTGAATGGAAACAATTTAAGACATTTAAGTTCTATTATACCACTACTAAAAGAGAGCTTGGAAAAAAGATTCGATAAGTTCTTTAAACTATCACCGGAAATAAATAAATAGAGCTTTTTTGGCTTCTTGTTATCATTCTGGTTATAAGATGCGTTAGCTGCCAGAAAACATCACGACAGAAGAAAGACAAAGAATCCAAAATCTTGCAATTTATACTCTGGAGGAAAATTACAAAAAACTTAAAATGACTCCTGGAAATATCAGAAGTAGAAGCACCAGTAAAGAAGATGATGGTGAATCTAGGACATCAAATTAGGAGTTGGAATTTGTCAGTTTCCTCAGTGACAAGAGCAAAGACATATCACTCTTGACAGCTATCCAAATATAAAAAGAGTATCCTGTAGAAAGATTATTTTCTTCAGCAGGTTTTATTTATTCTCCAACAAGAAACAGTTTGTCTGATGCTTAATTCAAAAATCTGATATTTATGAAAGGAAACAATTGTTTTGTTGATTAGTTTTACGAGTATCTAATGTATTTTTTGGTTTGAATAAAAAATGGTGTATTTTGTATTTTAAATACATATGTACATGATGTGTAAGTATTTTGTATTTGGAATTTTAAATACCGCAAACCATGTATTTTGCCCAACTATGAACATACTTAAAATTAATAAGAAATAAATTATGAATGAACAAATCTTCATTTTTATTATTTTTTTTAGGTGAACTTTATAATATGCCAAATATTCGCAATCTTCCTTGCATCACTGTTTCGTTCAGTGCTACATCCTTCCAAGGTATCGTCATCAGTGCGTCACACAGTGGCTTTAAGTATTGGTCTAATATTTGGTTATTTTTGTTTTGGACTCCAAGCCATACATATTGCCGGTCTTCCAGCTGCATGTTATTTAGTTATACGCACACAAAGCCCAAAATTTGTCCAAAGGTAATATATGTAGTACGAGTACATATGTACATACTTATAATATTTATTTTGTTATATATATACATATGTTATCTATGCACGTACATACACATATTCGCCACATATGTTGATGGTTTCTTCAATTGTATTGTATTGTTTACTTTCAGGGGAGTTATGATCGTGGCTATGGCTTATTTGCTTTCCATACATGTTTTGCGTCAAATCTATGATGATGGTTGTTCACATACATTGGACATAACTGGGCCACTTATGATAATAACGCAAAAAGTTACCAGTTTGGCTTTTAGTATACATGACGGTTTTGTACGGCAAACAAAGGTAAACGTTATTTCAAAGGACTACATACATATGTACATACACTAAACACTTCAGCATTGTTTGTACTAATATGTAAGCTGTATTTGTTGTTGTTGTTTATCACAGGATCTTACCAAGGCCCAACAATATCATGCTGTTAGTAAACTGCCTTCAGCACTAGAATACTTTTCATACGTATTACATTTCCAAAGCATAATGGCGGGTCCATTGGTGTTTTACAAAGACTATATCGAATTTGTAGAGGGCTACAATCTCCTCAAACCAGCTATTAAAAATGTAAGTATGCTAAATTTTGTCAGGTGGTAGAAAATATATATCGTAATATTATACAAATCTCTTTAAATCATTGTAGGGAACCATGGACAATGGAAAATCACAATTGGTATTAGAACCATCACCAGTAAAAACGGTAGTGAAAAAGGTTATCGGCAGCTTTATATGCGCATTTATATTCATGAAATTCATTAAAATGTATCCAATAAAAAATATGAAAGATGACGACTTTGTTGAGAACACAAGCATTGCATATAAAATATGGTATGTCATGATGGCTACCACCTGCACACGTTTTAAGTATTATCACGCCTGGTTATTAGCAGATGCCATATGCAATAATTCGGGCTTAGGGTTTACGGGCTATGATAAGGATGGCAATGCCAACTGGGATCTCATTTCTAATATTAATGTTTTAGGTTTTGAAGTAAGCCAATCTAAAAATGATAACAAAAAGTTTTATTTGTTTTATTTATTTTGTTGAGCTTGTCTATCTGCATGCATATATCATGAGTGCTCATGCCAAATCATCAGTAGACCTTAAGCTGCATTACCTCATGTGTTCCAGACAGTGTTGCCAAATATATATTTTTTCAAAAATCTTCGAACCGAACAAAAGAAAGCTTTTTTTGCATTAAAAATCTTTTTTTTTAAGGTGATTTTGTTGAATTCAAATTCAGTTCAAATTTATTTTAATTTTTGTGGGCATAAAATTAAATAGCATAAAATATTTATTGCATAGATGTACATACACATAACGCATATATAGATTTTTAACTTCAAGTTCACCATTTTCAAATAAAATTCAGGTATTTTAAATAAATATAGAAGTGTCCAAATTGAAACACATTCATTATTTTTCAAACCGAATTCGGCATTTTAAAGATCAAAATCAGGCTTTTTCAAATGAATTTTATCTAAAACGTGTTGATTTTGGTTTTTAAAATGCCGAACTTGGTTTGAAAAATGCTGGGTTTGATTTGTAAAATAAGAAATTTGTTTTGGAAAATTCAAAATATCTTTTTTTAAAGACCTGAATTTATTTTGGAAAAGACCAAATTTGAAGTTAAAAGCCTATAATTAGAGTAATAATCTATTTACATTAAATGCATTTCTTTTTATTAATCTTGCTATTCATTTCTTTTGTTTGTTCAAAATTTTTACAATTATGATCAGATTTTTTCAAAAAGTCTTTGGTCCTTAAAATACAACACAATGTTGGTGTATCTAATTTATTTCTTAGTTTGTTCTTATTGATATTGATTTGTAAAAAAAATCTTTCGACATTAGCTGTTGCTACTGGTATTGACAAAACTGTGTAAACTAATTTCGTTTTATTTATTTCATTAGCTATTAACAGAAGCACTTGTTTTTCACATTTTTTTTACGCCATTTGTCACAGATTTTTGTATTTACATAAATATTTCGTATGGTAACTTTGATATTCCGGAACATTTTTTTAAATGAGGGAATTGACTCAGCCAACACAATTTTTTTTCTTGAGAATTTTCAAACCTTGTAGTTTATACAACAATGAAACCTAATGTGCTTACACGTTTATAAATTTTTATATCCTCATCGTTTTTTGAAAGTTTTTGTACGTATGTATGTATAAGCTAAGAGATAGGCTAGCTCAATCCACAGCAAGTAAATCTTTTTGAAATTAAATTGCGGGAATATCTCCAATAATAAATTTTGTAAAAATTATAATGATACTTATTTTAATAAAAATCATTAAAAATTTTAGTTTGCTACAAATATGCGCGATGCTATTAACAATTGGAATTGCGGCACAAATCGCTGGTTACGCACCATCGTTTATGAACGTGTCCCCAAAAAGTATGGTACCGTTCTAACTTTTTCGTTAAGTGCTGTATGGCACGGGTTTTATCCTGGTTACTATATAACATTTGCAACCGGCGCTCTAATGGTAACCTCAGCCCGTATGGTAAGTGTTGTTATCGCAACCTCCGGTTGTAGTATTTTCCTAATGTTTTATTATGTACAATAAATAAAAAACACTTGTCTCTTATCTGTTGTTTTCTTCTAGGCTCGCCGTATGTTCCGTCATCGTTTCCAACAAACTCGCATGAGACGAATGTTTTATGATATTTTGACATGCCTGACAACTCGTGTTGTAATGGGTTACACCACATTCCCATTTGTTCTGCTTGAATTTATGGTAAGTACATAAAAGTGGTATTAAGTACACATTAAATGTAAATACTAACATGCATTGTAAGTAAACATTTTATCTAAAGATGTATGCTAAAGAATTAAGTAAGTGCATGTAGATCACACAAAATAATAATTAATTAATTTTATAATCTTTTAATCTCTATAGGGCAGCATAAGATTGTACCTGAAAATTTATTTGTGCCTTCACATTGTCGCACTCATTACCATTTTTGTTTTACCTAAATTTATACGCGGCGAAAGACGTCCACACCCATCTCAATCATCTTCCAAAGCATCACTGGATGGCGAAGACAATAAGCCACTAATGTCTGATAATAGCAGTGACAAAAGTGACGAAGTCAACGAATTCATAAGTCAAAATAATGAGGCTTTTAAGGCCACAGCCAATCAGACCATATACTCGACATCAAACCAAGATATTTTACACACAGTCGATCAGAGGCGTTCGCCCGCAATACTCAAATTACCTCTTATAAATCCCGGACGGGATGCAGTAAGTGTTCCACACGATCAATGCGAAATGGATCAATTGTCTAGTAAGATTAAGGAAAAAATCGATGCCGAAGCTAAGAACATTGAAGAGTTCATTGATAAGACTGTTACTGAAACTGTTACAGGCATAGTCGAGTTTAAAAATGATTTAATGCGTGAATGTAAACTACCAAACGGCTTACGCAAACGTACCTCTTTGGCTGCGACAGTTAGTGATGTAGTTTCTGGGGCCAGCGGCAAACCGTCCATTGACGAGAGTGCTGCTTTTCTTAAAAAAGAAATCGAAGTAATCAATGCGGTCGTCCAACAAGCCAATGTTTTGCCTGCCGTTTTAAGTAATGGTCACGCAAAGTAGAAACTATAGGCACCGGTGAAATAGCTAAAACGACTAAATAACATTTTTATTAATAGCATTATCATTGCTAATTTTTAATAACATTAAACCAGTTAAATTTTATATAATTTTATAGTAAAGGTATTCATTTCACAGTTTTTTTGGTTGGAAAAATGGAAAAATTAAAAATTACACTCTTATTGATGTGAACGGTATTTTTTTTTAATAAAAAGTACAAAAATTTTAACTGTCATTACAAACATTCTGTCAAATAATTCTTGCAAATAATTAATATTATTCAAGATGCCGAATAAAAGTGTTAAAAGTGAATTAATTGATTATTTATTCGCTTGACGTTTTAAGCGGAAAATTACATCTTTTTATCCCGATTTTTTTACACATGGTTATAGTTTGTTAAAAATTCAACTTTTAGTGGAATTTTTTTTCCTGTGTTTGTTGTAAAAAAAATTACATTTTTAAATTTTTCCAACAAAAAAAACTGAAATGAATACCTTTAGTATGTTAAAGCACAAAACAAACAAAAAAACAAAAAGAACAAATAACAGCAAATGCTGATAGATCAACTTGACCCCATACTGAACGAAGAAACCCCAAAATACGTACATACATACACTGTACAAAATAAAAACGCAAATCTAACTTATAATATTGTGTAATGAAAATAAAATGCATCTTAATGGTCGAAAGCACTTTTTCATCTTTTGTTATATATTTTTATTTTTTTATCAGCCCTGAGCTTCCTATAACCATAAATATTAGTCACTTAAAGTGTTTGTTACGATGTGTATTTGTCATATGGAATATCTCTTTTACAAAATTTGCACATCCTCCCAATGTGTGATTAACTTTAAACATCACATGTACTCTATTTTTCTTGTGTATTCATTTAAATGATCTATTATCATATCGCGACATATCGATTTTAAAATACACCTAAAATTACATTTTGGTCAAATATATCTTTAAAAAATAAATACTTAAAATTCTCTGTATTTGTCATATGTACTAACGATCGTTTGCGCTTTACATGCAATTTCATTTACATATCGCACACTAAATCATAAACAGTCACAACTCTAGAATTTTCAAAATCGGTTTTATTATACAAATCAATACATTGGTCAAAATCACATCAATCATTATGATTGATAGAAAACCAAAAAAATTAGATTTTTGTCATGCTTGACGAGTGATTTTGATGAATGTATAGGTTTTACTCTTCATGCACGTACACACTTTAAACGAGAGTTTAAACAAAACAGTCGCTAAAAATGTCGAATGAAAAAAACATGTTTTGGATGAAAAACAAAAAAATAAATTAACACTTTTTATCGTTTTCGTATTTTGTTGCTCCCGCTGTTGACACTTCAAAGTAAACTACAAAATGAATGATTGACATGCGTTCAAGCCAATGTATATCCTAACGTTAAGCACACGTACACGAGCATGCCATCAAGCATTTGACAAATGTATAGTGCCCTTAACAACCACAAAAATTTCCTTTGCATCACCGTCTTCTTTAACTGGAAAAATACAGTTATGTCTGTTTTCATGTTATTTGTTTCGCTTGTACATCATTAACTAAACATTTTCACCTAAATTGTATTATTTCGATTTGTGACGCTATTAATGAAAAAAGTGGTTAATTTTATTGTGCATCATTTAGAGTTGTTCCTATTTAATTGAAAAAAGTAAGCAAAATCCCGTATATTATTTGATATAATATACACTACTCAATGAAAAAATTGCAACTAAAAAATTATTCATTATTTGCAAAACTACAGCACAAAATTAAAACAAAAAATTTAGTAAACTTTCTTCTAAGACGGTTGTCTTTACTGTGGAACTCAATTTTATTAGAAAATTACAACTATGTTTTTAAAAATACGTTCTTGGCTCTCCTGAACATTTGTGAATTTTGAATTTGACTGTTTATGATTTAGTGTGCAATATGTATATCATTTCATGGACGTGGAAGAACAAAATTATGTAAACAGCCATGGTAGATGGTTTGTGTTGCACATTTGAAAATACATAAGCGGTTTTTAAAAGAGATTGCACGATGTGTACAAAGTTTTAATATGAAAAAGAGACATTGCAAATAACAAACACATATCGTTTGAATAACGTTTAAGCTCAGCATCACATACAAACACCATTAAAATTATTTAAAAAAAGCGCACACAAGAAGATTGACAGAATTCCTTCCAAGAAGCATTACATTTTTACAATAAAAAAAAATTAATCTGAAACTGTTCCTATTTTTTAGCAATAATCTAATAGATTCGTATCTTCCAAACAATTTTTTAGAACATTTTTTTCCCATATACATACATACGAGTACATACATATATTTTTTTTCAACATATTGTAATTTTTGAGAATTTTACATTAGGGGCTTTTTTGAGACCAAAAATAAATTAAACTATTTAAATACATAATAACAATTATTTTATAATAAAACAAATATATTTAAAATTAAATTATGTTTTTATTTTGATTTAAAACGATATATAGAATCGAAATAATTCAGACTACGTAAATATTTGATGAAATAAGCATAATCAATCACAGGCGTTTTTTAAAAAAAGATGCCATGCCATGGTTGCCAAAAACATCAATAAAAATGTATTAGTGTTCTGAAAACGTCCGTCTTTTGCCACAAAAACGCCAACCACAATAGGAGTGAATATTTTGGGAAATTTTTATCAAATCTTATATCACAGTCTCTAGTTAACTAAACATGGCATTTTAACTAATAAAATTTACTTAAACCGCCTTCATTATTCACATTATTTTTTTTTTTCATACACATTTTTGCTGTCACCACCATAAAAGAAAAGTAAAAGAAAATCTAAAATAAAGCTACAGCTAAATGCAGGTTGACATTTACGAATTACAAAACAAGACAATTTTAAAGAACATGAAAAAGAGAGTGTAGTACGCCTTCCCAATCTTCTCTCCTCTCTCACCCACAAACTAAGACTTTCTACAAGAAAACTTTTATAGTATGAACCGAGACTTAACGTTTGTGCGTTCCAAACGAAACGACAAAAAAATAATCGGCTGGTTATTTTGTTGCAATGAGTTCGCTTTAGGTATACTTTTTTGCAATTGCAATCTTTTTATTTTTATCTACTCCGCTTCCAAATATGTTTAGCCACTTTAAAGCTGTGCGCTACATCAATACTTTTTTCCTGCACTGACTATAATCAGTGCAACATTTTACGAAAAAAGCTTTCGTAGTTACTCTTTTCGTGGAAAATACGAAATTTTCATACGTATCATGGTACAATTATTACCAAGTGAAGTTTCAAAAAACATCTATATTGTTTGCTAGGACTTTTTATTTGTAGAATGTAAAAAATTGCACTTTTACATTGTTGCTTTGACAGACTCTAAGTAAATACCCAGCAAACAATATATGTACATGTTTTTTGAAACTGTACTTACCTGATAATAATTGTACATACGTTTTTTTGCACTGCACTTACCTGTTAATACTTGAAACATGCGTATGTATTGAGAAAAAAAATTTAGGCTGGAATTTTATCATTTTACGAAAGTAAAGAAACTTTTTTTTTTGTCAAACATGACAATTGAAATGCGAATTCAAATTATAATTTTTTGTACATTTACATATTTTTTAGATGTAAGTAAATCAAAACTATTGAACTGAGAAATTTTTTTTATAAATATAGACAATAATTTCGTACATTTCATATATTTTACGAAAGACTTTCGTGATACGAAATAACAAAAGATTTTGCACAATGCACGAATCGTTTCGTCCCTATGTTGGCATGAATTATGTCAGTGTAGCATTTTTTATTTTTAAACAATAAATTAATAAAACTTTACAGATGAGCAAGGCGTGTTTGATTATTTTAATTCAAATATAATAAAATACGAAGGCTAGATTTACACTTTTTTAGCATACATACTATGTATATTTTTATTTCGTTTCTTAAGGGCCATTATTAGAACTTGCCGTTAGTTAAAGGCAGGATTGCTTTACATTATAAAACCTTCATTTATTATTTTTTTTATGCACTAAATATTATTATTATTAATAACAATAAAAAAATGGAAGTTGTAATAATGCAAAGCTATTTATCGGGCACACAGAATATTAATTTTAAGTAACGGCAATTTGTAATAATGGTCCTAAGTCTTCTAAGCGATTTTTTTTGACTCTAAACCTAATTTATCACTTAACTAATCCTATCACAAAATACCGTTTTCCTTTCCATTTATCAGGCATCCCCAATAAACCGACTGAATTCAAATCGTGCGAATTCTAAAATGATTTTTAGTAATAAACCTGACTTATATTTGTCTAGTTTTTATTGTTATTGAAGTTTAAAACGGAGACCGAAAATAACCGTTAATGAAGTATTTTTAAACCCCAAAAAATCAGTACGAAGACTTTGAACATACCAAGATATTACTAATGGCACTGCCTAACCCCGTTCGACTAATAAACTTTTATTTTACTATTTTTATTTTAAAAACCAAAAATACAAATTACACATTACTCCATGATTTTGGGACTCAATTCTAAGAATTGCACATGAACGTAGCCCCAAAAATGGTATACCGAGATATAACCGTGTTGAAATATAGAAAAAGTGATAAAAATCCACCCTGTTATTATTAATTTCATTTACATACTATATACATTTGTATATATACCTGAAAAAGCTTTCCATTGAGAAAGCAAAATATTGGGTAAAAATAAATAATTTCTATTGTTGACCTAAAGCTTGAAGAAGTTATTAATGAAATCACTAACTGATTTTTATTAAAAAAAAATATTAAATAAATCTTCAATAATCTTTATGAAATGCAACACGTATTAAACATGTGAAATTATTAGTACAACAATTACAACAATACAAGAACAACGGCCATTTTTTTATATTGGTTCTGTCAAAAACATCTACCGAAAAATATAAAGGCACCTTTTTTGACATTCAAAGTAGAAAGCATGAGCAAGACAAAGAAATGTTGTTACCTGGTTAATATGCCTTGATGAAATAAACAAAAATATATACATAAATCAAAATGTATGTTTCTAACTGATAAATTAAAAGCCAACAATGATTTTTATTTTCCAAACAATATGATAAAAATCTAAAATAATAATTACAAACTATTTTGTATACAACTTATAATATTTACGGTCTCTTTTTTTAATATTTCATGACATTATTTGTACATTGAAATCGTTCGATTTCAAATCACTCGATCCAGAGCCAGCCTATAAATTTTAATGTTAAACCAACGTACATATATGTCGATTTCAAATCACTCGATCCAGAGCCAGCCTATAAATTTTAATGTTAAACCAACGTACATATATGTCGATTTCAAATCACTCGATCCAGAGCCAGCCTATAAATTTTAATGTTAAACCAACGTACATATATGTCGATTTCAAATCACTCGATCCAGAGCCAGCCTATAAATTTTAATGTTAAACCAACGTACATATATGTACATATACCCACCAAATTCATTATATCAAAATGAAATAAATAAAATATACATATACATAGATATCTAAACATATTATTAAGATATTCATTTAAAATAAATGCATAAATATACTTACATACAAATGTATTTTATTTTTCTTGTTAATAGTTCAATAAATCTTACATATGTACATATATTTTTTATTAACTAAATAAAAGAGTTTCATTTGGTTGTTTACAAATAAGTTTTACCAAAGATTATAAATTATATGTATATCTTTGGTTTTACTCACGAACATTTTACAAACCGAACTTGATTCCTAAAGGTACGGTTACATCTGACAAACATTTGCCCATAAAAACTTTACCATTCCTTTTGCTTAGGATTAGTGTGATTTAACTTAGTTTTTATATCACAAAATGAAGTCAATTATGCCGCAAAATGCTATTTTTATATTATTTCAAATAAATGCGAACCCATATTTAAAAAAATATCGGAATTAAAGAAAATGCAAATTTAGCTTGTAAATTGGTTACGTTTTTTTGGGCAAATGTTTGTCGATGTGACCGTACCTTAAGCAGTGTAATATTTTTCTACCACAAATAAAGTTTATTTGTGAATATTTATTTGCAATATAAAACTTCTGTATACATATGTAGCGATATCGTTAAGAAAATGTCTAACGAGGGGAGAAGAAGCTAAAGGATTTTTAATTTATCATTTTGGCATCTGTGGACATTAACCCAGCGTTATCTTTACCTATATGTAAATAGGCAAATACAAATTTTTAGCTCGCTTTTTCTCTTTTGTTTGCCAACCGATTTTCTTCATTCTTTTACCGAATGGTAAACATTGTTGAGCTTTAGTGACCCGACTTTATATTATATTAATCGGTTCAGTATTAAAAGAATGAAAGACTCATAAAATTGACACGAGTACAAATGACAAAAATACACACGTACACGCATTCACTTATGTAAGTATTGCTTTAAATTAATACAAGCAAAGCAATGAGAGTGTTTAAGAGTACCGACTTTCATATGTAATGAGTAATAGGATTTTTTATAAATGTGCGTGTTCGTATGTAATTCTATTTCGTTTATTATTGTTTTTCCCATGGGAATAAGTAGTTTTTTCTCTTCAAATGAATGCAACTAAAATAGGTGTACGTTTAAACTGGCGGTCGAATTTCGACCACTAGGCGCACTCTAGTAGTCTAAAAAATGCATATCCTTTAAAATTAAACACCACGCATAGCTATTATTTTTTTTGTTAGATTGCAG
Source organism: Gymnocheta viridis (assembly GCA_956483585.1). Lineage (NCBI taxonomy): Eukaryota > Metazoa > Arthropoda > Insecta > Diptera > Tachinidae > Gymnocheta > Gymnocheta viridis. Next base: position 88,262,379 of record OY101443.1, on the reverse strand, counting down.
TTGTTTTATTTTATATAACTTGTACAAAAAGAAAAACAATTAAAATTTTAATGAATTCGAGATTTTATAAAAATAATTTTTATCTTTCGCTGAACCATCAAGAACACACAACAGCAGTTCATTACATTGAACGGTACCAAAATCAAAGTTGTTCCATCGCTTTAATATTTCACGAGCATCAAAAGATTTTACCTTTGACGTGCTATAACGACTATTCATAATAGTCATATGGAGCTTTACAAAACCGCGATTGAAATCATCAAAACCAAGTCCGCTTTTATTAAATCGATGAAAACAACGATTAGCAAACTCTTGAAGTTGGTCCGACTCGACAACGGCATATAAAACACGAACTGAGCTCGGATCATCATTCATAATTTCCAAACCAGAAACACGCACAGTAAATGGAGTTTTCAAGTCATTGAGAAATTCACTGCGTTAAAAGTTGCATATTGATGATATCAGTATGTATGTACGAGTATATATGTAAAAAAAATTAACTATACTTACCGACAACTTTGCATAATTTCTGCTGCCTTAGTTCTTTCATTATCATCCATTAAGATACAAATACCAAATGTTAGATGAATACAGTTTTCGCTTTGAAATAATGACTCTTGAATACCAGGTATTTCAGCGGCAATAATTTGTTTCCTAAAATCTACAAATTTTTCCTTTACCATACCGAAATTTAACGCTACACCATAGAAATGAGTCGGCCTCATCCTTTTGCGCATTGATGTCAACAGTAATTGAATTTTATGTCTTGCTGACAACACTTTATTTCGTGTGTTTGCTTTAATAATTATTTTGGAATTTACACTCTTTTGTATTGCAGTTCTTGCTGGTATAGTTATTTCACACTGTGCCTCCGACTCAATACGACGTTTTGTTACGCCTTTCTGTCCAATAATACCGCCATAAAAGGACCTAGATAATAATAATATGTACATTATTGTATGTTTTTATTTAATACGTTAATTAATGTTAAAATTAATCACAATTCTTACGGAGCTACATGCATGGCTAATTTATACATGCCGTTACTTATTTCTTCAATTTCGGCATCTACCTCCGCGTCTAATTCATCATTGTAATCTTCTCCATATAGATCTAAATAACCAGAAAAAATAAATACATATATTTCTTTTAGAAAGTTAAATTTCTAATCTCCAATGCATATTGATTGGAATACGTTCCCCTAAGAAGGAAGGTGCCTGTGACACTTCCAATCGGAGATTTTGTAATATATAAAAAACTATTGAAGGAATTTATCGGCATCAAAAGTGAAGTTCACTGCCTTTCTCCAAAGAACGGCCGAAAACCTTTTGACCTTATTGATTAGATTAAAGCGAATTCAATACAACAAACCAATACTCGTTACACTTAGGAGATTATCCGATGAAAAATGTTAACTGAAACAATCTCCCTTATTCCAGTTGGCAACATCGACATCACGTCAATACAATACCAAAAAATTGGGGCTTGTACACTCGTTCTCAAAAACAACTGTCTACTATTCACAGGCTCACAATACTTTCTAGACCTTAAAGAACAGAAATAGACTGTCCGTGACACAAAATTGTTCTCGAGAGCGAGTAGACAAACCTACATTTTTCGGTTTGTATTGACGGGACGTTGATGTTGACAACTGGAATAAGGGTGAATAATTTATACCAACTTTTTCTTTCAAAATTCTTTACGAAGGGTGGGAGGGGTCGAATTCGGCAACAATCGTATTATATAATATGTGAACAGTCCCTAAACAATAATAAATATATAGGAAAAACAAGGCGAAAAATAAAATGAATTCGAAAAAGAGGGCAAAGATTGGCATTTGGGCTCTAGGACCAGCTGGCTGCATATCCCCGATTAATTGGGCCCAGCCGGTTCTTTAAAGTTCCAAACATAGTACGTAAGTAAGCAGGAAAATAAACACACAATAATATAACAAATATGTAATAGAGAACGATCGGTTTCAAAAGATGTTATGTATTATAAAATTACCATATTTATTAAACCCATTAGTCCACCCATTCGCATGTTTTTTTCTATTACAATTTCGGTTTTGTTTTTATTAGTTTTCCATAATTTTTCGACATGAATATACTTCAAAATACCGAATATTTACTATTTAGTACATCAAAGGAATCTAATCTCTAAAAATTAATACAAAAATTTTAGGAAAAACTATTTAGTCCATATATGGCAAACGGTTGACCTTGCAGGCCATCGACGCAGTTTTCCAAGTTTATTTGAAGTCTACGATATCTCTCGAACAGATCAATCGATTTTAATGAAAATACATAGCGGGAAGTTAGGTTAGATTGGAAGGCTGGAGTGAAGTGAAATTCACACCCTCACCCAGACACACAAGCGCTCAGCACCCATTCTCCTGCTAAGCAGTCAGGTCATTCCCATTACGAATCCTGTTAGATTCTCGAGCAGAAAGTTAAAAAATCATAGAATTAAACATGTAACTTTGGGAAAAAATTTTTTAGTGAAGTAAATTGCATTATAATAGTCTTCCACTGCGACTAAAAGTTGAATGGCGTGGAAGCAGGAGTCGATTGTAGGAAGCTGTTAAAATTGTGGGGGTCGTCACAGAATCCAATGTTGTCGGAATTGGATTTGAAAACACGACAAAAAATACTTTTGTGCGATGAATTTCAATGTTATCGGTTTTATATTAAAAACAGATAGTAAATCTAGATTGAACATAAAACCCATAACATTGAAATTCATCATACAAATTATTTTTTGTCGCCTTTTCAAACCCAATTCCGACAACATTGGATTCTGTGACAACCTCGACAATTTGTTTTTGTGTTCTGCTCAATTCCCATATCTAGATGTCGAACCATTGTAGAGTGTGCATTGATTAAACAAGGGGATGGTTACCCAACAAAATAATAAAAATATAGCGTTTTATTAATCTGACATATGTACATATTTGAAAATTTTGAGTTAATCAGTTCTGTATTAAATTATTGTAATTTTTAATTGTTTTATTTTTTACGTTATATGTTATAGATAGAACATAATATAATAAATAAATTTCCTAAATAAACATGTTTGAAAAAATATATCAACTAAAAAAGACGCATAAACAAAATGTTCGTGAAGTGGGATAATTAGTTGGCCACCATTGTAAATGAGTTTTCAAATGCTTTTTTATGTAAAATAAAGTCATGCTTAGGCATAAATAAATTTTGAGACGTTATTTTTTTAAGCCCATCACGGTTTTTACTATATTAATGTGGTGACCCTAATCTGTAGCCTCTTTGGGTTTATCAGGTTTTGGAAGCCGGAATCTGATATGTGCTAAGCCGAATCTGACAATGCCCTCCACGTCTATCAATGCCTTTAGAGACTTTTCGTCTACAACGAATCTGAAGTCTCTACCTCCTGCGTTCTCTTTACATAATAGCGAAGTAATGAACTGCCATTGGTTTGTCTCGAGGTTTTCATTTTGGTTTGATAGTATTGACAGTATAGTCTCCACTGGTTTTATGGGTGGTGGAATCCACACTGCCACTACCGGTTTCATCACTAAATCGGAGGCACATATAACATCGATTTTCGAATCTGGAAAAAGGTCTGCACAACCGCTAACTATACTTTTTAGGAATTCGAAAGTTTTTCTGTTTCCGCAGTCGACAACTTTGACTCCACTAGACGAATCTACGCCCTGGAACAACATTTCCTCCGTTTTGTCCTTTCCTGCTTTAGCAATTTCATCAAGAAGCCTACCTTCAAGCAACTGCCACTGGTCTGCGCTAATCTTCCCATTCGGATCAGTTCGGTCAATGACAGCTGCTTTATGGCTACTTTCCTGGCTCAATGATATCTTAGCTTTCTTCACAGTTGCGAGCTGGTGTTCTCCAGATCTCTTAATTGCCTCCTTTTGGGAAACGAGTGGATATTTTCCCACCTTCTGCTTATCCTTGGGCAGTGATTTGTTGACTTCCACATCCCGTTCTAAAGACTTGGGCGGGTTTCTAATATCCGAGCTGTAGGTGGGTGTTAATGCCATTGCCGTACTCTTAAGAGGTGCAGTTGGGTTGATAGCAGTCTTTATATCCTTTTCCAAGGGAGAGGGTATTCCCAGGATAACACTGGTCGGGCCGTAAATTCTTTCAAATTTAGTGACACTCTGCCTGTGCCTCCTAACAAGATGTCTCTCCCTGGCCGTGAACAAAGAAGAGTCCTTAAGTGACATCTTCCGGAGAAAGGCCAGAGACATTCTTGTGCCTTTTCTTGCCTTCTCTTCTTTCGTTCGGCGTTCCACGGACTTTACCGCGGCAGATGAGCGGTTCTCTGTTACCAAACAACTCCCCTGCTCGACCTCCTCATCAGAATCAATGAGACTCTTCTCTAAAAAAAATTTAAAGAGAAACATATTTATATAGTACATTAGGGTGCCCCTTGAAAAAGACGGTGTTCAAATTTCTGTCCTTCCCACCTAGAAATATGCGAATAGTCCAAAATACTAAGTTTTAAATCGATTTAAAAAACATTAATGGTGGCTTTAACCAGCGAAAATTATTAAACATTAATTATTTTTTTAACTTCTTACACAGTTTAAAATCCTGACTAAATTATAGTTTATTACTTTTCCAGAAGGGCCAAAATAATAGACCCACCTTAATACAAAGATGCATATATAAAAATCGATGCCCCAGCTTGAGGACAAAATACTTTTTGAGTCGATAGGTGGAGCATAAAAGTAAAACATTAACAACCAAGTGAAACATCATGAAATACTTTCATTTATAAAAATCTTCTGTTTTTAGAGAGGCGAATCATAAATGCATAGAAAAGAAGTTCTATGAATCGGAAATCATTTTGTTGTTGTTGTGTTCATTCTTTTATTGAATCAGAATATTTGTAGAACGGGACCCGAAAATTTATTTTCTTGAAAGAAATCGTATTCAAGTTCACGGATATTTTGAAAAACTTAGTGTGTTAGTGAAATAGTTCAAGTACATAAGTATATTGAAAGCAATTTCATGAGCGCGTAACTTGAGGCTTAAAAAATCCTTTTCTGTTTTTGTCAGTTTGTGCTAAAAGTTACCGCCTGCAGAACGAATTCGCCTTGCGCTAAAGAAAGTAATATTATAAATTGTAATTAGTTCAGCTTGAGGTCATTAAAAAAACACACTAATTTTAATTTTGTACTGAATAACAAATAAAGTGCAAATACCTACGTTAAAACAATGTTCTAATTTATATATTTTTCAACATAAGAGTATGATCATAAATAAGTCAACATACAAAATTAAAATTAGTGTGTTTTTTAATGACCTCAAGCTGAACTAATTAAAATTTATAATTATCAAACTATAGGTCAACTATCAAATTAGAAAGAATTTATTTAAGGCACCGGTTCGTTGTAAAAAAACTTCGGATATAAATTCCCCTTTTTTAAACATTTTGTGCTAAAAGGCGGTTGGTTTATTATTATAAAATCAACACATGCAAAATGGCACGACTTAAAACATATATAAAAATTCCCTTAAGCTTTTTCCAACACGAATGATTTTTATTTTATAAATTTTTTGTTTGTTTATTTGACAGTCCAAAAGTAAACGATTTCGTAGTCACCTGAACTCTTAAGTTCGTCTGTTGTGCATTTGTCTTTGGCATCATAACATTTTTAAATTTAATAAAACAATTTATTATATTTTTTCAGCTAAATTTTTGTCAATTATTTGTTGATTTCGCCACGGGCTTTCATAATAGTATTAATATACACGTTATAAAACAAAAATATTTAAAATATAGCAAATAATTTGTTTAAATGAATTGTAAACACAAAAGGCTTGTCTTGGCGATATTTATTTAAAATTTTATACGAGAAATTAGCCCATTTTAACGGAAACTAATTTATAATCTAAGATAATTGATAAATTCCAGTCATTTAATTTTTGCCTTGGAGTAATAATTTTTAACTTCCATCCCAATATGCGTTATTTAATAGGTGTGGTCTTTTATTTTCAAAAATATTTGTTGTGAACAACTATAAAATTTTTAAGAAAAATTTAATTGCTTGGTACATCATAACATTATTATTTCGTGAAATTAACAGCATATTCTTAAAATTATTCTTGGTCTGACCCTCCATAGTAAGACCTCATAGCAATGGTAAAAAGACAAAAAATTCTCACGATTTACGTTCTACCTCGCCGTAGGTATTAATAGTACCTCATAATGAATCACTCTTTGCATGAGTTTTTTATAAAACAAATATTAGAAGAGTTTCGGAATTTTCTTTACCTTCTTCGGCATAAGTTTTATTGGGTATTTGAACATGTTCTTGAGCCTTTATATCACCTCCAAGTTGGCTAGTGAAATCCTCATGTATTGAATTAACGCGATAACAACGATTAGGCTCCATGCGCATTAAAGGTGGCGATAAAACTTCTCGGCTCATTTTAAAATTCAAAAGTACCAATTTGTTGTTACAAAGTCTAGAACACAAACTTAAGTTTTCCAAAATCAATGTGAATAATTCCACAATATACAATAATTTAACAAATATGTATAATATAAAACACAATAACTGTTTATTGTATCATGGTATAATAAATATTGCACGTTAGTGCTGTAAGAAAGTTGAATATTTGAGAAATGAGTACTCAGTAGAGCTGCAAAACTATCGATATCCGCTCGATTCAATAGCTGCATGGTAGAATAAAGCAGGTAGTAGTGAAGCGATAACGAACTTTTTCTTTTGGGTTCGCATCTGTCAAAACTTTAATAATACCACACACCCACACATTACAAAAAAGCACACTTGAACATTTGTTTACAAATGAAAATAAGAAAAAGAAAATAAACAAAATTCTTTATTGAGCAGAAAATGCAACCAAAAACACATGTGAATATACTATTTCTTGCCATATTTCTTTTGTACTTTTTGACAGCTTCGAACCTAAACACAAATAAAAAGCAGTGTTGTTGTAGCTTCGGTACTACCTACATATAATATTCTACCATGAATAACTCTTTACATAACTATCGATAGTATCGAATGCTCAGAAGAATCCCCGTTATCACTATCAGCAATAATCACAATAGCACGATAAAAATAAAACTATCGACTAAAACTATTGTATTGTTTTGCTGCTCCTTGATTGTGTTATTTTTGTTATTGTTTTTGCTTAAATTAGTCTCAACACGTGCAATTTTAAGTAAATATTAAAATATTTTTTTAAGACCACTGGATGCGATTGTTGTGAAAATGAAATCAGTGAGTGGCACAAAACCTATCGAAGGGCATAAATCGTGGAAGAAAATCAATGAAGAACGCAAAGTTTTAAAAAAAGAGCGCAAACAGGAAAAATTGCTTAAGCTTCTGGACAAAAAGCAGAACACTGAGAAGGAAGATCAAGAAAAAATATTAACGGCAGTAAACAAATCTGCTGAAAATAAAACTAATCCATCTTCCATATCAATTGCGGTTCCGGGATCTATTTTGGAAAATGCTCAATCTGTGGAGTTGCGAACTTATGTGGCAGGTCAAATAGCTAGAGCTGCTTGTATATTTAAGGTAAATGAAGTAATTGTATTCGATGATATTGGCCTAGCAACAGCACGGGAGACTAAACGTAACTATGATGCTCACGATGATAGCGATGAGAATACATCGCAAACCGTTAGAAATAGCTCCTTGCAACTGGCCCGTATTTTACAATACTTGGAATGTCCTCAGTATTTACGGAAGTTCTTCTTTCCGTTGCATAAACATTTGAAATATTCCGGTTTATTAAATCCGCTTGATGCTCCACATCACCTGCGTCAGCAAAATATTTTTCGCTATCGTGAAGGGATTGTAACCGAAAAGCAAGCGAAACCGGGACATTCATATGTGAATGTTGGTCTTCTGAATGATGTGTTAGTTAACAAAGCTCTAACAGCTGGTTTAAGAGTGACTGTTAAATTAGATAGTGGTCACGGTAAGTAGAAAAGTTTTGATTAAAAATATTTTCGTTAAGAATTTGCAATTTCAAATTTAATTATTTTTATATCAAAACACAGAAAACTTTCGGAAACAAAGAGGAACAATTGTAAGTCCAGATGAGCCCCGACGAGAAACTGGTGTCTATTGGGGTTACACTGTAAGAATCGCTCATTCTATATCTGATATATTTACTAAATCTCCATATAAAGGTGGATATGACGTAACCATAGGTACATCTGATCGTGGTGGTAATGTGCAAGATGTGCCAACTAAATCCCTTCAATTTGATCATATGCTTCTTGTTTTTGGCGGTCTGCAAGGTCTAGAGTCGGCTTTATCAAATGACGATAAATTGGAAATTGACGATCCCGAACTTTTATTCGATCATTACATTAATGTTTTACCCAAACAGGGTTCTCGTACTATAAGAACGGAAGAAGCAATTTTAATAGCAATGGCAGCCATACAGGAAAAATTAAATCCGAAAATCAAAGATGTAGAAGAAGAACAAATTAAAGATGCTTTACCTCGCAGTGATGATACGGGTGGTATAATACCACGACCAGGTGAGACTAAAATGAGTAAAAAACGAAAACGTCTAGAAGCAAACCAAGAAGAAGTCGAAATATCACAGACACAAAAACAAATAAAGGAAAAAGTGCCAAACGTATTCGAAGAAATTCAACATTCTACAGAACCTGTAATTACAAGTGAGACAAAAGTCGTAAAAAATCCATTTAAGAAGACGAAAAAAATTCAAGAATCGCAAATAAAACCAGATGTTAATAATGATTCCGACTTTGAAATTGTGCCGGTTGGTAAGTCAGATATTAAGACCAGTGTAACTTCTGCAGATGATCTCAGTAAGTTTGATTAAGCCAACACTTTGAATTTTAAATGAAAATGTATATTTTTCCTTTTAAGTAATTTTAGTTTATTCAGTACATTTAAACATTTCGTTTCTTGAAAAATAAAAAATTTAATAAATTTGTTAAATCAATTTGATCAACAAAATTGCATATCGCTCATTTATTCAAACAACGTGATAATTCCAAAAAACAAACTAGTTTAGCTGAAAACGAGCTTAAATTTTTAGATTTACTTATAACTAAAGAACAATGTGACGATTAATTCGGCATTAAGTAAAATTTTTTCGAGTTATGACGCTTTTTGAGTGAATGAGAAATATGTATGTATGTTCTGTCTTGCATATCTGTATGTTCAACATTAAATTCAGCAATAATTTTTTCTATTGTTATAGAAAATTGGTAGCGAGGCTAGTAGCAGCCAGAACAATAAAAAAAGAATCTGTAATATTTTTTACATACTTGTTCGATAATTTATGCAAGAGTCGGCATTTTAAGCTATTTTTCGTGATAACACAAAGAATTGATCATTTCTTATTTCCTATTATTCATTTTTTTCAAAAAATTTAAATGTTTTTATTTTCTTGTAGGAATTTAACAACTTTATGATTTTTAAATTAAATGAAAATACCTACTTATAAAATACAGTTTTTTTTTCATGAAATGCTATTAATTAAATACAATTAAGGTTTGAAGAAAATTCAAATTATTTTTTTCAAAATGAATATTCATTTAATGGTCAACTGATTTCTTAAACACATTTAACATTTTATTACCTTCATATATATTCACAATTGATTCCTTAACTTTTTTTATGTAATCTAAAGCGATACAATTAAAAATGTAATTACAAATTGAAGTTAAAGGTTCATGAAAACTTATCGAATTCGATTTGTTCGCATTCGTTTGCAGTTAAACATATGGTTTGAAAACTTGTACTTTTAAACAATTGGCATATAGTATTCTAACTATCAAAAGGATAAATTAAGGTTTCCCTGTTCCAATTCATGAACCCTTAATTTGGGTTTCGAATTGAAACTTTAAAATTTGTTTTCGTTTGAGACACAACGGATTTCTCGAACTCAATCAATTAGCCGCTTTGTTCAGAAACTGGCTGAATAACTAAATATTTAGCTCACGATAAAGATTTTTGAAGCGGTAGAGATTTAATATTATTTCATTCAATTATTAAACTTATCTTAAAATGTTTTATAAAGGCAGTTTACTACTATACTAATTTTGTTTTTAGGTTTGCACATTTTGGTTTTTGTTTTCATGAGGTATTAATTATATACAATCTATAACAAATGCTTAGTCGAATTATAATTTTTTTCTACAAGAAAAAAATTTTGAAATTAAAATTTAACATTAATTTATATTTTTTTTATATTTAATATAAATTACATACGCTCATTTGCTGCAAGGACAGAAAACGAGTTTAAAAGTTTTCAGTTTACCCAGATCTAAATGGGGAAAACTAAAAATATTCTCCCATAAGTATTTGAATTAAATGTTTACACAATATGAATATCGATATGGCGATTAACTCTGCATTCGACAACAATCGAGTTTTTAAGAGTTATGATGTTGTGCTGTAGCAAATGAGCGACATGTGTGTAACTACAAATAGAATTCATCGACTTTATTTGGGCTTTAACATTAATATACTTTTAAAATGAAATGTAACCACCAATATTATGTATGTTCATTTATATTTAAAAAAATACAACAATGTCTTCTTTCATATTTTCTTAACGATTACCAATTTTAAATATTTCTAAAAATAAATACTTTTGTGCCTCTTTGAGTGAGTGACCTTTTGTATGAAGGCAGAAAGAGGATAATCAGTATTTTGTATTCTCATTATTTTGATCATATATAATAGGTGGCTACATTATCTTCTATCAATATCAACTATGGTATTATGCTATCGTGAAATCTTGTCTCAGGGAATATATCAACTTCATCTTCCATATCAATGCGTGTGTCAGTGTGGTGGCCCAATAATGTTTCAGTATCTTCTTCACAATGACGCATCGGGTAACTTATACCATCGCCAAAACTATAATAATTTTATAAGATTTTTTTGTTGTTATTTAACAAAATCTATGTATATGTAAGTATTAACACACAAATAAATTAATTAAGGAAATAAAACAAATTAAAATTCTGCATTTTTTTCTTTTTTGGCAAATTAAAAACACATTTTGTTGTTTCATAGTTTTTTATTAAAAATATTTTGTTTCAAACTTTAACAAATAAATAAAAAAAATTCTCTGATGCCTTATATGTATGTACATATACATATATGTATTATTACTATTGCTTAAAAATAAATTGATTACATGCTTTTCAAAGGTGTTTATATAAAAAAAATAAAATAATTATTCCACCAATATTAATCTATAATTTTTTTTTACTAAATTAAGAATGAAATGCTGAAAATTAAATTAATTTACTTTTCTATAAGAAATTTATAAAAATAAATGATTTTATTTTGGTCCCAAAAATATTTTTACTATAATTTATGAATTTTATACTATAAAAATAAAAACATTTTATAGTTCAATATTTAGAAATAATATTTAACATAAAGTAGTTTTTAAGCAGAGTGAAATGATTTTAGCGTGCTTTAAAAGTTTTCTATTACAAAATGTTAATAAAAACTATTTTCTCTAAATATTTTGATAAAAAAAATAATTTTTAAGAAATGAAAGATATCAGTGGAATTAAAAGCCTTGCATAAATTATTTAATTGAAAAATTATTTAAATATTTTTAGCAACAACTTTGGAAAGCTGTATAGTGTTAAATAAAAAGATACACACAAAAATATGATTTAAAAAATATTTTTTGTTTTTCTGTCCGTTTTAAATGCACAATGGATTATGAAGGAAAGTTATTTCATGTTCTAGTATGTATTTCAACAATATTGTTCAATTCGCTTATATTACTATTTCGGTCAGCATTTGATATATTATTAGCATTCAATAAATCCATGTTAACGATGGTGTTACCATTAGGCGTAAAGACTGTCGGTAAATCAATACTACCAATGCCAACCCCTTCACCACCGCCACTAGAATTGTTGAAATTATCATGATTCATGTCAATAACAACTGTTGGCAAATGATCGCTGTTTTTAGGAAGAGACAATGCATCTGTTGCTACATTAGTGATTAATTTGTCTGTAGGCTGAAGTTCGGAGCGGTTTCGTGTATCATCCATTGAATGGTACGATGTCGAATTTAATTGATGCTGATTTAACGTTGGATATCGCAGTCCATCACCCATACTATGTTACAGAAGATTAAAGGGAGAGATATTTTGGGAAAATGGTAGTGTATCAGTTTGGCATTATTTAACAATGCATCTCATATTATTTTAATATTGGATTTGATTTTAATTTGGTTTAATTCGACTTTAATTAATTGATTCGATTTTTTATGTTAGTTTCCAGAAGAAAAATATAACTGTTTATATACATATTTACTTATTATAACAATTTTGATATGCACCATACATGAAATTGTTGTAAATTAATGAATTATTAAATAATAACATGCATTTTAGCGATTGCTTCAAAAAAATATTCCATAATTCTAAAAATAAAATAAAACATCACCATCAATTTTTGACCGATAATTTTTATTGAAATGTGATAACCGTAAAAAATCTTTTTAACGAATATTTTTAGCACATGTAATTTAATCTCCTTTTTTAAGAATTCTTCCAACGCCTAAAACTTTAAATTCTGTTCTAGGAATTTTTATAAAAATTATTTTCATTATTTTTTTTTAAATTTTGCGGCTAAAAAAATTTCATCTGCATTTACGCCATAATCAAATTTTTTGTTATATTCGTTTAAATTTAAAGATTTGGGTAATGTGTGACTATTTATTTTAAGAGTTTGGTAAAATCAATAAAAGAAATTTTTTGTTATAAATAACTATTTAAGCATGTGCAAGTGCTTTTAATTTGCCAAAAACAAAAATAAAAGCAAGTATACAAAATAACAATTATCTCGTTGAGGTTTTTTCATAAACTAAAGTCAACAAAACTTAGTTATTAATTTATCTCATTTATTTTTAATTACATTTTCTTTTTGTAGTTTATTGAAGTTTACTGCTTAAGTATTGGTTTTTATATATTCAATTGAGGCGATGCGAAAAGCGATTATATATTTCATGGTCGATTAAACTCTGCAAACTTTACACTGAAATCGACTTTTGGCTATAATTATTGGTAGAAAAATAAAGACTAAAATTTGATTAGACGTCCTGTAAAGTCCAAATAATTTTCTATCGGTTTAAAATTAAAATTTTTTTTGCTGTAATAAAATGTTTACAATGATTTCACGAGACTTCAGCTGTTTTCTGTTACATGTTAAAATAAAAAGAGTAATTCGGCATTTTAACAAAAATTTATAGCTATTTGTGGAAATAGAAAGTCTACTTTAACATAATTGACTTTTAAACAAGTTTAATCGGTTAAGTAATTACATAAAATGATGGTTGAGTGAAAAATCGTGAATCGACTGTTGGCTTTGCTTGCCATTCACTAATTTACATACAGGATTATAAGAGATGCGTTTGTGTATACCGTATATTAAAAGTCGTTCTTGAGCAGTAAACTCCATTGTCTTCTAAACTAATTTGTCTTCTAGAAGTCTGAGCATTTCTGTTAATAGTTTAGTAAACCTTAGTTTTGATAAAAATATTAATTTAGAGTTAATTTTAGAAAAACCATTCACCAAATAATTGGAATACACAAGAAAATTCAAGAAACTTTTATATTAAAACAACACAAAGAACAAAACATATTTTTTTAATTACCTGCTATAAACTGGTAAAAACCACAATTTCCAATTATCACCAAAAACTTCTTGAAAATTAGCATACTTTCCTAAATTAAATCCATTTTTATCCTGACCTCCAATACGAAATATGGGAGCACGGAAAGCTTCTGTAAATTTATACGTTTTTAATATTAAAGTTGTGTGAAATATTGTTTTAGTACTAACCCAATGTAGTGCGATTCATCAGTACTAAATAAATGTGGTAACCAAATAAGCTGACCAAGCTTATGGCAAACATTAATGAAACAAAGAACAAGAATAATATATGAAACCGCCCCATGCCAGAGGTCAATTCACCCTGTTGAGCAAATTCCGACTTGATTTAATTACTAATTTTTCGTCATTGTTTTACATAACTAAATAAAATGCAGACTACTTTTATCATTTACGTACCCTCCAAAAACGTATAAAGTACTCCAACGATGTTAAGGCCACATACAGGCAGTATAGTAGTGCATAACCGAGGAACAAAACAAAATATTTATAATTCGTAAAATTTACGCAATTATTCACCCATGGACAGTGGTGATCCATTTTTAGTACACAACACCCGCAGACACTACAATGATGAGCGCGATCAGGTTTAATAATTTTACATTTATCACAAAAACGTACAGATCCATTAAGGGTGCTAGAATAGTAATGGTAAATTTGTTTGTATTATTCTCGGAATTACCTATTTTTATATTAAAAAATAATAATAAAAATTTTGTATATCAAATTATACCGATTTGTTACTGGTAAATCTTTAGCAAAATTTTCCAAGATTCTTTTTTGTTGCTCTTGACTCTCTGCTCGAAATAACCTCTCTATTTCAGTCTCCGGTATACGCCACTACAGTTACATAGAAAAAAGGTTAAAAAAACGTCATGTAGGTATAGAAAATTTGCTGTCTTTTAGCTAAAAAATCTTATCAACAACTGTTATCTTTTTGGCTAAAGTATGTACATAGGTATATGATTCATTAATATTACGTCGAAAGTTAGGTGATTTTAAAATAGGCGAAACCTTATTGGCTTATTTGTCATCCACAATACCACTTTTTAAAAACGCCTCACTTTTGCTGTACTATTTACGACAACCATGTTTAACTTACATTTGAAGGTACTGTTCCTACTGGTGTAAAAACCGTACTCCAATAGGACCAAAAGAACAATGCACACACAACGTGATAAAATATAAGGAAAACGATTTTTTCAAATGTGTTTTCAATGGCAACTGAAAATGGTGAAACGAATTTGATTATTATTTTTCATTGTGGTCAAATATTTCATACTTACGTATACATAATTGTACTACATAGGCATAGTAGGACCAGATAATAACAGAAGCTATGAATATAACTGGTACCCATTTAATGGCCTGCATACAGCCCGCACAGGGCGTAGACTTCTTGCGTTCGAAATTGCTCATTGTGATAAGTCCTTGGTTGGTTTGTTCAAAATTTTGTTGGTGTTATTGGGTTTTTTTCGTTATTACTAAATATGATTTAATGTAGGGGTTCAATTATTACTTATTTACACAAGGTGCTTAGAGGATCTTAACTTCAAGATATAAAAAAAAAACAAAAAATCTATGAAGATTGAATTAATTTTAAGACAAAATAAGTCCTAAAATAACTTAATGATTCACTAACTGCTAATGCAATTAAAACTTGGAAAGTAGTAGCATTAGTTTTTTATTGCATTTGATGGAATTGTGTTACTCCAATTTGTATACCATTTTACTTTCTCATTTCTTTAGTTTTTCTTTTATTTATAATAGCAAAAATAGAGTAATGACATCTACAATCCAGTCATGAAATTATTTTTTAGCTCTCGTCTTCCTCATTAGTAAAATTTGTATTTTTGTAAACTTTATTAAGCGGTAAATATTTTTTTGGACATTTTATTAACAAATCTAGATTTTCACACAAAAAGATTTATTTTTATAAAGAACAATAATACAGTTGGATTATTTGGGAGTATATTGTTATCGTGCGATAATTTAGTACTAAAGAGAAGGCAACATGTGATTTTCATCAAAAAGGCGTTTTTGATTTGGGGCTGCTAATTCCCAAAACACAACATGCAATATATTGCATCAATTTTGATTTTCTTGTGAGAAACGGCGAGCGAGGACCACAAATCGGGTATACGTCTATATCATGACGCTCCTACATAATAAAAATCGCAGGAACCAAAAATTTCTTAGTGAGGACATAGACTAAAATACAAAATGTAGCTCTGGTTAAATAGTTAGTACAGATGATGGAAGCTTCAAGCCCGCAACTGCATGGAGATGTTGTTTCGTGTCACTCCTCAAAATGCTTGTTGTCGCAACAATCGTTTATGTGTACCGTTGTGTACTAGTTTTTTTAGTTTAATTTTTAAAAATTTCCAAATATGCTGATAGTACCTTTTATTAAAAACTTGTAGCTTTT
Organism: Gymnocheta viridis; assembly: GCA_956483585.1. Classification (NCBI taxonomy): domain Eukaryota; kingdom Metazoa; phylum Arthropoda; class Insecta; order Diptera; family Tachinidae; genus Gymnocheta; species Gymnocheta viridis. Next base: position 88,246,268 of record OY101443.1, on the reverse strand, counting down.
TGGTTAAATGCTTAACTAATACAATTTTATTATTTATCAAACTGTAAAAAGCATATGAAATTTAAACAATTACACAAAAGTTGTACTTTCCAAATTTATCGTTGAACTCTAATTTTGTTCCATTTCCGGATAATTACAGATGAGTAGGCAACACTAGTTCGCACTGTCCAATTGGAATTTGCTTTTTCTCTTTTACTGCTCAGTCGTAGAGAAGTCGTTGAGTGAGGTGGTTTTTAGGATTCGGTATTCGTACCATTTACAAAGTAATCGTCTACGAATATTAAACAAAAAAAAAAAACAAACGAGTATGTGTATTTTGCAAAAAAAATATTTTAATGTTGAGTGATTATTTAATAAATAAGAAACATATTTAAAATCCAAAAAATGTGTATAGATTTCTGATTTGCATTTTTAACGTAAAGATATTGAGTACATAACATGTTCATAAAAAAAGAACAGGAAAAGCATGAAGATTGATTAGATGTGTTTGTGAAGTGAAAAAAAGCTTTTTTCAAAAAATGTGTACCTAACTACCTGCTCCTGTACTTAGCGTGAAACAATCAATATTATTTTTCAACTATTAGAATAAAAATATATTCAGTTTTTCCGTGTGTTTGTAGTTGTTGTTCCATGCAATTAATGGGGGTGTTGAATATTGATTGGTCGTCTGGATTCTGGACCAATGCATTAAGTTTATGAAATAAATTTTGTTATTTACTATTATTTTTTCATATAACTAAAGTTAACAATAATTTACTTTTATTGCTTTAAATTGCCATTGATTGGCTGTAGGTGTACGTACGTACGTACGTGCGATTATATATGTATGTACATATTTATGTATATACATACATATGTATGTATTAAGTATGTATAGCTATTATATATGTACATAAGTACATGTACATTTAGTGTATTGTGTTGTTTTTAAATTTCTATATGAATGAAAACTGAAGGCTGCAACCTCCAAAATGTTTTAATTTTGATTTAAATTATTATAACAGTTAACCGTTACATTGAATTATCTGTATCAATCGGGGTTTGTTGAAAAGTTTGTTGTTTTAATTGAACAAATGAGAAGGCTTCAAGTGTTTCCAAACATTATTTTTATTTAAGCAACTATGTACCTATATTTTTTTTCAAAAGCAAACACCGGTGTTATACATAATAGCTATAAAGATGTATTATGAGATAAATTAAACTATCACTTAATTAAGAGTAAAAATATAAAAAAATCAACTATTATATCTACATATGTAGTACATACTTTGTCACTTGGTTTAAAAGGACCAAATTCGGGAGCAATAATTTTAATTCTTAAATTGTAGGTATCGTGAGGTCGAAATAAACTACACAACTAACTCTAAAAATAATTATTCAAAGTCAAAGGAAAAAGTTAATAAAAAGATGTAAAAAGTTAATAAATGATGTAAGATAACAAATTTAATAGACATTTTTATTCTGTAAATACAGATGATTTGCATACGTATGTATGTGTGTACATATGTATACCAATGAACAGATGTGTATTAATAATTCGATATATGTACTTATGTGTGTAGATATGTACTTATATAAATACGTATGTAGTATGTATACATATTTCGAAATTGAGCTGTTTTATTTAAATACACAGAATTATCAATATTTTTTCATAACACCATTCTTAAAAAAGTCATTCCGACCCTCCATACCAAGATTGCCTTAGGAATATTGATACCGGTTAAGGGTTAGAGACCCAATATTTGTGTGTTACACATCGTTAAATTAAATTAATAGAAACACTACGTAACTTACGAAAAATTAAAATTGTGGATTTTTGTTTATAATTGTGTATTACTTATGTACTACTTCTTGTTTATTCATTTTGTTGAGATATTGAAAATGAAATGTATAGCAATACCTGATTCAGCAACTATACATATGCATGTTGTAAAGCCGCTGGTAATAAAACCATATACAATATGTACATTGTGCCGATAGTGGGATCTTAGCTTAAGATGTGCTCACAACTTCAGATTGTAAAGGATATAAAAACCCTGCAGGAAATGTCAATAGTGAAACTGTACTGACTTACTATTGACACAGTCAGCAGTACTAGTGAATTATAATACTCCAGACAATGCTATTTACTATAGACATTTAAAATGTGCGTGTCATTGAAGATCCACTACTGACATTGGTACTATTGACTAGGTATTTCTTTTGGGACCATATGCAGATATTGGAACTAGTGATTCACTAGTATGTTTCAGTAATTCTAGTCTACAATTATAGTACTTTTCTGAAGTTGATGTCAATAATGAAAATGTAAATTTTATTAACTTTTGGAGTTTAATTTAAAAAAATAAAAGACTAAAAGGCGCTAACTCATAACAGTCGTTTGAAAAATATACATAGGTACTAAAAATAAGGTACTAAATCATTGCAGCCTTTTTAAAGTTTTCTTATAGTGACAATGACGCCAAATAGTCACCAATATAGTAGACAGAAGTGGTGACTTGGGAACACATGACCCCAGGTTTCCTTCAGGGAACATTTTCAAATAAACGCATTCATTTAAACAAATGCATATGTATGCATATATACATATATGTATAGTTATGTACATAGAAACTTTAGTTATTGGAAATTATTTACTGAGATGACCACATGTATTTAATACTGTTTCCGTAATCTTTTATAAAAAATTATTAATAAAGTGCATTTTCCGCAGGACAACATTTGCAGGAAACATAAACAACGTTATACCTATTTGTTTAAGAAATTGAATTACATGTGCATTTAAACTGTTATTGATTTTTTTACTTTCGGAAAGTTTGATATGTAATCTACCGGTCGGCAATTGAAAGTTCGCTGATAGCAGTAAATAGCAACTGAAATTGACAGTTCTCAATTGCCATGTTTCAACCGCATTACCGTTTTCAGCCATTGAGAGCTCAACTGTGCTGGAAAAAATACATACATACTTATTATATTATTCAGATCGTCTGTTGTTAAGATTTTTTGCAATAACTGAAAACATTGCAAACAAATTTTCTTTTCGCATAATTAAAACGAAAAATATAATAAAATGTGTATTCATAAATAATGAAAAATGTATTCTCCCTTATTCTGTCTTGACGTCAATTCAACCCAATACAAAAACAATGTACATTTCTACCCGCTGTCGAAAACAATTGACTGCTATTAGCAGTCTGTTGGTCATTTTCTAGGACTTAGGAATAGTATAAGGAAAATTGTTTTTTAGTAAATTTTCTTTTACAGCAATTTTCCTTAAAAAGTACCAAAAATGTTTTACAAAAAAAAGTAAACTTTTAACTAAATATTTTTAGGCATCAACAAGAAAATCAATACTAAACTTTCTCTCACGCAGATTAAAAAAATTTATAATTTTTACTGCATAATTTCCGTAATTTTTTTTTTTAAATTACGAGTAACACTAGAAAACATTAAACAGTTGTTGGTCGATGATCGGTGCATTTAAGAAAAACTACACAAAATATTGCTTTAACTGACTAAATAATAATTTAATAAAAATAATAATTAAAAATAGTAATTAAATTACTAATGCAACAAAAATTCCTTAAATACTTACATAGATTAAAAAAAGTAGAAAACGAAATTATTTAGTCAAATTGAAAAAGATTTTCTACTTCGTCTGTTTTAAACAAAGTTAATAATAAAATAAAATAAAAATAGATAAAAAAGAAGATAAGTTGTTGAACAACTAAAGCAGCTTTAAAAATACAACAGCTATAAAATTGGAGTTTATTCAACATTTTCATCAACTGGGAATATAAGTTTCAAGAGGGTAAGTTTTTCTCCTACTTTATTTCAATTAAAAATGTGTTTAAATAAGCACATGTGGTCATTGAAATAGGTACAGCATTTATTTAATATATTAAAAATGTCATAATGTTTAAGTGTTGGTTGGTTGAAGAATTCATTCATCCTTTGGTATTAACTTTCGCCGAGCATTATTCCAAAATAAATCCAGGGGGATTACTCTCTATTGCGATGCGAAAGAAAAATCGAATATCGAAAAATACGAAATCAAATTATTGATACACTGAAAAGGCTTTCGCATCGCAATAGAGAGCAAGCCCCCAGAGTATGTTATTCCATTTTCTAGTTCAATCTGAGCCACACCATCCATCCATGTCTTATGGCGATTTGCAAAATTTCTTCTCTTCTGTAAAACTCAGTCCAGTTGGAGCTTTACTTTTGGAAAATGTCAAACTATTTAGCAAAGTATCTATTTTATTGGCCACTTATAATAGAATTTCTTATGTTGAAATAAAATATCGTTGACAATGCAACACATAAAGAAAAGTCTGTAACAATTTTTCGCTTTTGTAGCGAAAAATTGAGAAATTGTAACAGGTATATAAGTATACCTGTTTACCTATTATAATGGCCAAATGTGAATAAATATGTAGTTAAAGATATGCCTTTTTTCCGGCTACATATATACATATTTTATATTTATTTTATATACTTTAAACTTTAAATCGTTTAACCAGTTGAACTCATTTTATACAAATAAGATTTTGCGCAGAAACAGTTTATAACTTAAAAAATTTATACACACATGCATACATATGTGTCATTAATGGTGTCTGTCTGTAGATAATTTGATTTCAATTGTTAAAAAGGAAATAACATACTTTTTAATATTTCGGATGTGCTCAGTTGAAAATTAAATTTTATGTGAAATTTTCTTCGAGTTAGAAATTGAAATCAGATCAGCAGTCAGATAAGTAGGCGAAAAATATTTAAATATTTATATTAATTACATATTGCTAGTATTCCGAAAACCTGTCTCCGTGCTCTAGGTGTCTTCTTTTTTGGCCACATATCGTCGCCACCGCGACGCGTCGGTCACAGGTTGAAAACTCTTAACTCGCAAAAAAATCGAATCGGGTTTTTGATGTCAAAAGAATGTGTTTGTCCTTCTGCATGTTAGTACGTTTAATTTATATTTTTAAAAAATTTTCTTCTCTAATTCTCCTACTAATTTTAGTATTTTTAATTACTTCCAACACGTTTTAGTAACGGAGTAATAACGTTTTTTTTATCTCCTGAAAAGTACAAAAATAAATGTTGAGTTGTGAACCTGTGACCGACGATATTGCTCTGTTTGTAATCAATTAACTGCGACTTTGCATGTGCGTAATTTTTATTTAATTTCTTAAAAATAATTTTCTTCAAATTGAAAAATTTATGAAATTAATACAGTCACAAGTGAAATGTAATTTAATTACAAACATTTCAATTGCTTTTCCAAAAGGACCATCTGGGTGACACAAAGTTCGTGTGTTTTTTATTATTTATTTGCGTCATTTATTCGTACATGTGACCAAATGTTATCATTTTGTTTTGTTTTTAAAAAAAATATTACTGCTAAATAAAAATAAAGATTATTTAAAGTTATTAATAATGTTCAAATTTTTATGTCTGTATGTACGTACATATCGCACCTTTATTGCAACGTAGTCATATCCTAAAAAACGAGATTTTTGATTTAAGAATGCAGAATTATTCATCGTATCGTTTTTCATTTTGTATGAAAAAAAATCATACAAATATCTTGTTTACTCACCTCTTGAAAAGAGAATATCATGGTAGAATAATACAGGCAGTGTCGAAGCGTTAGCGGTCTTTTTTTGGCTTCTGGTCTGTCAAAATTTGATTATGTATTACTAACACACACCCACACTACTAAAAAAGCACACTTTATCATTTGTTTCAAATGCAAATAAGAAAAGGAAAAGAAACAAAATTTTTTATAGAACAGAAAATTCAACCATTTTGCCATTTTTCTTTTTTGCTTTTTGACAGCTTCGAACCTAAAAGCAGTGTTGTTGTAGCTTCGACAATACCTGTATTATTCTACCATGGAGAATATTTGTTTATTTTTCCATTGAGTTGTAAGCAATTTAATCAATTTAAAGCAATACATCACGTCTAATTGATTTACAAGTTACTAGAGTATCCACCGGTCGTCTCAATCGACCGCATTCTAGAAATTAATATTAAACACAAGACAGTTCAACAAGGTAGTAGCGATAACACTGCTGATTTATCTGACTAAATCTCAATTGTTTAAAATTTAACTTGTGTTGATAATATACTCGTAACATGGCTTATGCCAAGCACTACAGCTTTGTATGATGTTCAGATGTGCTAACAGTGCCACCTGATTATGTAAAGTTTTGACAGTTGCTCAGGTATTTTTACAAAAAAATTTTGTATTGTTGTAGAATCGCTACTACCTTGATTAAACATATATGTACATAAACATAAACATACGATAAAATACAAAAAAACATTCTAAATAAAAAACTTAAAACTCTGTCTCATTTCTATGAAAACCCGATTTGGTTGAAGCTGATACATTCATGTGTGATAAGTGTGCATGTGTTAGTAGCAACTTTAAACGCTTATAGCTCCCTAAATATCGAATCAATTTAAATAAAATTGTGCACATCTATGTAAAACCCCATTTAAAAATTTATAAATCTTTCCAAAATCGGTTCAGTATTACGGCCGTAAAAGGGATCTGAAAAATAATATAGAAGATTTACACTCATACATAAACTATAGCGGCTACTGTACTTAATGCATACATATCTCTGTTCTGGGTATTCAAACAGGATAATGACGAGCATAAAGACTCTGGAAAGATTTGTAGACGCTTTAGTCAACTTAATGGATTTTCCTAGTTAATCGGGAATCGCTGGTCTGATGTCCAACATCACGCGACTGTATGAAACCCGTCTAACAATGATCAATTCTGGGCTAACGCTTAAGAGTCGTCGGAAAGAATTCTTAAGAAGAGATGTGAAGACTTGGTATGCTTAGTTCCTAAGCAATGCGCTGCAGCGCGCTGCCCGTTTTTGATAGCAAATATTATTTCACAAAATATTAATTAATTATATTTTATCTAGTTTCAAATAATCTTTTTATCTTCATTTATTGTATATTTTTTATTTATATTATCTAATGAAAGTGCCATTTTTTTCCAGCCAATTTTCAAGTTAATACAGTATTTTGCGAATAATTTGATTAAAAGTCAGTATATACGAGTATGTGGCTGAAACTACTTTTGCTTAACGAAAATGTTTGTTTCATTCGTGTTATGGGGTGTCACAAATGAAACTCCAATAATGATATGGCGACAAAGTTTCTCTATAGCGCAGCTGTGTGTACATTTCGTATTTATTGCAATTTAAGAAAACAAGTATTTCGTTCACATTTGTAAAATCATTGTGGACAAAGGACATGACACTTAGCAAACCCCTACGGTCCTCTATCCATCCAATGTAATACTATTTATAAACACTAAGATGCAAAAAGTCAGTCAATTGCTTTACGTTAATAATGTAAAATGTTTGTACAATTTATATTTATTTTTAACTGCGGGTGGTTTATCAAATTCTAAATGTACTTGTTTTTACCATTAAATAAGTGACTTACAGTCGCCGCGGCGTATGCATAACAAAGATTGCCTTCATAAAATCCAGTTTTGCGTTTAGTTGTTCATGAATTTAAATCAAGAAAAACTTAATTTACGTTTTTGTCATCTAGAAAACTGTATTCGAAAGCGAATTCAATTTACATTTCAATTCATTGAAAACGCACACACACAGACTAATAACAGACATGAAGAATTTGCATGATTACGCATGATTCACGCTAATCACGTGAGTGGTGGCCATCTCTACTACAATGAGACACGCATTGTTTTTTTGGAGGTCCAAAAATGGTTTCGTTCTCGCATTATTAAAGTTTTGCACAATCAATCTTCTAATGATAGATACAAACCCTTAGTCTGCGTTTAGACGCGTCATGTCTTATTGACATGATTCTTACTATTTCTTCTTTAAACTTTCATTGTTGTTCATACAAGTATTGTCTTTATTTAAAGTGATAGTTTTTCGAACAAATTGGTTGTTAGAAGTTTTTAATCCAAAGTGATTATTATTTTTGGCTAATGTTCGTAACATTTTTAGTCGAAAGATGGGAGTGTAGCGGCTCCCGTAAAACAACGTTGTTTCTGTTCTGCCGTGTAAGTTGAAATTAATTGGTGTTAAAATTTTCCCTTGTACTTTTGAAATATTGTCTCATATCCAATTCTTTCTACAAATAAAGTTTTTTCTTGTTGTTAAAGGACATGGCAACAGTGCATGTAGCTAAGACTGTGTTTAGACGCGTCATGTCTTATTGACATGATTCTTAATTTTTCTTCTTTAAACTTTTATTGTTGTTCACACAAGTCATGTCATGTTGACGAAAATTACTTGCAAATACTTTCAGGCTTAAAATTACGAATGAGAAAACAAAAAGTAATGTCAGTATGTATGTACATGTTTCTATTCCCGAGTACTCGTTTCTTTTCCTGTCGTCACTCTCGCCTATTATGTAGCAATCATGTCAATAAGACATGACGTGTGTAAACACAGACTTATAATAATTAATCAAACCAAAAAATTTAGTCTTAAGTAAAAACAAAGAGTTGAAAGAAAAATGCTACATGACGAAAAAACTAACGTGTAATTTAACGCCAATTTATTGATGGGTAAAAAATTGAAACATTAATCGCGGTGAAGTTGTGTTTGCTTAAAAAACCAATTATTAATAACTATCACAAAAATGATAATTGTCGTATTATTGTTCCGCTCAGAATTTCTATGAATATGATTTGAAATCAAATTCTACCAAGTCATCTGAAAAGTGGCGAATACACATGAACTGTAATGATGGGGGTGTAGCGAAATTTCGTGTAGGTATAATGAAATTAATTGAAGTTAATTTTTTCCTTGTTCCTTGTTATGAATTCTTGGCCTAATAAAAAAAAGAAGGCAAATAGAGTAGCTCAATCCACAACAAATGAAAACTTTTTAATTATTTACTGACTTGAAGAAAAAAACAGTCGACAGTTACGGTCCCTGCTGGGTGATTAAAACGTTCGTACATAAAAGGTGGTTAAATAAATGGATAAATGAGAATTTTCGTTTGCTTATTGAACCTATTTAAGTAGGTTTCTTGTTTCTATTTAGTATCTACATTTGTATTTACGTTTCTCTTCACAAAGTTGTCTATTTATGTTTGTCAGTTTACCATAAGTTCGTGATATAAATTTCGAACATTTGCGATACAAACAATGTATTGACAAAAACACACATTAAACCAATTTTGAAATTTTAATTCTATTTTCCAACTATTTGCACACATTCTTACATACTTATGTATATACGTTATGTATTTATGTACATACGAGGGCGGCTCAATAAGTCCGTGACTTTTTGAATGAAACACAGTTTTTTTTCGCAAAACAAAAATTTATTTTTCAACATAATCTCCTAACTCAATACACTTAGTCCAACGTTTCTCCAGTTTTTGTATCCCTTACAAAAAAAAAAAGAATTTTTCGAGGTCCTTAAAATAGGCAATTGTTTGGTCAATAATTTCATCGTTGGAGCTAAATCTCTTTAGACAGAGCCATTTCTTTAGGTTTGGAAATAGGAAGTAGTCAATAGGGGTTAAATCCGGAGAATATGGCGGATGAGGTACCGATTCGTAGCCCAATTCATAGAGTTTTGCCATGGATACTTAAGTTGTCACACGTTTACGTTCATGGTCAATTGAGAGCAAACGCGGCGGCACCCATCTTGAAGACAACTTTCTTAAACCCAGCTGATCACTTAAAATCGAAACCACACTGCCATATGAAATGCCTATGGCATCAACAATCTCGCGCACTTTTACTCTTCGATTGGCCAACACCATAACGTGGATTTTTTCGACATTTTCGGGTGTACTGACCTCAATTGGCCGTCCAGAACGTTCAGCGTCATTTGTACTTGTGCGACCACAACGAAAGTCAGTAAACCACTTTTTTACCATTGAAATCGATGGTGCAGAGTCCCCATAGTATTTATCGAGCTTTTTATTGGTTTGATTGACGGTTTTTTTCCCAAAAAAGAATGTTTAGCGAGTACTCGAAATACACGAGGTTGTATGTTTTGAACAACTGTTAAACGCGTAGTAAATGACGACACTTGCTCAAAATTTGACAGTAGTCTATTAAGAGGTGGTACTTGATGGGAACTACGAGGGAAGTTCAAAAAGTCACGGACTTATTGGTCTGCCCTCGTATATATAAAGTTGGCAACCGATACCGTAATTAATACCGATATCGATTAAATAGCGTTAAATTGAATACCGTTAACTATACAGAACCGTAATTCGTTTCGGTTATACGCAAGATCACCGTTTCAGTATTTGAAATCTTATAAAACGGCAAAATGTTTCAAATAAAATCAATTTTAGTTGATATCAATCACTGTGTATAAAGGCGATTGGGGAACTCAGCGTCAGCGTAGTTCAAATGCTAGCTAGAATGAAAGTCGACTGTCAGAAATCACTAAAGTCTAGAGCAAACGCTAGTGCTGGCGCCAGAGATGTCAGTAAAATTTTCAAAAAAATCGTCAAATTTTGTAAATAAAATTGTCAAAAATCGTCAGTATTTAAAAAAAAAGTCGCCAAGAAATCGTCACTCAAAAATCGTCTTTTTTATACAACAATGTTTCATTTAAAAATTAACAATTCATAAGATTTATTAAAAACAACAAAACCTTTAAACATTTTATTCAATTCAAAGCAAGATTTGAAGAGATTTTGTGTCGAAAATAAACGTTAATTTTTTATACGATATGTTTTATATTTTAATTTAAATAGAAATTCATAGAATATACTATTATACAGTTTTTCATAAACTTGCAATTCATGTGTAGATTCGAATTAATTTTTTTGATTTATTCGATTTTATACGCGTACAAAAATACATATTAACATATAAAGTACGAAAGAAGGACATATGAGATTGATTTAAATTGGGTAATTACAAAATAAAAATACTATACATACATACGAGTATCATAGTTCCATTTTTTATATATTTTTTCTAATGCTAACATTGTAACATTCAGAGGAATTTTTTTTAAATAATCTTTTGAAAAAAGAATCCCCTGAAGGGTTCCTGTTTCCAATAATTTTCTTATCTTGGTTTTATTAAGATTAATTTTGCTACATATTCTTTAAAGATTAGCTGAAGAGTTTCACAAAGTCATTAAGTTATTTAGAAATTCACATAAACTAGTTTATTGTTGGTCGCTTAATTGACTTTCCTCTTTTCCAAAATACATATATCAACATTAAATGTGCTGTCTCCTAAATCCAAAAATCTTCTCTTATTTCATGCTCAACATCTTGATATTTTTCTTGAGAGACTAGATTAGGAAAACCTTTTAATAAAAGAAGAATTTCGGAGTTTTTTTTTTCAAAATCACAGATGGTGTAATTAAATTTAAATTTTTTATAATTTTGCCATCGAAATCAAGTCTTTTTTTTATTTGATAACAAACACAACTCAACGTAAAATGTTGCACAATTATTAATAAATTGATTGAAAGTTTCAACATCAATTGTATATTGTCTTAACATTTCTTTTACATACACACCAATATAAACTTGTTCCTTTTTTAAACAATTTTTACGGTTATGGTTATACAATCATCTACTAAAAAATTTTTTAAAAGTTTCGTCATTTCATATTGAATGTTGTGAATTTGAATTCCTTCAATTTTGTTTAGATGATGTGGCAAACTTAGGTCTTTCTTTAACTTTTCTTCGGCCGCGGCACGACTTATGTTGTCGTATCTTACAGATCGTACCCAATCAGTGAACAATACAGTGTCCAATCCAGTTAAGCTAACTAGAGGTGTTCCTCAGGAGTCAATTTTGGGACAGCTACTTTTCTCGATTTACGCTTACGATTTGCCAAGTCATTTATCTCATTGCAATGTCCACATGTATGCAGATGATGTGCAATTATGGCTCAGCAGCTCAGTCAATCGCGGAAAACATAAACAAGCTTAATCATGATTTAAATAGCATTTATATGTGGGCGTCTAAAAATCGTCTAAATTTGAATCCTAAAAAATCTAAATGTCTAGTGATTCATAAAAAAACTATACATCCATCTATAGAACATGATATTGTAATTAACAAGCAAAAAATTGAGTTAGTAAATACAGCAAAAAAAAAATCATGGAATTGTATTTAATAACAATCTGACATGGTCAAGTCATGTCAATGCACTGGTTGTTAAATTATATGCTAAATTGAGGATATTATGGACTGTTCAATACTTCACACCCTTGAGAGTAAGAATTCTACTTGCGAAAGCATATTCGGTTCCATGTCTTACCTGTGGTTGTGAATTGTTTTCTTGTTGCGACAGTGTCAGTAAGAGGAAACTCGAAGTATTATACAATAACATAGTTATATACGTTTATAATCTCAAAAGGCGTGATCATGTTTCATTGCATGTTAAAACATTATATGGTGTATTTTTTTAAAATCTCTTGAAAATAAGAACATTAATTTTCCTCCACAAAATTGTATACACCCAAAAGCCGGAATATCTATTTCAGAAGATTAGATTTGCCAGCTCTCTAAAATGCAAAAAATTATAATCCCCAAATATAAATGCCTAGTTTCTGAATGGCAGTTCTTTTTACATGCTGTTCGCTTTTGGAATGCTCTTCCACATAATCAACAAGTTAACACGAACGCAACAAATTTAAAAAAATTTCTTTTTTAGTTACTTTGATTAGACGATTAAATGTTTTTCAATACTTAAGTATGTCCTTATTTTGTTAAACTTTAGTTTTGTATGTAACTTTAAAAATTAAATGTCTAAATTACTTTATTTATGTTAATTTTAATTTATGTTGGCGAATTTACTGTACATTAAACAGCCTTGCATTGTAATTATAAGACTAAGTCTTGTTATGCAAGGGGACTCAACAAATAAATAAATAAATTATTCATCAAATTAAGCACATATTTTGAAAAACAAAAGTAAGGTCTCGTTAATGTAATTAAAATTCTGAAATATTTCTTTAGTAATATCAATATCATGGATATTGGCCGCAAAACAAAAATATATTTTTAGAGCTTGACATTTTCCCATACGTAGAGTTTATGTTGAGCAAAAACTAGCGAAGTCAAAAAATCGTCAAAGTATAAGGGATACTAAACAAAAATCGTCAATCGACATTTTGTGAAATTTGCTATAAAAAATCGTCAAAATGACGTAAAATCGTCACGTTTGGCACCCCTGTTTATTAGTTGAAATACCGATACTGTTTCGGTTGCCAACCTTGTTGTATACATAAGAGCCTATAATTTTATTACATATTTGCCTAACTAAATTACAAAAAAAAAGAAAAAAGCGTCAAATGCTATTTCTATACATTTGACCTCCGGCATTTTCAATACAGAATAATGATGCTTAAAATAACGCCAGCGCACACATGAGCGAAAAATCAATGAAATATTCTTACATTCGTACAGTTTCTCTCATAAGTTTTCGAATTTTACCGCAAGAAACTTTTACTCTTTAGCGCAATTCAGAATTTAGTTACAATGGCGGTATTCAGTGTTTGGTGCAAATGCTCTTGCGAAAGTGCAAATGCAAAATATCGTAGCTTTTTTGTGAAATTTAACGGCAACTCTGTGTATTTTGTTGTTGGATTTTACAAAAAATCTACGATATTTTGCATTTGCCTTTTCGCAAGAGCATTTGCACCAAACACTGAATACCGCCAATGTTTTTGCGAAAGTGCAATTGCAAAAGAGCTACGATATTTTGCATTTGCATTTTCGCAAGACCAAACACTGAATGAAGTTCGCTTTGTTTGCTTAAATCGAGAGATTTTAAATTGAAAACTTTGTAAAACAAGTACCGGGTAGTGCAAGTTTAAATACAGAAAATATTTTTAAATGTAAATAGCTAGAGGTGGGTGTCACTGAGACATTTCTTTCTTTTTTATTTGTTCATATTTATTTTTATTAATAAGTCCGTTCGAGTACCCAAAAGTTTTTACAAATTTTTACTGAACTTTACTGCATATTACTAAATTGCGTTCGTTTACACAAAATACAGTAAATCATGGTAGAATAATACAGGTAGTGTCGAAGCTACAACAACACTGCTTTTAGGTTCGAGGATGTCAAAAAGCACTAAAGAAAAATGGCAAAATGGTTGCATATTCTGTTCTATAAAGAAGTTTTTTCTTTTCTTATTTGCAGTTGAAACAAATCTTAGTGTGCTTTTTTAGCAGTGTGGGTGTGTGTTAGTAATACATAATCAAATTTTGATAGACCCGAACCCCCCAAAAAAAGTCCGTTAACGCTTCGACACTACCTGTGTTATTCTACCATGTATTAAATGAGAACACAAATTGAGAGCGTAAAGTGTCACTCAAGGCAGATCTACAAGGTAGTAGCGATTCTACAACAATACAAAATTTGTTGTAAAAATATCTGAGCAACTGTGAAAACTTGTACATAATCGGGTGGCACTGTTAGCACAGCTGAAACTCTAAGAAATGTCAAACACCATACAAATCTGTGGTGTTTGGCATCAGCCTTGTCACGAGTATATTATCAACACAAATTTAATTTTACACAATTGACATCTAGTCAGGTAAACCAGCTGAGCTGCCTTGGTGACAGTTCATGGCTGAGTATTTACAAATTTTTACTGCAGAAATATCTTGTAGTAAAATTTAGTAAAACCAAACCAAACATATGATTCATTGATTATTTAAAATAGAAAAATTGAAATAATAAACTAATAAAAAATAAAAAGTGCATAATTATTTTTAAACTATTCGTTCGTTAAAAATGTATGTTTGTGCATTTTAAAAGGAAATAATGTTGTAGAAACCATTTACAGCAATTTTGTTGTAAAAAAAGTTGTGCAACTTTTTGATTCTTTGGAGTTGTGAAATTGTTAAATAGTTACTTAGTACTGCACTTGTTTTTAAGGTAATCAATACCAAAAACAAATAATCATATATTTTTGAACAAATTTAATCAGATACAAATTAGGAAAATCAAATAAAATATAAATGAATACATGGAAAAGATTACAGAAAACAATTTGTTTATATATTCTTTAAATTTTCGTGATATAATAAATATTGCATCGAGTACAAGAGTTGAGTAGAGTCAAAGCTACAACACAACATTTGAAATCAGCTGTTTCCTTGAACTTACTAATTTTTACAATATTTTCGCTCGCGTACTTTTTTGGGCGACAGTTTTTTTTGAGACTAAATTTTTCAATTTACTCAGTAATTAGTCATTTACTGCATTTTACTGCAAAAGTACTCGAACGCACCTTATGTATGTATTTTTATTTAATATTGTGCAAATGTTCAAAATGAAAATAAATCGAAATCAATTTTTATTTATTGATGCTTTCGTTATAAATGTATTCTACTGTATTTTTTGTTGTTGTTAAAATTCTTATCAAGTTGCACTACATTTTCAGTATAAAAAGATAAAAAATAAAACAACAGATTTAGAGAAACGTTGGTAAACTACTGACTGGTAAACAATCGTACATACTCGTACGTATGTTTGTACGTACACCTTACGAACATGATAGCGTACGACAGTATTTTTATTTACTACACAAACTGAAATCACTATTTGCTCGTTATCTAAACTAGAAAGGGTCGAGAACGGGCATGGAAAATCATTTTAAATTTTATTAAGCTTTTTTGATACTAAAAGAATAATTTTTTTTGTATATGTAGGTATGTATGTACGTACTCGTATTTATGAGAAAGTGATGATTCATCTGAAGGTACTACCGAAGTAAGCACAAAGGTTTGATCTCAAATTGCGAATGATTTGAAATCAAACTACATACTATGTATGACGGCTTTTCCACAGTCAAAGTTTAGTTTGCAAAGTTTAATTCAGCTTGGAAAAAGACAGAATAATAAAATATTCGTCTCTGTGTCTTTCTACCAACTGAATTAAATCTTTGCAAAGTAAACTTTAACTGTGGAAAATCTGTCATAGCATTCCTCAAATGGGGGAAATAAATACAGCTCCATCTTTCGGTAAGAAATATTAGTACCATTGGAAAGATCATTTATTATGGATATAACTTATGCAAAGATATCACAAGAGTGTTGAAAAATTCAGTACCTTAGTAATTTTTTCAGTACTTTTTCATTTCAAAAATACCACGACATACGACATTTTCAGTACTTTTTCATTACTACATATTATACATTTTGGCAAGAAATTTTATAAAAAGGAATGCTTTGGATAATTTGTCAGTGGAAAATTTAAATTTGCATGAAAACCATTTGCCTTTAAATGAAATCTTTTGTGGAACTAAACTTGACGTATACATATGTATGTAGAAACATACAAAGTTGATAAAGAAAATTTTTATAAATTTAAACAAACCGCAAGATCTTTTTATTTAAAATTTTGCGAATCAATAAAAAGTAAGTTTTGTTTTGAAAATAAAATATTAAAAATTATAAATAGTTTTACTCCAGAAAATATTCTGTCTGGTACAACCAATAGTATAATACCATTTCTGTTATCGTTATTTCCTAACGAAGAAAAAAAAACTATGATAATATTAATTCCCAATTCCGTGCACTAGCGGATATTCCAGAAATAAAACACTTTGAAACCGAAAATGGAAAAATGTTGCCAAAACTAAGAAAGAAATGAATGAAATAATGTTTCCTGATATTCCACGTATTGCTTTTGAAGTATTATCAATACCACATTCGTCAGCAGCAACTGAAGCCATATTTTCAATACAAAATGCTGTAAATAGCAACGAAAGAAATCGCTGTTTTAAGTTTGATGAAAGATAAAGATCTATTAAAATCATTAGACAGTTGCTGTTTTAATTATAATATTTCTAATGATCTCATAAAGTAAATTAGCTTTATCTTAAAAAAAACTAACTGAAAGCTTTATTTTTAAATATATATGTATACTTTTAAACTTAAGTAAGAACCGAATTAAATTTTTAGTTTTTTATATCTTGTCTGTGTCTGAAGTTTCGTTCGGATGTGGACGATATAATTATATGAAAGCATTTTGTAACTGTTTGCAAAATGTTTTTTACTCGACAAAAATATATACATAAATATTTAATAATTTGAATTAAAATAAAATATTCTGACTCTTACCTAGCGTTTACACATGTAAGTGCAAGTTCGAAAAACTCAATACATTTACACTTTTTCACTAACACAATCACAATTTTCGTACTTACAGGTCAACTTGCAAGAGAATTTGCTTGTAAGTAAATTTTTGACACTTACGCAAGTAAAATGACAAATTATAAAACAGTGCTACCGAGTATGAGTTTTGTATCAATTTACTAGTAGTTTGTAAAAATAAGTAATGTTTATACCTGATTTGTTGTGTATTTATAAAAAATAAATATTAAAAAAGAGCTCAACTATATAACAGCGCATCTTAATGGTATATTGAAATATAAATTTTATACATTTTAGAAAAAAAAATTTTATCAAAATGTTCTTTTCAGTAATTTTATAATATCGACAACACGGCTGTATAAACACTCAATGAACTTGCAAGACTTTCGGCTATAATTTCGACATTTTCGTTGATAATACATATACAGTACTTGCAAGTAATTACTTACATGTGTAAATGCAGAGTTAAAACGAAATTTGTAATATTTCATTTCACAAAAAACTAATACATACAAACTCTTGGCTGTCACTTAACGTTGTATTCTATTTTCTACAGAATAGTCCGCAACAGAACAGAACGAAAGAGTAACAACGAACCACACATACAGTTTTTCAATTGAAGAGAAACAAAACAGCTGATTCGTAACAGAACAGAACGTACAAAATAATTCTGCCTTAATTATTGAATTGAATTATTGAAATAAGAAAGTTTGATGTACGACGAATGTTCGTTATAAACTACTACGTATGTACTACCTACTACGTATGTAATTTTTATGAAATTATTGTACAAAAAGGTGTTCGAAAAGCATACATACATACATACAGAGTTAATTATTATCAGTGTTCGTTATAACCGGGTTTTACTCTTTATGAAATGGTTTGACTTAAACGTGTTTTAAAAACACATTTTTTGTTGTTTCGTGTAATTTAATTTAATTTTATGTTTTTGTGGATTTTGTTGCACATGTTCCTAAAAAAGTTGTGTGTGATATTTCGAAATGTTGAAAAAAAACTTGATAATTAAGAAAAACTATACAGCAACTTTAAAATTACATCATCGAATTTTTATTTTGTTTTGAAAAACCTATTTAGAACAAACTAAAATAAATAAGAAAAAAAATTTTGAACAACTGTTGTTGTTTTGCTGTATCGATAATAAGTTTAATGTGTACCAAACATCATCAACAAAGACAACAAAGGAGCAAATGTGAAGGTCACCTGATGTGACCAACTGTTGTCGTCTAATATTTTCATCTCATACGAGCTTTTTGAACCACAAACATCAAGCTCATATTTTTAAACACTTTCTTGTATTTTTTTAAATTTGTTATTTTGTAACTTGATAAACATTTAAGAAATTTTTGCTTCAACATTTTTTATCACATATTTTATTACATTCCAAAAATTGTAACTGTTTGAGTTTGGGTTTTGCTTTAAATTCTCCCAGGTTAAATCATGTAGAAGATTCTTCGTAAAACAGCAAGCAGTATAATTAATTTAATTTTGCTGACTTTGTGCAGTTTTGATTTTGAAAAATTTTCAGTTTTCTTAGAAATTGTTTTTTTTAATGCAAAGCACTTGGAATGGATCTAAGATGAAATGATATACTTACGTACTAAATACATTCTGTAGTGTGAGCGTCAAAAAGTAAAATAAACAACAAAATAAAAGTTTTATTTTACTTAAAGAAACAATTCAACATAAAAACATTTAGCAAATTCACAAATTACAAAGACTTCTAAAGTGATAAGTGATAAAGTACTATTTAAAGCTAAATAGCACTATTCTGAACGTCCTGTTTTATTGTCATAAATGTTAAACTCAAATGACAGAAAAAATGTAGAAAGTATTATCAAAGAAAAACAATGTGCAACAAGACACTCTTCCACTGTGTAGTCCAAAAAAAACGCATCCATTTGGTTTTTTTTAAATAAAATATACAAATTTACTAGGAAAAGGTCAATTTTTACTTTTTATTAACAAGAAAAACATTAAAGATAAATACACACTTTGGAGTTTGACAACAGAGCGGAATAATATTTTTAATTAGGTGCGTTCGAGTACTTTTGCAGTAATTTGCAGTAAATGAGTAATTACTGATGAGTAAACTGAAAAATTTAATCTCAAAAAAGTACGCGAGCGACAAAATTGAAAGAGTTATTGGGAAAAGTGCTCAAATTTACTAACTTTAGAGGAATAATAACCGAAGTTGAAGTCTATATAGGAATGAGTGACTCAGCTTGTCATGCAGCAAGAGGCAAATTTAGGTGGGTTTCTACAACATTATTTCCTTTTAAAATGCATACACATGTTTAACGAATAGTTTAAAAATAATTGTTCACTTATTCAGTTTTTCTCTTTTTAAATAATTTTTACACAAATTGTATACTCGTTCTTTTTGTTTTCTTACTTTTATTTGTTTAACTTTTGAATCATATGTTTTTCTGTTTTACTAAATTTTACTACAAGAAATTTCTGCAGTAAAAATTTGTAAATTCTCAGCCATGAACTGTCACTTTACGCTCTCAATTTGTGTTCTCTTTTACTGCAACTCGAGTAAACGAACACAATTTAGTAAAATGCAATAAAGTTCAGTAAAAATTTTAAAAACTTTTGGGTACTCGAACACACTTAATATTTTTATATTTAAAATATCAAAAAGTTTTTATGTCAGTCATAAAATTTTGCCCAATAGAACACTGTGAATTGGCTAATTATAATGTAATATTATTTAGTACTAGTGTATCCTGTGCGGACGACTCAATCGACCGCATTCCGGAAATTAATATTAAACATTTACACAAATACATACGATAAAATATAAAAACAAAAAACAATCTACACAAAAACAAATTAGACAAACACACATGCACAATTTGTTTTGTTTTCAAGTTGAAGCTGATACATGCATGTGCAATAAGTGTGCACGATCTAATGCACGATCTACATACATATGTATATTTTTCATAAATATAATTAACAAATGTATGTATGTATGTCACTCTGTGTTTTATCATTTATACATTTCTAGTTTCAAAAACTTTTGTTTAAAAACTAAATAAAAATCAATAAGCATTGAATTTTAAATATTAAAAAAAAACATGCTCAATAACAGTGATAATACAAGTGAAAATGCCGGATCCTCTCCAACTGTGAACAGTCCTGCTGCCGGTGCTCACCGATCACCATCAGTGTCATCTACCACGTAAGTTAATTTGATTGCATTTTATTTTATTAAAATGAATGTCAAATAAACTTGAAAATATCTCAAGTTTTATTACGATGCTTTAAATTTTATTTAACTTTTATAATTTGAACGCAAATAGCACAATTGCAAGGAGAGCGCGGAATGTTCGCTGAATGTACGAACGAACATGCATATAAGTTTATCTTAAATGAAATTTTGAAAGTTTTTAAGTGCATTTTAATTTAGAAATTGTCGCACTCACGGTTTTATATTTGTCGGATGTTAATGTCATACGTACGAGTATGCATGTTTGTTATACGAGTATAACGAAGTTGAACGTTGAAGTGCAATTAAGTTATTCGATAGCTTTTTTTTGGTTGCTTATTTGTTTTTATATTTAAATTTTTGCTTAAAATAATGCTACTGTGAATTAGAGATAAGCGATCCAGTGATTTTTAAAAATTGCCTTTAACAGTGAAGATGATTTATAAAGCACCGCTCTTTTAAAGAGTGGCTGTGCTCATGGCCGCGGGGTAGACCAGAGATGTAACAACGAGGTTATGTTTTAGTTTAAATCAGCTTTTTCTCATCAGTTTATAAATGAAAAGATATTATGTATCTTGTAAGACCACCTTTCCACTCGCAAAGTTTACTTTGACAAAGTCTTTTAAATTTTTCTTGGAATTTTGTTTACTTTTACAAATTTTGTGTTCTTTTGTTGGATCAACCAAATACAAGTATGTGTAAACGTCGAACGGAGAAGAAAGCAAATTCGCGAGTACATCAAAGTCTGTACTCGTCCCCATTCTTCTTTCCCCCTCTCCCCATCATGCTCAAGAGTTTGCAAAGTAAAATCTGCGTGTGGCAAAGGGGTATAATATAAAATTGTCGTGCGATAGAGATAGAATAACAATTAATAAAACTACAACAGCATGCGGTCTCGTGTCATCTATGGTATACTTTATGTCATGTCTTCTCAGTTCTTTTCAATGAAAAATTACACGTGCACATGTACTTTGTTTGAAGAGAGCGTTTAATATTTTAGTTTGTTTGAGTTAAACAAAATTCTTGCTTGCAGTAACAACTGTTATTATCATTAAAAACCTAAGTGCCTTTTATTTTTATTATGAAGTGAAAGAGATTATGATGACAGAGATGGTTTTAATTTTTCACAAAAAAGTGCTGTCAAAGACGGTGGCGGTAACAGCATGGTGCATGGTATTACCCTGTTCTCCGTGATATGGCGTTGGTAACATATTTCGTATTAGCGATGCTATATACAACCTGATTTGAATACAAAAAGATTTCGGAGATGGCTCTTTTACTTATCACACTATGTAAAGGATTGTTTCCTTCCTGGAATGCCCAAATCAGTCAACGGTTATAAATCCAATTGAAAACTTTTGGAGAGAGTTAAAGCAAAGAATATTTATGCGTACGAGTACATTTCAAAATAAAGAACAACTTTGGAATTTCGCTAAAAAAGAGATAAATTTATATGAAATCCCATTAGGCTGCCGCAAACTTATTAACTGTATGCTAATAAGAATACAAAGAATTGTTCAAAATAAAGGGGGTTACGGTGGACACTAAACAATTAACACAAATAGAGCAACATAATATTGAACTAAATTTTTTTTTATTTAATGAATTATAGAAAGTACTTATTTTGACCACTCTTTTCTACGTATTTTTTTTCTTTGATAGTTTAAGAAGTTATTTTGTGTTCTTAGATCATGAGTACAGTACAACCTCTATAATCCGAACATTCGCTAGTCTGGACTAACCAGACAATTCGGACAGTTTAAAATTTTTATATCTACAGTCCGGAGCACTGTTTCTTTTATGCTTAGTAATATGGAGTTATTCGCTATTCGACCTCTAGATACAACGCACATTTGTGTATGAGCAAAAATGAAAAAGTGCCATGGAAGAGTATTTGGGGTATTCACACGGTGTCCTATCATGTCATATTGTCATGTCTTATTATTTTATGACGTCTTAAAAAAATTGTTGTTGTGCTTCAAACAAAAAAGTCCTAAAAGAATATGACTATTTATGCTGTGTTTTTGTTTTGTCATAACTAAACAGCAGAAATTTGAGAGAGTGTGAGAGAAATTACATACTGCTTGTTCTTCCTCGACATATTTTTAAATGAGGGGTTGTTCACAGCAGTCATTTTTTTCGTGCTAGTATTTTAAGACATATGACTTTATGACGACCGTGTGAATACCCCAATTGTGTCTTAAAATCCACAACAAGTTTTTGATGTAAAAGAAAAAAAGATAATAAAGGATGTATTCGAACAAAAATAAGTTCGCAATTGTAACAATAATTTGTTTTATAAATTTTAGTTTTTGCTTTTACATGTTTCTTTGTGTTTTCAATTGGTTTTGAGTTTTATTTTTTTTAACTGCAGTACGGACAAAGGCTGAAACTATATCTGTTCGGATTAACGAGGTTATACTGTAGTTTTTTTAATGATGCACACGTGTTATAAAAATAAAGTTCAAGACACTTTTTTTTAATTTTTTACAATCAAGAAAAGTAAAATATATGTATTCGCTTGTACTTATTATTTTGGCCATATGTGTGTGTATGTAGCGATATTTCTGTAGCTGTGACTTATTTAAATACATATGAATGAATGTGTGTATGTAAAATATATTTAAAAAGGAACTACATTGCAAATAACGGTTGCTTGATGAATTTAGTAACAGCAGTGACCAGTAACAGTGATTAAATCACATGTACAGAAATATCGTCCATTTCCAAAAAAAAAATACAGTAGTTTTCCGATTTAACGAACATTCGATTTAATGAACATCGCATTTAACGAACACCCAAATATTTTCTTTATTTTGTACTCGGTTTAACGAACAAAGGTAAAATATATCAGCTGATGATTTGAATAGATGCATTGAAAATAAACCTTTAACCCATCGGTTAAATGAATGCGGTGATAAAATTTTGAAAATGATGAACAGCTTGATGTAACAGAAATTCTAGAGCCCAAAATAGAACACTAAAATGTCATTAAGCACTTAGAAGTTTTTATTAAATCGGCTTAGCAAAACATTATTAGTAGCAAAAATTAATGGTTTTGAAAGAGTTTCAATTTCCATTCCAAGAAAACAGACTGTGCTTAAACAATTTTTAAACTAAATTACACTCATACCCCGGTTTGCGTCGTTTCGAAGTCGCGTCTTTAAAATTTTCGCGATTTCGATGTTGCGTCGATCTTTCTTCAGTTTGCGCCGCATGGCTTCGAAGTTGCGTCGTTAGTGCTACGATTTGCGTCGTTAATAAATTTTTGTATGCACAAAGCAAAAATAGAGAAGGGGGATTTCCCGTCGAAGTCTAATCTAAATTTATATGTGAAAATTGTTTACAAGTTTGTCTTCGTTGGTAGTTTCAAATTACATTTGGTAAAGTGAAGTCTTTTATTTTAATAAAAACTTATAATAACAAATAATAATAAAAAAATGGTATTTTCTATTGAAAAATAATTTTTTTTAATTAAAATTATGAGTCTCGGCACGAATTAAATGAAAATTAATGCAAATGTCTGGAAAACTGTGATTCAGTTTTCGTCGTTTCAGTTTGCGTCTCGTTTTTCCGGTCCCAATTAGCGACGCTAACCGGGGTATGAGTATATTTTTGTATTACAGTGTTTTTATGAATTTTTCATTTTCTTTAAACATATTTTTAATGAAATATTTATTTTAAATTACTATAATTTTAATAAAATATTAAAAAAAATACTGTGAATATTTAGAGTTTTGAATAAAATAGACGACACTATTCATTTTAATTCAGTACTGGATATAACGAGCAATTCACTTTAACGAGCAAAGCCTGATATCAATTAGGTTCGTTAAATCGGAAAACTACTGTATTTTCAATATTTCTTAAACTGTTATTTGAAATAATTGTATGTTATTTGCTAAGAGCTCAAATTGAAAAACAATAAGATTGAAAAGTTTTTTAATTGCACAAATATGTAAATTGAACCATATTTTTTTTATTGCAATACAACAAAATTTACTTTAGCAGGTTTTTTCTTATTAAAAACAAAACATTTAGCTTTAAGCCAGTGAAATTGTTCAAGTAGTTTTCAAATGAATAAAAGTTTTTTTCCATGATAATAAAGCTGTTAGTTAAGCAATAGTTTTGAGTTAAAAAAAAAGTGAAAAAAAATTAAATATACTGCTAAACCAGTTCGTTTGAATTCATTTAGTTTCTAGAAAATGTGTAAAATAGTTACAAACACTTATTTATGTATTTGAATTTACACATTTGGTCAATAGAACACGTAGCAAAACAATTAAAAAAAGCTTAAATAATGAAATTTTATATATATACATTTTGCTTAAAATAAATTGGATCTGCAAGAGACTTACTAATAATATCCGAAAATTTCATTAATATTTATGTTGAAAACGAAGCAGAGATAATAAAAGCTGCTCTTAAAACCTGTTGTTCCAAACAAAATTCAAGTTAATTTAAATAGTCTCCCAGCGAAAACTTTGATGGCAAAGTAATGAGTTGAAATGCTAATAAACAAACCCTTGACTGCTTCTGTTTTGACATTTAAACTAATTACTTGAACACGGCGCTGTCTGTTGTCATTGAAGGAAATTACTTAACACTCACTTATGGATAACAACTTCTAAATGTCATTACATGGAAGTCATTGGAATATCTACTTACTTTAAAGGTCTTCACTAACGATATTATTATCTTTAGCGTTTTAAAACAATTTAGCTTTTTTCATTATTATTATTATTTTTTTTTTTGTAAATTAAATATGCCTGAAATTTGAAACTTGTTTTTGGTTTTTTGCTTTTTCTTTGTGCTTTAATTACACAGTGCAGTCGCGATAACGTGAACTAACACGTGAACACACATTTGTGAATTGTTCATCTTTTCGATTAATTAATTTATTTATTTAGTTTTCTGTTTTTTATTAAAATCAAATACAGTGTACTCGCGATAACGTGAACTATTCTTTTGATTAATAATACGTACTGTGGATTTCGCAACATTAGATCTTAAATGGAGATTCCTGCAACTAAAAAACTTTAAACCTTGACATTTTATGTTTATTTATAGCTTAATCATATTGAATTTCCATTGTTCACGTACTGGGGCTTTCTAACTTTGTTCATCTTTTGAGGCAGTCAATGTTCAAAAACATATTTGTTCACATTAAGAGGTATTCACGTAACCGAGAGTGCACTGTACGCCTTAAATAATCCATAAATTTGAAGTTTGGTTTTCGTGTTTAGCTTTTTGCTTACGCTTTAATTATACGTGATCTGTCGGAATTTATATCAATGCTCTCCAAGCTACGAATCAGCATGCAATATTGTTAAATGTACTTGATGCAGTTGCAATTAGTCTCCATATTGCCCAAAAATAACTACCGATATAACCGATGATAAGTAAGTCATTACTTGACTAATTCCAAGTATATCATTAAAAATTATGTAGCTGCTACACGTTACCAAGTATTTGCTGGGCTGTTCTTTAATCAGTAAATATTCATGAAGTTTAAAACCACCTAAAAATTATATAAAATTTATTTATTTAAATATTTTTTTATTTTAAATGATCCAGCGGCATCATAAGTTGTCTTTTATTTCCTCTAATTATGTAAAAAAACAACAATAACAATAGTATTTATTAACATTTTTCATCGACTGAATATTAATTTTATTAACTTGCAATTGTTATGTTTTTCATTTTATTTTATTTTTTTGTATGCATTGAGCAATTTCATAAGGGTTTCGCATTAAATATTGATTTACGTATGATATGTACATATAAAAATATTTTTTAATTCTATTGATTTTTATTTACTTTTGTTTTTATTTTTATTTATTTTGCATTCGCATTTCATTTTCATCGTCGTCAAACCACCTTGACCCATAAGACCACTTAAAGGCTGTTTGTCTGCGTGTTGTATGTACAATAAATACATATGTACATGTTGACTGATTAACTACGCAACAGGCTGAATGACTGACAAACAGACAGACAGACAGACGCAATGGCTAAATGCATTTCTGAATTTCAATAGTATTTTGGCTGAAATTTCTACTGTTTCTTTCGTCTACACTGTAGACTCTACAGCCAGCCAGCCAGCCAGCCACTCGCTTTGCTGTTGATTTGTTTAGTTGTTTGTCTTGGGGACGTGTAAGTGCATAAACTTTATCTGTATAATTTTTAAACACTTGTTTTTTTATTTCATTTTTATTTTTTCTATTTCAACATTAAATTTTTTTTCAAACGAGTATCTAAAACAAAACACTCGTACTTGTATTTAATCGCACACTATTACAAGAAAAAACAAAAAACAAATCGTCGTAGACTTAAAAGTAATTGAAAATTAAAATAACAACATCTTTATAGCATGTTTCCACGGCAGCTTCATTCGAAAATCGCTCGAAAATTGCTTATTTGCAATTCAAACTGCAATTACACACTGAATACATAGCACTGTTATGCAGCAGATATCGGATATAAGCACATCGCATATACGAAAAAAACCGCTTATAAGAAAGTGGACCAAAAGCACCATGTCTTTTTCTATACTTTCCATACAAATAATTTTCTATTAAAGAAAATCGTATATAAAAGAAAAACCTGATATTAGAAACTCTTTTCAAACACCAAATATGATGAATGATATGAAAAAGGTTTTATATTCGATTTTTTTTCGGCAACTCTGAATATATAATTTTGAAAATTTTTCCGAAACTCCAATCATATGAAAACAGGTTTTATATAAGAAATTTTTTTCTTTCGGGCAATACTGAATATACACAAAATATACAAATATGCGTTTGTTGAACCACAGCTTTTAGTTTGCGGGTAAAAGATGGATACAAATAAGAAAAGAAATATGTACATATGTATGTATGTTTTATAGAATACACACCCTGCAGGAAATGTCAATAGTGATATTATACTGATTACCTATTGACGATGTCACCAGTACTACTGACTAATTGTGCCCCAAATAATGCTGTCTACTATTGACATTTAACACAGTCTTGTCCTACGAAATCTACCAGTAGACTGCGTCAATACTGACTAGGTAGTTCTTGTGGGACCATATGAAGAAAATGTCAATATTAAGATTGTACTGACTTACTATTGACGATATCACCACACTGCAGAATAGACGCTGTCACCACCTGCAGAAAATGTCAATATTAAAATTATACTATATCACCAACACTATTTTATTTTAATTTATTTAAAATGATACATAAAAGTAATTCGTTGGCCATACAAAATTTGGAGAACGAAATCCTTCGAATTGCTATCAAGTTTAGATATGACCAAACTTGCCAAATATTAGCCACTAAAAATAATGAATAGTTTTTATTATTAAAGCAAACAAACATAATCTAAACAGACAACTTTCCATTCCACACAACTTTATCTTACAAATGACAAATCAAAAATTTAAACCTCTAAAACCAAAACGAAGAAAGAACTATTGAAACGAGTTTATTCTCCAAAATAATTGGACTAACTAGCGAATTACATACATTAATTTGATCTGCCATATAAAAGCATGTAAGTACCAGCAACACCTCGTTTTAATGCCGCTGTGTGTCTGTTTGGCCGACTGACAGCCTACGTAAGTAAGTAAGTAGGTTCTCTCTGGCATTAATAATGTTTATTACGATTGTGTGACCAAATACGAAGACACAATAATTAAACACACAAAAACATTATTTTTTGAGACATTTAGAAAAATCGATATGAGTTTTGCCATGAGCACGTTTCTATTTTTGCTGTAAACTAGTTATTTCTTTTTAAACATTTTACAATTTTTATTTTGTCAAACGACAACAAAATGGTGCCAAAAATTAATTTTTGACGTCTATAAATTTTGGAGAACAAATAGGCACAACTCCATATCGTATCGTATAAAACAAACAACTTATTTGCAATAAAATTATAATTTGTTGCTGCCCGCCGCCGCCTCATGGTGAAAATAATTATTTTTTATTTTTCGTTTTGCTGCAATATTTATTCCATAATCTTGTTGTATGCTACAAAAGGTGATTCTGATTCATTATTAGATACTTTTTCAGTGGCGTTTCTTTGATAAGGCTTTTTACCAAAAAAAAAGCACAAATAATCGTTATTTTGTGATTGATACTTTCAATAATAAAAGTTAAATTAAGTAAATTCGAGATATTTTCCCAATTTCAAAAATATGTTTTAAGGTCTGCTAATGATTTGACATAAGCACCAATGAAATGCGCTTTCAGATTTGATTTAAAAAAAATATAAAATTTTAAGAAGTTTATGAAATCTTTATTTGAATCGATAGAACGATCTTTCTAATTCAATGTTTAGAGATAATTTTATGTTAATGTTGAGCGCGGCTACGGCACAAATATTTCATACGCTGGGTCCAATTTTGATATACTCTGTCCAACATATCGGCCGGCATCTCACGAATTAATTGTTCAATATTGGCTTCCAGTGCGTCAACCGTTGCATGCAAGTGCCAAATTTTCACTCGCATACAAAATTTGCTGCCACTAAAGCTACCACTGTGAAAAATATGGGAGTAGTGGTAACAAAGTGTGAGTGTGTTGAGTTATTCGGAACAGTTAGTGGCATGTGTTAATCGATTAAAAATGAAAAAAATCTTTCTCTCATTATCGATCCCGGATAATTGATGTTCCCGGTTAATGGAATCATAAATAATCAGTGCCCATCTGTATTTTCGTAGTGACTACGCTTTTCTATTAAACAAATGTACACACATATTAGGGGCTGTTCACATATTACTTTACGCATTCAGAGGTTGGTTATGGCCGGCCTTATGCTCCCTCGAGTAGTGAAAGGAACATACACACACATACATTAATATCAAACATGTTTGAGGACTTAATAAAAATCTTACAGCTTATTTTTTTTTTTATTGTATTTACTGTTTTTATTGAAATCAGATTTTTCGTTTTATCTGATGTGACACTTGCTCTATATTTCATATTTTAATATAAACAATCAAATAAAACACCAACCTTGTTTAACAATAAATTGTCGTTGATGTATTTTTATGATATCTTAAAATTTGTAATAAAAATTTATGTACACCGTATCCAATGGGACAGTACTTTAGTATGTACATTGTATTTAAAATAGAGATGCGATCGTGAGTAACTTTTCACTCACGCTCATGGACGCTCATGATAAAAAAATTGCACTTATTAAGGTCCTGATTCACTATCCTACACGATCGCAAGATTCATTCACAGGAAAATTTTACATAAGTCTGAGCGACTTTAAAAAATCGCTTCGAATGGCGTTTTAGGTGCCACACTATTCTACAATAATGATGCACAAACATCTCTTTGTTATTTTGTGTATATACATTATTATGAAAAATACTTTATTTTCGTTGTTTTAAAAATAGAAAAAGTGAATATAAAATGTTAACGAATGAAGAAAAAGTTCAAATATTATCATCATTGGTGCTGTTTAACAATAAATACTACTCTGATCGCACAAAAAGTATAATTTTCTGAAAATTTTCATAAGATTTACCAAATCGCACGACTTGCCAAAAAAATATGTCACACAGCATTTTTAGTCCACACTACCATACTTTAGTAGAACACATGCCATATTTGGCAGATCGTACGATTACGTTGGATAGTGAATCACGGCCTTTAGCTATCAAAATAAATAAAATTCTGGGTGGCACTGTCAGCGCAGATGAATCTTAAAGAAAATGTCAAACTCCATATAACCCGGAATACGTATACAACAACAAAATTTCACGCAATTGTAATGTACACGGGTTAGTCCGCTGTTCTAGTGATACTCGTACTAAATGGTTGATCTGTTTTATATTGTATAGAATTATTTCTTCTCACTGAACATACTTCTCAGTGAACATACTTTTCGCAGGGATTGCATTTCGAATTTTACTCAGTTAGTTATGCAATTAACTGCTAATTGGATTATTTCTAAATTGAGCTGAATTAAGGCTTTAATTGTGTAAAATTTACTAATTGCTTAATTAAGGTGCATGTCTGAACACAATATGAGTTTATTGTTTAATATTCTCGGTAATTTCCAGGGATCCGGGATAGAAACAATATTTTTTCTCGTTTCCTGGGAATCAGAAACGAGGTCGGTACTTCAGAAACTCTAGTTGTAAGCTTTATTTTATTGTAATTTTTGTTGTAAATAATAGTGGAAAATAAAATTAATATTTGGTACATGTTTCTTAGGTAAATACATAATTTTTGTGCATACTTTTTTCATTTTTAGGTGCATTTGTGAAATGATTTGTACGTACATAAATAAGATAAATAGAAATACAGTAGTTTTTCGATTTAACGAACCTAATTGATGTCAGGCTTGGTTCGTTAAAGTGAATTGTTCGTTGTAACCAGTATTGAATTAAAAATGAATAGTGTCGTCTATTTCATTCAAAACTCTAAATATTCACAGTATTTTTTTAATATTATATTAAAATTATAGTAATTTAAAATAAATATTTCATTAAAAATATGTTTAAAGAAAATGAAAAATTCATAAAAACACTGTAATACAAAAATAATTCATTTCAAAATTGTTTAAGTTTAAGCAGAGTCTGTTTTCTTGGAATGGAAATTGAAACTCTCAAAAGCATTAAATTTTTGCTACTAATATTGTTTTGCTAAGCCGATTGAATAAAAACTTCTAAGTGCTTAATGACATTTTAGTGTTCTATTTTGGGCTCTAGAATTTCTGTTACATCAAGCTGTTCATCATTTTCAAAATTTTATCATCGCATTCATTTAACCGATGGGTTAAAGGTTTATTTTCAATGCATCTATTCAAATCATCAGCTGATATATTTTACCTTTGTTCGTTAAACCAAGTACAAAATAAAAAGTTTGTTCGCAATATAAGATACTCAGTAGAAAGTGTTTGGGTGTTCGTTAAATCGGAAAGCTACTGTATTTATAAAGTGTTGTTTAAGCCATCCAGACGGGTCAGATGCGTCCAAAAGAAACACCGTTTTAGTTACTTGGGAAATGGTGTAATCATTTGTTTGAATGAGAATTATTCATTACAACATACGAGTGAGTATCTACGGTCTGTTATAGCTAGTTAATTTTAAGTCTATCAAATTAACGTCACGTGATGAATAAAAATAAATCATTTTAATAAAATGTGCATAAACTTTGATGTAATCAGCCAGCCGTAGCCGTCTGTCTGTCTGTTCCAATAACCGCAGTCTACACTAGACGTTTTGTACTTTAATGTAAGCATTTGTTACGTCAGATAATTGTAATAAATTTACATTCATCAAATGCAGTTTATAAACTATTAATAAAGTGTAAATTTATGAAATGTTAATTAATTGTTTGTTAACTTATGTGTTAGTGTCTGTATGTATGTGTGTGTGTTTTGTTTGTCATATAAATATTTGAGTTAAATAGGTATTTATAGTAGTAATATTTTGTAACACCCACATACTATTTAAATTAATATGAACGTGAATTTAGCTTCAAAAGTTGATATGTTTATTTTAAAAGGCAGACCAGAGGCGTAAAATGTATTTTTTTCTTTTCTTTTAATTTATTATCAGTTTTCTTTACAATATTATATCTATGCTAATATTTTTAAATGTTAAAGGTTTTTCTTTATGCTTTCCCGAAAAAAATACATACTTAAATTTTTTCTATGAATTCTAAAAATAACTAAATAAAAACGTATTTTAGTGAGTTTCTCAGTTTGGTTATATTTTTAGCGGTTAAATGTAGTCGTCATTCATGCAAAAGTTAATTTACTTGGAAAATAAAATAATAAAAACCGAAAAGCACAAGAGATAGTGTACACAAATCAATAAATATATCGTATAAATATTCATTAATAATACCATTAACATCAATAACTTCTCGGAATAACCTTCAGTGGAAAATGATTTAATAATTTGCTGAACGAAGGTGTGGTTATTACGATTCGAATTTTCTTGCGAAAAGAAAACGTAAAGAAATTGTATTGTCAGTTCCAATTTATGTTTTAATCTTGGGCGAACGAACAGTTTGAAACCGAATGAGTTAATTTTGTTTTAGCAAATAAGTTTGTTAGTTTTGGGGGTTGCGAATTCGATACCCGCCAAAGCATTCTGCTCTAAAATGCAGAATTTTTAATAAACAACTACATAAACTGAATATTGTTAAATTATTAATGATAAAAAATACGTTTCATTTACAGAGATCAGCCCTTTCAAAACACATACGAAATGTCGAACGAACAAAAGCCACGTATTCAAGTGCCCGATGCACTCAGAGAGGTGCTGTTGGAATTCTCCATTGCTTATCTGCTGGAACAGCCAGGCGATGTTGTTGACTTTGCCGTTGAATATTTCACAAAACTACAAGAAAATCGCCGACAAGTCGGTTTTATAGGAGACATGGAACGTGGCTCCGTTGACGATAGCGTTATGTCTCAGGAAGACGAAGACGGTAAGTTTATTTTGAATTCTTTTAAGAATCAAAAATTTTTTCGCCCTTAGCATAAATATTTATTCCTTTTGTAATTAAATCATAACACAAACTCTACAATTTATAAAAGTTTGACGTCATTGATTTCATTATATTTTTGTTTTTTAATTAAATGCAGTGTTGCCATGTTCTTTAACAAAAAAAAAACTATTTGTATAAAGAATTGGATATGAGATAATATTCCAAAGGTACAAGGGATATAAATTCACATCAATTAATTTCAACATGGAAACACACATGAAGAACACTGATGGTGGGAGTGTAGCGGCTCCCGAAAAACAACGTTATTTCTGCCGTGTAAGTTGAAATTAATTCATGTAAATTTATACCTTGTACCTTTGGAATATTGTCTCATAACCAATTCTTTCTAGAAATAAACGTTACGAATTTTAGGCAAAATAATATTCATTATGGATTAAAAACTACTAACCGCCAATTTAGTTCGCAAAATAATAAAATTAAATAAATAAAAAAAAGACTTGTGGCACTCGGGCACTGCCGTGGCAAAGCTATTGCATAGCATTTTTTATCAACTTATGCAATTATAATTATTTATTTATGCAGTATTTCTTTTTTCTTTGATATTAATTCAAGTTTTTTCTTTGATATTAATTCAAGTTACACTTTTTGAGCGTGGTGACCGATAAGAAAACAAATTTTTTTTCTTTTATTGAATAAATGAGAAGTTAATATCGTTTAAAATATTTGTATTATCTTACAATACATGTAGGTTATTCAGGAAATTTTATCATTGAATCTAGAGGTTTATGGTAACTGAAATGAGAAACGTAAGTTTGAGACTTGATATCCTCTAAATATTTGGAAAATACCGCGTCAATGGTGGTCCCATATTTTGTTGTGGATTCTTGTGGATCATTATTCATTTTCAAATTCAATTTTTCCGAAAGAAAAGTTCTCAACAGCTCTGATTTTTTATCAGCGAAGTTGATGTTGAAATCGTCATTTTGTGTTTTCCTACATGTAAAAATCGGTTCTGGTAATACTGTATGTTAATGAAATCAATAGCATACTTTAGAGGTTAACATACGCTAGGCGATTCAAATACTTAAAAAACAAATAACTTAAGAATCAAACTTAGTGTTAGGTTCTTTTCGTTACGGAATTTATTGATTCGACCACCGCGCTCGAAGCCCACGATAAAAGCTATGCAATAGCTTAATAAAGCGATGTAAAGCAAATGAAGTAAAATAAAGCAAATAAAGTAAAATAAAAAAAAATTTTGATATGTGTGACATAATTGTAAAAAACTGAAGAACTTTTCAGCACATCAGGAACTGCTAAAAACACTGAAAACTGCACATCTGGCAACGTTGGTTACATGATGCAAACTCATGCTAAAGAAATCAAAGAGAAATACATACATACATATAATATTATATGGAACAAAGGAAATAAGCAGGTTTTAGGAGAGCAGAACAAAAAGTTCGTGCCATTTGTTGTACGACAATTATTATATTGCATGCAACAATGTGGCGCTTGTTCGTTCAGTCGTCTTTTATTTTCTCAATATTTTTATTTTATTTTGTTTGAAGACTAAATATTTATATACAATATATTTATATACATACATACATACACATAGATATGTACGTACATACATATATGTATACATACATATGTGTGTATGTACACATGCATTCATATTTTTGTATAAGCAATTTATTTTTGGATATCTACTCTATTTAAATCAAATTCTTTTTTAATAGAATATTAACTAAGATATATGTATGTACATATGTATGTTCTCGTATGTATGTAATTATAAATACAACAAGTTCTATATACAATGATTTTATTCTTAGACACGCATCATATTATATAAAAATAAATAACTATTTAGAAAATAATTGGTGCGTTTTATGGGAATTGCTTATAAATTGCTGCCAGCGGAGAATTTTAAAAATATTCTGGCCAATTATGATATTCAATGGAAGGCTATGTATCTGGAAAAGCAAATGGCGCTGTTAGGGCATGCTCTACGAAAGCCGCCCGTTGAGGATATCACAAGACAAGTTATAGGAACCCGTAGAAAAGGAAGACCATCATCACCGCCAAATCTAAATT
Source organism: Gymnocheta viridis (assembly GCA_956483585.1). Taxonomy (NCBI): domain Eukaryota; kingdom Metazoa; phylum Arthropoda; class Insecta; order Diptera; family Tachinidae; genus Gymnocheta; species Gymnocheta viridis. The sequence continues at coordinate 88,211,319 of OY101443.1, read as the reverse complement.
GAACCGACCAACCAAGACAAGAGCCGGAACGCAGTGATGTTATATATTTTTTGAGAAGTCTACGCAGCCCGAATAAAATCCCTATTTTTCCCTACGCGTTCAAAAAATTTTCTATAAAAATCCCTACAACATTTAACTGATGTATACGTACAAATTTTATTTAAATATAAATACTTTTGCGTACGTGAATCAGTTCTTTTTTTTCAAACGTGGTCGACGATTTGCAACGTCACATCGTGCTCAGCGAAGATCAGCTGACTCGCTGCTTGTCTTTTTTAAAAAATTATCAATTTGTTTGTCTGTTTTACAGAATTCACAATTTTTTGTGTATCTTTCTGCGTGCTTCAGAAGATCAGACTTGCCGCAATTTGAAATTTTATTGCATGTAAGACACATGTATTTGAACTGTTCATGAGAGACAGCTTCCAGCCAGCCTCTAAAGTTATCGTCCTCCAACCATTTTTTGTTTTAAGTACCTTTCGGTTTCCTCTAAGCACATCGAAAAGTCTGAAGAAGACGAAGAGTTCATTATTTATAAATATAAAAAAGGCAATATTTAACAAATGTACTTTAAAATGAAAGCTGAAATGGCGGCAAGCGAAGCATTTAAAAAAAATATGACAATTTGTAAAGTTCCCGTATTAAAAATTTCGTTAGCATGTTATCACAAATCTAATAAGGTTGCAAAATTAATAAATTTTTGGCACATTATTGAAAAGTCCCTACATTTTAATGACTTCAATAAATCTGTCATTTTCTCCCTGCGGCCCTACGAATAGGGATTTTTCCCTACATATAACATCACAACGATATTAACTTCTCATTTATTCAATAAAAGAAAAAAATTGTTTTCTTATCGGTCACCACGCTCAAAAAGTGTAACTTGAATTAATATCAAAGAAAAAACTTGAATTAATATCAAAGAAAAAAAATACTGCACAAATAAAAAATAAATAAATAATTATAATTGCGTAAGTTGATAAAAAATGCTATGCAATAGCTTTGACGCGGCAGTCCCCGAGTGCCACACGTCTTTTTTTTCTGTAAGCGATCAAGTTTTCACGAGTTTTCTGTATGTTAAAAAAATTGGATTAGTATTTTTGTTCAGTGTACAAAACTTAAATAATTTTCTTAATTTTTTTTTAAATTTTTTTCAAACTTAATGAAAAAAAAATGTATTTCGTTGTATTAAAATCCAAATATTTATTTATTAGAAATTAAATTTCGTTAATTTAATGGACATTGGATTTTACTTTAAATGTTATAAATTCAAATACATTTTCTAATAAAACTAATGAAGCAATTTTAATGAAGCTTTATTAAATTTTTCATTTGATTAATGAAAACAGTCGAATGAAATAGTTTCATTGAATTTATGAAGTACATTTTTTCCAGTTTATGAAAACAATTTCATTTATTATCTCTAATAAACTTATATGCAAAATTATCTGTGACATAAACTCTTAGCCTTCATATAATTCAACACTAACTGCATTCATATTGCCACTTATGTTGTCGAAGGTGATTTTTTTTAGATCACATACTCACACTTACGTTTGCGGTTTTATTATGTTGCTTCGTTTTTTTTTATTTTATCCATCTTATCTGTTGAACTATTTCTTCTCTCACATAACAATAACAAAAGCAGCTCTTTCAGTTCATTACATGTTCAACATCAATGAACAACGACAAAATAGACACGCGCCAAATAGTAATTTATTTATGTGTTGATAGACAACTGCATGAACACTAATAATGCTTTTCACTATAATTTGTTTTATTCATTTCGTTTCTAATCAATGCGGATGAATAACGATGATAACAGAACGAGCAGTCATCATTTGACAGTAACGAGCCGAAACCGATGAAGTCGTTCAGTTTACTGGCGCAAGAGCGCTCCAACGTTAAAAAAATTTTGAACAGAATAGGTTTTGAAGTTAAAAATTTCCAACAAATTTTAATTTAAAATTGAAGTTTTTATTAATAATAAATAGTGAGACAAATTGAAAATTTTGCGAAAGTTTTGGTAGAAAATCTCTGTTTTCAAAAGCGAATATTTGATTTCCTAATATCACTCGCTCGCTGTCACGAAATGTTTTTAAAATATGTAAATCTACAAATAATTATCTTTCTGTTGAATTTAATTGATTATCGGTGTTTAAAAACTATATGATTACACTGAACCGGCAACATTGCTATTGCGGATGTATAACAACAGATGAGATGAAAGAATAGTCATTTCAATCAACAATTCATTGTATTACCAATATGAAACAAAATTAAAATCTCTCACTATCCCTTTCCCAAAGAAGGTAACACACCTACTGGTTCGTAGGCAAACTCATTGCCTGAGTGTTACTTCTCATGAAAAAATAGCAGCAACAGCTTGCTCAGTATTCGCATTTTCGTTCCAAATTGGCATTTAGTGAATTAACATTTCAATAAGTTCATAAAACAACTTATTGGAATAAATAACAATTATTTGAGAAATACGATTTTTTTTACAATAAACAAAAACATTAAATTAATTAATAATTGTGAATAGTCAGAGAAAAAGATACGATTTCTTATAAACCAATCATATGATTTTCGTCGGTATATTCTCTGGCCGACAGCCGATACGAAATCCACAACTTTTGAAGGAGGCGCTCCGTACGTATTATGATCGAATTCAGCAGAAATGTTTGTTGGGTGTATAGTGTGGTACTAAAATATGGAAATCAATTAAATTTTGTTATGATACCTGAGGAGCAAAAAGTTTCCGTTTTATTAATTTATTTGAAATATTTCTAATAAATTCTGGTTTTGCAATTTAAATATTTTGAAAAAAAAACATATAAACAAATAAAGAAGTAAACATATGTATGCATCTATAACAATTATACATTTTTGTCTCACATTGTACACCAGTGAACGACAAAGGTATACAATTTTCAATACATACGAGTACCACATATCGGATATTCAAAAGTGTAGGATGATTAAAATGTAGGGGTACAAACAAATACGTTCACAGAAAGCTATGACTATCAAAGGGTTCCATTATAAATAAGTGCGCATATCGCATAGATGTAGCATAAATGAATAGAAAATGCTTTTTGTATTGCTAGGATTACGTACAAATATAGATACGTATGTATCGATGGGTATCCATAAATATGACTATCAGAGGCAATGTTGTAGCGTTTGGAATAAAATTGTTTGCAGAACTATAACTAAAAGAAACAAATTATTTTCCACTTATATTTGTTTTAGGCAAAAATTGCACTTCTTTATTTGGTATTAACTTTTTGATTAAAAATAATTTTCAAGAGCCATCGTACAGTAGCGTGAATTAAGAAAGAGTGAAAGCAAATGTGTGTAGAGTTTTTAACTCCTTGTGTATTGTATTTGGAGACATCCTTTTTTAGCAAAGAGCGAAAAAATTGCCCAACTCGTGTGTGAAAATTCTTTTGAACCCGTATTAAATCGTTAATATACTTCTACTTCCATTTTGAATTTTCTTAAAATAAGAGAGTAAACTTTTAATTTGTATTGAATATTGAAATTCTAATGTAAATATACAAATGCAGAAAATAACAAATTTAAATTGAAGTAATTTCAATTGAATTCCACTTCAAAGTGGAATGTAGAACAAAACGGATATATATTTTTAATACTTTAAAAAACTCTGCCATTTTACTATGAAATTGACATGTAAATGCAATAAAAATATAAAGTTGTTCAAATATTATAAAAGCGTAAATATGAAGATAATAATAACAAAATATGGCAACTTCGACCGGATGTTAAATAGAGGATGCATACTAACACACATCCACGCTCAACACGTATGTACATTGCAATTCTTCTAGCGCACTCGTGTGTGTATATGTACATAGATAAAAGAACGGTCTGCCCTGCCCGTGCATCATGCTGAGTAAATATTAAAGTGAGTGTAAATGTTAGATTGATTATCAACAACAGAAATCGCAAAACATCAACAACATTTATGCAACCAATGAATAAACATGCAATCTATTTACGTTGAGTTGTTGTTATAGTGACAACAACAGAACCAGAACGACAACGACAACAAAAAACATACTCTTTGTATGGTCGTGTACATGTTAAAGACAGACAATAGAATTCTCTAGTGTTTTTAAATTTGCTTCTGTGTCAATCAATGTGTTTCTTTTATCGGTTCTATCTGCTCGACAGACAGGACTGACTCTGACTGTCAGACGATTGTTATACATATTGTATAACAACATATTTAAGCATATTTACAATATAAACAATATCACGAACGCGAATAGGAACTATGCACACACAACATTTTTATTCATATTGTGCTTTATATTGTTTACAAAATACTCAATAAATAAGAAAAAGAGGACAATTAATAGTATGTATTTCCCGTTTGGGTGATTCTTTTTTTTATCTCTCTCCCTCTCCCATGAAAATTAGATATTTCATGGTAATTCATTAAACACACACACACACACACATACAAACATACAAACATATATACACATTTGTGACATAAACATGACGTTTAATACGATAAAAGCACTCAATCAATTTTACTGTTCGTTCCTTCATACGCTTGTGTTGGTTAGCGGGTTTATGTTTGTTGTGTGGCGTAGTGTTTGTAAACTAAATAAACCTTAATAAGTAAGTGGAGCAGAAGTATGCACCCACCCACTTGACCTGGGATTCGAAAACATACGAATACTCAACTAAAGCGATTTGCTTTCGAAGAAAAAAAATATTCGATAAGTGTTTGCGATTTTTAAAATGCATATTCGAACGTTCGCTACAGCGAACTACACTTGATAATTTATCGAACATATTTTGCGATAAGGGTAGCGACTAATTAACTTATAATTCGAATTGCAACACTAAAAAATATAACTGCCTTTTCGTCGAAAAAGAAAATTTTCTTTCGTATAATTACATTTAAAACAAAAGCAAAATTTTAAAAGTTGTTTTTGTTTCAAATGTAATAATTCGAAAGAAATTTTTCTTTCGATATCGACAAACAGGCAGTAAATAAAATAAAAATAAATATAGCGTTCTATTTCCACATTTGGCGAAAAATTTTCGAGATAATTTTGGAGGTAATATACACGAAATTCTTGCTGAACTGGATATGCGCATGCCTACTTGACCTGAGATTCGAAACTACCGAATGTTCGCTAATTCGAACAATTTTCGATAAATTTTAAAGAATTTGAAAAAATCCAAAACTTTGCTACAACCATAGTTGGGCAAAATACATGGTATGCGGTATTTAAAATACAAAATACTTATATTTATTGTACGTATACGTCATGTATGTATTTAAAATACGAAATACACCATTTTTATTCAAACCAAAAAATACATAAGGTAAAACTATTCAACAAAACAATTGTTTCCTTTCATAAATATTAGATTTTTGAATTTAGCATCAGACAAACTGTTTCTTGTTGGAGAATAAATAAAACCTGCTGAAGAAAATAATCTTTCTACAGATCCTGATGAGCACAAACTTGTATTAAATTCTATGAATACTCTTTTTATATTTGGATAGCTGTCAAGAGTGATAATGTCTTTGCTCTAGTCACTGAGGAAACTGACAAATTCTAACTCCAAATTTAATATCCTAGATTCACCATCATCCCCATCTACGAAAACAACAAAATCATTGTCTTCTTTACTGGTGCTTCTACATCTGATATTTCCAGGTGTCATTTTAAGTTTTTTGTAATTTTTCTCCAGAGTATAAATTGCAAGATTTTGGATTCTTTGTCTTTCTACTGTGGTGATGTTTTCTGGCAGCCAACGCATCTTATAATTAGGATGATAACAGGAAGCTAAAATAGCTCTATTTGTTTCCGGTGACAGTTTAAAAAAAAACTTATCGAATCTTTTTTCCATGCTCTCTTTTAGTACTGGTATAGTAGGACTTAAATGTCTTAAATTGTTTCCATTCAACCGACCTAATCTTGTTCTAAAAGACATTAAAGTCGACAAAAGTTTTCCGTAATAACAATTGTTACCCTGAAGGTAATCTAAAGCAGTGGCAATAGCTTTCAAAACTACAATGAATTCCTCTAAATATTCCAGTTCTATAGCCGCGAAAGTGATCTCCTTACGTAACTTAGCAAATAATTCATTTAATTTGGATTTACTTTTCATAAGTTGTGCTATAGAATTATACAGCGAGTTCCATCTTGTGGGGCAAGGATATATTAATTGATGACCAAGGCAATCTTTTATGATTTCTGCTGATTTGGGCTTTCTAGACATATTCCACAATAAAGTACAATTACCAACTGCCGAATAGTGAATTTTGTAAACAAAATACTTGCACGTATTTGTATTTTAAATATGTATTTCAAATACTGCCCACCCCTGGCTACAACGAACTACACTCAATAATTTCTCTAACGAACTTTCGCTATAGCGAACTAATCGTAATCGTTTCTCGAATATATTTCATGAATGTTTATTACATAAAGAATATGGAAGTCGCCAGTTCGAATCTCAGCAAAACTTTTAATTATTAATAAATAATATTATAAATAAATAAAATAAAGATACATATTTCACGATCGAATCTTCGAAATCAAACGTTTTTTTATTCGTTTTTGATTGTCGATCTCGAATGTGATATACGAAAAGAGAAAATCGATATACATTCGTATTCGATAGCATAAACGTCAAGTGGGTATTCTAACATTAATGTTTGTGTTCCAATTTAGTGTGTGCGTATTTTTATGTTAAAAATATCCTTATTCCATCTACTACACACCACATATTTATCGAAGTGGAGTTAATTACAAAAAAACATTCATTCTGATTTAAGAATTTTGTTAAATGTTCAACATATTTTTTCAGTTCATCAAGCAGAAAATAACAGACAGTTTTCCATAAATTTCTTTTTTAAGATTCTGCTTTTTTTATATTCAGAATTGAAGCAAAATATGTAGATATTAAAATTTATAGATTTTATTATATTTTAATTTTATTATGTGATAATAGATAATGGAAGATTTCATGTGTGCACTGGCTCTGAGAACTTTAGGCTCTCGCATAGCAAAGTTCCTAGGAAACATATAATCTTCCATTGGACCATCCCCAATTGGTTTCATTCGTAGGCTCAATAAGATTGGAACAACTTTCGTTTTAATTTGCTGGAAATGAAATAGGAGTGTTTAATGTAATAAATATGCAATTCGATTCGAATAAATAAATTACAAAATGTTTTTCTTGCCATAAATATTTTTTCATATAATAAATAAAAAACTTGTGCAAATCCAATTATGTAAACAAAAGCATGTACGTCTTGTACGAGGGCGGATCAATAAGTCCGTATTTCACACTATTTTTTTGCAAAACAAAAATTTATTTTTCAACATAATCTCCTTTTAACTTAAAACACTTAGTCCAACGTTTCTCCAGTTTTTGTATCCCTTCCAAAAAAATAGGATTTTTCGAGGTCCTTAAAATAGGCATTTGTCGTATGGTCAATAAAAATTTCATCGTTGGAGCTAAATTTCTTTCCACCGAGCCATTCAGGTTTGGTTCGAAAAAGTGCGTAGGTCCGACAATAATTAATCACGAGCAAAAGCATTAAAAAATTAGTTTATCTGCCAGAAAATTATAAAAATAATAAGAAAGTATTTGAAGTTACTGCCCTCGATATTATTATGGGCCGTCCTTCAGCGATTGTTCCTGAAGTTGTAGACTTTGTTCTGTTTTATCCTTAAGAATATAAAAGTATTCGTCTTATCGCTCTTTGTTTCGAATAAAAAATTCATACCAGCGTTGCCTTTTTAGTATTTTCACTGTAAGATTTAACATTTGGTTTTGACTTAATACGTTTACTGCCTGGTCCACGATGTTGAACGATACCGTTCTTTTATGAAATTACATTTAAAACAAAAACAAAATTTTAGTAATTAATTAAATTACCAAAATACAAAATTCAGTTTTTCAGGACATATTTTAATCAAACTTAAATAATATTTAAATGACCAGTCGCGTTCATTTAAGTATATTTAAGTTTTAAACGCCATGCCATATCTTTTTGACAGATTGTTGTTATTTCGCACAACAAAATATACAACAAATTTGTGGCCATTGAGAAATCAACTTGTTTGGCATGAAATTTGGACTTCTTTTTATTAATAATATTCTTTTATAACTTTTATAAAATAGTTTTCAAGCATTTAAAACATTGCGGAAACTTTTTACTATTCTTATTTTCTGTCTGAAAAAGATATCACTTTTGAAAATACAGTGAAAGTGAATAAATAATTATAATTATAATAAATAATAATTCTAAAAAGCCAAAAGTCTTGAGCCTGAAAGATAAAGCATATATTGTTGATCTGCTGCAGAAGGGTTGCAGAGTAACTAACTTAGCCAAGAAATATCAAGTGGTAAAATCCTCTATTGTTCAATTAAAAAGATAGACAAAGCAATACAAAAATGTGTTAGCAATGCATTTTGTGGTCCAGAGGTTCGCAACACATTACGCGCCTCTGAGCTCCCGAGAATGGAAAAAAATCTTAAAATGGTTTGTTAACACGAAAAAATAAAAAAGCAAGTAAGTGGACTGATGCCTGAAGCATCATTGTTGAATTCATTATATTTTTGTTATTTAATTTTATTTAGTAATTTATATTAATTTTTAATACGATTTTAAATATCTGGTTCGCAACCGAAAACATGAACAATTTCGAAAACGTTTTCGCGATATCACTGTCTTCTTTATTTGTGTTCAACAGCTGTTTTGTTTGGGAAAAACTATCAATAGTTTCATGATGCTGCCATATATGTATTTTATCGCGATTAATGAAGGACAACTAAAACTAAGGGCAAATTACGGCATTTGAAATCGATCGAAATCCCATAAAATTTTTTTCAATTATATGGAAATTTCGTTCGATATCCATGTCGCAATTTGCCCCCTGTATTTAAAAGTAACTGAAATTCAAATGAAAATTAAATAAATTCGTATTTAAATATGAAGTCAAAACCTTTCTATTATAGTTTATCGCAGTAACGATTATGTACGTTACTGCAAACAACAATAATTGTAGACAAATTTAGCGTTTAACGAATCGTTAAAAGTTAGTGTTTGTTATAAACGAACTCCACTGTATTCAGGTTCCTCGTAAAGACTCTGAAAGTTTTAATATTCTATCAACATAAAAATCTTTTTGTATTTGGTGGGGCCACCTGACAATCAATTCGCCTTGGAGTATATTTACTATATTGAAGCCCATAAATACATACATGTATATGCGTGTGTGTGTATAATATATATGTTTATATATATATATATATATATATATATATATATGTATATATAGGAGAGATATGTTTGGAATCTTACACAACAATGTATTATTTAGATGTTGGGGCTTTTATACATACTTGTACATTCATACATACATACGTCATTCAGATACTTTAAATTTTATGTTTGCGATGTTTCTGCTGATGACGATGATGACAGTGGTTGTGCCTCTGGCGTTCTCTATAAATAAAATGTTTGTTAACAGTTTCTAGCTACTGACTATCGTTGAATGTTATCATAATTAATATTCAATACCAACCAATCCAATTGTATTTTATATCATTTGCAATACCCAGCAAACACAAAGCCAAACGTTGGAAATAGGATGGTTTTTTGATTTGATTTCATGATTAATTGTCAATCATCTTAAGAACTACACAGGGCTTTGTGATCAAAACTCGAATTGAAATGCTTGTTTGCTTGGAAATTACTGATTCGGAAAAGGCGTTTTCTCAATTTGATATCAAAATGTAGAGATTCTTCCTGAACAATATTTTCTTAAACAAGTTGTAGATTTAATATTTCAAGTCCGTAAAAATATAGAAAACTGCTACAAATATCTATAAAATTAATATGCAAATATGTTTTTTAAGATCCCTTTTACGCCCGCAATAGTGAACCGATTTCGGAAAGATTTATATTGTAATGCACAATATTGTGAACTGGGCTAATGATATTTTGAAATAGTGACTATTATAAATTATTGCATCATCACTTACGATGCAAAATTTTTGTCTTAAGAAGAAGATTTTTAAGATGGTGCTGTTTGGTTTACCCCGACAGACGACAGCAGCTATTATGGAAGAATTTAAAAATACACACAACATTACTCCTGTAAGTGTAAATGAAATTATTATCAAAAGATTGAACGAAGATGATAATACACTGTATCTGGTCGAATTTGACAGGCAACACGTTTCAAAGCGTGAAATTTTAAATATCAGATTTTTCTGCAATATTGCTGTCTACTGGAGCAAACCTTTTAAGAGTAATAAAGTGTTCGATGTACGGTCATGGAACCAAAAACTGCAACAGAGTCAAGGTATGTACAGCTTGTGCGGGTAATCACGATTATGCTGATTGTTCGCTAAACAAAAGCTCACCTGATGACAGTATAGTGTACAAATGTTTTTTTTAGCAAATTTCATTATAATATCTTGAATGTCTGTAAGAGTTTTTTGTGACACATTTTCCTCAAGACGCTATTATTAATAGTTTCCTTATTCAATTATTAGATTTAATTGTCGTAGTACGCTTAAGTAAAATCTCATAACATTGTACCTTATTTAGCTTATAAGATTCGTGAATAAAACATTTTAGTTAAAAATAAAAAAAATAAAAAATTTGCACCCTGTGTTTCTCAACAATTCGAGTTCAAATTTGTGTGTTTGCTGGGTATAGTACATATACACATGGCTAAACTACATTTATTAATTTGTTTCTATAAACATAAGAACCAGCCAACGCCACAATTATCAGCAACAGAAGCAACAGTGTGCTTGTAATGTTTCAACATTATTTTGTTTTCTTTTATTTATTTATTTTATTTTTTGTGTTCTTGTTAATTTTGGATGTAGGATTTTTTAATTATGTGACGACGGTCGGTAACCACCAACAGGTTGAGTAGTTTGGTTTCTAATTTTGAAATTGAGCATTTGTGTAGGAGAACGATTCTTATTTTTTGCACTTGTTCTTTTGTTTTGCATAAACTGCTAATGACTTGTTGAATCTTTATGTGGCACATACAAATGTATGTGTATGTATACATTCATATTTATGTATATACTTGCACACATACATACATACGTACGAACGCCTTCCTAGTGTTTCAAAGTGCTGGCATGTAATAGTTTTACGGGTTTTCTATAGAGCTTTTTACATCTATTTTCTAGTAGACAAAATTCAGTTTACGTTTGTCATTCTCAGTTGTCAGTTCTATTCTTTTCTCTACACGGTTCGTTGCGGTGTTTTTTCCGGTTTTTGCGTTTTTTTCTATCATTGATTAAAATTCATCAGATAAAAGTTTTAATTAAGATTGTGTCATTTCGTTGTGACAACAAAAATGTTACTTTAATAAGTCATGTAAACGGTTTGAAGAAAGGAATGTCGTCTACATTTGTACGACGTTGGTTCGTTTGTCACTCACTGACTTTTCTATTGTTAATGTGAGATAATTGCTGAATTAGTTGTTTTTTTTGGAAGAGAGATTATGAAATTAATTTAGGATTTAATTAGTTTTGCTCTATTATGTTGGCCTGCTTTTTTTGTAGTTTATTCCATTTAATTTATTTTAATAAGCTGAGATTAAGTTGTTTATTTGGGTTTTTCCCCATTCGACAGCAAGTCCAAAGTCACGCCTAACATAATAATTCGGCCTAATTAGTGTTAAAGTAAAAAAGAAAACTTTACAAGAGATTACATTCCAGACGTTTGACTTGAGTAGAAAATTTGTATAGAAATGACTCAATTAAACGATTTTCTGCCCTCTAGATTGTGGAAACCGCACTGAGAAAATAGTTATACTGGAGCAGTAAATAAATAAATTTAAAAAAATGAATTAATGAATTTATCTCTAAATCATATGATTTGTGATGTCCTTTAAATTCATAGATAATTATGTAATTTATTTTTGTTCTTTTTGCCACAGAAATTTATGCAATTTTTTTTATTAAATGCAAAAATATATATACATACATATGAACATAATACGTATGTACATATGTATATTGAAATCTATTTTAAAATTAAGCTTTTTCTTTTTGCCACACATATTCACTCTTATTTTTTATTAATATTTTAGTTTTGGGGGGAAAGTAATTTCAGAGTGGTCGTTCATTCAATTTAAATATTAATTAGAATTAAATAAAACAATTCCAAAAGCCTGTTTAACAACAACTTTTATTTGATTGGAATTAATTCGAATTAATTAAACTTTTTTTGAATGATCAGTTGCAATTAAAATATTTTTTTCGGATAAAAAATTTTCGAAATTTAATTTTTTTTATAGAATATCAAATATAAAATCATGTGCAATTAAGAGTATGAAAAAAATGTAAAACACAAAATATAATACAGTACGGCCTCACCATGTGCAACCCTCAATTACCGCAATTTATAATATGCTGTTTACACGATATGCTGAAATTACCAACATACGTTTGTTGGTATTGTTAACAAAGTGTTAGCAAATGCTGTTAAATATACGTAGGCTGAAAAAATTTTGCTTTTACACGATATGCAAGCACTTGTAACAAAATTTTCAGCATAAATATGCTGATTCAACATATCGTCTAAACTTAGCTTTAAATACAATTTATGTGTTTTATTCCTTTAAGGTTTCATGTTATAAAATTTTAATACACAATAAAAAGAAGAATTAAAAATTTTAATAATTAAGGAACATATTTTGCAATTTTTAGTCGAATATTGCAACAAACTCGGTCGATCCTGTTGGGAAAAAAGTACAAATCCAAAAGCATGCAAGTTTAAAAAAGGACTTGTGGGCTCACAACTCACAATTAAGTGACACAGGACAATTACAATTTATTTATAGGTCGATTGCGGATAGCAAAGAAATTTCAGTTGCGTTGTCAGTTGGCAACTAAAAATCTGTGGTTGCCAGAAAAACAATAAATAGCTGCTGGAATCGACAACACTACTTGCCACTTGCCATCCGTAATATCGTTTTCAACAACTAGCAACCCAACTCTGAGGTTTGGTTGCCATCCATAATCGACCCTTTATGCAATTCTTTTTCGTTTTAATTTTTACAAGTATTTATACGTTTTTTTTAAATAAATTTATAAAAAATGTTACGTTCTACAGAAAAGGAAATAAATAGTTCTCCTCGCCAATATTAATGTTCGGTTTGCATATTTTTTTGCACGCGTTCGCTAATACACAAAATTCAATTTAATTTGTTTTCATTTAATAATTGTTTTGCTTTACTTTTCATTTCATCATGTGTGTAAACTCTTAATATTTCTAAAATGTTATTTAATTTTGTGTTGTATTTTGTTTTTTTTTTTAATTAAGAAAATTGCGATTGCATTCATCTTCAGATTTAAATTGCTGTTAAAATAAAAAAATAAAAAGTAGTTGTCGTTGTTTTGTTGGTGGTGGCAGTATTTTTCTTCTTTGACATAAAATCCGTATTATCTGCATCATCATTTTGGTTTTCGTATTTGTTGTTGTTGGTTTTGTTGTTGTTGTTGCTTTTGCTGCTCTTGTGTGTAACACTTAACAAATATGAGTTCACAAGTATCTGGATCTTTAACCGTTGGTAAGCAACCGCATTTTTCAAGAGCTTTTCATTAATAAGCGTTTTTCATTTTCCCCGCACTCACACACACACACACACCCACATTGTCGTTGTCATTGAGGAGGAGGGAGGGTGTATCGCACTTGCAACAATTTTCGTAAATTGTTATTTAACGGTAAACGCCCTCCCCTGCTGATGTCCGTTTATGCGTCAATGCACAATGCAATACTTATCTTGTGCCTGGTGTACTTAAGAGGACACCGGTTAATTTTTTGCTCTCTAGTTTTACAAAAGTATAATTTTTACTCAGCATTAGGGAAGTCGAACGGTACTAAATTTCGTAAATAAATAAAAGAAATTTGAAAAAAATCCCTACATGTCTCAAAAACGTTCCCTTTTTTCCCAACAAACCAAAAAAAAAAGTTTCCTACATTTTTCCCTAGTCTAAAAATTCATTGATTATAGAAAAAAATAAAACAAACATCTAATTTACATTTTTAAAATTTGTACATTTATATCGTCAGATACAAAATTTAATAATACAGTCGAACTTCCCTATAATGAATCTTCATGGGACTAGAAAATCGCTTCATTATATAGAAACTTCATTATACCGAAATTATATTTTTTGCACTTTTATTTTAATGCTCTTTCTGAAATATTTGATAAAGTGCTGGAAAGCATTACAAGCTGCTCAGCTATATCTTTTCTTTCTCCATCTTCAACTTTATTAATTTTTCAAAGGAAATGCTACTTTGCTTAAAGATTTTTGTTCGCTCAGCACGGACAACTACTGTCTAAATTGTTAGTGATGGAACTTTGTTTCTTTTCGTTGTTATATTTTTTCATCTTTTGGGAATCCCCTATTTATATATTACTTTATTCTGGTCACACAGAATTATAGTCTTAAGTATTTTTCCCTTCTAATATTGTAATAATTTTAAGTTTGTTTTCATAAAAGAATTATAAAAAATGCTCAATAAATATTAAACTTAAACTGGTCACACAGTAATTTTAGTATGCCTAACGGAATCGTTTTTGAAATAATTCATTATATGGAGACAAACGCGCAAGAAACTCAAATTTACATCTGAAAAATTGCTTTATTGTAAAGAGAAATTCACTGTAAGGAGATGAAAGTACACTAACATTGGAACGATAAAGCTGTGTTTTTGAAATGAATTCATAGAAGGGAGATCTTCATTGTATAGAAGTTCACTATAGAGAAGTTCGACTGTAATAAAAACTAGTGTATCCAGCGGTCGACTCAATCGACCCCATTCTAGAAATTAATATTAAATATTTACATACGATAAAATACAAAAACAAAAAACATTCTAAATAAACAACATAAAACTCTGTCTCATTTCTATGATAAAGCAAATTGGACAAACACACATACACACTTTGTTTATTTTTTTTCAAGTTGAAGCTGATGTACATATGTAAATGTGCAATAAGTGTGCATGTGTTAGTAGCAACTTCAAACGCTTATAGGGTTGGCTTTTCATTGTCCCTATATAGTATTTATCAATGGTGTTTTTTGTCTGTATGAAATATCTCGTGTAATACTGTAACAATATTTTGTAATGTTAACATTTTTATTAAAAACAATAACAAATATTTGAATTTAGACTTTTATATTTATGTATTCCGGTATATGATAAAAATCGATCGATTCCAAATCGCGCCATTTCAAAAAACATATTTCGCTAAGAGCTTGTTAATTCGAATTAAAATTCCATTTCACTACATCTGTGCAGCACACGTTTTTGGCAATTATTTATTTTGCGATATCCAGCGATTTGAAATCGATTGATTGATTTCCATCCATCACATACCTGATTATCCCTTTTGTGTGCTGTTTTACGAAATTACGCCATAATATGAAAGGAAAATAAAAAACAAAGCTTTAAAAATTTCCTACATTTTCCTTAAAATGAAAAATCAGTCAGTTCTATTTTCCCTTCGTTTGTCCCGTTTCACATATCGGCAATTTAAAGACAGACAGACGAAGTTTGTAGAAGAAGGGGCGAAGATGCAGAGTGTGTAGTACACGACCCTCTATACCAGAAATTTTTGTTTCTCTTTTGTTATTTTCGCAATTTTCATCTTGTTGCATTATATTATATTTCTCAAGCCCAGGTTGTTTTCTTAGGGAGAATCTTGTAACGCCAATTTTGTGCAATAAACTTTTCCTTTTTTTAAACAAATTTAATTTTTATAAAAAATTGTTTTATATGTTTTTAGTAATTTAAGTAAACCACGGAATAAAATAAATATGCAATAATAAGTAAACAAACTGCGAAAATGGATGAAAAACGAACATGAAAAATTTTCCGTCTGTCTATTAATTTCCAATAAGTAAAAGCTTCAGGCAAGAACGAAAGAGTATTAAAAAAATGTCCGGCAAGAAATGTCGCATATGTGAAAGGGGACTTCGAAGTTTAAAAAAAAAAAGTTCCCTACAAAAAAACGGGGAAATTCCCTACTATTGGCAACACTGCTCTATGGAAAGAAAACGATGAATGAATAACATTGTAAAGTGTATATTTTCCTTTTTACCTTTCAGAAATCGCTGCACCACGATTTACCTCTCGCCGTAAGTCAGTATTTGCCGAGGCTTATGATCCTGAAAATGATGCCGATGATGATGAGGGAGCAACTGCAGTATTTCCCAAATCAGATGAACAGCGCGCCCGATTAGTTGAATCGGTTAAGAATGTCTTACTATTCCGTTCGTTGGAAAAAGAACAAGTAATTCATTTAATTAGATAAACTTAGATGTCTATAATAGACAAGTTTTCAAATATTCCAAAACTTTCAGATGAATCAAGTATTGGATGCCATGTTCGAAAGAAGAGTTTTACCCGATGAATATATAATACGTCAAGGTGATGACGGTGATAACTTTTATGTTATTGAATCGTAAGTAGTTTCAATTGCATTGTGCGATGTTAAGATGGGCCACTAATACTCGTATGTGTATGAGTGAACGACAAAGGTATACAATTTCAATACATACGAGTTCCACATATCGGATATTCAAAAGTGTAGGATTATTAAAATGTAGGGGTACAAACAAATACGTTCACAGAAAGCTATGACTACCAAAGGGTTCCATTATAAATAAGTGCGCATATCGCATAGGTGTAGCATAAATGAAAAGAAAATGCTTTTTGTATTGCTAGGAATACGTACACATATAGATACGTATGTATCGATGGGTATCCATAAATATGACTATAAGAGACAATGTTGTAGCGTTTGGAATAAAATTGTTTGCAGAACTATAACTAAAAGAAACAATTTGGAATGAATTTCCGTCATCCCACGTCAAATTTGGTTGATAAACAGACCGGTTTCGGCTATGTGCCATCTTCAGTGTTCTCTCAGTAACAGTTACTGAGTTCATTCCAAATTGCATCAAACCCCGTCGGAAGAAAAACACAACACTTAAAAGAAACAATTTATTTTCAACTTATATTTGTTTTAGGCAAAAATTGCAGTTCTTTATTTGGTATTAACTTTTTCAATAAAAATAATTTTTGCATAAAAATAAGGTCAATGAAATTCATGCATATTGGATCAATATTCAGTGTTCGTATTTCTATAAAATCTTAAAAATTCAATAAAGCAATAAATCATATCGCAATAATCGCGAAAGTTCGCCAAATTTTCCAAAATTTTTGAAACCCGTAAAACCTAAAACGGGCTACAAATGCAAAGAATGTGAAAAACTCGCAAAAAACTGCAAAAATTACGAAAATTTTCAATAACTTCCAATCGCTGGGAAAATAAAAATGTTTAATACCCTTTAAAAGTCGATGAAACAAAAAAAAAATAGAAAAAGTCAACCACATTGCAAAAAACGCGAAATTCCGCGAAAAATTGCTAAGTTTTGAAAAAGCCGTCAAATCTTCTAAAAAGAATAAAAAAATTTAAGAAATGTGAAAAATTTGCAAATTATGCAATTTTTTGCG
Organism: Gymnocheta viridis; assembly: GCA_956483585.1. Classification (NCBI taxonomy): domain Eukaryota; kingdom Metazoa; phylum Arthropoda; class Insecta; order Diptera; family Tachinidae; genus Gymnocheta; species Gymnocheta viridis. The sequence goes on along the minus strand of OY101443.1, from coordinate 88,193,738 downwards.
GATTTTCGAAATTTTTGCAAACAGTGTACCTTTTTCCGTTTCGTTCGCTTTTTGTTTAAGGATCTTCATCCATTTTTAAGCTTTTGCTATTCTCAAAAATGTTTGCAAAAATTTGCTTCAAAGTAAAATTGTATACTTTCCAAGTTAACGCGAATTTTGTAATACAACTTTATCGCATTTTGCTTAAAAATAGTTCAGAATAATTACGAAACGAAATTCATAACACAACTACAGAGAAAATTTCTGGCAAAACTTATCAAACAAAAAGTGGAAAATAAATGTGCTCATAGTCATTGGAGTACCACCTATCGATACATTTGGGTGCGCAAGGATATAAACAAATATGAACATGAATACAGGTATAAAACAAAATGCGCACCGATACATACAATTGGGAAATTGAACAGATACGAAAAATATTTTGTATTGAAAATATTCAATATATGCTAGAGTAATTTATTTATTATTGTATCCAAGGCGTATTTAACCAGGTGACAGCATTACAGCACCTGACTATTCGTTGCGAATGTCAAAATACATACGAAATATTTTTACTTATTTTCTGTATCTGTTTTCTTTGTTTTATGGGTTAGGTTTTTGACATACGGAATGAAACTACACAAACAAAAATGCCTGTTGTTCTTGTATTGTTGTAATTGTTTTCGTAATGCTGTCACCTTGTTAAATACACCTTCATTGTATCGTTTGTCGTTCTCTGATGTGTATATTCCCATAACAGTCATACTTTAAGGATGTTAGTTTAAATTTGAATTTATGGAAATACATATATTTCATGAGTTTTGTAATTTTGTTTTTATTTCTCTACTTTATTTTCAGGGGCACATACAAAGTTATTGTTAATGACAATCATGTACATACGTACTACGGCAGCGGTATATTTGGTGAACTGGCTTTGCTCTACAATATGCCCAGGTAAACAATTAGTAAATCGCCATGGATTTTCTTTTCGCTCAATATTTTAATATATTTTCTTTTTGTTTGTGTGTGTGTGCGTGTGTTTTTTTTTTCTTCAAATATATTTATTTAGGGCTGCAACTATACAAGCGGAAACAGAGGGTTTGCTGTGGGCGATGGATCGTCAAACTTTCCGCCGTATCCTATTGAAATCAGCATTTAAAAAGAGAAAAATGTATGAATCCTTATTGGATAGTGTGCCAATGCTTAAAGCTTTACAGGTGAGTGCTTTAATTGTGTGATGAAATATTAAAAATGCAATAGTATTAAATATTATGTTATTGTTATTATTTTGAACAGAACTATGAACGCATGAATTTGGCTGATGCTTTGGTTACCAAACGTTTTAGTAAACAAGATAGAATAATAAAACAAGGTACTTAAACACTTAACACTTATGGTTATTTACAAATATGTGATATTTTTTGTTGCATTTATATTTATTGTTTATGTAAAGTGGTGGTTACGGTAACCTGATTCCTGCAGGAGCGCGACTGTTCACTTTATCCAAAAAGTTCACTCGAAACAGAATCCAAAAATTATTTTTATTGTGTGCAGTTACGTTGTTTATGCAAAGCCAAACTGTTGTATTGATTTTTCATAGTTGTGTTCCTGGAATATATTATTTTTCAAAAGACACCTATTGAAACATTAATTTTTTTGAAGTGTGTAATTGATACAAGGTGTCCGCCGGAAGGGTGTACTACTTTGTTTTGCCGCCATTTTGGTAAATATTAGTCTTGACAGTTCATATTTGGCAGTCGTGAAGTAGACACGTGGCAAATTTATTATTTAAAAATATTTGATAATCCAACGTGTTTTAATCGTTAAAACTTTTTATCAAAATCAATCATCGATTACTGTGACGATGAGAAAGTTACGTGAAATTTTTGGGAGAAACAACGTGCCAACAAAACGCACTATTTATCGTGTAGTGAATGATTTCGAAGAAAGAGGGTCTGTAGGTGATAGGCCCAAGCATAGACCACAACGTACTGCAAGATCGGTTGAAGACATTACTGCTGCTCAAGAAAGTGTTCAAAACAATCCATCAACCACAATTCGACACCGTGCTCAGGAGCTCGGTCTTCAAAGAACAACTTTGGCCACAATTTTGCACAAGGATTTGCATTTGTTTCCATTTAAGATTCAGTTGACACAAGAGCTTCTTCCAGAAGACCATTTACGCCGCTTTACATATGCCAATAGGATGTTACAGCTCGCTCATGACCACCCCGATTTTCATGAAAAAATCATAATGAGTGATGAGGCACATTTTCATTTGAATGGATATGTGAATAAACAGAATAGTCGGTTCTGGGACCACACCTTACAATATTCATGAACGCAATCAATTTTGGCAATTGCCGCAATAGATATTGCTACGTGAAGACCCAGTCTAAACGTTGCTTGAGCAAATTATTGACATGTAAATATTATTGTTTATATGGTTTTGTTAATTTTTGTGTAAAAAACCCACGTTTACTATGTAGAGGTAAATTTGGTTCACTCTACAATAAGGAACACCTGGTGCACGGAAGTCAAGCTTCAATTCATCTGGGAGATTATGAAATTATGCCTATCCACGTCTTTCTACCAGCTGAGTTAAAGCTTCAACAAGAAAACTTACCCTGTGTGAAGCAGCGTCCAATTTCTCAAAACTACAAGTTGCAAAACTACAATTGAAATACATTCATTTGTAAATTTGTTGTTGTGTTTATTTTATTTGTAGATTTGCAACTTGAAGTTTTGAGAAATTGGCCCCAGATCTAATTAATGTGAATGTGAATTAAGTGTTCGTTATACAGAGTCGTTGTTCATATTAGCAAATGTTATTTTACTCTATCCCGAGAATTTATTTAATGTAGAAAAAGCATTATTTTTCCATACGTGTCACATGTCGTCCTAAGACGATTGATTGATTGATTACTTTGCTGTTTTTCGATATTTTTCTCTAGAGATAATAATTATAACTTTTTTGCACTGTACTTCATTAGCAAATTTTGATTCATGTATTAAGAAAGTTTATACATCATACAAATAAATTCATAAAACAAATAGAAAATTGCGATGTACACAATTCATTAGAATGAAATGTGTGCGTTCATGTTGTTCCATATTGGAATATTTCCATTGAAGTATCGTTACTCAAATATGAATAAAATCAAAACTTGAACATCGGATTAAATGAAATTATTTTTATTTAAAACAAAGAAATAGAATAAGAACGATTTTTTATGCTACAACTTCCTAAATATCTCCAAACCTGTTGATCAGAACATAAAATGATGTTATAATATATAAAAATTGTTTATATGTTTTTGGTTGAAGTGCTGTTTGCATGCATTTCAACAGAACAAATAGAAAACTTTTTGAAATAAGATATCGCGACATATCTCGAATAATAAATTTACTGAATCATAATTTTATCTCTAATCGTACAAATCGTACGCGAATTATGTTAATGTACAGCTGGATGCAGATCCTTTATTTATCATGCAAAGGCTTATTTCACGAACCAGAATCAGTTCAAACAAACTATCTAATAGGCCAAGAATTTTATTATTACATGTAGTAAATATCGCATATTTACTTTAACAACGTCATAACTCTATTGTTGGATTAGTGTATACCCGCAGGAAATGTCAATAGTGAAATTATACTAATTAGCTATTGACGCTGTCACCAGTACTACTGACTAATTGTGCCCCAAATAATGCTATCTACTATTGACATTTAACACAGTCTTGTCCTACGAAATCTATCAGTAGACTGCGTCAATACTGACTAGGTAGCTCTTTTGGGACCATATAAAGAAAATGCCAATGTAAGATTGTTTTGACTTACTATTGACGATATCACCATACTGTGGGAAATATCCGTAGTAAAACTGTATTGATTCACTATAGGAAATGTCAATATTGAAATTATACTGACAATGTCACCAATACAATTTTATTTAAATTTAGTTGAAACAGCTGTTTCAATATTTATGTCAGCAATTATGGTGTCTTTTTGGTGACATTGTCAAACAATTTGTTTATTTTTCTCTTTTGTTTTGATAATTAGAAAAAATTTTTGACGGTAAAAACAAATCATTAATTTAAAACGAAACGAAATTCCTTTTATGTTATTTAACAATAAGAATAGTATACCTCAAAGAAAAAAATATAAAATATCTTATACCTTATTTTACTTTTTAATATTATTTGAAATAAATTTCAACAGTCAAACATTTTCTCTACCTATCAAAAACAAAAGAGAAAAAAAACAAGTTGTTGACAGTGTCATCAAAAAGACACCATAATTGTTGACATAAATATTGACATGGATACACTTAAGGCCAAGGCACATAGAATCCGTCGTACGTTATTCGTGGCTTTATTCAACTGACATTAAAGTATCGGCGGAGGAGTTTGACACAATGAGTACTTTGTTGGCGGACATTAAATCAGCTTCATTTGATTAAAGCACACATTTTCAATGCAATTCCAGGATATTCTGCTTTTCTTTTTTGAAGTTTAATTTTTATTTAATTTAATTTTGTCGCAACACAACACAAAAAGTTTATATTTTTCAAAGTACTCAACGTACGTTAAAAGTTAAAAGTTGCCCAACTTTAGTACTTTGCGTTGACGGAGACATACCGAATGTGACAAAGCTCATAAGAAAACCTGTATTTTAACTTCGTTGTCAGTTTAAAAAATCAACGTATAACGTACGACGGATTCTATGTGCCTCGGCCTTTAGCCCCATGCTTCCTTCAGGGTATATTTTTTAAACATACATATTTTTTAATTCTTATTTATAGTTTGGGGGTCAGTGAAATACATGAAACGGTTATGAATATTTAATAATATGTATTAATAATATACATACTATTTAATTATATTTTCTAGTGTATCCAGCCGTCGACTCAATTGACCCCATTCTAGAAATTTATACTAAATATTTACATAAATACATACGATAAAATACGAAAACAAAAAACAGTCAAAATAAACAACTTAAAACTCTCTCACATTTCTATGCAAAAACAAATTGTACAAACCACACCTGTACACGTTGTTAAAGCTGATATACATATGCATGTGTAATAAACGTGCATGTGTTCGTAGCAACTTTAATCACTTAGAGCTTCCTAAATATCGAACCGATTTAAATAAAATTAAGATTGTGCACATCTATGTAAAAACCATATGTTTAAAAACATATAAATCTTTCCTAAATCGGTTCATTATTACGTCCGTAAAATGGATCTCAAAAAACATGTTTTCCTATTAATAATATAGATAGATTATGTATGGTAATTATAAACTCAGGAAAATATTTTATTTTTGGATTTATATTACATGAATAATAAATAAATAAACTCGTTCTTTAGAAAATGAGTTTGAAGTTTTTAAACTACACACATACGCCTCAACAGAAAAATATAAAAGTATTCTCCTCACAAGAGGTGATCAAACATGAAATAAATAAATAATCGGTTTTTTGAGTTGTGACGTTATTCAAGTAAATAAGCGATATCTATAAAACCAAAAAAATATGAACCAGTATACACAACCTTTTTTTCGTCCTGTGTTGTATCCATTGAGTTAGAAATGAATAATCTTAATGAATATTGAATTTTTTAAATAAGAAAATGTTCATTCATCGGTTTACAACAAACAAACAAAAAAGCAATAACACTTAAGTATTAATCAAACCAAAAAAGTTTGTCTTAAGTAAAAACAAAAATTAGAAAGAAAAATGGTACACGAGATAAAACCAACATGTAACAATGGGTTAATTTAACGTTAATTAGTGATGGTAAAATTTGAATATTGATAGTGGTAAAACAGTGTTTACTGTAAAAACAAATAATAATACAAATAACTCTTGTATCCTTTTTCTAGACATTATTTGTATAAATACAAATTTGAAATCACATTCAACCGAGCCACCTAAACAGTGGCGGATACATGGAAACACACATGAACACTGATGATGGGAGTGTAGCGGCTCCCGAAAAACAACGTTGTTTCTGTTCTGCCGTGTAAGTTGAAATTAATTGGTGTTAAAATTTTCCCTTGTTGCTTTGTTATCTCATGTCCAATTCTTTCTGACTAAAAATGTTACGAACTTTAGCCAAAAATAATAATCACTTTGGATTAAAGAAACCATCGGTTTACTACTGACAGTCTTGTTAGTTCGTTCACTCTGGTCTTTTCTTTTTCTTTCGTTATAAAAACTAAACAAAACAAAGTTAACGAAAAGCTTCAGATAAAACCAAAAATCTTTACTTGCTTATTGATGTTGTTGTTGTTTTCCGTTCATAGCTAAACTAAATATTTATGTATTTATAATAAGTTTGTAATATTTCTTTTTTTATTAACTTTCACTTACAGGTGATGCTGCTGATGGCATGTATTTCATAGAGGAAGGTACTGTGGTCATTAAAATGGAACAAAATGGTTCAGAAATAGAAATTTCTAAACTTAGCAAGGGTGAATACTTCGGTGAACTGGCTCTGGTGACACACCGACCACGTGCTGCCTCGGCTTATGCAGACAGTGACGTCAAAGTGGCATGTAAGTGAAATTGTGAAAACATTAAAAAATAAAAACAATGTCGATTAGTATTGAAATACATACATTTATTTATTATTTATTATACGTAGTAGTAGAACACTATGTTTGTTATCTCTGAAAGCCTTAAGCTTAATATGTATTCCAGGAAACAGTAGTGTTTATTTTTGAAAAATATCTTTGTATTTTTGAAGTATTATTTATTTGTTTATTTATTTTATTAATTCCATATTTTTTCCTTTCCCTTTTGTTTTTCTTCATTTTTATCACACATATGCTTCTTTTCTCCCCCCCACGACACTCCCATAAAACGCCACTTAAAAACAAAATCAACATGGATTGCTTTAAATAAAATAACACTTGCCATCCAAAACATTATTTTTTGAAATAAACTACTTTCCACATTTGTCCAAGTAAAATTGTTAATGTTGAAAAATATAAATACATATGTACGTACATACATATTTAAATTTTTGCCATTTTGACTTGAATCTATTTGAATTTTTATGTTTTTGAAAACGCTTTTTTTATACTCGTATGTATGATGCTTTGTAGTCTTAGATACGGATTGTTTTGAACGTTTAATGGGCAAATGTACTAAATTGCTCGAACGTTCTATTAGTGATTATCGTTATTTGGATGATGATTTGCGCTGTTATTACGATCAGTTAAAAGATATGGAGCATTTACAATTGTAGATCACATTTGTTTGTTTTTTATTTTTTATCTTAATTCAATTTTTTCTATGTGCATTTTTAATAAATATTTTTTTTATTTCAATTGTGTTTTTTTTAAGTTTTGGAAACCGAAGCCTTTGAAAGAATTTTAGGTGCTCTTAAGAACATTATGAAAAGGCGTGTGTTGTTTTATGAAAATCAATTAGTCGAATTGTCAAGACAGTGTCCTTGAATTTAATTGCAATAGATTAAATTTTAAAATATTATTATCAATTTTAAAAAATTTGAATAAAATGAAAGCAATAACTGGAAGAAAAGAAAAGCAAAACATACAAATTTTTTAGGTCCAAATCCAAAACCTTAAATACTGACGCTCGAGTCCTATAAGTCAAAATTTTTATTTTTCTTATTCGTACATACTGGTAAGATCAGATTGGTATTTAAATAAATATTGAATATTGTAAAAATTTTGTTTTAACTAAATAAACTTAATTTACAACAACAGCATGTGATACACCTGGGAATAAAGTATTTAAAAATGATTATTATTATCCTTATCGCGGTTGGCGTAATTACAAGTTCACAAGAAAGTTAGAGAGCACTTATTAATTGTTTGAAAACGCCTAACTTTCGAAGTAAACCACGACAAAGGAGACTTCTTTTGGAAATACTAATTTGAAATATTTTATAAATGTCACGAAAATAACGATTTCAAGCAAATAATAAACAAACAAACTTACACTTAAATACTTGTATAATTATTATACGTGAATAGATGTTGTAACTATTAATAAAAATAAATTAATCTGGTGATGGGTACATTAAGTACTTATTTACATGCATACATGAGTATACAATCCAATCTTTGGCTTCGAAATTAATTTTAAAAAAATTAACATTAATCTTTGTTTATATATAGATTTTGATTTGAAATTTTTTAATTTTATGTGCTGGCTTAAACAGCAAATAATATATATTCTCGTATATATGTATAAATTTATCCCTGTTGTTCCTATTAGGAGCATAGGGCCGTAACTAGTTCGTTCCATTGGGATCTGTCGGATGCAATGGCTTTAGTTTCCCTCCAGCTTTTACGAACTCTCGTCGATTCCGCATCAATCTGCCGATTCCATGTATGAGCTGGTCGACCTCTACGCCTGCTTCCGTGGGGATTGCATTCGATTGCCTGCTTGGCAATATCATTTTCATCGTTACGTAGTGTGTGACCTATCCCACTTCCATTTGCGTTTACATATTTCTATTTGTATTGGAATTTGTTGAGTTGTTTCCCAAAGACGAGAGTTGAAGATTGTATTTGGCCAATATACATACTCGAATTTTAAGAAGTCTGCGAAGACAATTGTTGGTAGAAACTTGCATAGATTCAACATCAGAGCTGGCGGCATTCCATGTCTCACGCCCATATGAATCAATCAAGTGATGGTGGTTTAATCTTAAATTAAAACTGAACATATTTATGTATGTAAAATAAAGCTGATCGTTTTGCCTGAATAGTTCCAAACATATACATATTTATTTGCAGATCTTGTCATAAAGAACAAAAATTGTGAACACATAAAATCAAAAAATCTTCATCTTCAAGATGAAAACCGCAAAAAATTAAAAAAAAAATCGATTTTTTACCTTTGTTCTACTGTTCAGGTAGACTGAAGAATGCACCTCCAAATGACAATACTCAAGCCACCAACTGCAACCGCTCCACATAAAATTGGGAATTGTTCAAAAATTTTCGGGAAATTTTTCACTTTTACGACTACCTCAGCGTTACTTAAACGGTATTAAGAATCATTCCTAGGAAGTTTATTTGTTCTAAAAAGTTGTTTACTGAGATCTTAGGTAAATTTTTGTTGTTGATTGTTTTCTTGAATTTTTAACCGTTTGCTACCTGTGGACCTGAACAGTGGAAAAAAGGTAAAAAAATCTAATTTTAAAATTTTTTTTTGCGATTTTGATCTTGAAGATGAAGATTTTTTGGTTTTATATGTTCACAATTTTTGTTCTTTATCACAAGATCTACAACTTTGCCTCAGAGAGTAAATCAAAATTTTGAACGATTTGCAAGATATGAGCCTGAGAAAATAATCAGTATTTTGCAGAAATGACACCGAGGCTCAAAATCTTTGGGGGCCCATAAAAAATTTGCATGACTTTGGGCAAAACTGGCAGATACGGGTCTTCTTTTTTTTGTCTTTTATCACGTAGTGGTGTCCGTATATGGTTATTTTTTTCGTGTTGCACTGTGTTATTTAAATACCCCTGAAAAAGATTTCCATGGAAAAGCGAAATATGGGAAAAATAAAGTTTTTTATATGCTAATTTTTCGTCGTTTCGATGTTGCGTCTTTTTAAAATTTCCGCAATTTCGATGTTGCGTCGGATGGCTTCGAAGTTGCGTCGTTAACAAATGTTTGTATGTACAAAGCAAAAATAGAAAAAGGGGATTTTCCATCGAAGTCTAATGCAAATTTTTATGTGAAAATTGTCTACAAGTTTGTCTTCGTTGGTAGTTTCAAATTACATTTGGTAAAGTGAAGTCTTTTATTTTAATAAAAACTATTATAACAGAAATAATAATAAAAAAATAGTATTTTCTATTTCTATTTTTTTTACTAAAATTATGAGTCTCGGCACGAATTAAATGAAAATTAATACAAATGTATGGAAAACTGTGATTCGGTTTGCGTCCTTTCAGTTTCCGTCTCGTTTTTTCCGGTCCCAATTAGCGACGCTAGCCGGGGTATGAGTGTATTGTTATCTGTTGACCTTAAGCTTGAGAAAGGTTTTCAATAAAATATTAATAAAAAGGTCGCAAAATTAGAATAATCTTGTAATCAAACCGATTTTTCCTAGACAACATACAAACATATGGAGATAAAACAAAGTTAATTAGTTTTAAGATGATGTAATTGGAATTGCTATTCTTTTGATTCAAATTTTACAGCAGCTTTTCATTACGAATGTAAGAAGTTAATAATTTTTTTTGAAACAGAAGTGCTTGGGGCATTGCTGCAGGTTCAATATACATATATTGTGATATTTGTTTGGATCGCACTTCAAAATATTCCAGACTTCAAAATATTACTGCGTCAATGCTGCGTGCTAGACGTTCAATAAATATAGCGATACTGTATCACAGTCAATATATATTGAACGTGTAGCAGTGCCCTTAGAATTAATTTATATACATATTTTTTTTTAATCAGTTGTATTTTTTAAAAAATTTTCGTCGTAAGTCACTGCATGAGAAACGTAAATGTGTGTAACTACCAAATTTAATAATGTGTCTTCAAAATATTTTTCATAATAATTAATTGATCGTTTTTTTTTCTTCTAATCTTTTAAACAGTCCTTGAGGTTCAGGCATTTGAGCGTTTATTGGGCCCTTGTATGGACATCATGAAACGTAATATTGATGATTATGAAACACAATTGATAAAGATTTTTGGCAGCAAAAATAATATTACCGATACACGATAAAAAGTCTGATGTTTAAAATATTTTTTAATCAAACAAATAGCAACAACATTGAATATACATATGCAAACTGACACACAAACAAATGTACTTGTGTACATGTGCATTCATTCATCTTTATCAAATGTAAATCAAACTGCACAAACTATTATGTATTTAGAATGAAAAAAAATATGAGAAGCAGAAATATAAAAAGAAAAAAATGCAACAACCAACCACCACAAACAATATAAAATAATAATTTCAAATATTTGGAAACGCTACAACAAAACAACTTTAAATCATTAACAAAAAAACTTAACTACAATATTGACAAAAAACAAACAAACAAACAAACAAAGTTACAAAATAATTAAATAAAGCACAATTATTGCAACCACTCCACAAATACCATCCAATTATAAGAATTATAAGCCAAGTCCCACAAAATAAACAAATTTAAAAACCATGTTAAATGTTGGCCATATCCTGGTGATGTATTTGTTAGAAATAACACAACTTTAATCCTTTAATCCATGTAAACATAAAAATAATAAAATAAAATTAAAACAGAATGTGTTAATCTAAGTTAAGAAATTCAAATTTATGATAAGAGAAAAACAAAAAACTTAGATAATTCGATAATTTAACAAATAAGAATTTAATTTATTTGCATAATAGAACAAAAACAATTATAAGATTAAATAAACAAATAAACAAACAAACAAAAAAGCCCAAAAATTAAGTAACAATCAAAATTTAAAATTAACAAATGAAAGCAAACTGCTTGATTGATTTATTATACATAAATATGTGGCACATTTCAAAGCTCAAGGCCCAATTTTACAAAAATTAAAAATTAAATTAATTATTTAAATAAATATCATTCTATAATGGACCCTACCTACTCTTCCTTGTCTTTATTACTCGTACCATTATTAAACTGATAATATTAATAATATCATTTATTTATTACAGTTTAACTAATTTTAACTTAATTACTGAATGTAAAAAGAAAATCATGTTAACTATTTAATTTATAACCTTAAAAAAACAACAAAAAGAACATCTAACAAATGTAAAAATTACAATTACACTTTATATGTTTGTATCAATGAACGACAAAGGTATACAATTTTCAATACATACGAGTACCACATATCGGATATTCAAAACTGTAGGATTATTAAAATGTAGGGGCACAAAAAGGGTTCCATTATAAATAAGTGCGCATATCGCATAGGTGTAGCATAAATGAAAAGAAAATGCTTTTTGTATTGCTAGGAATACGTACAAATATAGATACGTATGTATCGATGGTTATCCATAAATATGACTATAAGAGACAATGTTGTAGCGTTTGGAATAAAATTGTTTGCAGAACTATAACTAAAAGAAACAATTTATTTTCAACTTATATTTGTTTTAGGCAAAAATTGCAGTTCTTTATTTGGTATTAACTTTTTCAATAAAAATAATTTTTGCATAAAAATAAGGTCAATGAAATTCATGCATATTGGATCAATATTCAGTGTTCGTATTTCTATAAAATCTTAAAAATTCAATAAAGCAATAAATCATATCGCAATAATCGCGAAAGTTCGCCAAATTTTCCAAAATTTTTGAAACCCGTAAAACCTAAAACGGGCTACAAATGCAAAGAATGTGAAAAACTCGCAAAAAACTGCAAAAATTACGAAAATTTTCAATAACTTCCAATCGCTGGGAAAATTAAAATGTTTAATACCCTTTAAAAGTCGATGAAACAAAAAAAAAATAGAAAAAGTCAACCACATTGCAAAAAAACGCGAAATTCCGCGAAAAATTGCTGTTTTGAAAAAGCCGTCAAATCTTCTAAAAAGAATAAAAAAATTTAAGAAATGTGAAAAATTAGCAAATTATGCATTTTTTTTGCGGATTTTCGAAATTTTTCCTAACAGCTTATCTTTTTTCGTTTCGTTCGCTTTTTGTTTAAGTATCTTCATCTATTTTTAGGCTTTTCCTATTCTCAAATATGTTTGCAAAAATTTGCTTCAAAGTAAAATTGTATACTTTCCAAGTTAACGCGAATTTTTTAATACAACTTTATCGCATTTTGCTTAGAAATGGTTCATAATAACGAAACGAGATCCATAATTCAACTATAGAGAAAATGTCTGGCAAAACTTATCAAACAAAAATTGGAAAATAAATGTGCTCATAGTCATTGGAGTACCACCTATCGATACATATGGGTGCGCAGGGATATAAACAAATATGAACATGAATACATACAGGTATAAAACAAAATGCGCACCGATACATACAATTATGAAATTGAACAGATACGAAAAATATTTTGTATTGAAAATATTCAATATATGCTAGAGTAATTTATTTATTATTGTATCGTTTGTCGTTCTCTGATTTGTATATTAACTTATTATAAAACAATTCAATTTTTTTTTAATTTTAATTTTGTTATTGATTTTTTATTATATACAAAAAATTTTTTTTTTATTATAAAATTATTTTTTTTTATAAATTTTTTTTATTATAAAAATTTTTTATTTAACTAATTATTTAGTTAATTTTATATTGATATAAAACTTAAATATTTTATTTAAATTTAATTGTACTTCCTTTTATATTTGCCATCAATAAGATTATTGTATTTATTATATAATTATTTATTATTTCATAGACTGTCGTTGAAGTAGATGAATTGTAAGTTGTTTTCAAGCTTTTTTTCCCTAGTATTTTGTTTTTTACAATAACAATTTCAGTTCAAGGGCATTAATATGTATTTATTTTTAAGTTATAACTGGAAATGTGTGTGTGTGTGTCTTAGAGACGCGACTGAAGTGTGTTATCCTTAATTATATATAGCACTTCGCATTGCATCTAGAATCTGCATGAAGAAATCTTTAAAAGTTATAGAAAAAAATATCAATATTAAAGAAAATACAGTACAACCTCCATAATCCGGACAGATATAGTTTCAGCTACTGTCCGTATTGGTGGATCGTCCGGACTACAGTTAAAATGAAATTTTAAACGCAATAAATATATGTACATATCGTCACATAAAATGCAAAATAACATCATCACAAAATTAAAATTTGCGTTTTTTATTGATTACGATTTACTACATCATATTAAAAATGTGTGCAAAATTTCAAGCTTCTGTTGACAAAAACACAAAAGGTGTGGCCCAAATTCAAAATAACGTATAATCAAGTGAATGATTTTATTAAACAAAACAAAAACGTGTCATCATCAGTGTTGTCAACTATTTACATCAAAAATACGCTGTCCTTTTGCTCAAAATTTGCTACAAATCGCTAAAGACCGTGAAAATATGATTTCAATATCTAAAACAGTTTCCATATACAGTTTTTTGTTGCACCTGTAAACTTATGAAAAGTGATGTTACGTTATTTTGCATTTTATATGACGATATATATATAATTTATTTTCATTACTGAAAAGAAAAATAAGTGCACATATGAATTCATTTGTATTTAATTAGTTTACACAAAACACAAAGAAACATACTAAAAGTGACCAAAAGTATTCATTTTGAAGAATAATTGCCGTATTCATAAAAAAATAATTTGGGTATGAAATGTATTTTAAAGAAAATTTGTATGAAAAATTTGTCTTAAAATACAATTTAAATACAAATTATTTTTTTATGAATATCGGCCTAATAATTTATTTTTGTATTGAATAACATGTTATGCTGTCTTTTTGAATTCTTTTAAAAATAAAATAACTCTCATTTGGTGCTTAGATTTGTTCAGCCCATAAAATAGCTTTTGAAAACCGTTCGCCTGCCTCTTTATTTGAGACTTTGTTTTAAGCATATTTAGATTCCCCCAAATAACTATCAAGTTATCCAACATTTTGGTTGGCAATTTTCGATTGAACTATATCTTCATACGAGAAATCGTAAGTAAATTCATTTTCACCGCGTGCCCAAATATCGATCTTAGAAAGCCAGAAGCCAATGTAGTCGGAATTGGATTTGAAAAGACGACATGATGATGAATTTCAATGTTATTGGTTTTATGTTTAATCTAAAATTACAATCTATTTTGAACATTGTAATTCATCGTAGAAAAGTATTTTTTGTCGTCTTTTTAAATCCAATTCCGACTACATTGGTTTCGGTGACAACCCCGATTATAATGCAGGTACGAATCGAATAAGTGTTATGCACTTATTTTTTCCCCACCGTTCGGTGTACATTTTCCTTTTCTTAAATTCTTTTGACCTTGTTTTTAAATCAAACGATTGGTTCAAAACTGTTTCTGAAAATCATTCGAATTTTATCACACCTTTTCAGAACGATGGTTTTGAAGTTTTTCTAGATTTTTTTTTGAAAATTTGCATTTGATTAAAACTTTCAAAATTATACGCGATTACAAATAAATTAATACCGCATGATCTCGGATAGACCCGTCAGTGTTTTCCATGAGACTAGTTGTCATTTCTTGAGCCATGTTCTTTCACTATTTCGACTAATGCTCGCATTTTCAAATAATATACATATATCATAAGATGTAAAATTTTTAGAGACCGTTCGAACGTTCGGGTTCGGTACAATTTTCGCTAAGCATATGTACATATGTATAATAAAAATAGTTTTACGGAAAATGGAATAGCTTGCTCCTTGCCTAGAACCTCAAAACGTCAAGATCTGATGAAAACTAGTTTTTTTTTTCGAAAATCGTTGTGAAATAAGTAACTTTCTGTTTTTTTTATGGTGGAAAGTTAAAAATATTGATAAAAATTCTTAAGGCCAACATTTTAATTTGTTTTGTTTCCCTAATTGTGCCGACCTTTGGTATTAAGTATACATTATTAAATTAGCAGTCAGTATTTAAATATTCATCTATATAAACGTCATTTATGAAATAATTTTTAATCAAAATATATATTTTTTGTCAATTACATATTAAACTTTTAGTTCAAATTTTGAATAAGTTATTTTAGTGAAGATTTACCACAAAAATTATTAAGAAATAGAAAACAAGTTGTTAAAAATATAATAATAATAATAATAAAAGAAGTGAATGATAAACTAAAAGAAACAAATAAAATCTAAATTAAAAAAAATAAAAATAAAACGTAATTATGAAAACCAAATATCAAAGCGTAACCATTAAGATAAACACCCTTATTCCAATTGTCGTCGTTAACGTTGCCGTTATTTTATTGTCAATCACCCTTATTCCAGTTGGCGACATCGACGTCACCTCAATACAATACCAAAAAATTGGAGCTTGTCCACTCGCTTTCGAGAACAATTTTGTGCTAATGAAAGTGTACTTCTGTTCTATAAGGTCTAGAAAATAACATGTGTCAATAGTAGTCAGTTGTTTTCGACAATTTTTTTGCTATTGTGTTGACGTGACGTCAATCTCTCCAACTGGAATAAGGGTGAATATCATTTTACTTCAACGTCGTCATCAATTCAATTAGATATTTGCATTCTATAAAATGATGACGACGTCGTTGACGATTTATCATTTATGTCAACATATCAAACACACATCTCTAAATATTTGAAACAGCTGTGTGGTTTTTTTTGTTAATTTTGAACAAAAATTTTATTAAAAGTTGAAATGTTTTTTACTTGTGATATAAATTCAGACTCGAGTGATGATAAAAATACAAGAAAACAGAATCTCATATTAGAACGAAAACTCTGAGACAGAAATTCGGCATATTTAACCGACCGGACAGCAAGTGAACACAAAGTTTATTTTTATTGTCCACTATTTTCGCTCATTATTTCCTTACCTTTTGTCATCCATCTCCTAAACGTATCGGCGAGCCAAGAGAATTTAAAACTTGCGATTTCTTCCCATTATTCTTTAAAACTACTTGGAAGAGTGCCTCTGCAAAATCCCACTGCAAGAGACGGATTCTTCTGCAACTCTTCCATTCATTTTTCAAACTGAGTTGCAGCTGTTATTTTAATTTTTTCAGTGTTTTTCCATTTTTCAATTTAGTGATATTTTAAATAAAGTCAACTCGTTATGAAAAATGGCGACGACAAATTCAAAGTCGTTTCAAAACAATATCGCCGTTAAATTTTCTTGTAGAAAGAAATTCTATGTTGACTGATAGTCATCGATAATATCCGATAACGACAACTGGAATAACAATTTGAAGTAAACTGTTGACAATTGGATTAAGGTTGAAAATATTAAACAAAATTTAGCCAACAAAATGCAATAAAAATAGAAAATTGTTTTTTTTTTTCATTAATAACACAGTGTGACAAAAAAAATACCTGGGATGTGATATTATTTTTCTTGTAGGTGCTGTCGAATATATCAAGAATCTGTATTTGAAATTTCCGGGACACCCCCAAAATCTGGAGTTACGGGTAAAAACCCGGTCTTTCGTACCTCTATGCACTTATAGGTCTGTAACTTAGTCGAATATTAACCGATTTAAAATTTTAGAACTGATTTAGAAAGAAGAGACTGAGGTCTTTAATGACGTTAATGTTTCTTCCAAAAACATTTTAGTAATTTAACCGCAAAGGGATTTTCCGTTCAATTTTTCCGCTATTTTTCATATTCAGGCAAGTTTTTTTTGCAGTATTTTGTAAGAGAACCCTATTTTTTATACAGATAATGTGAAAGTATATTTTGTAAGGCAAAAAATGCTACTTTGATTTTTAAAATCCGTTAAAAACTAATTGATTAATAAAACTTTTAATAAAAACAAAATATTTGCAAAAATCCCGATATTCAGTTTTTTGTGTTCTTTTAATACGATATTTGTTTTGTTTTTTTTTTGTTTTATTTTAAACAAAAACGATCAAATCAGTTCTAAAATTTTAAATCGGTTAGTATTCAACTAAGTTACAGACCTATAAGCGCATAGAGGTACGAAAAACCGGTTTTTAACCCGTAACTCCAGATTTTGGGGGTGTCGCGGAAGGAAATTTCAAATTCAGATTCTTGATATATTCGACAGCACCTACAAGAAAAATGTTATCACATCCCAGGTATTTCAACTTCGTTCTTTTTTTGTAACACAGTGTAATTCAATAATTTAAAAATAAAATCTGCTTGGGTAGTTTAATCGATATAATAATATACATGTAGCAATTATATCATTTTATCATTATTATCATATCATTTGCTTTTAAAGAATCTACGTTTGTTATAACATAATGTTATTTTATTTTTTTGAAAGTCTTTTTTGTTTTTATTGTTGAAATTCCTTCCTAACAAAAAACAAAAAAAAAAAGAGAATTTAAAAAATTAAACACGTAAAAGTTAAAAGTTTGTGAATGTTTTTTTTTTTTCAAAAAAAAGATAAAGAAAAAAATCGTAGTTAGATGTTTTTAGTCATGTTAATTCTAAGTGGTATATAAGGAAAAAAAACTATGAAAAAAAACGCTTAACTTCAATTTTAAACTACTACGAGTACATATTTCAGCCATAAATAGAAATTGATACGTCACCAAAAATAATAGCTAAAACTAAACCCCTATTATAACGCATTAAATTAATTAAAGAAACAAAATTTACATACATAAATATGATAAAAAATATCAAATTTAAACAAAAAGCAACAAAAAAAAATTTTAAAAAGTAAATAAAATTATGGGAACACAGATAATAATAGGAGAAGAAAGAACTTAAAAAGCATATACTACATAGTAAAACTCAAGCACAATCATACCAGTTACATAAAGTATGTATGTATATCATAAAACCTTAAGCGACTATAAAAACAAACTTTTTGAAAAAGCAATATTTTAGTTTGTTCAAAATATACAAAATTTAAATAAATAAATAAAAAAAAAATATAATAATCTAATTCAGGAGGCTGTTGAGAAAAATCATACATTTTAGTTAGTGTTTCTTATTTAAAAATGAAGTTTGTATCCTCCACTAAATGAGCTTATTAAACTTTAACTTATAAAAAAACAAGCAAATAAAACTTTAATAACTTTAATAAATAAAAAGAAATATTTTACAAAAAACTAAATAATAAAAAAAAATAACAAGAGATTTTTACGCAAGGCTGCATAGAAGATTTGCAAATAAATTTGATTTACAACTTGATCGTCGATATCGAAAGCAATATTTTTTTCGCATTATTGCATTTGAAACAAAAACCACTTTAAAAGTTTTATTTTTGTTTTAAATGTAATTACCTATACGAAAGAAAATTTTCTTATGATATCGGCGAACAGGCAGTCAGATTGTTGCTAAAAAAAACAAATCTCTTTAGTGAAAATTAAAAAAAAAAAATTGCAACTGTTTCTTGGGTTTATTTTATATTCTAACACTCACTTATGCCAGTAATTTCAGCAATTAAATATCTAGAAACTATGCACAAATATAAAGTATCTAGTATTTGATCAAATTACAGGCAGACATTAAACAAAAAAAAAACAAACATTAATGTTTAAAAATACATAAGTAAAGCAAAAAAATTACAAGAAAATATAAAAATATCAATGGAATTTATTAATTGTAAAATGAAAAACATATAAACACGACACACACACACACACACACGCACAAATTATGAGCTCTTTGAAAAGCTGCTGTCGCATCAAATATAAAAACCAAACATTTTCTGCTCGTTTTTTACAAACCGGAAACAACATTTCGTGTTGAAAATTTATGTTGAAAAAAAACAAAAAAACAAACAAAATTTCTTTTGAAATTTTTGTTTGTTGTTGTTGTTGTTATTGTTGTCTCAATATAAATTCTCACGCGAAATTCTGGGGTCTAATAGTCGCCTTCGATATCGAGCTGATTCGATCAAGTTTTCTTAGTTTCAGATTATGACATTCGATATCGAATAATGTGTTTATATTGTTCGATATCGAAAGCCACAATCTCAAACTAAGAAAATTCGATCGAATCAGCTCGATATCTAAAGCGACGATTAGGCCCCTGCTTTCATTTTATAAAAACAGGTAGTTTATTTATTGCCTGCCCTACGATGTCGAAAGAATTCTTTCCTTCGCACAATTACATATAAAATAAAAAAAATCTAAAATTTTGTTTCGACATCGATCGACAAGTTACTGCCTGTTTTTTTTAAATGAAAACAAAATTCCGAGTGAGAATTTGCATATATTGAAAACAAAAACAAAATTTTTGTATTTTATTGTTGTTTTCAATATTAATTCTCACTCACTAAAAATTTTGTTTTCATTTTCTAAAAACAGGCAGTTAATGTTTCTAAAACAATTTATAAAAATACATATTTTTAAAAAGGCAGCAATATCTAGAGAAAACTAAAACTCACCAACCAAATTTATTGTAACAATGAAAATGCTGGACATTTTCTTCATTTATAAACACATGCATGCCTACACACACACATACGTATATATACGTGCATACATATATGTATGTCCACATGTATGTATGTATGTATGCACATACATACACACCCCAAAACTTACAAGGCCGCCTATTTTACATAACAATCATGCAAAAAACTCATCCATTTTCATGAACCAAAATAAAAAAACATCATTTATTTGTAATAAAAATTGTATTTTAATATAAAACAAAAAATAAAAACAACAACAGATTCAGTTATAATAAAAAAAATAATATTGAAAGAACACAAATCCTTAAAGATAAATTAATTAATTTAACTGTTGTGTTGTATGTGTAAAATCATTATGAAAATTATTGAAATAAAAGGAAATTTAGTTATGTAAGAGCTAGCCATGCACAATGCCACTTTAATTTATACAAGAAAACTACAAAACTTATCAATAAACAATATTAAATTCAAGAAATTCGATCTGCATACAATCTTTGAATTAAAGAAAACAAAATCTTTACAATTTCCTCCTTATTTTTGTCTTGGCTATGCAAAATAAAAATAAAAAAATTAAATAAATAAATGAACATTCATCTATACATATTAATATAAAAACAAAACAATTTACGCTAATGATGACGAAGACGGCGATGATGATGATTATAATACAATTGAAAAAATATAAGTATATATAAAACAATAAAAAAACAAAACGATTTAAAAAAAAAATATTAATAATAAAAAAAATGAATTCATGTTTTTAGAACATAAATTAAAACACGGAGAAAGTCTGCAGAAATAAAGCAAATTATTAAACAAACAAAACTTTAAACATTTTAAATGTGTTTTATTCAATAATGGGGCTGTTCACATATTACGTGACGAGCGTGGATGGCGATGAAGTTGTAAATTTGTTATGGAATCTATAAATTTATATACAGCATTTCTTAAATTTCAATATGAAGGAAGGGGAGCGAAGTAAAGGCCGAGGCACATAGAATCCGTCGTACGTTATACGTGGCTTTTTTCAACTGACATTAAAGTATCGGCGGAGGAGGTTGACACAATGACTACTTTATTGACGGACAATAAATCAGCTTGATTTCATTAAAGTACAAATTATCAATGGAATTCGAGGATGTTCTGGAGTTTCTTTTAATTGTGATTTTTATTTAAGGGCCAAATAAACCACACAAACGGTTTGACAAACAAGTGCAAATTTTATGTTTGTACAAACCTTTTGCGATGTTTATGGGGGTGTTTGCTCGTTTGCACAAAAGATTGAAGCATTGCTTGTAGTTTATTTGGCCCTTTAATTCTATTTAGTATGTAATTTAGTTTTGTCACTACACAACATAAAAATAAAAACGAAGCAAAAAAAACTAATAGTTGTAAAAGTTACCCAACTTACCCAAGTACTTTACGTTGACGGTTTGACCTGTTCTGAAATCGCTACGATTTGCTAGCGTTTTGCTATTTTCCGAAGCCATGTTTGAACAATAAAAACATTGTCATAAAACAACGTAAACAAATAAATTTCAAATTAAAATGACAGCGTTCTTAATTTCTATATTAGCTTTAAAAAAAGCTACAATCAAAAGAAGTTTTAATAAAAAGAAAAACACTAAGGGATTCTTCAAAAGTAAACAATTGAGAAACTCAAAGAAAATTTTTATATTGCATATTTTTAATTAAAATCGTGGAAAAATGTTACAAGCTTTAGCTTAAATAAAACGAAAACATTAAATTTAAATTGTGCATCATTTCATTTTGTGTGCGGTTTCAATAAGCCAGATCGCTAGCGGTTTGAAAACGCCAAATTTCTAGCATTTTCGTTTTTCAGAATACCTGCTTAGCGTTTTCAAATCTAAAACGCCAATTTTAAGCGTTATGCGTTTTTCAGAACATGGGCGAATATTAACACATTATTCGATATTGAATGTCATGATCTCTTAGTAAGAAAACTCGATCGAATCAGCTCGATTAGAGCCCAGGTATATTTCAAAGCGAATTGAGCCGAGCCTACCTGTTATGAATTTGCCTTGTGTATGTACACAAAAATTGGTTACGTATCTCAATAGAAAGTAACCAGCAGATTTTTATTGTGGGACTACTATTTGACAATTTTGTGGACATCATCCGCTTCACGGATATATTTAAGTTCAACGCAGATTGATTTGGCCATTTTTTTCTTACTTAAACTTCGGATATGTAGACATTTCGAATGATATCGAATCCCAGTATATATGTTTACATTAACAAATTGATTGAAGCCCCTTGTCAGAGAAAAATCTTAAAAATTGTTTTGCAAATATGATCATCTAAATAAAAATAAATCCGGGGAGATTTAGCTAAATTTGATTCCAAGGAAAACCAAACTGTTTAAAAATCATTACAATTTATTTTTGGAATCAAATTGTACATTTGTCCCAGCTGAACTTTTATTTTTTTTTTTGATTATTTATTACTAAAAAACTTTATATTTCAGTTGCACTTAGGTCTAAGTTTTTGCCGATTAGAATTACATACAAGAACCGATTGTTCATCCTCTGCAGAAGACAAATAAAAAATAGAGAGCTCAACCAATTCGTTTGATCTTATGCGAATTGATCAAACCATCACGAATAATTTTTCACTTACAGTTATTTTTCTTTGTTTTAATATTATTTAAATGTTTTTATTCTTCGTATATAATATTAATAGCATAGAAATATCTTTGATAAGAGAATGTTTGTTCAATTTAATATTTTTATTTTTCATTCATGGATGAGACACACAAACAGTTCAATAAAAGTTAAGAAAGAAAACTGTTGTTTGTGATTTTTCTTTATTTTTTTTTTTTTGAAGTGATGGTTGGATGTACGTTCGTGTTTATTTTTCTTGTAAATGTAGTTTTTTGTGATTTATATAAAAAAAATTAAAACTAAAAATCTAACTGTATAGATCATCATCACCATTATCTCCTGGAGGATTCGCCGGTGCATTGGGACCGGAGCCCTGCTGGTTGCTGGATTGGCCAGGGAACCTTTTTGAAAAGAATAAAAAACAAAGAGTCATAAAAACTTGTGTTTCCCTCTCAGTTGTAAGTGAATTTTACCTAAAGTTTTGTCCAAAGCCACGGGATTGTTGCAATGTTTGAGCAAACATTTCATATTTCCTGATATCGTTATCAGATACTGAACGACGTGCATATTTCATGGCCTCCTCAAAGTGAGCACGTGTAATTTCTGGCACTGGATCATCTTCGTCCATCTGAAATCAGATTTAAAAATGTTAAATTGAAGAGAATTTCTTTGGAATTGCAAACTTACCTCCATTGCTGAGTTTTGATTTTCAATTCTTTCCTTTTCCCGTTTAATCTCTGCTTCAATGGCCTGGCGAATGGCCAATTTACAAGCACGCTGACATATTTCAGTTAAATCAGCACCTGAAAAGCCTTGTGTTACTTTAGCAATATAAGTCAGATCAACATCCTTGGCCAAAGGAGATTTTCTCAAATTAGCCTTAAGAATTGCTTCACGGGATTTGTCATCGGGAAGTGGAATATAAATAAGTTGATCTAAGCGACCAGGACGCAAGATGGCCGGATCTATAATATCGGGACGATTGGTGGCACCAATAATGAAGACATTCTTTTTAGCTCCCATGCCGTCCATTTCAGTAAGAATTTGATTAATAACACGATCTGCAGCGCCACCAGCATCCCCGGCATTTCCACCACGAGCTTTGGCGATTGAATCTAATTCGTCAAAGAAAAGCACACAAGGCGCAGCCGATCGTGCTTTATCGAAAATGTCACGAACATTAGCTTCGGACTCACCAAACCACATTGTCAACAGTTCGGGACCCTTGACGGAAATGAAGTTTGCCTGGCATTCGTTTGCAATAGCTTTGGCCAAGAGGGTCTTACCGCAACCAGGCGGACCATAGAACAATACACCACGACTGGGTTGCATGCCGAACTTCAAGAACTTATCGGGATGCTCTACAGGATATTGTACTAATTCTTGCAATTCCTTCTTGACATTTTCCAAACCACCAATATCGGTCCAAGTGGTATTGGGCACTTCTACTACAGTTTCGCGTAATGCCGAAGGGCTTGATTTGGTCATGGCATAACGGAAGTTCTCCATGGTTACTGCCAACGAAGCTAATACTTCAGCATCGATTTTATCATCTTCTAAATCAATCAAAT
This sequence comes from Gymnocheta viridis, assembly GCA_956483585.1. Taxonomy (NCBI): domain Eukaryota; kingdom Metazoa; phylum Arthropoda; class Insecta; order Diptera; family Tachinidae; genus Gymnocheta; species Gymnocheta viridis. The sequence goes on along the minus strand of OY101443.1, from coordinate 88,169,536 downwards.
CCATCTTTTCACGGATTTGTTGCAAAGCTGCTTCAGAACACAACGAAGCTAAATCAGCACCAACATGCCCATGAGTTTCGGCGGCAATTTGTTCCAGATCAACGTCATCGGCCAGCTTCATGTTTTTGGTGTGAATGCGCAACACCTCTAAGCGACCAGTTGCATCAGGAATGCCAATGTCGATTTCACGATCGAAACGTCCAAAACGACGCAAAGCGGGATCAATGGAATTTGGCCTGTTAGTAGCAGCCATAACAATCAGATGGGAACTCTTCTTCATGCCATCCATAAGAGTAAGTAATTGTGAAACAATACGACGTTCCACTTCACCATGAGTCTTGTCACGCTTCGGAGCAATAGCATCTATTTCATCAATGAATATAATAGCTGGTGAATTTTTTTCGGCTTCTTCAAAAGCCTTACGCAAATTTGATTCGGATTCACCGGCTAATTTTGACATAATTTCAGGACCATTAATTAGGAAGAAAAATGCACCAGTTTCATTGGCCACGGCACGAGCAATCAAAGTCTTTCCAGTACCAGGTGGACCATACATAAGAATACCGCGTGGTGGCTTCACACCAATCGCTTTGAAAAGGGATGGATGTCGCAGCGGTAGTTCCACCATTTCTTTTATTTGAGCCAACTGCTTGCGACAACCTCCAATGTCGTCATAGCCAACGGCATTAAGAGATTCTTCCTCCTCCTATTGAAGTACAAAATATCACATAAATGGCTTTATTATAAAAGAAATTGATATAGTTTATGAAAAAATAATTAGTTTTATTTTAATGTAATGTAATCCAAAGTTATTACTAATGGGCTAAAGTTCGTAAGATTTGTAGTCACAAAGAGTTGAGCATGGGACAATATTGCCAATGAACATGGGACAATTTACGTTAACTAATTGCAACATTTTTATTAGCTAGACTACGCCATTCGATGTCTAAATTTCTATTTGAACTGTCTTGAAATTTCATTCGAATGTCGTAATTTGTCCCAAAGGATCCATTCTTTTGGCAAAGGAAAAAATATAGCATTTTTATTTTAAAAAAACTTGGAAAAATTTCCCAAGCAAAAATAAAATTTGTTAAATAATAATTTTTTTTAAATAAAACTTGTAGCCCTGCGCCTTATCGATCTAATTCGGTTTCGTGTTTAATTTATTGAGTATGCAAAACTGTTTTATAATTATTTTGAACTATAAGAATGTTTATTTACTTTTCTTAAAAACTAAACTTCCGATTAAATAAGTTCTTACCTCTCTCTTAATGGGATCGCCATCACAAAAAATAACAGTTTCCGGAGCAACGATACAATAAGGTTCTGGATCTGTTAGAACAACCTTAAACTCAATAGGCCGCATAGCAGCGCGTACAATAAAGTGATCACCCATATGAATCGGTCTATATGCTTCCAAAAAATACGGTTTCAAATAGATCTCAAATAGGTTACCAGTAACACCTTCAGTGGTATCATCAATAGGCAATATGCGAACTCGCTTCCCGTACTTAACATCAGGACATGGATGAATAGAGACAACGTCCGAGAGATGAACACATAAATTATTTCGCACAACACGATTCATGCGAATTTTTTCATTGGGACAAGTATCATCAAATAGGACAATACAAACGGTTTCCTTGCGTCGTTTACCTTTTAAAATTACAGTGTCACCACGGAATAGCTGCAATTCATCCATTTTTGCCTAAAATATATATAAATGAAAACGTAAATTCCTTGAAAATACGAAATTTAGGGGAAATTTTAACCTGCGATAAAGACACCACTGAGTTGTCATCATTGGTTGCTTCATCAACAATCAAACGATTTGGGCGATCTTTGCGTTTAAGAATTGCTGTAGCCAAATCTTCACTGCAATTAAAATGGAAGAAACAAAATACATTCAATATATCAAATAAGTTTTTCGTTATCAACCGTTTTTCTTTTATAGCCAATTCTTCTATACTTCTAGCAGTTGGGAGAAAATTTTTTAAAATGTCCTTTTTTTCCTGATATTTATTGGCATAATATAACCTATCATCTTTACTTTTTTCTTCTGTAAGATCATCGTCATCATCCTTGTCATTTATAGGATCTGAATTCCAATTGTCAAAAGGTTTATATTTTGAACTTCGATTATTACCACTTCCACCATTTTTGCGTCCACTATTGCCACCACCACTCGCCATTTTTTTTTCACTTAAGATGTTTTCTTTGTCTTTTGACTTGTACCCTTTTAAAATGTGGAACAGCAATAGCTCTTTATATTAAAGTTAACTTTTTTTAATTTTCAAGTCTTGAAATATTAACAGGCATGAAAATTTTAAATATCGATTTATAATCGAATGCCTTCTTTATTGTTCGTAAAAAAATATTTAATTTAAGTTGTATTCTCATTTGGTAATATGTATTTAAAATAGTTTTGACTAGCATCAACATTTCTATATTACCTCACAATTATATTGTTTTCTTTAATTTGATAATGGTTTCAACATAATGACTACGCGAAATTGGAAAAATGTAGACGTCCTCGTCACAGCTGCATTTTTTTATTTGTCGGCTTTTTTCACCAACAATTTGTAAGCGTTTTACCATGTTACTTGACTTACCCTTTGGAATCGGCCATGTTTGCTAAGTTGTTTACTTATTTATAAAGAAGTTAATAAATTACAATTAAAACTTATATTACTTTATGAAAATTTAAATTTTGCAATGGTCTCAATGCCCAATTCACGAACGTTTTTTAATCACAAAAAACTACTTTTTGTACCAAGAGCTGACTCGTTGCAGTGCTGACAACTTTGACAAAAAACAATTTGCAGATTTTCTTTTTTTGACATTGTCATTACAGAGTTGCAAGAGAATGGTACTAGCACAGAGTTGAACAAGAAAACTACATACTGTCATAGTTCAAGCAGTAACTATTATTAAAGCAATTTTTACTTAAAATTAATTAATTAGAAAAAATTATATAATTTTATATATATAAAAAAGCGGAGATGAATTTAAGAGCAACAAGTTTTTAAATGCAATGTCACATAATTTAATTTATTTCGACCATACATATTAAAAAATAAATAGCTAAAATTTTAACACTGCAAAACTATTATATTTAAAATTTTTGTCCTTTAGTGAATAACAACCCTCGGGATATGTTCGTTTTTCAAATCTGTAGTTAGAGACCTGCTAATTTATACAAACTGTCATATAAACATGAAACTGTTTAAAATAAATACCGTTGCCGTTTGTTATATAATTGTATATTGACCCGCAAAGTTGCTATTTAAGAATGTTATACGCTGGCAGCTCCATTATGCTGCTAAGTTAAATTTAACACTAGATGGCACTTATTTCCACAAAACAAGTATTCGTTTATTTAAATCTTCACTTGAAATCCATTTTGAAAAGTTCAAGTATTTGAAATTAAAATAATACCTGAATTTCTTTACATTCGTAAAACCATTTATAAAAACACAAAAACTAACTGAAAACTTTTAGTTTTTATTTTATTTTCTATATACATACATATATTACACTGTTAGTCGTATTTTAGAAAAATAAGCCCGTTATGTTGGAGTCTTTTCATTATTAAAAAATCATTTGTTTTTAAAGAAAACAAACATAAAATAGTAAATTTGCCATATATGGGAGAAACGTCGGCAAATCTTGCAGCCATGATTGAGGGGATAGCTCTCGAAAAAGTTGTCACAATCAAAATTACACAAATCGCTTACAGTGAATGATCAACAGAAGAAATATTAAATAAATTTTAGTAAAATAAAACAATTTTGTTGACAGAATTTACAATTTATGTTCGAACTGGACTATTTGAAAAATCCTATTGCTATAATACTGATAAACCCGAGTCGAACACTCTAGTATTTACTCTTAAGCTCACTGGTTATTTAAAATTCGTATTGCATTGATATTTCTAACAGCTTATTTCGGAATTTTAATTTACCTAAATTTTGTTAATTGGAATATGTTTTGCCGATCTAGTAGGTGTCTACTGAGGACTGGAAAAAAGGTGTGCAGTATTTGCGTTGAGAGCAGATTAGCCTAATTTTTTTAAATTTAAGTTTCGTTCTGTAGTCCGTTGTCTTAGGATTACTTCTCATTCTTTGTAGAGCAAACTTAACATGGGTATATGCAGTACATGCAATTCTTGTTAGAACTTTAAGTTTGATCACTTATCAGCAGCAGGTGCCACCAAGTGTTGGTGTTTAATTAAAAATTTAAAAAATTATTACACCTTCCTGCAGATTGTGTTCCGCTTCCGTTTTATTACATGAGTATTTACATTGATTATATGTAATTCTGCCAAATTTGTTTATATATGGATTCACTGTAAGCACTTTAATTATTTATTAAGTCGCATTTTTCACAATAAATGTTTTAAATTAGTTGTAAATTTCCTCCAAACAGGCCATGTTAACATATACTACGAGTACATATCTTCAATTTATTTGTCCAACAAAGCGTAACGCAATGTCACACACACAGAAGAATGCAAAATTAGAAAAAAAGACGAAAAATAAAAAACGAAAGACACCATACAAAATGCACAAATACTTGTAAAAAATTTAAATTAATTGTTTAAATCAAAACAAAGTGTGTACTCGTAAAATACTTCCCTAAATTACTTTAAAATTTATTTCCTTCCTTGTTTGTCATTACTAAAATATAGTTTGTTTGTGTTTTTACTGAAGACAACAATTTAAAAAAAAGCGTAAACAATATACACCAGATATTGAGACAGACGGAGGGACGGCCAGACATGCAAAAGTTGTAAATACATCTTATTATGTACAATTTAGTAGGAAAAAAAATCCCAAAAAATAGTAACAAATCTTAAACTCTAAACGACCCATTGTAATGTTAGAACAGAGTCTTAAAGGAATGCAACCATTGGTGTATGCTGATATGTTTCATTTTTTTTAAACGCTTTTTCATTTTCTGCAGACGGGCGAACATTTGGAAGAAAAACATCTGGAAGTGTCTTTGGCAATATTCCATTATTATTGCTCTTATTTGCAAAAAGGAAAGTAAATGTCAACAAAGCGTAATCGCCGAGTACCGAATAGAAATACGATGCTCTCTTTCCCATCCGTGATATGTACATATCGACCCCTGTGAGCAAAAATATCGGATGTTACACTTCTCTCGAAATCGACTTTTTTATGCAAATTGGTTCTAAGTCCTTAAATTCATCTGCTGACAAAATATTATAGCGATAAATACAATAGTTATGGAGATAACACAATGCACATTTTATCGTATGTAACAGTTTCATAGAATATAATAGTAATAAAAATAGTAATAAAAATGCTCTCCTCTAAAATTTAGTTTTTGTAACATATGATAATATCGCGCACAGGGTTCGATATGTATATTGACAAATTAGTAGAGCTGCAAAACAATCGATGTTTTTTCCCCGATAGCGATACTATCGAAGAAACGTAATTTTAACACATGTGGAGCGAGATTAGTAAGAAGTAAAGGTGGCCACCGCCTACGTGATTAGCTTGATAACGCATAATCGTGATTAGTTTTTTGTTTCAATCTCGTGAGATTGCATGAGTAGATTTTTAGAGTGATTGTTTAGTGATTTTTTTTTTCTTTAAATTTTTTTCATTTACTTTTTTAATTATTTTGTGTTTTTTTTATTTGTACTTATACATTTAGCCAAAAACTCACACACATTAAATTTGAAATTCATGTCTTTTAATAATTAAGAAACTTTTTAATTTTTTTTCAATTATTAAAAAAAAATTAAAAATTTTTTTATGAAATGTTTTTCTTTAGGGATTTTAGAAAATCGCTTTTGTGGGTGATGTTTTTATTTTCAAACGACACAAAAAAATTGTTTTCGTAAATAACACATTATTCGCTATCGCGTAGTTCTAGGTCCAAAATTGAGTTATACCCCTAATAAGCAGTAATGTCTAACTAAAAAAGAAAAGCAGTGTTCTAACATTTATAAAATTCTGCTTTGAAGTTGGCAAAAAAGCTTTCGCTGTAAATTTTCCATTTTTCATTGGCTCATCATGTTTCCATTCATTCAAGTTTGTCGGCAAATGCAATTTACCAACTAACTTCTTTTATTGTAATGAAATTTCAATAAAATAAAAATTAATAAAAAAAGAAAAACTCTACGAGCTCTTGAATTCTCAGGCATTTTGTATTGAAAGAAAAAAATATAACATTTACACACTCTGACCAACATCCGTCACCCTTTACATCTTTGGACGAAGATAATTTGAATGGAAAAATAAAACTTAAATTAGGGGTCATTAAAAAAATCATGTCACAACATTTAGTTAATTCCAGCAGAGTCCATATCACAAAAGCAACCGCGACTGCCAAGTGATAAATAACGCTATCTGTCAAATAAAAGTTAATGTAAATAAAATTGAAGAAAAAATCTTTAAGTTAATTACAGTTTTCTTAAAATATTTGAAAGAAGCCCGACGTTTTCATCATTAATTTGTTACACATTTGATGCTATTTTTAATTTTTAATAAATCATTTCTTTTTGGTCTAAAACTACCACTCCACAGGCATATTTTGAAATAATCTACCTACTGGGGAGTAGTTTATACTTTTATTTTACGAGTATCATGCATTCCATGAGAAATCAAATTCGATGCGATCAATGGGGTTCGTTTTTGTTTAATTTTTTTGTACTCGTACACATCGACTCCATGCAGTCTATAACACCAATTAGGGTTCATGTTAAATTTAAAGTGAGATTATTTACTCTATTTTAATTTGTTTAATTAAAGAATTGGAATATTTAACTGAAAAAGTATGTATGAGTACCTCAATTATCGTAATTTCATGATTAAATAAACGTTGGACTTCTACTTTCATGGCAAATTGCTTCAAAAGAATACTTTTTCCTTGAAAGCATTGAAAATAATATTTTTTGTTTAGAAATAGTTGCGAATGAGACAAATTTTCCGAGGAACGGAGCCTAACAACGTTGTTTTCGGAGTCCGCAACACTCTTTCATCATTATTAGGTGGCGGGAACTATTAATATTATTAAATGACTGTAATTTAAAATCAGTAACTAATGGCGTTTTCTTTTCTAGAAAAAGTGCAAAATTTGTTTTCCTTTTTATTGAAAATTTGCAATATAATGATTTTTTTGAAAAAGTGAGTTTATTAGAAATTATTGTATCATCACTTACGAGGAAAATTTTTGTCTTAAGAAAACTTTGAATTGCAATTTTGTTGATAAAAATTAAAAAAAATGTTACATTTTTTAGAAAAGTAAACGGCATAAGTTTTTTAATTAACCTTTGCCATACCCTTGTCTTTTTCCGCTCCCGGAAAATACAATTTTACTTACAACAACATGTAATTGTAATTGAGAAAATTCAACATTTAATTTGATTACATTTAATGGTGTAATTGCGTTAGTAATTAATTATCAAAAGTAATTGAGACTCCTAAGTTTGCTTCCGCAGCACAGAATTAAGAGTTATTTTAAGATTGAAAAAAAACATCGTTCGGTTACTCCTCTTAATGAATGATGGAACGATTAACAAAACTTTTTGATTATTCAAGAGAAATCAGCCCTGTTTCAATTTTGATTATTTAAAATTGAAACGAATATAAAACAAAAATATTTTTATGAAAATTAAACTACAAATGGTTCATCATACAAAAAATGTAAAGAAGAGGAAAAAGTAAACAGCAAAAAAGAATAAGTAAAAACTGGCGATGTGTGATTATTTAATAATTCCGATTAAGCAAAATCTGATTAATCGATTAAACAAAAGAAAAATATAATCATTTAAATTCACAAATAATTAATTAATTCTGATTAGGATTAATCCAAATCATGATTAGTTGGATAATCAGAATTTTGAATAATTTCATTTTGAATAATCGAATAATTTGAGATATTATTTTTTCCTATTCGGATTATTTTACTTTTTGTTTTATTTTTCAATTATTTAAATTACTAGTAATTCTGATTATTAATCCAAATTATGATTAATTGGATAATCAGAATTCTGAATAATTTCATTTTGAATAATCGAATAATTTGAGATATTATTTTTTCCTGTTTGTTGTTTTTTTACTTTTTATTTTGTTTTTGAATTATTTAAAATACTAGTTATTCAAAATTCTAATTAATTATGATTTTTAATAATCCAAACAACAAACCAAGAATACTTTTTTTTGAATCAAATAAGCGATTAATAAGATTTTGAATAATCAAATTGTTTGATTAATCGCACATCCCCAGTTGTTACTCTTGAACTCATTTTTAAAGATTTATGTATTAAGAAATCCATTTTTAATGCGAGTGCAATTTTTGGGTGCAGTTTTCAAATCGTACTCCCCTTTTTTGTTTTAATTTGTTGTAATTCTTTTTGAAAGTAATTTTCAATTTGTTGCTTATCAATCAACATACACAACATTCCATCATTCTGGTTTTTTTTTCTTTTATTTTTTAAAGGTCAATTCAAATTTAATTTAACATGCAACAAGACCCAGAAGTAACCCAGCAAACAAGCGGGTTTGTTCTAAGATTGTGACTGATTTAAAAACATAAATCTCATCGAATATTTGAGAATGATTTGAAAATAATAATAAAAAACAGAGAATACTCAGGAAAACAAAATATGTCAAACTTTTCCTAAATAAGAAGTGTGCATATTCTGAACTTAATTTCAAAAATTATTGTAAAATATTTTCCAAATGTCGAACGTGCTTAATCAACTTAAATTAATATTGAAAAAAAGAAAGCTTCGCACTAAAAAATATAAAAATTGTCCATCACTTTTTGGGACCAACATTGAAAAAAAATTTTTTGTTGAAACTTTTCGGCAACGATATCTTTTTTACCATTAAATCGATTTAGATCAAATTCATGATAATCGATGAAGTTTTTAAGGGCCAAAAGGTTGAATGAATACTGAAAATAAATTTTCAAGGATATTTGAAGTAATTAAAATGAAGCGGTTGTTTCGAAATTTTTCGTTAATAGTATCTATCGAACGGATCAGTCGATGTGTATCAAATTTGCGGCAGTCGATGTTGTTAGTTGAATTTAAAAGCTGATATGATTGCCGATTCGAGCAGTTTAGTAGTTTACAATTTATTTAAAAAAAATGCATTTTATCCAATATTATTTTTGGGAATCGGTTCATTATCTTACGATCATCTAATTGAGGAATTCCCCAAATTTGGTTCCGATCGGTTAAGCCATTCTTAATTAATGAGGGGATCACATAAAAACACACACACAAACATGCATTCATATGGGTGTCATGCTAAAAATAGTCAGAACATCAAAACGTTGAGATCTGATGAAATCTCAATTAGAAAAATTTTCCTATTTTTGATAGCGGAAAGAAAAAAATACAATTTCTTTGAGTTTTGTTAATTTAAAAATATTTCTGATTTTGAAAGAAATTTTAAGAATAACATTTTTACATCAACTTTAAAATACATAATTTATCGAGCCTCTTCTCAAAAATCCATCAATTCATCAATGAATAATTTAAAATGAAATTTAAAATTATAAGAATTAAACGATAAAACTTTTCCATATGATTTCAAATTCCATACATTTGAGTGTGTGTTTGCTGGGAAAGAGGTTACTGCAACCGAATCATATATGTATGTACTTTCCGTTTGTTCGACTTGAAAGGCAACTTTTATTTTACTTGTGCATGAACCCTTTTAAATTACAATATTATTTAAAACTTTTTCAAATCATTATAAATCTTTAGCGTCATTATTTACATTAATGAAAGGAAAAAAAACTGCAGTTCAATATGTTGAGTTGTCGAATCACAATTCTCACCATGCCCGGCCCATTTGTATAGAAATAAATTTGTTTCTATTAAAAGTTGCATAATGAAAGAGATTTTCATATTATGTTTTTAATTTCAACCGAGCTTTTCTCTTTGCATGTGTGTTAGTTAAATGCATATGTGTGCGTGTGTGTGCGAGTTTGCTTGGATGCTTAGGCATGTTTGTGTGCGATCCCTAAACTGGCAGACTTAAAACTGGTTGAGCGCGCAACTGAGTCGTCCGCCAGTCAGTCATTCAGTCAGTTTCATTCAAAATGAAATTGAAATTTGATCACAACAATAAGTGATTCTTAATGATCTTTTATTATATTTTCGTTATTTATTTATATGAAGAGATTTAAAAAAAATATTTAAAACTTGTTTGCTTAGGGGCTGTTCACATATCACGTAATACCATTTGTGAAATTTTCAAATGACATTAAATTCAATTTGGGATTTTAAGAGAGTCGATGCATAATAATAATAATAATAATAATAATAATAATAATAATAATAATAATAATAATAATAATAATAATAATAATAATAATAATAATAATAATAATAATAATAATAATAATAATAATAATAATAATAATAATAATAATAATAATAATAATAATAATAATAATAATAATAATAATAATAATAATAATAATAATAAAAAGCTTTTATTTAATATTTCATTAATACTGCTTTAAATTTTTTTTTAAAGTCAAAGAAACTGAAGTTGTTAATTAACACTCAATTTAAACTGAATGTTTATCATATAAATTTTCCCAATTAATTTTCCGCTTTTGTTATTAAATAACGCCCTTATTAATATTTTTATTTTGGATTTATAAAAGATTTATAAAACAGAGTTTCTTTCATAAAGATTTTGTTTCATAATCATTTTGTCAACCATAAATATTTTCTACGAATAAATGATGAAACAGAACTTCGCCGTAACGTAATTTTCCATACAAACTGACAGTTTAAATGTGTCCAGTGTAGCTGTCATAAAATAGAACTTATTATCTTGAGTTTTGCATAAAATTTCATTATTATTATTATAAAAAAATTTGAGTTACGAATATTAGTATTATTCTTTAAATTAAGCTTGAGGTCACTTTTTTTATAAAAATCATCCAAATTGATTTTTTCTCGATATTTCGTTACCCTTTGGGTAACTTCTTCAGGAGGAAAAAATTAATAAACAATTTAAATAACAAAAATTAACAAATTATTAGTCAACAATTTCTTTTTCCGTTTTGGTTTAAAAATTGTTTGTCAATTGAAAAACTTTTTTTGTTAGAACATTTTTTTGAAAAATGAGGAAATGAACTAATTCATAAAATTTTAAAACATTAATATTGTATTATTTCATTATATTATATATTTATCAGCTCTAAAACTAATTCTTAAATCTGACGGTACATTAAAAAAATGACCTCAAGCTTAATTTAAAGAATAATACTAATATTTAAAAAAAAGGTCGAAAAATTATATATTAATTTGAGTTAAGAAAAAAAAATAATTTCATGAAATTAATGAAAAATTATTTGTTGCTGTCGCCGTTTTAGTTACCCCCCGTCTAGACTGGCAATAAATATGTTGGCAATAAAGCAATAACGCCGCCAGAATAACGAAGCAATATTACTTATTGCTTTGCTATGGGAAATCGTAATTATGTTAACACACAATATACAAAATTTCAAAGATAAATGTTCGTTTGCTAACAAAGAAAGAAAAAACTGAAAAAAGACTTTTTAAATTTTCATCTGAAAAACTCATCCTGCAATAAGAAATTTTGTATTTTTATTTATATTATTAAAGATTTTCTTTTTAATTTACTTTTTTAATATCTTTCAATAATTTAATTAATTCTTTTGCAAAAAATTTCTTCTTGTTCTTGTTTTACTGCTTTTTCTTGTTAAACTGCTTATGACGTTTTATGTTCGCAATAATTGTCAACGAAAAACTGTTGACAGTTGTTGCCAAGTACGAAAAAAATGCGTCTTCACTGGAGATGACATAATTTTGACATTTGCTGCAATATATGTCAATGAATTTATTGCCAGTCAAGTCGGAACGATTTTCGCTCGTCGTTAAAGTCGTGTTCTGTTTCATCAGTAACCACCAATAATTTACTGCCATATTATAAACCAAATTCATCTAGACTCGAAATGTATTTACTTAGAAAAAATTATATGAAAAATTTATTTAAATTTCGAGTACACTGGAATGCAATTTTTTTGTTGGATACAACAGGTAACGTTAAAAGACGTTATTTTTCCATTAAAAAATATTCACAAATTGAAAAGTTATTACTTATAAATTTAAAAAAATCTATCTATTTAATTTATCATGTTTTTTTAATTCATGTTATTTAAGTTGGTAGAAAAAAAAATAAATAAAATTACCCTGCCATCGTCCATAATATTAAAATAAAATTAAAAGTTAACAATTTCATTCGCCAATTTTTAATGAAAATAAAAATAACCAATCATGACATATAATTTGGCATTTCTTTACGGATGAGTTTTAATTTTTTTTCCTGCGGAGTCTTTACTTTTCTGCTGTTATGTAAATGTAAACCAGGTTTTGTACATAAAATTTTAAACATAATTTCAATATATAATCTATTGTCACCATCGTCATCATCATCATTATCATCATCGATCGCCATCATCTTAATCATCGTCGTCATCGTCATCAACCCAACCATTTAATCAAAATTAATCAACAAAAATTACAAAACGAAATTTAAATAAAAATACCTTTTACTTTGACACATAAATTGTTATCTCTCGTAACAGTCAATAGTTCAATATTAATTTTTTGCTTCTTTTGGCAAAATTGGCAGAATTGGGGAAATCAAACTAAACAATTTAAAGTTATATATTTATTATTGTTATAGAAAAAATTTAACCTCAGACAATGTTCGAAAGGATCAAGGAACCTACCACAACAACGGATAACTCTCGTATTCTTCTTCCGGTAGAGCTGGCAAACAATCGATAGTTTCTCTAAAATAACGAAAATTTATTAGGAAATGTTCCTTCTTCTATAAGCTTGTTTCCACTACGAGTTGAATCACCTGCTTCGCTTTCTCAATCATGTTTATGAATCATGGTATTTATAATACTCACATACTTGCTTCAATTCTCTGGATTATTTCTGTGGTCCGTTAAAATTGTAAGGAATTATGGATACAACCGCTTTACTAAATTCTTCTTTGTATCTATTGCTTTTTTTAGTTTATTTATGTTAAAAAATTAACTTTTTTAATAAATATTTTTTAATTGATAATTTTCTTTTGATAATATTTCGTTTTGACAGATCAGATAAACTTGCGATAAAAATTAGAGAAGACAAGAATTTTTCGTTCATGATTGAGGATTCAAGCATGAATAGAGAGCGAAGCCCGTACCGTGGAAACAAGGCATTATATATATGTTCAAGAAAAGAATTCGATAATCGAAATTTTTCTAACAAATTTTCGAAAATATCGAATGTGGTGACTATCGATATTTTCCAGCTCTATTTTCCGGTCACAATTTCTATAAATAATATTTAAAATCATATTCAACGGAGTCACCTAAAAAGTAGGGAATACATGTAAATATTACAGATGGTACCGTGCGTAAGTAACTTTACACTCACGCTCATGCACGCTCACGATAAAAATATTTTATTCCTACACGCTCATGCATGACCTTATAATTTTGGCTCACGTTCATGCACGCTCACGTGAGTGGAGAAAAACTCACGCTCACGAAATACTTAAGAAATAAAAACTATAAAATAATTAAAAAAAATTAAACAATTAAATGAAAAAACAAAATTACAACAAATCAAAAGAAATCACAAAACAATCACGCCAAAAATCTACAAAAATCATGCACGCTCAATATTTTATACTCACGTTCATGCCTGCCTCGTGATTGAAACAAAAAAGTAATCACGATCATGCGTGATCATGCGTGATTCACGCTAATCACATGAGCGGTGCCCATCTCCAAGGAATATGCATAAATACTGATAACGGCTTTGTAGCGGCCACCGAAAAATAATGTTGTTTTCATTCTGCCATGTTGTGGGTTGAACTAGTCTATATGCTCACATTTCAAAAACCAAATAAGAGATGCTAAAATCGCAAAAGTTTAAGCAGTTCCCATTCGATTATCGAAGGTTGTTGTATAAGTTAAGAGGCGGTGATTTTTTAAAGAATATGAACGGTTTAAGTTGTACTGATGATTTGGCATAAGCATCAATGAAACGCAGACATAGACTAGTTCAACCCACAACAAATGAAAACGTTTTGTTAAGAAAATAATAATTAAGAATATATTTATTTACGAAAAATGTTTATGTCGTTTTCGTTTGATCTAAGACACTTATATCGGGTGATTCAAATACAAGTAACATTTAAAAAATTATGTTATTTGGCCACTGATCGATGATTTTCTGTCCGAAAGTTTGACTATTCGTCAGTATCATTGATAACTCCGCGTACCAACGTTGGGAAACTTTGCAAACTTATTATCAGACATCGAATTATTTTCTTTAACGAGGCGCATTTTCATCTCGGCGGCCTTGTCAACAAACAACATTGCCTTATCTGGGGACCGGAAAACTCGCGCGTCATTTGTCGAGAAGCTACTGCACAGAGAGTGACAGTTTCTTGTGAGTTTTGGAGTGACTGCTGGAAATGCCATTTCAGTCAACGGCTTGCGCTACAGAGCCATTATTACGGGGTCTTTTCTGGCCTGAAATGGAAGACATGAACTAAGATAACTGCTGGTTTCAGGAGTATGACACATCATGTCACACACCTCATTAGACAATCGATCTTTTGCGCACTAAATTCATTATCAGCCGTCATGTCGATGTCAATTGTTCGCCTCGGCGCTGCGATTTGATCGCTTTACACTTTTTCTTTTATAGTTTGCGAATACTTTAGAAACCACACACAACACCCTTATGGCCGTGAGTTAAGGTATGGTCACACTTGACAAATATTTGCCGGAAAAAAAACTTGGCCAACAGACAAGCTAAATTTGCATTTTCTTTTATTCTAATATCTTTTAAATATGGTTTCGCATTTATTAAAAATAATATAAAAATACCATTTTGCGGCATAATTGAGTTCATTTTGTGATATGAAAACCAAGTTAAATCAGACTAACCCTAAGCAAAAGTAGTGGTTACGTTTTTTTGGGCAAATGTTTGCCAAGTGTGACCGTACCTTTAGAGTTGGAAACAGTCATAAAGTCTTTGGAAATCGGACTAACAGAATAAGCTACTGTGATCCCAGACGATGGAATATTTATTATTTCTAATAAAACCATAAAAATATGCTTGAATTTGAACCAACCGGTATGTTTTTAGTACTTTGCGCTGATTCCTCTTCAGTGTTTGTTCGCATTCAGCAGTTGAGGTCATTTGTCAGTTGGCCATTTTGTCCATTTGCTGCCGTTTTAATCCAAAAATTGATGATGGCAAGTGATTGCACACAGAAATATTTATTTAATTTTCATTATTCTTTTTATTTTGCTTAAATTTATACTGTTGCTTTTGTTGGCCGCTCTTGATGTCTCAGCCAGCAGAGTAGAGGAGTTATTGAGGAGATGTGATCAACTAAATATTATGCAACAAATGCAAAATACATGCAACACGTTCCATGGTATTGCTGCTGTTGTTCAATATGAAACTTATCACGCACAAAGTATAAGATAAAAAAATACATACAAGTATTTAAAAAAGAACTGAAGAAGATATCAAAAGTTAAAAATAAAAGTTTTGTTAACTTGTCTGTTCTGCGTGTATGTTGCGCGAAACTAAACCAAAGTCGTTCACTTAAATTCGATTCGAGTGATTGTTGTTGTTGTTGTTTTTGTTGGCTAATATTGCAGACAACAAATGCAATTAATTTATTTTATACTATAAGAAATTGTAAAGTGTTTGTGTTAGTTTTTGGCAATATTTTGCAAAAGAACTTTGACTTTTTGCACAACAAAAATACTTTCAAATGTTGCATGAATCGTAATAATTGAGCGTCATCTAACTACTACTACTACTACCAATGGTGCATCACCAGCATCACCATCATCATCATTAGAAGATGTACAACTAAGTATCAACATCTTAGCAGTCATTAGTTTAGTTTCAAAGCTGATATTAAAAGTTTCTATAAAACGTGTTTCCTTTCTCTTTAATTTCAGCTTAGTTTGCATGCCCCTACTACCAACTTTTTAATCGTTGGCTGACTCGTATGAATCGAAATGTATTTGTATGATAAATACTTTGTTTGATGTTGTTTTGACCTTGGTTTGGTTTCGGTTTCTTCTGCAATTTTATTTTATTGTTTGAATTAACCGATATTTGATTTGCATACATTTTTTGATCTTGCGGTTAGTCGTCATATTGCAGACAGAGTTCAATGAAAAGTTTTGCAAATCCACGTTAATCGTAATGGGAATTGAGACCATCAGTGAGTGCTTGAACATTTGCAATCGTTTGTTGTATTTACTAGTATTATAGCTTAAAAGCAGCCGTACATTTATTATTATTATTATTATTATTATTATTATTTTCCAAATTAGATGCGTTCACAGTGATGCCAGCAGAAATTAAAACAAAAATCCCTACATGTCTGTAAAAAGTTCCCTCATTTCCCCTACACATAAAAAAATTCCCTAACCATTTATCTGACAATTTTATGTTAAATTTATGCTCTTTTGTATTATTTTTTGGTTTGCTTTTACAAATATTCTGCCGCAATTTGAAACTACTAATTAAAAACAAATAAACAAATAATAAAATAAATTTGTGAATAAAAGTAATAAGTAATGATTTTATGCGATAATGTTCTTGACGGTGCTATCACACGGTGACGGTCACAGCTATCAATTTAAATGAATTTTGATAAGCATTTATATCGCCAGGTACACAATTATATAATTTTAACAATCTCCAATATTTGTCTTTGTGCCACCATAGTTCGCAAACAAATATAAGTTGAAATTAATTGTTTAAAAAAATAATAATCACTTTCGATTACAACCACTAACAACCAAAAGTCTGAAAAAATAATCACATTCAATAAAAAATTATTTAATTTTTAAGGGAAGGAAGTCTTTTAATTCTCTTAAGAACTGCTGTATAGAACTAAAGTCTTTGTTACACTGTTATTTTTTATAATTCTTCGCAATTCATTGCCAATGGACGGAAGAATGTAGAGGTATTTAAATTTTAATTTTGACTTATTGATAAAATTTTGTTCAAGTTAAACCAAAACTGTGACCCAGAATGGAAAGAATGAAGCAAGGGTTTGTTTTTGTTCTGACCTTTTTCTCTTTTGTTCGCCAAACGATTTTCTTCATTCTTTTAAAAAATGGTAGACATTGTTTAGATTTAGTGGCTGGACTATATATTATTTAAATTGGTTCAGTATTAAAGGAATAAAAGGCTTCTAAAGTTGAGACTACTACATATACTAAAAATGCACGCGTGTATTCACTTATTTTTTCAAGTAAAAACATAATCAAGGCAATGAGAGTGCTTAAGAGTAACTACATACATATGTATGTATATGAGTAATAAAATGTTTTCTCTTCAAATAAGTGAAGTTGAAAAAGAAAAATAGATCAGAATTGCAAGAGATGAGGATTAATTATGAATGTACATGTTCATTACAGTTTAGTTTTATTCACGAAGAAATTTTTTTTATATTTAGAGCTAGAATATGGTCGATTGCGTTGGCCATAGGAAATAGTAGTAGTATGTATTTTTAAAGTCTTAATTTATAAATTAAAGAAAAAAATTTTAGTTTTCAAATTTGTTTTTCATAAAAATCAAATCCCCGAAGAAATCGGAAATTTCTTCTTTGCCATTTGTTGTCTCCATATATTATTTATAATAAGATTTTTTTTCTATCTGTGCGAAATATCTCGCGTAATACTGTAACAACATTTTAAATTTAGATATATATTTTAACTCTTGTGATTTGGTGTTTTACGCAATTAAACAGTAATATAAAGGAAAAAAGATTATATTAAAATTCCCTATATTTTCTTTACAATGCAAAATATGTCATTTTACACCATTTCTTGAAGTTTTCCAATAAATTCCCAACAAACGGGGAAAATTCCCTACTAATGGCATCACTGTGCGTTAATATGTAAGTACAAGTGTACATCGTTTTCCATAATTATAGTGTAACTGTTTTCTGAGTAGGAAGATTTAGCAAGCAAGTAGTATTCATGAGAGACCTTTCCGACAACTTTCAATCTTGATTGATTTATGTTTCAATCTGCAGGTAATTGTCTATCGACCTGTTGATCACTGACTCCCGCGTCATCGCTTTGCTGGTGCACCAAAAGTTTAGTCATTTGAATAATCAATACCGTTCGCCCAAATATACATATTAATACTTAATTATTTATTTCTACATAAATTAATGAATCTTTCTTTCTTTAACTTTGATGCAACTTAAGAGAAAATTAACTATAAAAAGGTTTATTGCTCGATTGCATAATACTTGAATTAAATTTCTTTAAATTAAATTTCATAAAATTAATATTCATGTTCGTGGAGTTAAAGAATTTCAAAAATGTAAGCTGCCGCGCGTTTACCTCTGCTTATTAGATAACTGCTCTTATGTTGTTATGAAGATCATTAATTAAGTATTGGAATTGAATTGACATCGGCTTGTTTAAGCCGCAGAGCTTTTTCCGTTTAATTTGCATAAATATCTGTTTTTGTTTTATGATTGTAAAATGTCATTAAATAACCATTGTTTGACCTTCATTATCGATAAATGTAAAAGATTCGATTTTGAAATCCTTATGTAAAACTTAAAGCTGTTTGTAGCTTTTTAATACGCGAACACATGCGGGGGAGGTGTCAAACGCTTATTTATTCTTTTTATCAGGGCCAATCATGCGAATACCGTGAAATATTTAAATTGAATTTGAATTATTAAGTGGGGAATGTGTCAGCATTAGCGAGCTGGTGGGTGTTTGTAATAATTGTAGTTGTGTTGGCATTCTGCGAGCCATTGAATTTAATTTTATTCTAAGTAGTGGTTACATGTTGCCTTTTGCCCCAGACTGTTTTAGTTTATGGACGAAAGAGGTAAAAATTGTGTTCAGCAGGGTTAGAAAAATCAAAAGAGAATGAAATACAGAAGGAAAGCACAACGTGCAGGGTGCTGTTGGCTGAAGTGGTTACCGCGTCATTGATGGTATCTCTAGGAAGAACAAAAGCACCGTAAGCTGTTCCAAAAAGGGGAAAAAGCGCAAAAAATGCCAAAAAGGGTAAAAAAGCACCATAAACATTTTTTTTTTAATTTTTGTTATGCCAAGAAACATTAAGCAATTTATAAATAAGTTAAAGTAAATACCCAAAATACAATTTAAAGTTTTTGCTTCAACATAAATAAAGGACTTGAGATCAAGTAGCAGAATTTATTAACATATTAATTAAAATAAAATCACAATTCATTTAATAAAATTAAATAACGTAATAATATAAAAACAGGAGTAAAAAGATATATACACATGGGACATATACATACGTTAGGTACATACATATATAAAAATAAAATAAATAAAATAGTTTGTTTAGACAAAACTTAAAAGTATATGAATGTATTTATTCATGTATATACCGCTCCTTTATTGCACCGCGTCATTTATCAAATGTAAAATACTAAAAATGTTTTAAAAAAATATTGGAATTACAATCCAAATTCTGCAGAAATTCATTAACAGAAAAAATATTATTTAAAAATTTATCCAAAAGAAAACAATGTACTAAAAAATCGCAATTAGCTTCAATTAATGTCGTAATTGAATTAATTACTTACATATGTGATCAATAAGAATTTTGTTTACTCTCAACTTCTTATTATCTCCTTTTAAAAGCGATTTTGGAAAAACTTTTCGTTTGAAATTTGAACAAATAAAATTTGGGAAATGCCAAAGTTTTCACAATCAATAGAGCTTTAAAAAACAATCATTTTAATAGCTCAACGACAACTTCTTGTTAATATTCTAATCGCTTGATGGATGACCGACCTTGTTAACAATTTGTTGACATGAAATAACTTGTCTGTTCAGTGTTTAAAATTGTTAAGTGTTGTGTTTTTCTTCCGACGGGGTTTGATGCAATTTGGAATGAATTTCCGTCATCCCACGTCAAATTTGGTTGATAAACAGACCGGTTTCGGCTATGTGCCATCTTCAGTGTTCTCTCAGTAACTAATCGTTTTTTGTGTTGTCCCTTGTCTTTCGTATAGTTTCCTTGTGTACCTAACCTCTTTTCCTCTTTTTCTCTCTTGTTCGTGTCTGCATCTCTCTCGTTCGTATATATTCGTGTGTGGCTCTCTCTCGTTCGTATATATTCCTGTGTGCTCTATATCTACCTGCTTCTTGTTCGTTTAATTTTTCTCTTGTTAGTCTCTTGTGTTTACCGTTACAGTTTATTATTTGAGTGATCATTTGCTAGGTGTTTTATCTTTGTGTAGGTAATAGTCTGTGATTGTACGTTTTTGGGTTTCTTTTTGGTTTTGTTCGTTTGTTGTGTTGTCTGGTTTTCTTGGGTTATTGTTTTCTTTTGTGTAAAAATGTTTTAGTGGTTCAAATATTATGTCTGACGCAGTGTTTATTTGTTCGTTTATAATTCTTCCGTCAAACGTTTTTTGTTTGTATATTTCCATGTTTTCTAATACGTTCAGTCGCCGTCCTTTGTGCTGTAAATGCAGTAATTCAACTGTTTGTCTGATGTGTCTTGGTGTACATTTGTTGTTGAATATGTGGTTCGCGAAATTTGATTCTGGCGTTGCTCCTGGTTGTTTCAGTTTCTTGTTGTAGTCTCTTATGTGCTCCCGAAATCTTGTTTTTATTTTCCGTCCTGTTTGTCCGATGTAGCTATGTTTGCATGAGCAAGTCAATTTGTAAACTCCTTGCTTATCTAGGGGGTCCGTTTCGTTTGTGCTATTTCGTAGTATTCTACCCAAATTGTTTTTTGTTCGAAATGCTGTGTTAATATTGTGTTTTCTAAAAAATTTTGCTAGTTTGTATGTTGATTTGCCCATATACGTTAAAGTAGCCCAAGTTCCATTCTCTTGCTCCTGTTCTCTTTTCCGTTCTTTATTTGTTTTGATATCATTTCGGATTTTGTCTACTAGTTCTTTTTTGTATCCATTGTTTTCTGCTATGTCATATATTGTTTTTATCTCTTTCTTATAGGCCTCACGTGTTAGTGGTATTCGTTCAAGTCTTGTTACTAAATGTCTAATTGCCGCGTTCTTGTGTTGTTGAGGATGGTTCGATGAATTATGTATTATTGTGTCTGTGGCCGTTGGTTTTCTGTATATTTCGTATTCAACTCTATTTAAACTCTTATTTGCTTTAATTGTTAGGTCTAGGTAATTTATTTTGTCGTCTTCTTCTACTTCCATTGTGAATTTAATACTTTTATGTTGCTTATTCAGGAGCTCCAGAACTTGTTCTTCTCTATTTCCTTCCAGTATACATATAATATCGTCGACATATCTTGCATAGAATGTTACCCCGAAATTGGTTTTTAGATCATCTACGTATTTCTCTTCTAGATTTTGCATAAACACCTCCATGAGGATTGCTGATGTTGGATTTCCCATTCCTAGTCCGTTAGTTTGTCTGTATATGCTATTGTTAAATTTAAAGTAATTCTGTTCTAGTGTGGCTTTCAGTGTGTTTACGAGTTGATTGGAAAATTCTACGTTTTCTGTTTTGTTGAGTAGTGTTTTATGTACAATGTTTATTGTCTCCGTTGTTGGAATTGATGGATATAAATCTTTTACGTCAAATGAGACTAGTTTACTATTTTTCGTTATTTCTACATTATCTAGCTTTGTAACTAATTCCGTGGTGTTGGCTATTGTGTGTTTGTTTTTTAGGCTCAAGGTATCTTTCAGTATTGTTTTTAGATATTTCGATAATTTGTAACTTGGAGCAGATTTGTAGTTAATTATGGGTCTCATAGGTGTGTTCATTTTATGTATTTTCGGTAGTGCGATCATAGATGGGGCTGATGGGTTCATGAGTGTTAACGTGTGTGCTATGTTTGGTTTTATTACTTTGGTTGCCTTTTTTATTAGTTCTTTCACTTTGGCTTGGTACTCATCCGTAGGATCCTTTCTAATTTTCCTGCATTTAGTATCCTCTATTAGCTGTTCCGTTTTTGTGATGTACTCCTCTTTTTTTATTAATACCGTTGTGTTTCCTTTATCTGCTTTTGTTGTTATGATATTGTTAGACCTTAGTTTCTGTTTTAAGTTTTTAACTGTTTCATGTTCCTTGTTTTGATTCCTTTTAGATTTAACTTCCTTCTCTATTATCCGTTTGCAGATGTATCTGGCTTCCTCCTGCTCTTCGTTTGGTAGCATCGATATTGCAACTTCTGTGTCCACAATGGTTTGCTCTATTTCCTTCTTTTTGTTATTTTCCCGGATATTGTGTTTTAAACCCTTCTCCAGTAATCGACCCTCCTCATTATTGATAGCAACTTCAGTCAGGTTTATGAATCTAGTGTGGAAGTTGTGCTTTTTGTATGTTTGTTTGTTTGTTGATCGTGTAAGTTCACCGAGTTTTTTGTTCAACTTCTTGTATTTCTGTTCTATTGTTAGTGTGTTTGTTGTATTTATTTGGTCAAATATGTCCATCAGTATGTCGGTTGGGATTCGTTCAGCCAATTGTAAATGAATGTCTAGGATTTCAGAGTTCGTCATTTCTTTTTTGGCATACAAGCTCTGGATTTCGAATTTTACGAAATTCTTTTCGGCCCTTTTTGCAGTCTTCCTACTTGCTACTGTGTCGGTCTTCAGTTGTATTCTAGCGTATCTTGGTGTGACATTCAATGCGAGACATTGTTTGTTGAACCAAATGTTTGCTTTTATTGTAAGTATCTTCAGTTGACGTAGTTTGAAAGCGTTTATAAGTCCAATAGTGTCTAAATTGTAAGCCTGACAGGCATTTGTTAA
Source organism: Gymnocheta viridis (assembly GCA_956483585.1). Classification (NCBI taxonomy): domain Eukaryota; kingdom Metazoa; phylum Arthropoda; class Insecta; order Diptera; family Tachinidae; genus Gymnocheta; species Gymnocheta viridis. Next base: position 88,146,701 of record OY101443.1, on the reverse strand, counting down.
GTGTTGTGTTTTTCTTCCGACGGGGTTTGATGCAATTTGGAATGAATTTCCGTCATCCTAAAACATTTTTACACAAAAGAAAACAATAACCCAAGAAAACCAGACAACACAACAAACGAACAAAACCAAAAAGAAACCCAAAAACGTACAATCACAGACTATTACCTACACAAAGATAAAACACCTAGCAAATGATCACTCAAATAATAAACTGTAACGGTAAACACAAGAGACTAACAAGAGAAAAATTAAACGAACAAGAAGCAGGTAGATATAGAGCACACAGGAATATATACGAACGAGAGAGAGCCACACACGAATATATACGAACGAGAGAGATGCAGACACGAACAAGAGAGAAAAAGAGGAAAAGAGGTTAGGTACACAAGGAAACTATACGAAAGACAAGGGACAACACAAAAAACGATTAGTTACTGAGAGAACACTGAAGATGGCACATAGCCGAAACCGGTCTGTTTATCAACCAAATTTGACGTGGGATGACGGAAATTCATTCCAAATTAAAATTGTTCCACAAGTGATTTTTTCAACAGTTGCATTGAAGCAGTCACTCATGGAATAAATCCATAAGAGTTTAACTAAAAAAAATCAAAGAAATTACAATAAATAAGAATGTTGAAAATTAATTTTATAAATTGTTTGCTTATCATAAGTTTAATAATTCAGTTAACAAAGGCCGAGATGGAATTTAATATTCTTGGCAGTTGGCTTGAGCGTACAAAGTTTGTATCAGCATTGAGCGACTTTTTAAAAAAAGTAAAAACAGAGGAAAATTTTGATTATATTATAATAGTAAATGGACTAAATGCCCCTCCCGCTTATGATTCGTGTTTACTGTGGGAAGCCTTGGGAAAAATTCAGCAACCCAGACTTTTATTAAACACGCAGAATTTGAATGATTTGCGTTTGACTTTCCAATCGACAAATGCTGCAATAATGTCCTGCCATTACTTGGAGTACAACAGTGAGTTCTGGTTTAAGAAGGACTTTCAATTAGCGCCTCATGTCATTTTGGCTGACAACAGTTCAGAAGTATTGAATATCTGTCAAAGTCTGGTGAAGAATGAAATAGCTAAAGCGGCAATTATTTTACAAGATTTTTCGTTAACAAAAGCTTACCACAGCTGTAAATTGGTAGCTGGAAGAGATGGAAAAGCTGCAGAAGTGATTACAAATGTATTTTATAGCAATAGTTTAGTTTATCAAGAACCTTATTCGAAAATACATGGCCCGGAAATAGCCACACATCCAGATCAGATGATAATGCGCAGTGTTGTTTACCACGATGCAAACGGACACATCAAAATGGATGGTTATCTGGGAAACACTGTGGAAACATTTGCCAGTAGAGTTAAAGCTTCTCTAGTCTATAAATATCCCATAGAAGCGGGAATACCACAATTTGCTGAAATGGTTGAAAATCTTACGTTAGAAGGACATTTGGATGTGGCCACTTCGATTAAACTTGTCCGTGAAGACATGGACTATTGTCTTATCCCATGGAATTCATGGATTATTGCTACATGGTACCATTGCCCCGTTATGTGGCAACGAATAAATTATTTTTTATTATTGTCGACATGAACGCTATGATGGTCATATTGTCTATGATCTACATTTATGCCATCCTAATAACATGGACAATGTATGGCTTGAAAAGGCACTTGACATTTATTATTATATTCCTCAATGACAAAAGCATACGTGGCCTTTTGGGTCAGTCATTTGTTGTACCGGGTAAACCGAGATTCTTGCTAAACTACATTTGCCTGCTCATCGGCTGCTCCAGTATGCTGTTTAATACCGCCTATCAGGCCTTTTTGCAGTCTTACTTAACTGAACCTCCCACTGAGCAATTGGTTCGTTCGTACGATGACTTGCGGCAAGCGGGCATCCAAATAAAAGCCACCATGCGAATAAAGCATTTTTTGAATCCCTTAATATTGGAAAAACATCGAGATGTTTTTATGTTGTATGACAATTATGATGAGTTTGTGAAGCAACGCGAGAAAATGGACACGAATTTCGCCTACACCCTGACCAGACCCTTGTGGAATGTCTACCAAGAAAAACAGAAATTTTTTAAACAACCTCTATTTTACTATTCATCACCTTTGTGTATAGTGGATTCGTGCTTAGTCGCCATTCCCATGAGACCAGGTTGGCCGTATCGTGAACATTTCGGTCGTCACATTATGCAGTTGCGAGACAATGGTCTCATGCAGCTCTGGAGCAGCCGCACTTTCTATACGATGTTACGTTTTGGTCAAACGAATTTTGATGATTTAAGTCCTGGCAACAGAACGAAAAAGGAAATAACACTCAATGATCTTTTTTGGATATGGGTGTTGTATTTAGCGTGCATTAGTGTATCAATAGTGGCATTTGTTGGGGAACTGATTGTTACAAGATTATATAAAAATAAAGAACGAATATGTGCTTAAGGTATTTTATTCATAATGTTTACAATCGTCAAGGATTTATTTATTTATTTAGTGTCTTTGTTTTTAGACATCTTAACTGAAATTCGTAAGTTAAAAAACATTTAATCGAAATTCACACAGGGCAAGTTTTCATGCCGCAAGTTCTGATTTTGTAGTGGGAATACAAATTGCTTACATTTTAATTTATTCACTCTCATACAAAATCGGTATTGCGGCAAGAAAACATGCCTTTCGACTTGGTAAGACTCTGGATTTACATTAGACATGTGCACTTGGCACAGCCATAGTTGGGCAAAATACATGGTTTGCGGTATTTAAAATACAAAATGCTTCCATTTATTGTACGTATTTCAAATAGAAAACACTTCCACGTCATGTATGTATTTAATATACGAAATACAGCATTCAAACCAAAAAATACAGTAGATAAAACTAATCAGAAAAACAATTGTTTCCTTTCATAAATATCTGACAGAATGTAGCATCTGACAAACTGTTTCTTGTTGGAGAATAAATAAAACCTGCTGAAGAAAATAATCTTTCTACAGGTCCTGATGAGCACAAACTTGTATTAAATTCTACGAATAATCTTTTATATTTGGATAGCTGCCAAGAGTGATAATGTCCTTGCTCTTGTCACTGAGGAAACTGACAAGTTCCAACTGCAAATTTGATATCCTAGATTTTCCATCATCCCTATTTACGAAAACTACAAAATCATCGTCTTCTTTACTGGTGCTTCTACATCTGATATTTCCAGATGTCATTTTAAGTTTTTTGTATTTTTCCTCCAGAGTATAAATTGCAAGATTTTGGGTTCTTTGCCTTTCTTCTGCCGTGATGTTTTCTGGCAGGATGATAACAAGACGCCAAAATAGCTCTATTTATTTCCGGTGACAGTTTAAAAAAAACTTATCGAATCTTTTTTCCAAGCTCTCTCTAAGTAGAATAGAACATAAAAAATAAATATTTTATTTATTTATACTTGAGTATTCCAATCGGTACTTAGTTGGAGTTAGCATGTCGTTAATTTGCCATTTGCAATAATTATCCTCAACTGGTTTAACAAAATATTTCAATGAAATACAACAAAAATTATGTTCAACAATGAATATTAAATGAGTTGACAAGCAACGTTTACAAATAATGCAAGTAGAAAAACAGATTTAAAGACTTAATAATTTTAGTTGGTTGCAAGTTGCAACAATGTTCGCAAACATAATTTATTTTCTTTTTCTTTATACAAGTATTTTTGTGTTCCACACCTGCCACGGGCGACTGCAAACTATTGTAAGTCATCAAGCATCAAGTGGTAGGGAAAATCTGTTTGTGCAGCTGTTAAACACAATAAATTTAGAACTTCAATATGACTACATTGTACTTGTGAAGGAGGTGACAAAGAGCAGAACTTGCATATTGGAGGACTCAATTGTCCATGAGCTGTACGAGTATAAGCCCATCATAATGATTTCAAATTTAAATCAGCACAATTTACTACAACTGCAACATTCGAGCAATTTTCTTTTATTGACCTGCTCATTCGAGTATTTACAGCGTTTCAATATTTCCAACACCGTGTATCAATATGTACCACATGTAATTTGGTTAGAGGAGGAGGAGGAGGAGGAGCAGGCGAAGAAAATTGAAAGTTTTTGCAACAAAATACATCAGCTGGGATACTTTAAAAATTTAATAATTACACCACAATCTCTAAAAAGCAAAACCAACTATTTAACTTGCGATTTGCAAAAGAATTTGAAATCGATCAGCCACCAACTATTCGCCAATCCATTTCTCAATCTTCAAGGCATGCCGATTACTACTGAAGCCGATCAATTGCCACCACGCAGTATTTTATTTTACGATAAATTTGGCCAATTGAAAATGCTTGGATTTGTGGCAAATTACCTGACCACTTTTGCCAAAAGATATAATACAACATTGGTAATAGTGCCTCCAGCTGGCATGGGTGTGTCTGTGCATCCTGATTATCTGATAAATAAAACTTTTCAAGGATTATTGGATATAGCAGCGGTAGTGTCTTCCTACAAAGTGAATACACATTCTGAGTCATATTCCTATCCGGTGGAGCTAATGGAATACTGTTATATGATACCTTTGCCTCACATACGGCCAGCCCACAATGTATTTTTTGATATCATTGAAGTAAAAGCTTTGCTTATTATTCTCATTTACTTCGTTATATTCTCTATATTTCTTAATATCGGTCAAGGTAAAAATATAAAAGATCTGAAAGTTTTAGAAATTGTGTTAAACGATAAAAGTATGCGCGGCCTGTTGGGTCAATCATTTGTTATGCCTCGAAAGATCTCTTGGCTTACGAAATACATTTTATTCTTATTGTGCTACAGCAGTATTTTACTCTGCACAAGCTACGAGGCCTATCTGCAGAGTCACCTGGTACATCCAACACTTGAAAAGCGCATGAAAACTTATGATGATATTCGCAGGAATAATTTCAAAATTTTAATAAATGCTCGCGATTCGGCTTCCGTATATCGAGAGGCACTGGCACGTTACAAAGATTTATTTGTTAGAGAAGAGAATTTCAATAGACTGCTGAAATTACGTGACAGCATGGATGTACGTTACATTTTTCCAGTTTCTCAAACTCGCTGGTCTGTGTTTCATGAGCGTCAGAAACTTTTTCAAAGAAAACTTTTCTACTATTCTTCGCCATTGTGTTTGCGCGATTTGATGCTGCTTTCTTTTCCCCTTCGACCAGGTCTGCCCTACAAATTACAATTTAATCAACATTTATTAGATGTTCAAGACGCGGGCCTCTTGGATGTCTGGTTAAAGCACAACTTTTTGAATATGGTGCGCTTTAAGCTTTCGTCCTTTCAAGATTTGAGTGTTGCTGATGAATATGGACCGAAGCTGGATTTGAATGATTTATTGTGGATATGGGTTTCGTACGCCGTTTGTATTTTAGTTTCGTGTCTGGTATTTACAGGAGAATTATTGTTAAATAAAATTAAATTCTTAAAAATGTTAAATAAAAAATAAATTTATTAAATGAGGTCAAGCGATTTTTATTTAACAAGTGAAAGCCTTTTATATCAGGCTTGAGCTCATTGATTTTAATTATTTTTTATTAGAAAACAAAACTTTTAAAATGTATTAAGTATTTCACAGAATTTGAGAGAAAAGTTAAGAACCCTCTAAACACAAGCCGAACGGAGTTACCGACTATTTCAATTGCCGCCACGCGATCATGTATTTATTCGAAAATTTTTATAAATTAAAATATAATTTAATTAAAATTATTCTGATTTATTTGACCTTTTTATTAAATTTTGTTAAATAATTTATTTAAGTTGAATAAATTATTTAATAAAATATAATTTAATTATTTTACGTAGTTTTTCGAACTCGATTTATTTAATTGAAAGTTATTGAATCAGGCAACAGTCCTCTGAGCATTTGAAATTAAAAAAAAAGAGAATTATTTTACATACATGAGCACCTGGAACAAATAGCTTTTGTCGGAAATGAGTGGCCCTAATAAACGTGCTCTCTTCTTAATCCCTCCGAGCCAAAGTTTCGGATTAGACAATAAAAGGGACAAGAAAAATTCTGGTTATTAGAGACTTTCTTAAGACTATAAAAAGGAGCATACAAAAATCTATCATTCTTTGTACCCCTTTTCCGCAGGCAAAATTTTCTTTGCAAAGTCTTGAGTTTGTTGGCGAGAAGGTTCTTAACTCACCGTACAGACTTTGATGTGTATGAACTTTTTTGGTATTTAGTTTTAATTAAGCCCACAACATCATCGAATTGTGTGCTTAAGGAAGTTGCTTGCCATTTGGGTGACTGTCACTTATATGATTATTGCTGGTGGTTAAATTTTTTTCGTACTTGCGAAATAAAACAGATAATCTATTTAAAGTTTCATGCCTTTTTCAAACGTTTGTTTGATTTATTTATTAAGTGTTGTGTTTTTCTTCCGACGGGGTTTGATGCAATTTGGAATGAATTTATTCTTGAAAAATCATCTAAGCCAATTTACTTAGTGGTTAAAATACAAAGATTTCGCAATGACATTCATAGTATGAAAACTACGAGTGCTTAACGTGATCACAGGCGATTGAGAGATGGTAAAATAAAGAAAAAATAAAGAAAAAAATTCCGATAATTGCAGCCATTAGTTTGAGTTTGAATTATGTAACGTAATAATAGTTTCTATTCACCTTTTTGACTGGGGTCTCTTCAATTATTTGGTCATTTTCAATAATACGCACTTCATGAGTTCATTTAGTTTAACTTGGTTGTGTGTGTGTGTGTGTGTGTGCATGAGTCCAATAAAACTTCCAAACAATTTAAATGATTTGTGGCATTTATTTTGTTTGATGGTATTTTGAGTTGATTTATTTATGATGGTCTTAACGAGTCCGTCTGACCAAATTGTTATTAAATTGTTTTATTTCTCTTCTTTCTTTTGTAGGGGGTCGGTTGGTCATTTAACAAAATATTTTGATTATTTATGTTTTTTATACATTTTGTTTGTTAAATATCACTTCAATTGTTAAAGTGTTAATCCATTAAATAAGTACACATAAATATACAAAATAATTGTATTTAATTAAATTTATTCCGGACAAGACCACGTTGGATTTATGGCAAAATAGAAAATTAAAGAAAGAAAATACCAACAGCAAGAAATTTAAGAAAACTAAATAAATGCGATCACAGACAGCAGTTGTTGAGTTAATGAACGCCCGTGACTTTTTAACCGCCAATAAATGTTGCAATTTCTAGCAAATTGTATTCGTTTAATGCCGCAAATGGGCAAATGAACTTGAAATTGGCATCGTTGGGAAAGTTATAAGGTGGACAGACAAGGTGAGATATTTACTAAAAAGGTATTTCCTTTATTTTATAAATACATACAGAGTACTAACTCGATCACCCTTAATCCTGGAGTGTCCGCATTATAGATGATAATTTGTTTTTACTATAAACACATGCAGTGGGGAGCGAGCACAAATGCCTTGTGCGCTTTTTATTACATAAAAGTAAAAATAATAAAGAAAATTCCAAAAATTTTGTTTACATTAATTTTATATCTTAATACTTAACAAAATAGTTTATAATTCAAAACGAAAAGCATACAGTTCAAAGAAAAAACTAAGCAAACAAAACGAAAGCAAGCCGCATGCACTCAATGTTGCATCATACAAAAACTTTAGGGAATGATGGTACAGTGAACTCGCGATAACGTGAATACCCGTTAACATGAACAACTCGGAAACGTGAACACTTTTATTTTTACATTTACTGCACTAAAACGTGAACAAGTTCTAATAGCTCTGCAACGTAAACAAAATTTCGTTTCGTTTCGTTTCGTTTCGTTTCGTTTTATTTATTGCATTCTTTTTAATTTTGGGAATCCAAGCATATTAAAATACACATTTTATGTTTACGTTAGAGTGCTTTCAACAAATATGTACATGCACAAAAAACCTCTATAAACATCTCTATAACATGAGGAATTAAAAAAAGCCAGTAAGAGGGCTGATGCTTGAAGCGAAGGCCAAACAAGTTCATGAACAAATTAACGAAAGCAATCGAGGATTTAATGCTAGCGACGGATGACTACAGAATTTCAAAAAAAAAACATATGGTATTCGATTGCTTAGAATTAAAGTTAAAAGCCTGTTATTTTTTTAATTTAGTTTTATGTACGAGGGCGGATTGATATTGAAGATGCCTAGTGCTAGATGGCAGCACAAACACAAAAATCTTTTTTTTTTTTTGAAATTGCAATCTGTCAAACGTCAGCTGTTAAAATTTCACCTAAATTCATCGATTACTTTATTTGTTGTAGTCGTTTGAAATAAGCAACTTTTGTGTTTCTTAAAAAATGGAAAAAAGTGAATTTCGTGCACTGATTAAACACTATTATTTGAAAGGGAAAAGGGCGAAAGAGACAAAAGAAAAGCTCGATAAACATTACGATGAGTCTGCTCCGTCAGATTACATGGCAAATTGATGAATTCAGTATATTTTTGTGATTTAATTTTTTTTTAATTTTTATTAATTTGTAATACGAGAATTGTTTACGTAAGTTTTTTAGTAAAGTGAATAAATGTTAAAATTTTCAATCTTTAATCCAATTTTGAATATTTGGTTTTGATTTATTTGCTAGAAGAAAATATCTGATGGTATACTGTGCTTTTTGGTTCCAAAATTCTCACAATCGAAAACATGAACAAATTCGAAGACGTGAACAGCGAGCGATGTTAAAAATTAGTTCACGTTTTCGCGAGTTCACTGTATTTTTAATATTTAGTCCAAAGTGAGTTGTTACCTAAAATACTTTATACTCTCCACCAATTTTTCAATTACTTCATCTGGAATACCCACTCACCCATTCGCGCTGAATTCGCTGCCAAAAATCTACCAAATTGTTGTTTATGGATGATTAGTATTGTCCCAACCGTCTCTTTAGAATTGAGCACAAATTCTCAATCGAATTGAGGTCGGTACTTTGCGCTGGCCACTACATCAAGAGAAAATCTTGCTCGCTAACTGGGCGTCTCCACTAGCCATGAATTTGGTATGAACATCATGTTGAACGTCGCCTATGGCTAATGTAGACCGTTCATGTCCATGTTTCATCCATGCTCTGACATCGATGTCCGAACATATGGCTGAGCAACTATGTTCGCCATGAAATGCAATTTCTAAAGGTGAGTAAAAGAGACAGCGTAAGTTAAATTTTATATCTATTGGACAGCCTGAAAATTATATGGTTCTTCAGAACATGAACATTTTAATTCCGTTGCTCTGCCGGCGTCATGTTCATGTCATGCTCAAGTCGATGGCTCGTGTAGACGTAGGGTAAGCCATTTATCTCGATTAAGGACATGTCGTTATCCTACTGAAAAATTACTTCTCCCGCGGGATAGACGCTACAAAATTAGGAAGATGAGTCTGTAAACTATACAGATAGTCTTATTTCCTCATTATTCCGTTGATTCTTTGCAGTGCCACCATGTAAGGCAACCCCATACCCTGACGTTCCCTCCATTTAATATATCAGCCCAATTATAAATTTCCGCAGGGAGATTTTGCCCTTCCCAGTTATTTCTTCCCCGGTGAAAATTCTCCTATTCTAATAACACGGGGAATAAGAATGTTTTTCTTTAAACATTTTATTTTGTGCAAACTCGCGACTTCAATAATAAAAAACTTAATTTCTGTTTGAGTTAAAAAAAAAAAACATTTTTTTATTTAAAAATACTTTTACGTTTCTACTTGAGTTAAGTCCTTAAAGTGAAATAGTGATTAGTATGATAAGTATATCTTTTGCAATGTTTACGATCGAACTAAAAGATGACGAGCAGAAGAAAAAACTGTATGACAGTTGCGAGGAAAGAGATAAGCGATGCTTTTAATCCGTTGGAGCTGCCACAATCTTCCGGCATAATTTAGAACATCTGCATGGAATTTTCCCTTGCGGATTGATTTGTTCTCGGAAAAAAATCCTCATTTGCTAGACTGATTGACTTCTTGCGCATTTAAATTTAGCTCGATTATAAATAGAAATTCCTCATGAAATTTTTATCTTTTTCCTTTTCTCATATTATGAATAAAAATTCTCTCATTTTACTTTTCGGTTCGTTTTTATCAACCGTGTAAAAGGGAGAAAAAATAAAAACCTGAAAAGTAGTTATTCTAAATATATTTAAGTTTGGGTTTTCCCTAAAAAAAAAATCCCTCACAAAGCAGAAGGGAGTTTGAATTAATTGGCAAAATTTTTTCTCGAGAAAATACTTTTACACATGAAACAAATTCCTTGCGAATATTTATAATTGGGCTGCTTAAAAAAACTGTTTTATGACAATTTCTACACTAAAATTGTATATTTATGCATTTGCTCCTCACAAGAAATAAATTGAGAATGCCTACTTTTTCCCTGGTGGAATTTTTTCCCTAGGGAAATTTCCATTCATAATAAGAGGAATGGGAAAAATTTCCCGGGAATTTTTTATTCATAATTGGGCTGAATTTATACCAGGTATACTTACAATCCAGGAAAAAACTCTACATACATCACATAATTGTTGGAGTTTGATGGAAGTGGAGAAGAAAATAAAAAAAAATTATGTCAATATTTAGAGTTCTAATAAAAAGGTTTACATACAAAATAAAAAAGTAACTCATAAACATAATTACAACAACAATAACAAAAACGTTCAAAATTCATCGGAAAAACTTCTAAATACAGCGCGAGCAGTGATGGAATTTTACTTCACAATGAATTGGCAAACCAAATCAACCCTAAAACTTCCGAAAACCGTCTAATAGTCTCTCACAACAATTAATATTTGTCAATTCATATTTCGCCGCCTTAAAAACAAAAACACCATGTAAATATATACATTTATAATTGGACTGAATGACGTCCCACTTACTGCCTTCCATTTCCCAAGAATTGTTTTTTAAAAAACAATAACAATAGAAAGAGAAAACTACACCCAAACACGTACAGAAAATAACTCCAAATTTGTTACAACATGACATGAATATAACTTACATTTTAAAGGTGGCTTTGCCACTAAAAAAAGGATTTTAATGACAGCAAGGACATTGTAGACAATGAAAATTAATAGAAAACATAACAGAAGATTCGATTTGTTTTAGGAAAATATGTTTGAAAATGAATTCAACTATCACACAAAATAGAATACAACAAGCCTACCGAAGAAGAAATTGTCATCATGGAACTCTTAGATCTAAAGCAAGAGATTAGTTCCCCATAAAATGTTGGCGATAGGAAGGAAAATGAAATAGTTCTACAACGACCGCTGAGCTGAAAAGAAATGTGGTTTCAATTAACGTTAATTTATTTAATTTTCAAATGTACTCGTATTCACAGTGAAGGGATTTTGCCGAACAATACAATTGAGTTGGAGTCCAAATTTCGTAGCTTGGTCCATACTATTGAACAACAGTATGATATACAAACAATTTTAATTAACTATGAAGAATCAGTGGAAAATTGTGGAGAATTTGATTTTTCTATAACAAAATTCAAATCGACAATAATTATAGAAAATATACACAAGGCCAGGATGCTCAAGGATTCAATGAATGCTAATTTCTTGAGTATTATTTGTCTAAGGAAGCTTACTGCGGGATTTGAATACAAATTCAGACCGTATTTCAGGAGCTTGAGAAGCATACGGGATATGAAAATGTTGCTGTATATAAATAAGAACGAAAGTGCCAAAAATCGGTTGAGATTGGAAAAGTTTTTCAAATACTGTTGGCAACGAAAGAGCTTAAATATTTTGGCCATATTCCGAGATTTTTCTACAACAAATCATTTATATGCCTACAAGCCATTTCCCAATGTCACCATGGAATTGAAATACTACAAGCCGTCTGATGTAATCTATCCCAATCGTTTAAAGGATTTAATGGGCCATGTGATCTTAACACTACCCGATCAAATAATACCGCGCACTTTTTTGACCACAACTGAAAATGATAAAGTAGAAATGCATGGTTATGTGGGACAATTTATAAATCTCTTAGCCAAACGTTTAAATGCCACACTTAAGTATCCGTTTCCGGTTAAAAAGGGAAATGCTCTCTTTTTTGGATATTTGGAGGCGTTAACCAGAAACTACACCATTGATTTGCCCGGAACGCTGGCGCCAGTTATAGATGCAAAACAGATTCTTTATTATTCTTATCCATTTGAAGTTAATAACGTTTGTCTGATGATACCGCGAGCTAAAAATGTGCCCCTCCAGGAAGTGTTTTTTCTCCTGGTCAATGCAGAGTTAACCGGCATCAGCGTAGCAAATTTTCTATTATTCACCTTTTTACTAAATTTCCAAAAATTTTTACTATCCCGAAAGCGCAGGTCGACAGGAAAGTATTCATATAATCATTGTGTTCGATTCGCCGACTGCATACTTAATGATATTGCGCTCAGAGGTATATTGGGGCAACCGTTTAAAATGTGGCCAAGGCCTGGATTCACCACCAAATACATTTACGTACTTCTATCCCTGGTCGGAATTTATCTCAGTCTCATATATAATGGACTTTTGCAAACTTTTTTCACGCAACCTTTTAAGAAGACACAACCAAAAACTTTTAGTGATCTTTATGAAAATAACATTTACACTTTATTGTCCGATAAAGAAGTGCACTATTTCAGTGGCATGAATCTGTCCAAAGTTTCAATGCTCAGTCGCATCACTTCCTACGAAGAATACAATCAGTTGCGTAATACTCTCAATACTTCATTTGTTTATATAACTACAAACACTCAGTGGGAATCAATTTTCAGTTACCAGCGGAATGTACAAAAACATAAGAATTTTGTGTTTTCCTACGATGCTTGCATCTTGCATACCAGGTTCTTGAGTTTTCCGATGGCAGAAAACTCCATTTATCGCTCACCTGTGCAAAACTTGATCATGGCCGTCAAAGCTAATGGTCTGGTAAATCGTTGGTTAAACACATATTTCAGCGTGGTATTGACGAATCAAACAACTTCACCAGTGCTGTCACCCGAAGACGATGTACCGTATGGACGCCCATTGCAAGTGAAAGATTTGGAGTTAATATTTGTAATATATGCGGCCCTAATGGCGCTTGGAATTTTCGTATTTTTTATGGAGAGAATATTTAATAAATTGAAGATGAAGAGATGTACATAAATGAAGCGGATTAAAAAAATTTATTGCGACTCAATGACTCAAACGCTGGCGGCGGCAAATGGGGCATTCGATGTGATTGATATTGCAATAGAATTTAAATGGCAGTCTCTCCTTGTTTGTAATCAAGTGCCCCTTCATTTGCTTCTTAATCGTGTTAAAACTGTTTTTATTATTTAAAATAAAAATAATCAAATAATATTAATCAAAAAAGTGGTTTAATGTGACATAATAAACAAGATCAGCCCGTTAGTACAACAAAAACATTTATACTTTCTGATTGTCAACCAAATTCCATACATAAACAATTTTTGTTTACGTTTTTTTCATATCCAGTTTGACATTCAGAAAATATTTATGTAAATATATCATAAGCGATCAGCTGCTGGAACTGATTTACCTTTTTTATTGTATCATGTGGTTTAATTAAAGTCTCGGTTCACACTATAAAGAAGCTCTCTAACTATCTTTCTCTCATTTGTTTTTTAAATATTCTCTTGAGTTTTTGATGTCTCAGTAATCGATCTTTAGAATTGACTATTTTCGATTAACGATTGAATCGGTTAATTTAGGTCGATTGACCGATTAAGCGGTTAAATAAAGTTTTATCTTTTTTTTTAATATCTGAGCATATATACACATAAAAAATGTGTTTTATTTAATCTAAAGGATTTAATAGAGACTATTAAAAGAGTTAAAAAATTAAAAAATTAAAAATATCAAAACAGGATTTAACTGACATAATGGAAGATTTATTATCTTGAAAAAAAAACAGAAAAGTAATGTGAACTTGGATTGCTTTCGGTTTCTCCAAACTTTTTCTTTCTAAGGAATGCTGGGGAACATTGTGAGCGAGAGTAGTTCGGTATGGCGGCTATGATAGGACAATGAGCGGTTTTGTTGTTCAAACATAAAATCTTCTAATACTTTAATTAATTGAAGTACGCACAGTGGTATGATAACTGCAACTATTTGCATTTATCGCGTAATCGCGATTGTGAAAATATTCTCTCTTCAGTAGAGAGAACTCTTTTGCTCGAATGCAGAAGCCTATTTTGGGCAAATATTCAATGCAACTTCGTTTTACCTTAAACTCGCTAATCGAACCTCAACAGCAGCATTAAAATTTTGACAGCAAAGTTTGGACTCTATGCTATCACTCTATTCCCAGTGATTTATGACCTGTAGTTTCTTTGCCTCATCCTTTTTCTTTAAATGAAACAGAGAAATAAAAACGTCATTAGCACCTGCACTAATTACCCGCCCGCCCATCATTAAGAAATTATAAACCTCATGCAATCAAACTATAAATTAGAGTATTTCAAATAATATTTCATCATTCAAAATGTACAAATCAATAAGTTTACTTCTAATAATTGTGAGCAGCACACTTACAAATGGACTTTTATTCAAAAATATCTCAAAGATCTATGCAATTGAGAAAATAAATTTCTACAAGGAACTTTTAATGGAAATGGAGAAGCAACAATCTTACGATGGTTTATTAATTGTACAAGACGCTTCCTTGCAGGATCCCAGACTGCAAGCGATCTCTACTCTGCAAACGCCAAAAGTAATTCTGACAAAACCGATGGACTTTTATTATGAGTACAAACGAAATTTCGATAGTGACATAATGGCGGTGATAATAATGGAATATAAGTTCCGGAGCGATTTGTGGGAACTTCTCGTGGAAACTCTCAACTACATGCGACAAATAAGAATTTTTATGATTTTAGTTGATATATTCAACACCGAAAGCCTGCAACAACATATTTTAATTGAATGCGAAAAATCTAAAGTTACTAATTTTATTTTACATTTTCTAAATTCAACCAACTTCAAAGAGCCGTCTCGGGAATATTGGCTTTTGTCACCATATCCAGCGTATCAATTGCAAGTTCAACTATTTTTTGATGGAGTAAAAAAGTACTTTCCTAACGAAAGTCTGAATATGAAGGGTAAAGCAATAGTTACCCTGCCCGATCAAAATATACCACGTTCTTTCATGTACAAAGATAAAAACGATCAGTTACACTTCGGAGGTTTTGCCTTCCGATTGGTAGAATCATTTACGCGAGTCCACAATGCCACTTTCAAACTTCTCTACCAGCCGAGACTTAATGAAGTTGTACACTTAAGTATCCTAGCAAATATGACTCGACATGGTCTGTTGGACATACCCATGAGTGTATCTCCCATACACAATAGCAAAAAGTTGCTTTATCTTTCTTATCCTGTAGAATTTTCCAAATGGATAATTATGGTTCCGTGTGCTAAAAGAATGACTGTAAATCAAGTGTATGAGGTATTATTAGGACTTGATCTATTTTATGTGCTTTTGGTCTTTTCCATTACATTTTCACTTGTCCACACAATCATCGAGAAATTATTTTATAGAAAACTGATTTGGCTCAACATATTGATGAGTGATAAAGTGATTCCGGGCTTATTGGGACAATCGTACATCCTCAAGAAAACCAAACTGATGAGTCTCCGTTTGATTTACATTTTAATTTTCATAATGGGTCTGTACATGAGTACCACGATTTCTGCCCATTTACAAACACTTCTTACCAGCCCGCCATTTTATAGAAAAATCAACAATTACGCAGATCTACGACTCAGAGGTGTGAAAATTTTATTCGATAGACTGGATGTGGAATATTTAGAAAAATCTGATCATCTGTTTAAGAAAGAAATGAAAGAAGTTATCGAATTTACCGACAACACCACCATGTTCAATAGATATCGACAAAATTTCAATAGCACTTATGCGTATCCGGTCACTTGGGCCCTGTGGAATGTCTTTGCCTCCATTCAGGTTTATTATGCTCAGAAAGCGTTTTGTATTAACGACGAATTGAATATTAGACACATTATGCTTTTGGGTATGCCAATGGAGGAGAATTCACCGTACAGGATGGCCATGGATGATCTTGTGCATCAAATTCATGCCAGCGGTCTACTTTATATCTGGCAGATACAAGTTATAAACGAACTTCTAATGTTGGACAAGATCTCACTTCGTGACTCGAGTCAAATTAAAATTTTTGATGATTTATCGGCAAACGATCTGTTATATATTTGGACAATTTTCTCAATTGGTTTAATTTCCAGTTTTCTAGTGTTCCTCGGTGAAATCATAATTCATTATTGTGTGAAATATTTTCAAAGAAAAATTAACAAATCAAAAATATTGCAAATAAAATGTTAATGAAATATATTCCGATAATAAAAATATTCAGTATGGGAATTTTTTTTATTTATTTTATGCTCCCAATCGGATATAAATTTTTTTACCTATAACGACGCACAGTGGAACATTTCGCAAAAACGAGATCAAAAGTTTAAATCTTTTGACAGAATTTACATTGTACCAATAAGAACTGACACTGCGTAGCATGATGCAAAGACTACTGAATGAGATTGCATAAAATACAGAAATAGTTGAGTAAAATTTTTCAAGTTAACAGCCTTCTGGTATGTCCTTATAAAAAAAATTTATTATCGTGACCTCGTATGCGTGTTTGACTCTGAATACATTGATCTCGATTATCAAAAAATGTTTATTTAAATTGAAGAGCAAAACAACAAAAACATTTAACGTCATAATCATCATCTAAAGCAGCTTCATCGTCTTTCTAATTACAATAGTAATTAGCAGCAGCAACAACATAGTTTTGCTTTCCTTCAAAACGAGTGCAATATAAAACGTCAGACCTTTGAAATGAATTTGTAGTAACTAGTGATGGAATCGTAAGTGAATTTTCACTCACTTTCATGCACGCGAATAACCATTCTATTATTATTGTGTTGTTGTTTCTATTAAATTCTTTTGTTTCTCTTACCAGAATTCTGTTGCTGTTTATTATCATGTATTCTGCACATGCGCGCTTGTCGCTAAGCGATGGTCTCCCCACGTTTTCCGTGGTTACTGGAGAAATTTTTGTTTTTGAAGGCTGCACAATTTGGGGTGATAACGTTTGATTTTCCATAACGGCAGCAAAAAATATTTCTTTCATTGCCGGGACAGTCCATAAAAACGTGCCCATTCAGGCGGCAGTTCCAGCCAACTTGTGGGTTCTGATTGCTGCACTATTTCGTGTTGTTCGTCCTTAAGCCTGGTACTCTGTTCGAAGTTGTGAAAAATCTTCAGCACATTGATTATTTCGCGTGAAAAATTTGACAAGTACCAAGTGATGCCCATATTACTTTTTCGGAAGAAATGTTGGTTAGAAGAATGCAACATTGATCGACTTTTGTAAACAAAAACATATGTTTAATTCTAATTCACACCCACTTCCAGACTTCTTGAACACTTTGCTTATAACAGCGCTTGCAGTCGAGAATGCTCTTTCAGCTTTGTCTACATTCTTCATCTATGGAAAATGCATTTAGTAAATATGTACATACATATAAACTTAGTCTTACCAGGTTTTCCTATTTCAACAGCGATTTCCCTCCAAATATCCTTTTATGGTGTTTCGGGTGCCTTTAAAGCTTTTGGGACTAATCCCAAATAAGTTTTTCTTACTGCTGATATCAGAAGACGCTTCAGTAAATTTTCTGTTTTCTTTTGTATTTATTATGATTTAATACATTTTATTTTAAAGAAATTTTTGGCACAGAATTAAAAGTAAAAAAAAGCTACAGAAAAAAATTTATCAGCTGTCAATATTTCGCGCGAAATAAATGCCAGTCGTCATATTTTTTCATAGATGGCAGAAAAATGCTGCCAGATACATTTCCTAAATTTTTCACGATTGGAACAGAGTACAACTTTTGCAACATTTTTTCATTAATATTTCATGTAAATTTTTTTTATATGGATTATATCAACATTTCGCGTGAAATTTTGAACATAGTATCAGGCTTTAGTCTGCGTTTAGACACTAAAACATTTGGGTTGGAAACATTTACTTCGGTAGCATCACGGTACAATTATTACAGGTACTACCCATTCTACAACAAATGACAAAACCAAAAAACACACTCATTTTGTCAGTAGAAACGTACAACGATTATGTCAAAATCTGTTGTTTGTCTGATGCACACATTCTTCAATTTACAAAGTCAGCTGTGCTATCAGCATTACCTGTATTATCGTACCATGGGTTGCATATTACGGTTGGCGATGAGACCATCGTTTTTGTGTTCTGTTCTTGGCGATACACTTTGTTCACATTTTCTTTGTTGACATTTACTTTGGTTTTTTGCTAATAAGAGCAACAATATTGGAATGTTGCTGACAACATTTTCGTCTGTGTGAACAAAACAGAATTCCTGATGTTTTTCTTCCAAATGTTCTCCAGTCTAAAGTCGGACTTACAGCTGCCATTTCTTCAACATAAGGTTCTATTAACTCCTATAATTGCCTTATGTGGTTCGTGGTTGTACTTTTTTTGTGTGTTAACATACGCTGCTGGAGGGAAGAATTGACATGTCCTGAGGATGAGGGGAAACCTCGCCAGGTCAACTGGTCTGTAAAAATATTTCTCTAGAAATAATCACGCAAGCGGACAAGCTGAAATTTTAATATCACTATCAAAATAAGCTTGTGCACAATCACGAGCGTTGTCCATCTCTACTATTAACATCATCAACAACTAGAGAAGTGAGTCTTTGAGGCAGGCAACTTTTATTTTTTGTTAGTTTTTCCACACAATTTGTTTTTAGGTTCGATTTTCGTATTTTGGCCAACAATAATGACGTTTAGAAAACTGTGAGTGTGTGTTTTTTATATATATATTTTTTTTTTGTAACGAAAGGTACTTAGTTGTCCCAAACAACTTGTTGCTTCTTTAAATCTTCAATTTTGTCTGTTGCCTGTGCCAAGCGACAGTCTTCGCACACCAAATGAGCAAAAAAAAAATATAAAAAAATTTATAAAAAAATATAAAAGAAGAAATAAAATCAGACGCCTCTTTGCATTTTTATTTCGTTTTTGTTGCTGCTGCTGCTTTTATAAGTTTTCGGCTTTGCGTTGTTGTTGTTGCTGTTGCCACTGGTGCTTTGTGTAAACTCGTCGCCACTATCTTCAATTGTTGTTCATTCAGTGTTGGTTTGGCTTGACGGAAATTTGGGTTTTAATAAATTTAGTTTAACTTTAGCTTCACTGACGTTCGGTCGCGTTTTTAGTGTTTTACTGAAAAAGAAACAACACAAACAAGGTGTGCGAAATTATAAAAAAAAATAAAAAATAAATATTCAAAATTTAACCCGTTTGGGCATACACTCTCAACCTCAACTAAAGAAAATTTGAAAATTGTTGCAGTGGGTGCAAAAGTTACTTTCATCATGCACAAGTGTTTTTAGTTCAAATTTCAACTAAAAAGAAAACTGTTACAACATTTGCATACAATGGAATTAAAAAAAAACGAAAACAGAAAAATAATAATAATGAATATAAGAGAAAATAAACAAATGCAATAAAATATATAATAAACAAGTTTCTAAGGATATTTTTCTTGCGTGCCAACAAACAACGTAAATTTCTCTAGAGGTTGGATGGAGTGCAATCGAGAAACAGCAAGACAATTAAAAAAGAAATATAAATGCATCAATAAAAACTATATTTTTTATAAAAGCCTGTTTATCTTTTATCATTCCCTAGAAATTAATTTATAAAATTAATATAAATAATATATTTTATTTTTTCAAGAAAAGTCCTTTTTAGCCAATTGTTACATTAAAGTTGTTAAGCAAATAAAAAGAAGAGAGAGAGTTGTTGGTTGTAAAATAAGTAAATTTTGAACATTTCGATATGTGTAAAGAAATGAGGATTACATACTTGTTGGTAAGTGTAAAACAAACTCAGGATTTGTTTGATAATATTTTATTAATTAATATTGACTTTTTAATTAATTATTTTTTAATACTAACATTTGAGTAAAGCTTTGAATATAAACAGAAAGTAAACACTAAACTCTATCTATAACGAGTTGAAATAATTTTTCTCTGCTTGAACTATCGATATGCAGGAAAAAGGCAACATTAAGAATAAAATGAGGCACCCGTTAAAATTATGAATGTTTCTTAGTTCTCTGGTTTCATATTTCATGTATGAAATCATTATATCATTGTACCATTTAGATTTTTTCCTGTACACATTTTATCATAATATTTTTTACCTATTTAGCATTCTACCACGTTTAGTTTCGAGCAACAGCGATAAACATACACAGCGATAAAATAAACATAAGTATGCATTTTAAAATTTTCATAAAAAATTAGTACATCTTTATAAATAAGAATGCATCATCACGTGCATTGCTCAAACAGTAAAAGTGTCGATTTTTTTATTGTTACGCATTTTTTTCAACGCTCCCATTAACTACGTGTCATAAAGTTGTCTAGAATATTGTGTTCCACTGTAGTAATGGCTGTGAAAATTAAGATGATGGGGACTTGCATATCTCTTGATCAAATAATTCTCATTAACAGCTGCTTAGAAATTGTAGTATATTTTGGAGTAGGAATATTTTTCACGAGCTATTTAGAATTCAAATATTATAAAATTGGTCTTATTTTAATTACTATTTAAAATGTTTTTAAAATAAGTTTAAGAAATAAATAGTGTTTCAAGCAAAGTGTTTCAATAATGCTGGCAAATCTGAAAAAATTTCAGATACTACTCGTGAAACTGCTTATATATGTACATCTATTTGCATTCACAAAGCACCATCAACATCTCTATTGATAACCATTTAAAAATTTGAAACATGGGTGAAAAAGTTAATTACTAAGTCCGAGTTTCAAGGGTGTATTGAAATTTCTAAAAAATACAAAATGTTCTGCTCAAGTTGACCTACAACCGGACGAGTGTGAATTTTTCATTACTTTTTGGTAACTTATTTTGAATTTTTTTAACTGATCTAATTGAAAATTGTAAAACTAGAGTTGAATTCGTTAATTCAAGTTATTGATCAAAACTGCTTTTCATTAAGAAATTAAAAAAAAAACTCTTTCATGCCGTTTGCGGGGAACGCAACATCTTCTCATCGGCGTTAGTGTGTTTGTTTTTTCACTTTTAAGTGATTATCAGTTGCTAGGAAAAACTAATTCAAACAGGTGATATTTTGTTCTCTATTTATGAAGAATTGCAATTTTTCCGATTTAAAGGAAATCTGCGCTCTCATGCGTTTAATACGAAATTCGATTCCCTGCTAACAGCTGATTTTTATTTTCGACTTTTTCCTTACTTTTGTCGCTATCAAAAATAGTAGAGCAATTCGATAATCGAATAATTATTTTTCTTCTTGATTGAAATATTTTTGTGCAAAAAAGATTTAAGAATAGATCTTTAGATTATATTTTGTATTTTTTAGTTTATGCGATAAAAATTTTCATGATTTTTTTTTATTAATTTCCCGATGGGTGTAGAGTTGTAGAGTAAAAAAACTAAACGGTTGAATGAATGCCTCGCTCGAATTTTAATTGATAATTTTTTAATCCAGCTTTCTTTTCATTTGCCAGAAATTGGACATGTGAGAAGGATCCCAGATACTAGACTTGGATCGTACTCGTTCAATGGCTTGTTTTAGGCACAACTCATTGTTCAAACTCTCTTAAATTACATGAGCTTGGTCAGCCTGCGTTTAGACGAGTCATGTCTTATTGACAAGATTCTTACAATTTCTTCCTTAAACTTTCATTGATGTTCACACAAGTCATATCATGTTGACGGCATTTACTTGCAAATACCTTCAGGCTTAAAATTACGAATGAGAAAACAAAACGTAATGACAGTACCTGCATCTGAGTACTCGTTTCTTTTTATCTCGTCTCTCTTGCCTATAAAGTAGCAATCAAGTCAATAAGACATGACGAGTGTGAACGCAAATTCTAAAATTTTGTTTTTGTTTTAAATGTAATTGTACGAAAGAACGAATACGTGACATCGTGGGCCTGGCAGTAACATTGCCTTGACTTGTGTTCAACGGCTCATTTTAGTTTCAAAGAGCTGTTGGATAAAAGTCTTCTACTGATTTTTAGAGTTGGATCGAACTCGTTCAGTCGCTCGTTTTAGACAAGAACCTTGGATCAAACCTATTTAAATTTTATAGTTTCGACAAAAGTCTAGTGATTATGTTTAAGCTTTTGAGAGATTTTCCTTTATAAATAAGATATAAATTATTCATTTTTGCGAAAAAGGGATTAATTTTGTTTCCTTTACTCTGGATGCGAGATTTGATGCTAAATTTAAAAATTGCCGAAAAATTAGTCTCAGTCAAAAAATGTGAGGATCTTGCTGCGATCTTTATCAAGTAAATTAAAATCTTAAATCTTTCTCTCTTTGAAAATAAGTTTATTAGCACATTATTTATAAAAAATAAACAAGATTTTACACTAATAAATAATTAAAAAAAGACGAAAATAAATTACCTTGTTGAGCGCATGCGCAACAATTATGACTACAAAAATATAAAATGTGTAATTAGTTTTTAAATGGCAACAAAATAATGATGACATTTTAATTAGAAGTTCGAATGTTTGTGTGTTTTTATGTCATGGAGTTTAAATATGGACATTTTGACACTTTGAATGACACGAAAATATTACGCATTAATTCGTGTCATTAAAAAGTTTTTGTTTAAAATAGATATTTAACTAAAAAAATATATACTACATACACTCTGTACACACATACATGTATGTATGTATGTATATGCGTGTGTGACAATTTAGGCAAAAGATTCTTAAAGGGGGTTCGGCAAACCAAGAGGGACTGGCAACATGTTTGTAAGAAAAGGTCTGTGGACATAAAACATATTCGGTATAAATTACGCTGAACTTATCCGAGATATGGCGTCCCCTTTTTTGCTTTAAAATCTAAAAATTTGTTCAATACAAGAGTAATGAAATGAATTTTGGAACCAGTTCCACGTTTCGGTAACTGGTTTGCCAAATGTTTCTCATAAGGCGGCGTGTGTTTTAATTTTTGGCTTTTTTAATTTTAGGTTTTGTATTTTTGGCATATTTGTGCATTTCGTCTCAACATTGACCCATGAGTTGGCTGCCGGTAACTGTGAAGAATATGACAATATGCTCCGACTCGTAGTTATGTTTGCAGATATGATAAAATTTGATTTTAATTTGTGTTTTCAAGGGAAATCCAGAGGACTTTATTACCCATTTATTCAACAAGATCAGGAAGTTCTTAACAAAAATCTGAATTTTATATTTGTTATACATGGAAGTTAAATTTAAACGGCCTTATTCATAAACGATAAACGATTAATAAAGATAAACTGTGTGTTAAAGCCGGAGGGGTTTCCCATATGAAAATCCCATAATAAATCTAATTTAATGACTTTATTCATCGTTTATGATTAAGACCAAAAGTATTTACAGGAAATGCCCTTGAATTAGTATGTAAAACTATTTAATGTCACAGTATTTTTTTTAACTAAGAAATCATTATTTTTATGAACTGACAGATTGATTGATTACATCCTGAATACTTTTGATTTTCTTTTGTATCAGTGAATAATTTAAATTTGTTATTATAGATTGATATTTTCATTTTCGCCAATCATAAAGCAGTAATAGATAATTTGAAGGTTGTTAGTTAATCAATTCGCAAAGGTACATGTAAAATAAATAAAGCATAAATACCAGATATTGATCAATAAAACATGAATTTAAAATTAAAAGATTTTTCTTTTGCTTAAACTAAAAAACAAAAAAACAATAAATTGAAAATTTGGCAAACAAAAAATAAATGAAACGAATTGAATTGTTAACAAAGATGATGCTGCCAAAAGATGATATTCGTATTAAATAAAATACTTTCAATTAACCTTCAAATTGAGTGTGTTTGTGTATAAATGTGTGTGCGTTCAAATGAAAGATTTTGTTTGCTATTTTCAATTAAGCAGGTTTCACTGTGTATTTTCGATTGTGTATTTCTTGGAACAATTTAGATCAATGAGTTTTGTTAAACAGACAATGAAGACACATAATAACATAACATAAGTTACGATCGCCATCATCATTATTGTAAAATCAAAAGAAGATCAAACTACTCGTATGAACTATTCAATTTATTCGATTTTTTTTATTTACAAATTGCAAAAGTCGCAATATTTGAACACACATGATTAAAAATTGTTTAAGTTCCACAAACAATTCATTTGGCTTTTAAATTGTGTTTTTGTTGTAGATATTTAATTTGAGTTCGTTTATCTGTAGATGAATAATGATGATCGCAACATTTAACGTTTACAATAAAGATCAATGGTCAAAAGCTTTAAAATATTTTGAAATTGACCTAAATTTGATGTGCTGGCATTTTTCAAGTGTTTTTTTGAAGCATTTTTTTTGACGCTGAAAATTCTAATTGAGGCACTTTATAGCGATGAACTCTTGGTATAGACCTTGATTTTGTATTGAAATGCAAAATCATTGTTTAACGTTTTTACAAAATTATGTTTTTTTTCCACGAGAAAAAAAATTGAATTGAAACTCTTGAATCGAGTAATTCTGTATAACTTTATGGCTAAATAGTGGGAAGGCTTGGAAATTGTTTTTCTTTACTCTGTGTGCTCCAATGTATCCTGTGATGCAGAACGAAATACCAAGCGATGAGCCCATACAGGAGAATCACACGAACTATTGCTGTAAACGATCCTTCACACCGAACCACAAGTTCTTCTAATGCAGCTTAATGCCCCTTAGACTAGTGGATGTGGATGGACTAGTAGAGGGTGTCCGCCGGGAAGGTATACTACCTAGTATGTTAATAATTTTTGATTAAATGGAAGAGAATGGATCTTATATTGATAAATGTTTTATTTAATGTCGGCAATTATGTATGGAATACAATATCAGATAAATGTCCGCCTCTTTTAGCCTCACAAATGCGAGTCCTTTTGAGCACATTTTTCATTACATTCTCACACATTTCACGCGGTGTTTCATTAATTTCATAACGAATATTTTGTTTGAGTTGCTCAAGCGTTTCTGGTTTGTTTGCATAAACCTTGCTTTTCAGATATCCCCACAAAAAGAAGTCCGGAGCAGTCAAATCAGGCGACCGTGGAGGCCAATCAACATCACCATTTCTTGAAATAACTTCTTGTGGAAAGAGGTCTCGCAGTAATTCTATTGTAATCCTGGATGTAAGCGATGTGGCACCGTTTTGTTGATACCACATGTTAATCAAGCCCAATGCATGCAGTTGTGGCGTTAAAAAGTTTTCACTCATATCACGATATCGCTCCCCATTCACAGTTACCGTCACGCCGTTTTCATTTTCAAAGAAGTGACGTCCAATGATTCCTGCTGACCAAATTGCACACCAGACTGTCACTTTTAAACGATGCAAACGTGACTGATGAATAATTTGAAGGGTTTCCATTGCCCAGAACCGACTATTCCGTTTATTCACACATCCATTTAAATGAAAATGTTCCTCGTCACTCATTATGATTTTTTCATGACAATCGAGGTTGTCATAGGCGAACTGTAACATCCTATTGGCATATGTACGGTGGCGTAAATGGTCTTGTGGAAGAAGCTCTTGTGTCAACTGAATCTTAAACGGAAACAAATGAAAATCCTTAAGCAAAATTGTGGCCAAAGTAGTTCTTTGAAGACCAAGCTCCTGAGCACGGCGTCGAATTGAGGTTGATGGATTGTTTTGAACACTTTCTTGAGCAGCAGTAATGTCTTCAACCGATCTTGCTGTACGTTGTGGTCTATGCTTGGGCCTATCACCTACAGACCCTCTTTCTTCGAAATCATTCACTACACGATAAATAGTGCGTTTTGTTGGCACGTTGTTTCTCCCAAAAATTTCACGTAACTTTCTCATCGTCACAGTAATCGATGATTGATTTTGATAAAAAGTTTTAACGATTAAAACACGTTGGATTATCAAATATTTTTAAATAATAAATTTGCCACGTGTCTACTTCACGACTGCCAAATATGAACTGTCAAGACTAATATTTACCAAAATGGCGGCAAAACAAAGTTGTATACCTTCCCGGCGGACACCCTGACCTAAACTATTAGTCTGGAGGACGCAGACTGGATTCCTGCTAAGACCCTGGGTGTTTTTGCATTCAAGCCAGAAAGGCTTCGCAGATTGTATTCGTTTTTATAAAAAAAAAGATTACAGAGCGATAGTTACCCGCTTCATTCTCTCTGTAATGAAAAGACATAATATTTTAGTCAAAGGGTGGTGCGGAATAGATTAAATGGTTTAAATCAGAGTTGGGTCAAACTCGTTCAATCGCTCGTTGTAGACAAAAACCGTTGATCAAACCCATTTAAATTATATGGATTCGATGAAAGGTTTCGGTCTAGCGACTGAACGAGTTGGACCCAATTCTAGTTTAAATTGCTTAAAACTTTTTTACTTTTGCGATTATTATTAATATTTGTTCTTAATAAATAAATGGGCCGGGCAATCTGCAGAAGATTAATCAGTTTGCAATTTCACATAGAATTTGAAGTGGGCCTCAAGGAATTATAAGATGCTCCAACATACTCCGGAGTGATGAAACCAAAATAATTATTTTTTGAAAATTATGCTGGTCAGGAACTTAACTCTTGTTACACCAGAAAAACCATAAAACATGGAGGTGGTAATATAGTGGTTTTGGGATGTTTTTCTTGGTGTGGAGTAGCCCATATTCACCTCAATTCGGAGTCCATGATCAAAAAAATTTATACAAATATTTTTAGGTCTCCTGCATTAGAAATTAATCAAAAAAAGTGCGCTTTTCATAATCATGTAGATGGTACATATTTTATTGGCAGCATGTGTATTAAAAGAAAATTCACTGCACTAAAAATAATCTATTAAATTACAATACAGCAATACAATGCAATTTACATTTTATGATTTCATTGAAAATATGAATCTTATTTCCAATTTATTGCCGCACAACAATTTAGGAGAAAATTGTTTAAACAAATTTATAATTTTAGTAATTTGTTTGATTCTCTTTCTTTTTTTGTTTTATTCGTTTAAAAACGTTTTTATTTTTACTTTCGCACGAATTTGAATATTATTACTCGTTTAATTTTGTTTGACAGTTTTTGGTTTTAGGGTTTTTAAAGGTGATTTATTTTTGTTTTTGTTTGTTAAAATTATTTTTAACCAGTTTCCATTTCGATGGCGTAAAAAATATTTGCTACTTATTCTCTGTTCAAAAGATTATTTATAGTTTTGTTTAAATATTCCTGTCACATACAAACTGCCCATTTATTGAATGACTAAAAAGAAACTGTTGGTAGAAAGTGGGGGAATTGACAAAAAAAAAATCAAATAAATAAAAATTCCAAAAAAATTATAACTTCAACTGCGGCAGGAAATAAATACAATGAAAATAAATTTCTCTATTGTTAATTACATTTTTATGCAATTAATTGTAGCTGCTTTCTTTTATCAGAAAAAAATTCTTAAATTATTAATGCACAACATGACTGTGCAAAAATGGCGCTCCCTAATGTTTCATTATTGTTTAAGTGTGCCAAGGTTGTGCCATAAGTCCTGGGAATATGTGAATCATTTAAATATATACGATAAGTTATAAAGTTAAGTGCTAATTTTCCCTAAAAAAATATAATAATAATTAAAT
Source organism: Gymnocheta viridis (assembly GCA_956483585.1). Classification (NCBI taxonomy): domain Eukaryota; kingdom Metazoa; phylum Arthropoda; class Insecta; order Diptera; family Tachinidae; genus Gymnocheta; species Gymnocheta viridis. The sequence continues at coordinate 88,118,933 of OY101443.1, read as the reverse complement.
AAATCCATAAGTATTCTTTTAAATTAGGCTAAGGCTCGTATCTTTATTAAGGAAGAAATAGACATGAGCTAATGAGAAAGGAATAAGCAATAATTAATTAATTCTAATTAGCAGTATCCGACCGAGTGTTCGGTTTCAGATTCGGTGTCGAAGTTCGACAATATGCTTTGTTCGGTTGCTGAACCGAATTCGGTATGAACTGTTTATGCAAAACGTTACTGTCGTCGTTTTTATTATGGACCTTCAAATGTGATTTTCGGTGTACATTACAATCGTGTTGTGTTTTATGATTTTTTGTTGCTTTCTTAATAAAAAATAATTTGAAAAATGTATTATTATAATGTATTCAGACACACACCATAATTACGCCATTAGCAAATTTTACACAATTAAGATATTAATTTAGCTCAATTTACCATATAATAAGCCAATTAATAAATTGAAAATTAGCCGTTAATTGGATAACTGATTGAGTAAAATTCAATACCCTTGCTACAAGTATGTTTACGGAAAAGTATCTTCAGTGAGAAGAGTATCACAGCAGAATAACCCGTGTACGTGGTAATTGCATGAACATTTTTTTTGTTGCATACGTTTCCGGGTTATATGGAGTTTGACATTTTTTTGAACATTCAATTGTGCTGACAGTGCCACCCGGGCTTTTATTTATTTTGACAGCTATTAAGGTATTTTATACAACAAATTTTGTACTGTTGTAGAGCCGCTACTACATGGTTGATTTGCCTTGTGTGAAATGGTAATTGAGCTAGATAAATTGAGATGTATAAACACTAAATAAAATTGCTCAATTAAAAATAAATTGACTCAATTATGAATGCATGTATGAACATATTACTAAATAAACAATAAATAAATATAAACATTCAAGCATTGAATTGCAGCCAAATAAATAAAGCTTTGATAAATTAACTCCAACACACGCAACTGGTTTGCGGAGAACGCCAAGTCTCCATTATCATCATAGTTTATGTGTGTTTCCAGAGTATCCCCAATTTTCCGGGGCTGTTAATTGTGTATAAATTTTATTTTTAACACGAAGAAAATGTGTACGAGAATTATTATTATACCAACACAATCGTATATGACATGCAAGCTTTCATTATCCCAAATGAACTTGAAAAAGCTCTGAATACACATATTCTTACTAACTTTAAACTTGTACGCATTGATAAAACTTCATGTGCGCTTTTTAAAAGTTAATCTTTTTAGTTTTGGTTCACAAATAAAGTCGCTTTCGCCCAATTTTTAGACTTATCGTTTCACCCTCGTCAACGTGTATATTAATAGAAGACATCACTTATGTGATTTTAACATTCCTCATGTGAGTGTAGTCCAGCGAATTATTTACCTAATTGTAAAGTGTAAACATACTACTTACTCTCAAACTCTTTTTGGTGGGAAGTCAAAGCATCATTACGAGTCATGCCCGAGTAATCGTATGTAAATTACGCATGAAATGAAGTTGTGAAGAAGAAGTGTAACTTAAAAAAATTAGCAATTTACGGCATGCTTCAGCATTTTCATGTAAATATTTATTTATTTGTTTATTTATTTATTTATTATGAGTATATTGTCTTTTACAAAACAAACAAATTTACACTGCTGTGTTGACTTGGTATTCACAACTTGTCTATTTAAATTCAAATATTTTTTGTTGCAAGATTTATTTAAGAAACAAAAACAAGTAATCAAAGAAAAAACCGTATAAAGTGCATATTTACCGCATGCAATAACTGTTTTATTTAAACAAATGCCGTTAACATTTAAACAAATTATCATCCATTTGCAGACATTTATCACGATTCATTAACTTTTTACTGTTGGCCATAATTTTTTTGTTTTTAAAAGTACTTTTTAAGGAGGCCAAGACACAAGAAATGTGTCGTTAAAAAGTAATAAAAACCGACTCTATGATCTTTCCAAGGGCCTCTTAAAATCGTTCTATGAGAAAGGTAATTCTGTAACGAATACATTTTGCAAAATGATATTTAGACCAGGCATCTCTGCTTCTGATTTCACATGTAACTATCCTACTTAATACATCCGGCTTAAGTACGATTAAAAGGAGTTTTGAAATTGATATATTATAATTTTTATTTTTTTAAATGATATACATACATATTATGCTACGTATTCATAAAAAATAGTTTGAATTTGAAATGTTTTTTAAGACAAAATTTTCATACAAATTTACTTAAAAATACATTTCAAAACCAAATAATTTTTTTATAAATACGGCAGTAAACATTTAGCCAACTTTAAAAATAAACGGCATCTTCAAAAAGTTTTTGAACATTAATTAATATTCTCAAAAAAAAAGAAACGTTTAAACTGATACCATAAAAAAATTATAATTTTTTTCAATTCATATTTCGAAACCTTGTGAATAAAAATTATAAATTTTTAAATGTTGCTTTTACTTTTTAAATAAGTAAATTTTTGAACACACAAGGCGTTACGAAAAGTCACTTAAGACCATCCGTTACATCCCAATCTATAAATTGTAAACAATTTTTGGCATAAAAACGTGTTAAACGAGTGTAAACGTTGTAATTTGCATAATCATGTTTCTTTTTTCACGGTTTAAGTTAATTTTTACGGAAACATATTTAACACTTCAATGATCAGAAAAATAGTTTCGAAGAAAAAGTTGTAAATTTTCACTTCAAGCAGACAAAAGAAAGAAATAAATAAGTTTGTATTTATCTAAAAATAAGCACTCGTATATTGCTTGACTCGATCGATATAAAGTTTCTTGATTAAATAAAAATATTTGATAATTCAATTTTGACATTCAATAAATTGTTGGTTGCAGCATTTTGCGGAATTCGATCTATTGTTTATTGCGTCAAGATTTATGATTGACAATCAATGTTGCTTAAAATTGATTTATGCAGTGATTTTCTTATCATATCTTTAATGGTTCAGGGAAATTTTTTACTCTTTATGATTTTAAGCCCTGAATCACATGATTTCTTTTTATTTTTTGTTTTAAGTGTTATTTTATTTACATTTTTGCTGTTTTACTTTTTATTGCCGCTCATTAATTGCAACATGTAGAAGGCAACCAAAATAAACATTAAATAAAAATAAAAATAATTTATTAAAAAATGATTTAACTCATACAACACGTAGATAAATCAGCTTCTTTTTTTTGTAAAGTGTCTGTCTGCAAGCAAAAAAAACCTTTCACTTTGTGTCAAGTAAAGTTTGTGCATCGTTTTCTTGAGGTGGCTTCTTTATTATTTCAAAAATGAAAAATAAATAATGTAACAAAAAAAGATGCAACATTATTTGCTTGTTGAGTGTGGTAAAGGTTTTATACTTTCAATAATGGCAACAGCCGCAGTTGGGGAGATAAAATTAGCACAATGTAAGTAAAGTAACCGGAAATATTTGAAATATTTATTTCTTTTCCTGTTAATTTATTTAAAACTCTTAAATTCTATTCTAACTGCCTGTTTTTATAAAATGAAAACAACATTGTGAGTGAGAATTTATATTGAAAACAAAAACTATTTTTCGTATTTTATTGTTGTTTTCAACATTAATTCTCACTCACAGTTTCTTTTCATTTTATAAAAAGAGGCAGTAAATTTTATTTTAAATTTTTCTTACTAAAGTCAATTTCATAAATATTTCATAAATATATATATATATATATATATATATTTAATACAAAATTGAGTTCTCGTTCTCTACTGCTAAACAAACAAAAAATAACAATTTGTATCAAAATGACTTGCCTGACAATTCCGATAAATTTTTAATTTTGCAATAACCGAAATGTTCAAATTCTAAGAAGCACTCTTTCTAAAAGAACTTTTCTCAGGTTTTTATGAATTCTTCGTTCAAACTGTCTGTATTGACAAATCATATAAACATATTTTTCGCGGGCTCCAGTTCCACCAAAATCACTTATTTAAAGAACACAGTACATTTTTCAGAAGTAACTTTTAAAATTTATTTTCTTAAAAGTAATTGCTTTAAAAAGCCCCTCTTAAAAAAGTACTTTAGTTTTTTTGTTTTTCTTGAAAGTTTTTTTCAAAATGTAATTATTTTAAATAACCGCCTATTCTTGAAAGTACCAATCCTTATAAGTAACTTTTGCTAACAGTATATTTTCTTAAAAGTAATTTTATTAAAGTTAAGTGTTGTTAATATGAATTATCCATCCTTAAAAACACATTTTCTTAAAAGTACATTTAACTGAAAGTACCTTTATTAAAGGTACGTTTTCTTAATAGTATCCATCCTTAAAAAACCTTTTCTCAAAAGTTCTTTTTCTAAAAGATATCTTATAGAGTATATTTCCTGAAACGTACCTTTTCTTAAGTCTCTTTTCCTAAAAGATCCTTTTCGTAAAAGTACCTATTCTCAAAAGAAGTTAAAAAAGTAGCGTTTATTTGAAGTAAATCTTTAAAAAGTGCCGTTTCTTAAAAATATATTTATTTTAATTAACTTTTCTTGAAAATGCGCCTGTAGGGATCATTTTTTAATAGCTCCTTCTTCTAAAATGGTACATTTTTAAGTACCTTTTTATAATATGCCATATTAAAACTCATTGCTTTTTTCCTTAATGGTAATATTTATAAAATAATTCTTTGTCATGCAGCTAAATAAAGTGCAACCAGCAGTTTCTAAGATTTCGGATTTTCTGCTTGTGCTTGATTTTTGTTCCTTACTGTTGTAGGATCATTTATTACAAAACAAGCTGCACTTCGAGCTATTGGGACGAGCATGCAAGCCACAACGCTGCACTTGCTGTAAAACTTTGATTTGTGGAACCATAAAATGTATATTGTTTCCACAATCAATCAAACTTAGTGATGATCAAAACGATTATCATCATCATCATCATCATCATCGTCATCGTCATCATGATTATGAGGTTGACTACATTTGATTGTATTTTATATGAATGATGAAGGTTCATCACTCTTGTATTTTAGCAATGCAAATACGCAAGTGTGTGACCATGTATGTTTACATATCTGTACACACATTTCTGCATAAATATTTCCTATTTGTGTCGATGACATTGCGAAATTCTTTTATGGCACACGCAAACTTACGTAAGAATAAATATGACTTTGAGGCAATTTGTGGATTTTTTGGCCATTAATTATATGTAATTTTGATCTCTTCATTTCCTTAAAAATCTTCGCCATAATTTGTGTTTCCTCCATCATCGCAAGCGTAACGTCAACCGCTTTGCATAAATAAATAATTTTACATAATTTAAATGTACGCGGTGCGTATAAATAATTAATTAAAATTTGAAACAATTTGTTGTCAACATGAAGGGAAATATTAAAACATGACCGACCTTGTGTCGAAATGAATTGGAAATAAAACTGACTGCTTAAGCGTTCGGTGAAAACCAACAACATGCAACAAAATATTTATGGTTCATAATCTTCACCGCCATCACATATTCAACCTGATTGTTGTTATCAATCGATTGATTTTGTTTTATTTGTTAAATAAATATTTATTCAATTCATGGTTTTGTCTTGCATATTTTGCAGTCTGTGCTTTTATCACAAATCTCTTGGGCCGCTCGCATGACTACAAGTTTGACCACTTTTACTTTTCGGTTGAAAAATCATCCAGATAATCAAATATTTCTTTCCTTCTTTCTTTCTTTCTTGTTTACCGGTTTTTATTACAGCATCGTATTAACAAACAAAACTAAACAAAAAAATAAAAATAAATTAAAAAAAATAAAAACACCTATAACAACAAAATTTTTAATTATAACAATAGTCGATCTTAAAAGAAATTCTTTTTAAAACGATTGAAAAAAAATCAGTTAATACTCGTAGCCAGGGCTACCGTTGGGATTTTTTGAAAAGTCGCACAAAAGGTCGTTTTAAAAAAATAAAGTCGCACAAAAGGTCGTTTGAGAAAATAAAAGTCGCACATCTTTTTCTAAACGTTTTCTTACCAATAAAAAAGCATAATCAAATACAATAACAAATGAAAAAAAAACAAAAAGCTTTTTACAGAATCCATTTTGATCACATTTCATAAAATATGCAGTTCCATTATATATTCTTCTATACATGTTTTCATGTATACGAAACAAGTTTAGTTAAGTTTAATAAATTTGACGATTTTTTTAATAAATTTACTGCAAATTAAATGTTTTTTGTGAGAAACAAAAAAAGGGTAAAAAGACGCAACAAAATTAAAAAAGTCGCAAAAGTCGCTAATAAAAAATCTCACAAGAAGTCGCAGACCGCTGAAAAAAAGGGTGAAATCGCGACTTTAGTCTTGTGAACGGTAACCCTGCTCGTAGCATATTGTAATGAGATAGTAAGTGTAATGAGATAGTAAGTTTCTTTCCCTGTAGCCCTTTCTACTTTTAAACAGCTGTAAAGGGTGTCAGCTAGTAAATCGGCGTTTCAAAAAGAAACTGCCCAAATTGGAGACTATAATTAATAAGGCAGGCAAGGTTATTGCCGGTTTTGCTTTATAATTTCAAATCCGACTTTATTCATAAATGTTCTAGCTTATATACTCTAAAATCTTATCTATAATTGAGTGATTTCTAAATCACTCAATGTGTTTCAAATTACTATTGTTTTACTATTTTAGAATAAAGTATTTAAATGTACAACGTAGTCATATTTCAAAAATGTGTCGCCAATTGACAATCACAAAGCAATCCAAAACGTATCGTAATTTTTGACCATGATACTTTTGTTCTAGTTTGCTTTGGTGGTCTTTAGCCAACTTCAACACATTTAAATGAGTGTCACCCTACTTGGTTGAAGTTGATATGCACACACTATGAATGCTGTATGACTACATGTGGTATTATGATTTATTGGGAGGTGTACTTAAAAGATGTATGTTATTTATACAACACCTCCCCTTTCCAAAAAAAATGATCTTGCTATGGTTAAGAATAGCAAGATTATTTAAACAGAGTAAAAAGAAATTAGTGCGGTAAAGTAAATCTGATGATGCTGGAGGTTACATGTATTACTTAAAAGTACGTATATTGACTTAACTCGTTAACTTAGACTTTAAAATATAATTGTAGTGGAATTTTATAACTTATGTTAAAGATATTTTAGTATATAGTTTATAGTATATTTTTGCTAATAGTAATTTAATAGAAATTTTTTTTTTTTGTTTATTATTATTAAAAGAAATAAATTTTAATGCTTTAGCATTAAATGACTGACATATCTTTATTTTTATGTGTTTTTACATGATTGCTTGTATTTAAATGTTGTAATGTTATTGTTTAATTTTTACTTGCTATGTTTTAACCTATCCTTATGAACTAGTATTATTTTATTATTTTCTATTCTTATTTTATAATTATTATTTTCTTCTATGCCTATTATTTTATATGGACCTTTATATACATTTGATAATTTATGACGCGCTTCGTTTTTCAAAAATACCAAATCATTTATTTTAAATTTAACGTTTTGTGTTGCTAGATCATATCTTTGTTTTTGACTCTCTTTTCGTTTTGCTAAAGTTCTGTTTGCTGACTCATAGGCTACTTGTAATTTATATTTTAATTCTTTTACATAGTCATCATAGTTGTAAATTGGATCTATTCTGCTGTTGGTTAGTGGTTTCAGGATTTCTGGTTGTTTTCCGAAAACTAACTCGAATGGACAGTAGTCATGGGCTGTGGATGGTGTGTTATTATAGCAATATACGAAGTATGGGACCCATTGATCCCAGTCATTTAGTGACTTTGTAATATATGAGCGTATATACTCATTAAATGTTCGGTGTGATCTTTCTATTGTTCCTAGGGTTTGGTGGTGGTATGGTGTAGAATGCCTCAATTTTATGTTCATTAATTTGGTTAATTCCTGCAGCACTTCGTTCTTATATTCTGTGCCCAGGTCAGTTAATATTGTATTTACTGATCCATAAACCAAAATGAGGTGTTCAAATATGGTTTTGGCTATTGTTTTTGCTGACTTATTTTCTATTGGAACGGCTATTAGGTATTTTGTTAGGTCACATATGATTGTTAATATATATTGCTTGGAAGTTTCTGTAATTGGTAATGGTCCTACCGTATCTATTACTACTGTATGGAATGGTTTGATTGGTGTGGGAGTAATGACTAAAGGTGCTTTTATATGCTTAGTTGTTTTATTGGCTTTGCAATTTACACAACTTTTAACATATTTGGTTATATCCCTTGTCATGTATTTCCAGTAATAATGTCTGCGAATTTTATTGATCATTCGAGTGATCCCTGGATGTCCTCCATAAAGTGGATCTTCATGGAATTTTTTCATTATTTTATTTTTCAATGCATCTTCTTCTATAATTTCAATTTTAGGGGTGATTGCAATCTTCAAAAATTTCAAATATTTATTGCCCTTTTCTTTTATTTCATGTATCGATACTTTCTTAAATATTTCATCATTTAAAGATAATTGTAATTCTACAATGTTATTACTACTGGCTTGTTTTTCAAGCTCTTGAAATAATTTATCTAAATAAATTTTTTCATTAGTAGTATATTGTTGTTTATTTATAGCTAATAGAGATTTTCTTCCCTTTAGTACTAAACAACCTAGATTGTTAGTTACTATTGTAGGTAATCTCCTAGCTTTGCGCGCTGAAATTTCTTCATATACTTGTATTTTATTAATGGGGCATTCGTTTTGCAATAAGTTTTTGTCACTTTTGGGTCGGGTTTTTGATCTAGTACTTACTGTGCGTATAACACAAGTTTTGATTTCATCGAATGTAATGCGAGACAATGCGTCGGCCGTTACATTATCTTTGCCTTTAACGTATTCGACTTCGAAATCATATTCTTCTAGGTCTAACCGTACTCTAGTAAGTTTTGAAGAAGGATTCTTCATTGAAAATAAATATGTTAGCGGTCTATGATCCGTCTGAATAATAAATTTTCGACCATATACATATGGTCTAAAATAGTTGATTGCCCAATGTATGGCAAGTAGTTCTTGTTCTATAGTAGCTTTATTTGATTCTCCCTTAGTGAATGATCGTGAAGCATATGCTATTGGTAACAATGTATTGTCATATTTTTGACTAAGTACAGCGCCACATGCTATTTTACTGGCGTCAGTAGTTATATAGAATAGTTTTGAAAAGTCTGGGTATTGGAGTAACGGTGGATTTATTAGTGCATTTTTTAGTTGTTTGAATGCGTTATTGCAGTCATCTGTCCAATTGAAAATTTCTTTCTTTTTGCTTAGATTATTTAAAGGTTTGCTAATAGTTGCAAAATTTTTAATGAATTTTCTGTAGTAGTTGCAAAACGCTACGAAACGTTTAGTTTCATCTTTATTTGTTGGTTTCGGATAGTTTTTAATGGCATTGTATTTATTACTGTCCGGTAGAATTCCGTTGCTGGTGCATTTGTGACCCAAAAATGTCACATCATGACAGAAAAATTTGCATTTCTCGGGATGCAATTTTAAATTGAATTTTTGGCAAGTTTCAAAAACATCTTGTAAATTTTTTATCATGTGTGCAGTTGAACAACCGACCACTATTATGTCGTCCATATACAGAAATACACTTGATGGTTTTAAGCCTGAAAATGCCATTGTCATCATTCTTTGGAATGAATTTGGGGAAACTTTTAGGCCAAATGGTAGTCTTTTGAAGCGAAATGCTCCTTTGTCCGTTGAGAATGATGTAATGTCTCTGGAGCTTTCATCCAGTTCTATTTGATGGAAACCTGACATAAGGTCTAGTGTCGAAAAATACTTTGCTTTGCCTAATTGGTCTAAAATATCATCAATGCGTGGTAGTGGAAATTTGTCTGACAGTAATTTTTTATTGACTTGGCGATAGTCGATTACTAAACGCCATCTTTTGTCTGCCGATCCTGGCAATGGTTTTTTAGGGACTAATAAAATGGGACTATTGTATGGTGAACATGATGGTTCTACTAGATCATTTGTTATTAGTTTTTCAACCTGCTTTTCTATTTCAGTCCTTTGTGTTTCCGGTATCCTATAATTTTTTATGTACACTGGTGTTTCATCACACATTCTCAACTTTTGTTTATAAAAATTATTTTTAGAAATTGGTTCCGATTCTAATCCAAAAACATCAGTATATTTTGAACATAATTTAGTTAATTCGTTTTTCGCTATGTCCGGAAAATTTGCTTTTAATTTGTCAAGTATTTCTTTTGATCTAGGTTGAATTCCATTTTTATTACCTAATTTGACAACTTTGTACTGATCTACGGATTCATAATTTAAATTTGGCATGTTGATTACCTTAGTGTTATTGGAAGTATTTACAAAACAAACTACTGGATTATTTAAGTTTGTGAGAGTATTTGCTACAAAGACCTCATCATCAATTTGTTGATGTGGAATTAATACTGACTTATTGCCTTTGGGTAGTTTAATTTCTTTAGCTACTTCTGATCTTGCTGGTAAAACAATTGTTCCACTTTTTGGTCCTCCTAGCATCGGTAATTCAATTGAACAATTGGAATATGGTCTAATTATAAATTTACTACTTGAGGGACCATAATCTATTATACAGTTATATTGACGTATGAAGTCAATACCCAAGATTCCATCACATGGGATTTGGAAATCATTTGGTACTACGTGTAAGTTATGCAAAATTGGATTGGTGTACTCTTTGAAATTAAAAGAAATTAGTGTTGTTCCTAACGCTGTTATGCTACCTTGTCCAATACCTCTAATTTTTGTTTTATGTGTTTCATCTATTTCACCATGAATAAATTTACATTTGAGGAGTGAAATATCCGCTCCAGTATCTATTAGAAATGTGATACTAGTGTTGTTAGATGTAATATTAAGTTCAATAAAGCTACATAAATTTAAGTTTAGAGTGCAAATGCTTGAGTAAATATTATTATAAATATTTTTATCACTTTTACCACTTGTGGGCTCAATGCCCCCAGTTCTTACTGGGGGACCTCGGAGTTTTCCGAAGTCTCCAATGTATGTACATTACGGTGTCCTTGTTCATTTCTATTGTTGCCATATCTGAAGTTATTATTTCTATTTATATAATTATTAGAAGTATTTCTTACCCTATTATTATTATAATTGTTATTGTTGCTATAAGTCCTATTGCTAACAAATCGCTGATCATTCCTGCTTCTGTTTCTAGTGTTAGAAAATCTACTATTGTACCTATTGCGGTTTGAGAATTGTTGTAGATACCCTTGGTTTGGTTTACTCCTACAGTGTAGTATATTTGTTGCTGATGGTCCAGGCTGTGAGTTTAGTATCTTTGTAACTACTTGCTCAATGCTTGTGAAATTTCCTGCTTCTATAATTAATTTAGTACGATCCGAATTGACATTTCTTACTACAGCCTTAACCGTGGCTTGTACAGCATACTTGCTTGCGGTTTCTTCAGGCAGTCCGTCTGATATATATGCAGAGGCAAGTGATTTAGATAACGTTTCAATTTCTTGAGCGAATGCTGTAGTCGTTTTGTCAGCCTGGCGTGTAGCCATTAATTTGGACATCAATATTTCCGCCGATTCGCCTCTTATGGTTGTTTTTAGTTTTGATATTATTTCAGTGATGGTATTTAATCCATTAATCGTGGCTCGTGTGTTGCCACTAATTTTGGTGTGTATTAGCTGAACTGCTAAAAGTTCATGTGTTGCCTTTACCGTATCCAACAAGGCTAGAGCATCTAAAAATTTTTGTAGGTTTTCAAATCTTCCGTCGAATTCCGGCAAGATTTTTGAGGCCAGATCAATGAACTTCGATGAGTCCATTTTAGTGAAATTTTCTTTGGTACAAAATAATGTATTATTCAAATCAGAGGACTCTAAAATATCCTCGGCTTCTAAAGCTTTCTTATAAAATTGAAAATAACCTTTCTTGTCGAATTGAATGTCAAAGGTTGTAGATAACTTCGGTACTAATGCTTTTAATTTTTCATTTAGGAATTCAATAATTTCATATGCTTCTCGCCTATGTTGTTTAGTTAGGGTAAAGTCTATGTTATAATATGTTTGCAAAATGTTGTTGTAATGGATATGTATCAATTCTAAATGTCCTTGTATTGTGTTAGCACTTGGAATTTTGCGTTTATTAATACATTTGTATGATTTCAGAAACAAAGCTTTAGCATTTTCAAATTGAGTTTGTAAAATTTGCCAAGTGGGTGGTTCGGGTTGAGACATTAAATGAAATAGTATTTATGAAAAATATAGTTCTGTATTGTAAGTTCTGTCAAATGTTAAATTTATTAATCTTTTCCTCAAAAATTTTATTTTTGCATACCTATCACTGCTATTCTTTTGCCCATCATTTAATATATTTAATTTCTCTTATTAGTCATTACCTATATATATTTTTTTTTTTTTAAATTTTACAAGTTAGTATTTTTTTTTTTAATTTAATTGGGTCATTTTCAGTTTAATGCCCTTTTCAAAGTTGTCATTAATTGTGTTTTTAAATTTTGTATGTTTGTGTGTCGTACCATTCTTAAATTACATAAGTTCTTTTTTTTTCAAAATATTGTGCAATATGAAGTTCTTTTTTTTTGTTTGTGTTTTAAATTAAATTACTTGCACTTTTTTACTTGGATTTTTATTTTAACATTTTTTTTTTTTTTATTATATATTTTTTTTTTTTTAATACAGAGTATTACGTAAGTTTGTGCAAATGTGGCTTATCATTTTTATTGTTTTTAGTACAAAATTTATTTTGTATAAAAATTGTTAAGCATGTATTAAAATAATTTTGTATTCTATATTCTTTGGTTGTTTCTTGATGAAACCTTTTTTATATACTTTAAAATAATTATTAGTATGATTAATACTACGGTGATTAATAATATAATATCGATTTTATCAATTTCATTAATTGGGTGTTCAATGCGCGGGTTTTCTGTCTTGTCATCTTTTTCCGTAGCTTTTCCGACTTCGTATCCTGCAATTATTAAAGGTATTGAAGATAAAATTTTCTTCCACCACGTCATACTGTAGATTATTGTTTGTTCTTTGATAATTTTAGTTTTTGCTTGATCGCCAATCGTTCCTTCTTGTCGCCGCATAGATTTAACTTGTTGTAGAGTATGGCTACCTCTCGCCTTTTTTTGAAACCGCTTGCCAGCGCGTTTCTTTTTCTTTACGGTTTTTTGCAGGGGTTGGCTTTCTGTTTGTATTTTCTTTTGCTGTCTTCGTCTGTACTCCTCTATAGTTATTGGCTTTGGGCCGGCGTTGATAGGTAGAGGTTTGTAGACTGGTGCTGTTGTATTTGTAGGAGTTGGTATGTATTCTTCCCTAAGGTATTGTTCCCATCGGTTGAATATTTCCTCAATTTCTTCTTCCATAAAAAAAAATGTTTATTGGAATTTTGGTGAAAATGGGGAAGAGAAAAAAAATTTTTCCACGGGGGTTAAAAGATGGTCCTTTTAGGACTTCGGATGAAATGATGTTTTTTTTTCAGTTTGAAATTTTAAAACTCAACACGTCCTGTCACGGTCGCCATGTAATGAGATAGTAAGTGTAATGAGATAGTAAGTTTCTTTCCCTGTAGCCCTTTCTACTTTTAAACAGCTGTAAAGGGTGTCAGCTAGTAAATCGGCGTTTCAAAAAGAAACTGCCCAAATTGGAGACTATAATTAATAAGGCAGGCAAGGTTATTGCCGGTTTTGCTTTATAATTTCAAATCCGACTTTATTCATAAATGTTCTAGCTTATATACTCTAAAATCTTATCTATAATTGAGTGATTTCTAAATCACTCAATGTGTTTCAAATTACTATTGTTTTACTATTTTAGAATAAAGTATTTAAATGTACAACGTAGTCATATTTCAAAAATGTGTCGCCAATTGACAATCACAAAGCAATCCAAAACGTATCGTAATTTTTGACCATGATACTTTTGTTCTAGTTTGCTTTGGTGGTCTTTAGCCAACTTCAACACATTTAAATGAGTGTCACCCTACTTGGTTGAAGTTGATATGCACACACTATGAATGCTGTATGACTACATGTGGTATTATGATTTATTGGGAGGTGTACTTAAAAGATGTATGTTATTTATACAACAATATATCACTTCCATTCGTATTGACCACACTCATTTCACTCGTGATCACATCGCTACAAATTCACATAAATAGTGACTCGTTTACATTCACACCCCACACGCTTTTCGTACTATCCCTCTCTTATTCAAGCCAATAATTTTCAGCTGTTGCTGCTGTGGTGGCGTTGAATAATTTGTTGGCTTTAATCGGCTGGTTTGGCCTAAACTTTCGTTTTCATTTCAATATGTGTTTGTGTAACACCACGGGAGATGTATGTAGTTTTTGATTTTGGCAGTTTAAACTGGGATTTTCGCTTAAAGTCTGTAAGTGTTTTTTTTTCGTTTGGCATTGTTTTAAAATCTCAGATTTTTTCTCGTTGTCGTTGTTGTTGTTGTTAATGGTTTTTGGTTCGTGTTTGTCATTTATTACTTCCGCTTAAAAAAATTCAAAAAAAAAACCTAAAAACTATTAAATTATTATGTGAATAAGCGCTGCTTAACTGTCGCACTTTTTTTCTGGCTAAACTATTTTTAATAAAAAAAATGTATCAAAATTGAACTCGAGTTATAAATGTGAACAGAAATCGATAAAAAAAAAATAAACAAGCAACATGCTCACTCAATCCAGTTTTACTTTTAAGGAAATGTTATTGACATTCGATGGTACGAGTTGCTTTTATGTCCAACAGGATGCTGTTGGCCTTTAGTGTTGATATCTGTGATCTGCTGTGCTGTGTTGAGCTTTATTGCGTAATCACTTTTTGAATGTTGAGCAACAGTGACTCTTACAGAAAGCCTTGTAAAGCACATACACACGCATGTTTGGAAAGTGAAATTATTTTTAGTTAGTTTTTATTGAAATCGTAAAATTTTCCCACGATTTTTTTTTTCATTTTCCTTATTATTTTTACATTCAGGAAAGTGTGCAATTCCTTTTTTCTGACCATACATGTTCGTGGCGAGAAGGAAATCTTCTTCCCAGTTTTGACATTTGAATATTTTCTTTGTATTAACTGCCTGGCTCACGATGTCGAACGATATCGTTCTTTCCTGTAATTACATTTAAAATAAAAAAAAAATTTTAGAAATTGTTTTTGTTTTAAATGCAATTTCACAAAAGAACAATATTGTTCGCCATCGTGGGCCAAGCAGTAATTGACGGTGGGAGGTGTTTGAGAAATTGTTACGGAATTTATAATTTATACTGAACATTTCTTAAATGCTTAACGAACGGGTACTGGGAGGGGGCTGAAAGAGCAAAAATTACGTCATTTATTATGTGAACAGCCCCAAAGGCAAAAATAAGTATAGTAAATTTTAATTTGCTTGAGGAAAAATTTACGAAATTTCACGCTTTTAGGATTCTTGGCTTAAAAGAAGAATCAGCAAAGTTGTTTACTTTACTAAAATGTATCCACAACGTTGCTACATAATCCACTTTAAAATTTCTTGCCGGACATTTAATTCCCTTTTGATTTTGCCGGAAGCTTCTACAATTGAGAAATTATTAGCCAGACAATTTTTTTTTGTCCGGTCCATACTTGCAATTTTTGTTGCAGCAGTTCTTGAATATGTGGGAGAGTGTTGAAATCGAAATACAGTACAACCTCCATAATCCGGGCAGATATAGTTTCAGCTACTGTGCGGATTAGTTGATCGTCTGGGCTACAGTTAAAATAAAATTTTAAACGCAATGCATAAATATGTACAATTTTATTTAATTTATTTTTATTGCCGAAAAGAAAAATAAGAATTCATTTGTATATAATTTATTTACAGAAAACATAAAGAAATATACTAAAAGCGACCAAATATATTAATTTTGAAAAATAAGAATTTTTATGTAATTTGTCAGATCCATTTTTAAATTCTTTTAAAAATAAAATATCCTTATCTGTCGCTTTGGTTTGTTCAGCCCATAAAATAGCTTTTGAAAACAGTTCGCCACGCAAACTCAAATAAACTAAAATCTTTTTTATTTTAAATACTTATTTTGTCTAGCGATAAAATCACGTGAACATTTTATTGAGAAAAAAGAACACTTGTCCAGACTATAGAGAAAAATTTGCTAAACTTTCCGAAAAATTTATATGTCCGAATTACTGGATAGTCCGAATTAGCGAGTGTCCGAGTTAGGGAAGTTGTACTGTAATACATTTTGTATTCCTCTCGCGCTCTTTCTCACTAAAAATTAAAAAGTTGCTGCAACGAAAATTGCAAGTCTGGACCGGGACTATTATTTTGCGGTTTGTTTACATCTTAGACTACTCTTTACTGTGGTTTACTTGAATTTCAAGAAAAAAAATAGATAATTAATACATTATACAAAATCGGTATTAAAAAATTCTGATTCCGACTAAAATGACGACGGCTGGAGAAAAATGATATAAAGTAACAAGAAGTAGATTATGAAAAGTAAAAAAGAGAAACAAGAACAAAATCTTCAGTACAGACAGGCAGTTGCCTATAAATTTCATTTGTCTGCCTTTCAATTTTTCAACTGTAAAAGGGGACATATTACACTTGAGCTGGGGCCAAATTACTGCATTCGATATCGAATGAAATTTCTATACAAATTAAAAAAATTTTTTATGGGATTTCGTTCGATATTGAATGCTTTAATTTGCCTCCTGGTTTCGAGTGTTCACAACCGCGATCGTATCAGCAATTGTACGATAGAGGACTACGTGCTACATCAACCGTATGAACTGGTAGGAATCATGACATACGATTACAAACGGATCGTAATTTTCTTACAATTCAAAATTTTCAATTCTTACAAAAGTTTGAATAGTATATTTAATTCACAAGAGATGTTGAAGTGCCAAAATATTTAAAGGACACTATACATTTGTCAAAATCCCATCAATCCTTATGATGTTATTAATGAAAATTTGTTGAATGCGTGACACCGACAATGCTGGATGGAAAATCAAAGAATTTAGATTTTTATCATGCTTGACAAGCAATTTCGATGCATGTATTGCTTCAACTCATCAAGCACGTATACAATTTTAACACGATTATTGCAAACAGATTAGGTTTTGTCCCCAACTGACATACTTTTTGATAATACAAAAACAAAATTCAAAATGTATGCTTGACAATTGTATATCTTAACATCAAGCGAACGTACACGATTTTGCTATCAAGCATTTTGACAAATGTGACCTTAAAAAATTATTGCAATTTGAGAATCTCCGTTTACATATACTCCGGCTTAATTTTTGTTTATTTAAATTCCACTGATGCTGAGGCAGATTTATTCATATAATTTTCTTACTGATCTGTAAAACGATCACGTTATGCCAAAGAGAGTTTTATATGCACACATGGGAGATAAATTTAAAATGCTCAAATGGCACAAAAATAGTTTCATAATATGATCCTGATTCCTCTTTTTCATACTGAGAATTTAGGATAGAAAACTCAATATAAAAATATTCTTTGAAATCCTTTAAGAGGAAAATGCAGAAACGCTAAAAAAATATTATATTAGAAAATAACAAAAGTTAATCTAAGACAATGCAGAGGAAACATCTTTAGTGAGGGCTATTATTTCAAAAAGTAGAAAATCAATTCAAATTGATTTTGAATTTAAATTCTGTGTTATAAAATAATTCAGTCAAATATAATTAAATAAGTTTTGAAAAGCATGAATTAATATTGAAATATATATTTAGTGCAACGCCCACAATGTCATACGTATTCGTTCTTTCGTACAATAGCATTTAAAACAAAAACAAAATTAATGTTTGTATAGGAGCATTTGAAGTTGACTAAAGCACAAAATCTTTGCCCACTATTTTTTTAGTTAAGGACATTTTGATCTGTCTGATTTTATTGTTTGGCATGAGAAATTCGCACATATTTCTTTCTTCTTCTCATTAAAATCAAAATCAATAGGAAACAAATTCGATCAAATGTTACCAAAAGCTTAGTGAGTCCAAATTTCAAATGAACCGCTGAAAAGCACAAACTGATTCTTAATAAAATACAACATAATTTGCTGCCTCGGAATTAAAATAAAAACCATACTTGAGTGCTGTTTCCAACAAAATAAGTCTATAAAAATATTTAACTAAATTTGTTATTCAAATATTTCAATTTACATTTTTGTATGAGAATTCTTTTACAACCTTATTTGTCTATTTACATTATTAATAATTTTCTTAACCAAACCAAAAAAAAAAAAAAACTATTAGTAATAACAAAAATTACCAACTTTATCTGACTTAGAAAAAAATCTAACTTAAATGCAACAAGTATTTCTATTTCATAAAATTTAGACAAATACCCACCACATGATACGATATTTTAAATGGCAACATTTTAAAAAGCAATAACAGCAGCCAGCAACAATAGAAAAATAATTATGATACAAACTAAATATTTATGAAAATGATATCAAACATGAGAACGAACTGCAACAATCTAGACAAGACAAGACCAGACAAGACAATTGAAAGTACAAGACTTTGCTTGGATGAGTTTTAAGTAAATGTTGGATAGAAAAAAAACGAATAACAAATAACATGTAACAATTGTTTAAACATACTTTTAAGAAAAACTTTTAGAAAAACACAGACAACTTGATGACACCACAAAGTCTGGGTTGTTAACAAACAAATTAATTTTTTTCTTTGGGTTTTTTGTTATGACATGTTGACGTGAATTAAGTCAGAGTTGTTGGTTATTTGTTTTCGCATTTTGAAATAATTTGAAAACAAAGATCACGTCATTTGAAATCATCAATCATTTTGATTTGAATTACACACGGGACGGAATAGTCTGACAGCTCGGCTTTATTACTTTTTGTAGGTTCTTTGCTCCAAAAAAAAATTGTTAATAAATAAAAAAATAATAATAAATGAGAGAATAATTAATTTGAAAGGGATATTTAATATTGTGTAAACTATGAGTGAGTATGTGTGTGTGTGTGTAAAGGATGGCGCAAAATAAATCACCCTATCGGAACAAGTTATAACATTTGCAAATGGCGTCGCATGTCAATCTTGTGAACTAGACAGCTGCAGTAAACAAGCAGACAAGCAATGAAGCGCTGTTCTCCGCAAGAAGAGAGTGGAATAATTGGGTTGGTCTGTTTCTTTACCAATAATCGATTGCAGCTTGAATTTCAACGTCGATTTCCTAATACTGTCGGGTCAACTGGACAAACATTCCGCCGCCACACAGTGGCTGAAAATCGTTTTTCATTGGCCAAAACTCTGTAACTTTTGAACCGATCAAAATATTGAAGTAATTTTTTTTTTATTGGATAGATATTTAGTTCAGCTTGACTCAGTTTAAATTTTATTAAAATTGATTGAGGACTTTTTAAGGAATTCTAGGTCAAAGTTGAACTTTTGAATTTTTTTTAACTTTTAGAGTGAAATATGGAATTATTATTTTTTTATTTATTAAAAAATTTGAATATTTGGAAATTAATAATAATTATAAATAATTTTTGTAATAATGGAATTTTTTTTATGTTACACTTAAAAAAATTGTACACTGAAAAAAATAGTAAAATCAAGTGGAGATTTTGCTATTACTGAAAAATTTAAAATTTTTTGCTGACAAATTTGCAAATTTGTTTACACTGAAAGAATAGTTACACTTAAAAAAAACGTTAATAATATTATCTAAAAATATTGCTATTACTACAGAAAAATTTATTATTTTTTGCTGTCAAATTTGATAATTTTAAAAACATTTTAAAATAAAAACTGCAATAAATTTTAATAGCATTTGTAACAATGGTAGGTTCGTTTATTATTATTTTTTACTAATACTATGTTTTTCGTACTTAAATAACAATGAAAGGCAATTACAATTATTATTCATTTGACTCAAATATTGATTGCAAATATTCCATATTTTGTTCTGTGCTATCTCTGTTCTTTAGTAGTTTTTTGGCTTCTTCATCTAAATCCCGATGTTCCACTTTCCACTTTGATTTCGAATACTGAAGATAAACGGATCTGACGTTGCCAATAATATATTAAATAGATCTTCATTTGTTGAATTTCTTGAAATTTTTCTAGTATTGTGCTCTCTATAAAATCTGTAATCCTTGTTCCTTTTTTCCTGAGCCTCCTCTGATAGATCTCCAAGTGGCACCAAAGGATATTTAATGACATCTTCTCCATGATAAAGGATTTTGTGAACTGTTGCAGACATATTTCTCCATGGGTAGTTGGTTGTATATATTTTTGCAGTTTCCTTTGCATAATCTTCAAATTTTCTAGAGTCAATTTCTTCATTGCACGCAAGTACTTCTAGGATTGTTTTAAAGCTGAAAATAAGGTTTAAATCCACTCCTGTTATTTCAGATGCTGTTTCTGGACCTGAAAAGAATCTTCTTGCGGTATTGCCATCATTTGTATTGCCTGGCCCTTGTTTTGGGTGATCTATAATCAATCCAAATTTGCGATATTCATCTTGAACATGTTTCTTTTTTGAACTTCTTAACTCTTTGTTGGTTTCGTTGTTTCTTATTGATCCTGAAGACCCGAAATCCAAATCATAACTGATTTTTAGTATGTGTTCCACGAATTTAAGTTTAATTTTATTTTAACGTAGCTAAGAACATCTTCCTGGTTTTTGTTTCTAAAAAACTCTTCGGCCAGTTCTTTATAACTGAAGCTCTCCATATTTTTCTGAATATTTTTATTTGCGTCTGTTATGTTTTATCCGTACACTTAGAGGATTAACTGAGTAATCCCTTATCGAATCCGTAGTTTTATACATTTTTAGATACATGTTATTCACACATTGATCTTTAATTTCATAGCAGGTAGTGCTTAAATTGAACAAAACTGCACATGTTGTCCAGACCTTAATATCAGGTAAAACTGATTAGTATCTCGCCAATATTTGTTGTTGTTGTTGGGTTATTTTTTTTCTTTAGTGCTTTAATGTCGCGATTATTGTTATAAAATTGCTTATGACTTTGGTTGACCTTAACATTTGATAACAGGTAAATTTAGTAACAGATCATATGTTTACTGTAGAATTTTGTGATAATTTGTGATAATTTTATTACCAATTTTTGGCTGATCAAAACAAAGCCATTAAACCCTTTCGCAGGTATTATATTTAATTTTTTTAGTTTTACGTAGTCTAAAGTAAAAAACATAAACTTTTAGGCAAAAAAGTGAAAATTATATACACCATTGTATACGAGTACTTTGGAGTAATTTCATTAAAATGAAAAAAGTGTTCTACAGGCGGCTCGTGGCGGGTGCAAAAGTATATATAGCGTTAAAGAGGACACTTTCACCTTTCTCTGGGTGGTATACATTTCTTGTTCCCTTTTGTTCCCTAGAAGTTCTATTCCACTAAAGTTTAAATTTGAGAAAAATATAGTAGTTTCATAAATATTCCGTAACGCCCTTAATATTAAACGCTAGAGCTCTGACCACTTACAAAAACTAAAGACTATAATCCTACCAACATTATAAAAAAGACCGCAGGCCATTATCGATGATAACTTGCGAGTAGTAACCATTTATTTTTTATAAAAAACAAAAGAAAAACACCTTTTTCTGAAATTAAAAAAACCGTTGAGTTTGACAGCATGCCACGCTCACAATTATCAATAGTTTAACCTAATTTTTTGCCTACCTTAATCTGGATATATTAGCTGCAAAAGGGCGTAAAAATTTTAAAAATCGGTGACAAAAAAAAATTTGAGTTTTGGCCAATGAAAAACGATTTTCAGCCACAGTGCGCCAGACTGTAACCACATCAACCTTGGAAGACGCGACCGTCAACGGTCGAGAATATCCCGGCTGTGGCAGCCGATGACGCTGAGAACGAAGAGAAACATCAACCAAACGCTACCGGACCGTGAGAAACGAATTCTTACTGCCGGAATTGAATGAGTGAGGCTTGGTGAACATGTGGTTTCCACAAGACGGTGCAACCGCCAACACAGCACAAGTCAGAGATGGAAGGTTGATTAATTTTGT
The DNA here is from genome assembly GCA_956483585.1 of Gymnocheta viridis. NCBI lineage: Eukaryota > Metazoa > Arthropoda > Insecta > Diptera > Tachinidae > Gymnocheta > Gymnocheta viridis. The sequence goes on along the minus strand of OY101443.1, from coordinate 88,096,910 downwards.
GCCGATCTGTATAAAAGAACGATTCTTAAAATTAACTTTTTATTGTAATTAATTTTTTTTCCAAATGTGGTAATTGCTGGTAATCTTTTCTCAAGTTTGGGAATTTTCCAAACTTTATAGGCACAAAAAATTGTTGTTGGTAAACAATTTTTCTATACATATGATTGCTGCAGCATATTTTTTTTCCTATTTTGCCTTTAAAAGCATTTTGTTGCATATATCTCTTGAGTGAAGCATTTTTAATAGCATTCATCTTTTTATTTCGTTAATTTTTTATTGTTTTACTACGATGCCGTACACAGAATGTAAAATCAGACCCCTATTATTTTCGCCAAGATGTCTGTCCGTGTGTCCTTAGAGCAACTCGTTATATAAAATATATATTTTAATTGTTGTAGTGGAAGGGGAAGACATAATTTTTTCTCTCTTCCTGTATCAACTCCAGCTTCGGCATTCGCTAAAAATAGAGAGTTTTTACAAAAGTTTTACAGCCATATTCATAAACGATTGTTAAAGTTAAACTTTGTAGTAACATCGGTTTTCCCATAAAAATTCGTACTTTAAAACAATTTTAATGTTAATAAACGTTTATGAATGAAGTTGTTAATCTGTAGGTGGCCTCATATTAAATGTTCGCTATGCGACGCAAAGTTTAGTGTCGGTTAAACAAATTTATAATATCATTTCGACTCGGTTAATTACAAAAAGTAACCAAAAATTTAATAAAAGTCTACATTTTTACTCGTAAACGTAATATTTATCATAGTGATTAATTGTAATAATGGGTTTGTTGTTAAAACACATGCAGACAGCGACACTCACGGCGGAAATATGTAATTATTTAAAATATAAAACAAGTGCAGAGGAATTTTATACGTATGTGAACGTATGCATGGGAGTGTTAACGACTCTTTGTGTTTTAGACAAACATTTTTTTTTGCAAACTTTTTTATGTAAGACAAGTTATTATTATTAACTATTTTTGTTTTTGCAAAGTCAGCATAAATCCTTTTTATTTTACTTTGTTTTCTCTACCAAAAGTAATTGTCATATTTCGTTTTTAGTGCTTTTACGAGTTTCGCTTAAATCTTTAAATTGCGTCATATTCATGAAAGTGTATGGACGATTAGTGATGGACTAGTGAGTGGCTTTTCACTCAGGATCAAATAATTTACTCATGTAACAGCTGGTTTTTTACTCACAAAATACTCAAGAAAAAACAAAAATAAAATAACGAAATCACTTGTTTAGTTTTCACTAATTAAGAAAGTTAAAAAAGTTTTCCTAAACGACTAAAATTACACCATGTCCAGTTATTTGCTTAAGAATTTACGTTTTGTTTGCAGAAGTTTCTAATTGCTACTGAACGCCACGTGTATGAAATTCAATCCTTAATTTTAAGTTTCAACTTTATAGACATCCGGTTGTTGGCATGTCTAGTTTTCTACATGTGTAGTAGTACACACTCGTGTCAGAGGGATACGGAAGCACACTGCTTCCTGCTGCTCAATTGCTATAGCAAGACAAGAGCTAAAACTTTGCCTCAAGGAGTAAATCAAAATTCCGAACGATTTGCAAGGTATGAGCCTGAGAAAATGATCAGTATTTTGCAAAAAGGACACCGAGGCCCCAAATTTTTGACTTTGGGCAAAACTGGGAGACACGGGACTTCTTTTTTTGTGGTCTTTTATCACGTAGTGGTGTCCGTATATGGTTATTTTTTCGTGTTGCA